>JAESUZ010003084.1:0-600000 GCA_017311185.1 Proteles cristata cristata
CCTATGCACTTCTTCAATCTAGCTGTTCCTGAGTTGTATCCTTTTATAATAAGCTGGTGATCTAGTAAGTAAAATGTTTCTCTGAATTCTGTGAGCCACTCTAGTAAATTAATCAGACTTTAGGAAGGGAGTCCTGGGAACCTCTGGTTTATAGCTAGTTGTTCAGAAGTACAGGTAACAACCTGGATGTGGGATTGGCATCTGAAGTCCAAGGAAAATGGTCTTTGGAAACTCCAATCTATAGCTTGCCAGTCAGAAGTATAGGTTATATCCTAGGCTTGTGTTTGACATCCAAAGGGTGGGGGAATGGTCATATAGGACTGAGCTTCTTTAGTTGTGGGTTCCGATGCTATTTCCATGTAGATAGTGTCAGAACTGAATAAAATTGGATACCCAGCTGCTATGGAAGCATTACTTGCCTGGTGGTGTGGTAGGAAACTCCACTCCCATACACAGGGATTGGAGATCATAACCCTTTAAATTTGCCTTTGTATTCCTTTCTTGGCTGAAATCCAGTGGCTGAATGCTAATTAGCTGACAAGTTAGTAAGGACCAACTTTTGTTTCACTCCCTACACTTCTGCTTGGACAATTGTCCCAACTGAAATGGAAATCTCTGTTAACTTGATGGTTAATCATCCCATCCTTCTTAAAACGGACTCTCCTGGTTTCCACAGCATTATACCCTCATGGTACACTACTCAACAGTAGAGCTATTTTTTTTTTCCACCCATGTCTCCTTTCTTAAATATTGGTGGTTGTTGGGGTTTGAGGGGAGGGTGATAATCATGTCTTTTTTCCAATGTAGCTTCTCAACCACTGGAGAGGTATATACAGGACCCAGATGGAGATCAACATACCAGTTTTATTTGGATAAGGCTTAATTGGCAAATGCAGCTTGAGACCACAGTTGCATGACTCAGTCTTTTGACAGAATTGGATCGACCTTTTTACCCAGTTCTAGGCAGTGAAGCAGGAAACTCTCAGGCTTCCCCTTGCAAGGCAAAGCCTGCCTCTGCATCTTCTGACAGGACAAGTAAGAATTTCTTACCACACTATATACCAACTAGTCTGAAGGTGTAGGAAGATAGGACCTTGGGCCACACTCGTGCAAACTTTTTTTCTCAATCTGATAAATCATCATTCCTTCCTTGAAGACCTTTCTGAAAGTATGTGAGAAATATATTTTTAACTTCGTAAGCTGTGTAGCCTGATATGCAGATATCCTCCAAATATCTGATTAATTAATATCTCCTTATTCTACAAATAATAAGTCATGCATTCTTCCTGCACTCCTACTGATGGTGACTGCCTCAACCCTAACTCCTCATGTTTACATCTAAGTCCTGATGATTGTTCCTTTAGATCTTTCATATTCATGTAGTTCTCATTCCAGATTTTATTCACATGGCATAAGCCTTTAGGCAAACAGGATGTTTACAAAGACTCATTCTATAAAAAATATTTTTTAGGCTTAGAAAACAGATATCTCATGAGACTATTTGTTAAACTTAGAGGGCATGTATTCTCTAAAGTTGCACATATATTTTGAGGTGTAATAATGAGGATGTTTTCTTGTGAAATTATGCCATACTTTCCTAGGGATCCTTGCTAGGGTTTCTCTCTCTCTCTCTCTCTCTCTCTCTCTCTCTTTTTCTTGTTTTAGAAAGAGAGTACAAGTGGGGAAGTGGGGCAGAGGGAAAGAGAGAGAGAGTAATGGAGGGAGGGAGGAAGAGAGAGAGAATCCAAAGCAGGCTCCATGCTCAGCCCAGAGCCTGATGCAGGGCTGTATCTTAATAGCCTGGAATCCTGACCTGAGCCATAATCAAGAGTGGGTCGCTCAACCAACTGAGCTATCCAGGCACCCCTGTGCTAGGGTTTCTAATGGAAACAGAATCTCATCAGGCCCCAGAACACTGGCACTGATGGGACCTTGTATTCTACATGAGTCTGAAACTTAGTTTGGGAAAAATATTCTGAAATCTGGAAAGATTTATGATTCTGAGTAGAAAGTCTGATAAAAACTAGGATATTTTTTAGTATTCCCAAATGAGAGTCAGCTGAGCTGGGGAAAGGGTTCTGAATGGCCTTTTTCTTCAAGACTGAGAAACTGAATTAAGTTTTAACCTTTTTGCTTATAAGGCTTTTTTTTTTCCTTTGACTCCAAACCAGAGCACATCCATGCATGTGTATGATTTAAGCTGTTACCTCCATGTTGGAAATACCCTTCCCAGTGTGAGGTCTGTTTCTTGATATGCAGCAAGATAGAGATTTACTTTGCACTGGGCAAAAATCAAGGCACAGGCCTGGAAGGCAGGAAATTACTGATGGCTGAATCAACATTAAATGAGCGCTACCTGTGTACAGAGACTGCTTCAAGCCCTGTGGGGAGTACACAATACTCTATTAGTTCACATTCTCTTTTTATCATATGCCTATTTTCTGATTGAAAATTTACATAAGGAGAGAAACTCTTATAAGTCACTGTATTTATTAGCCTATCTAGTAATATTTTCAGATGTGGGTTAATGTACTAATTCCTGGAAAAGATGTGTCCCCTATGCAATCTGCAGCACACACTCAATTTCTTGTAGTATTCAGGATTTCCTCTTCTAGATTTGTAGATGTTTTCTGGATGAGCCGTAAGAACAGATAACCCATTTGAGGGTCCCTTTTACTCTCTTAGTTGAAAATATATCTATAATCATTAGGACTAAACTTGACTTTTCAGTGTCTGACCAAAATTCAAAGTCTGCCTTTCACTCAGTTGCTAGATACCATACAATACCTCTTTCCCATTCTTTCCCCAGGAAATCCATTAGACATATATGCTGAACAATTTACTCCTTTCTTCCTTCATTCAATAGTATTTATTGAGTATCCTTGTGTCTGAGCACTAGAGTTAGTTAAATGAGTAATACATGGTCCTTGACTTTGAGACACCAACTATCTAATGAGGGAAACAGACATAGAAACCAGTGGTGACAGGATGATTTGATGCGCAAATTAACAGAGACATGTACAAAGGTGAAGGAGGCAGCTGCCTTGGGATGAGAAGGGGGAAGTGGAATATTTTGATCTTGTCTTTGACCACATATATGGAGCATCCCACGTGGAAGGGGGAAGCTAAGGAAAGGAAAATGTGCTAAGAGAACATGTAAAATTATTTAGCCAGTCATAGTATTGTTTCTTTGGGAATAAAAAACAACTATGTAATTTAGAAATTTATAAACATTGAATGTTAATGACAGATTTTTCTCCCCAGTAGAGTGAGATTCCCTGGAGCAAAAGAGGGAAGAATGGTTTTTATCCAGGGAAACATTGCAAAATCAAGTCAGCTAAAGACAGTTTCATATTTATGCCTTTGGAGACTTGTTTTTCACATGAAGTTTGTTTATCAAGTTCTAATTTAAAATTACTTCAAGGCCCAAAAATGCCTTTGGTTGTGCATATATTATTGAACAGGGACAGCATGACCAGTATAATCTTGGTTTGACTCTATCTTTGATTTTTCATTCCTTCTTCCAGGATTACGCACTGAGTGTGAGCAGCCAGACCAAAACCTCTGATGTGGCCAAGAACAAGGACTGGGTGAGCCAGAAGTGAAGGGGCGAGATGTTCGATGACTCTGTGGTCAAGCCAACAGCATGTTTGGCCTCATTGCCATGAATAATTGCTGAATTAGAATAGGGGAACTTGGGTAAATGCTCTTTCTTGTTCTCAACCGACCACTCTGGAGATTCATGTGGCCACTAGCCCTCAGCTATCTTGGGTAGACTGAGAAACCCAAGGAATAGAGGAAGCTGGGTCTTTGTACCATTTTTGTTTTTCTTTGTACAGTGAATTCGTTGTTCTCATTTAAATTTGTTTTTAAAGATCTTTCCCAATCCTGGGAGGATCTTTCTCTACTTTCCTGTTCAAATGGAAATTCTCCACTTAAGTGTGCAGGTCATTGGCTGTTGCTAAGGAGAAAATAATGGAAAGTTTACTACTTAATGCTTGTTATCATGAAATGTAATATAGTTGATATTTTAGGTGGTCACTAAAGTAGATCAGGTAGCACACTTGCATGTGAACATCTTCTTTGCTCTAAAGGTCCTGGCTGAGATGGGAACACAGTATGTAACAGTATTTATGAGTGGTCTTTATTCTGGAAAGGATGTTGGTGCGGTGCATTGGTGATATCAGTAACAAAAATGTCTATGTGAGGTAGTTTTTAGTCCTTCCATCCTCTTTATTTCTAAGCAAAATTTTGTTTACCCTGCATGATTGTAAGGAGACTCCAAAATCTCCCTGTTTGCAGCAGCCTCAGGTGAAATTTGCTCTCAATAATCCATGGTACCTTTCATTTAATAAATGATACATTCTGGCCAGCCTTTCTTTTCTCTTTACTAGGGCAGCTATCATTTCTATCCCCTAAGAGAAACTGGTAAAGAGAAAGAGAAATAAGAATCAAGACACGAAAGCACTTTGCAAGACCTGCAGTGTCAATACATACATTTCAGCAAGCAGGATCAGAGGGCCCACTGTTGGAAGAACTCCATATTTATTAATTCTTTCCTATAACAACTTTAACTCCCAATTTATAACTCCCACTTTTCAGATGAGGAAACTGAAGCCCAGAGATTTTAAGTAAATTTCTAAAGACCTAGTGGGGTTAGGGATGCTTGAATTCAGACACTCTGGGCTCTCAACCATTATGCTACAAATAACTTTTGATTTTAGTGTGTGTGTGGGGGAGCCCACATTACTTGGCTTGATTGAGTTAATTGGTAAAAAAAAATAATTGCCTTTTATATCTATTTTTATTTAATTCTTCTGAGTTAAAAAAAGAGGACTGATATAAGTGTGCTTATAGCTACTGTACTTTATTTCAAAGCTATGAAATCAGGTGCCTTGTACTCTATGGTGGACTAAGCATCTGTATTGAGGCTCAAATGACTAACACTTGGCTGGACCTCACATCTGGTCCTGGGCCACAGTAAACATACCCCCCCGGCTGAACTCAGAGAATCAAAACATTCAATCTTTGCACATTAGCAGATTCCTGCTTCGTTCATACAAGTGTGGATTTTGCAAAAAGCACAACACAAATATGCATGATATTTTTCAGAGGGAGATTGTATTCTAGGGATATTTCTCTTCAGATTATGTTAAATTGGACCATGTTAGGTATTTAGTTAGAACAAAGGAAAACTTTCATTTGCTATGTAAATTAGAAATTGTGCAAAACAGTACAATGAGAGTAGCTATCACAACTCCCTTAAAAAGAGACGTTAAGTGGTAAATAATAAAAGGTGGATATGATTGGTTGCTTAGATTTAAAGACCATCTGACACTTGCTGGCTATGTGATAGTGACATCATTTAACCTCTGCAACTTAGTTTCTTCATGGGTAAGGTAAGGATAATAGTAGGAACAATATCATGAGGCTATTATGAAGATTAAACCAGGAAATATATAAAAAGCCTGAGCACAGTGCCTGCTACATAGTTAGCAATTGTTGCATTCTTGGAAATGTGTATTATGGATTTCTGTTTGCCTTTGCTGAGTCCTAAGTGACTTCAACCAATAAGAATTTATTCATGAGTCATTTTTATACCAGCTGTCAATACTCAACCAATTAAACTGACATGATAGTTGATGTTCTCTAGATATGTTTACACATGAATACATTACCACAGTGAGTGCTTGTGATATAATTATAAGAGCATAATCCCTCCCCTAAAGTTCTATAACAAGGCAGAACAAAATTGAATCAGTATATGTGAGATGTCAAAGTAAGATAACTTCAGGAAAACCCAATTTGTCTCATGTCAGATTCTTGCCCATGGCTAGGCTGCTTCTAGAGTTGCCTCCAGCTTTAATTATTTTAGTCTATATTCCGCTGGACAGGCAGACATTTTGAGCTCAAAGATATTTGGGCGTAGGTGATGATAATAATGTATAGACTTTAAAAGTGTTCTCTGAACCTTCCCAGAAAAATATACCTCCAGTAATGCTAGTATCTGTTAGCAGTCTGTGAGAAATATACTAGGCATGCTTGTCTGTTAAATCCCTTAATTAAAAGTGGATTAGAGGTGACTATACCAAAAAAGACTGCAGTGTTCCATATTTTGGGCATTGGTAATCAGTCCACTTTAAAACTTCAGACTCAGTTTTAAATGTTGCATATTTTATCTGCTACTCATTAACATTTAGAAATGGTTGCTAAATAAATAAATGAATGAATGAAAAAGAACAAAAAAAGGTTTCATATGCCACAAGTGAATTCTGAAAAAGTTGGCCAAGTCTCCTGAAAATTCAGACTACTAATAGAAAGTATTGAAAATAATAAACTTTTATAGGATTCTTGTTTTATTATACTTCTATGACTTTTACTAAAATGCTTGCCACATGTAACTCATTAGAATCTTTGGATCTTAGCATACTGAGTTTTCTAATGTATGAGGAAGTCACCCCAGTACTCAGGTGGGGGATACAACTCCTGTTTACTTGAATTTCCCAGAAATAATTTTTATATAAACTGTGGATTTATAGCTTCTTGTCAGATTATTGGAAAGCATCTGAAATGCAAAAGTAAAGCAATTTCTGTGACAAAATGAAGCCATATATTGGAGGTGAGAGTGGGCTGGTCCTTTATGGGACATACCAGACTTGGAATGTATTCTGCATGCCCTACCAGGATGGCTTAAAGACTTCTTTTCCAGGCTCCACTATGGTTGTGTCTTTTCACATTTTAACTGTTGCCATCTTATGGGTGTGGGGTGCATATGCTAAGCTGAAGAAGAGAGAGACTAAGAAACCATTCACACCACCTAAACTAATGTTCCATAAACAACATTATTCTTGAAAGGAGAGATGAGGACTAAGTTGAACCAAATGGAATGTGTCATGGAGAAGGCACCCTGCTGATCCAATTGTTTGTGTGTGTTCTTCAGAAGGCTGAACAAAATAATGAAGGCTTTTTCTTCAATGCTGAACTGTTTAATTGCATGCATAAAACTTGTGCGAAACACGGACAGCCTCAGCCTGAACAGACTCTTCTACAAAGGAACGGAAGCCTAAAGTATGTGATTCAGTAAATGGAGAAACTGCTTCAGGACTCTTGCTTATTCTCAGCAAGCCAGCGGGAATATTTTCCAGGTTTCTTTAGTAAAGCAGTATGCACCAGAAGGGAAAAAGTGTCTTTTCACAGTCATATGGCAGTGCAATGCTGTGCATTACCGCATACAAATGCATATTCTCACTTTGTACACACACTACCCAAACAGGACAAGGATGATTTTATAGTGAAAAACAAAGGAAAGTGAAAAAAATCTAACAATTGTCTGCCTACTTGGTGGTTTTATCTTCTATTTCAGTGTATCTTCAGTATAAAAGGCCTGTTATATTTCTCACACATAGCTGATGTATTAGCAGTTTTTTAGGCAAAAAACTGGATCTGTTTTTTCAGTTTAGAAAATATTTGCATGGAATCTAAATTATTATCTTAGGCAGTAGAGCCTACTGCTAATCACATTTTACAATTGAAGGCACTGAGGCTAAGAATGATTGAGTAAATTGCTAGAGATACCATAGTTAGTGTTTGATTCGAGAGACTGAATATGCTGATGGACTATAGCCTGACTATATATAACAATTGAACTCTGACCCACAGTTTGTAGCAACCAGCCCAGGAAGCCAAACCACTATCTGCAGGACTGCTAACTCATAATTGCTCTTATGTTCTCTTCTAAAGGTTTTATAGTTCGTTTTTGAATGTTTTATTATTTTGGAGAGAGAGATAGAGACAGCCTGAGCAGGGGAAGGTCAGAGAGAGAGGGAGACACAGAATCTGAAGACAGGCTACAGGCTCTGGGCCGTCAGCACAGAGCCTGACGCGGCGCTCCAACCCACAAACCGTGAGATCATGACCTGAGCCACAGTTGGACACTTAACCTACTAAGTCACCCAGGCGCCCCTAAATGTTTTATAGTTTTATCTTTTACATTTATATCTATGATACATTTTGAATTAATTTTATGTATGTTGTTAGGAAGGGTTCCAATTTTTTTTCTGCATGTGGATATCCAGTTTTCTAGCAGCATTTGATGAAAAGAGTATTTTTCCTCATTGAATTGTCTTGTACCCTAGTTGAAAAATCAGGTGATGGTAAATGTGAGCTTTTATTCCACAAATTTATCCCACTAATCTATATATCTAACCTTGATCTGGTACCACACTTGCTTGATTACTGTAACTTTGTGGTAAGTTTTGATATTGGAACATGTGTACCCTCCAAATTTTTTCTGTCATCAAAAAAATTTTTGTTCTTTTTGGCTATTCTGGGTCTCTTGAATTTTCCATATAACTTTTATTTATTTATTTTTAAATGATTATTTATTTTTGAGAGAGAGAGCATTAGGAGGGGAGGGGCAGAGGGGGGAGGGACAGAGGGTCTGAAGGAGACTCTGCACTGACTGATCAGCAAGCCTGATGCAGGGCTTGAACTCACAAACTGTGAGATCATGACCTGAGCTGAAGTCAGACACTCAACCAACTGAGCCACCCAGGTGCCCCATCCATACAACCTTTAGAATCAGCTTGTCAGTTTCCTGACAAAGGAAAAAGGCTAGGTGAAATTTTGACAGTGATTGCATTGAATCTGTAGATCAATTTGGTGAATATTGACATCTTAACAATATTAAGTCTTCTGTGGCCCCTGGGTACCTCAGTTGGTTAAGCATCTGACTCTTGATTTCCTCTCGTGTCATGATCTCACAGTTCATGGGTTTGAGCCCCTCTTTGGGCTCTATGCTGACAGTGCAGAGCCCGGTTGGAATTCTCTCTCTCTTTCTGTCCTTCTCTGGCTTGCTTTTTCTCTTTCTCTCAAAAATAAATAAATAAACATTAAAAAAACCCAAGACTAAGTCTTCTCATCCATGAACATGGAACCTCTTTCAACTTATTTTTGTTTTAATTAATTTTTATCAGCAATGCTTTATAGTTTTCATAGCTAAGTTTTGCACTTACCTTGGTAAATTTATTCTAAACAGTTTTGTTCGTTTGATGCTGTTATAAATAAAATTAATTTCTTAACTTTACTTTAGGGTTATTCATTGCTAGATATAGAAATCCAATTACTTTATGTATATTGATCCTCTACCCTGCAACTTTGAAGATCTGATTAATTAGTTCTAATTTATTTTGGTGGATTCCTTAGAACTTTTTAATATAAATGATCATGTCATCAGTAAATAGAGATAGCTGTCCTTCTTCATTTCAGTTCTGGAAACTTTTCTTTTTCTTGCTTAATTGCCCTGGCTAGAACGACCGGTAGAATGTTTCATAGAAGTAACAAAAGTAGACATTCTTTTATTGTTCCTGAATACAGGGTGAAACATTCTGTCTTTCACCATTAAATATGATGTTAGCTCTCTATTTTTTTTTATAAAAATCCCTTATCAGGTTAAGAAACTTTCCTTCTTTTCCTGGTTCAGGTTGTTTAAATCATGAAAGACAACTGAATTTTGTTCAATGCTTTTTCTGTATCTATAGAAATAATCATGTAACTTTTGTCCTTTATTTTACTCATATATTTTATTATATTGATTGATTTCTAGGTATTAAGAAACCTTACATTCCTGGGGTAATTTCCATTTGATCATAATATATAATTATTTTAATATGTTGTTGGATTCAGTTTGCTGGTATTTTGTTAGAAAATTTTGCATCTATATTCATAAGAGATATTAATCTGTAGTTTTCTTTTCTTAATTTTTTTTAATGTTTTATTTATTTCTAGGAGAGAGATAGAGACAGCATGAGCAGGGGAGGGTCAGAGAGAGAGGGAGTCACAGACTGAAACAGGCTTCAGGCTCTGAGCTGGCAGTCAGCACAGAGCCCGACGCGGGGCTCGAACCCACTAACCGCGAGACCATGACCCAAGCGAAAGTCGGACGCTCAACCGACTAAGCCACCCAGGCGCCCCTGTAGTTTTCTTTTCTGCTATTGAAGGGTGGAGTCTGTTAGGTTGAATTAGTTTATGCTGTTATTCAAGTCTTCTCTTTCATTGTTGATCTTCTGTCTTATTGCTGTATCCATTACTAGAAGTGTTCAATTGTTAATGTTTATGTATTTTCCCTCTTTGATTCTGTCAATTTTTGTTCCATGTATTCTGGGGCTCTGTTATTAGATAGCATATATTTATAATGGTTATGTATTCCTGATGGTTTGACCTTATTATCAGCATAAAATATCTCTAGTGACATTTTTTTTGTTTTAAGTTTATTATGTCTGATAGTAATACAACTACTTTGAATTATTGTCTGGGAGTACTTGCTCTCAGCATATTAGAATTTCTTTAGTATTTATTGTAAGCAACTGAGTCTACTAGCAATGAATTTTCTGTTTAGGGACTGTATTTTATTTTAATTTTGGAAATTTAATTTTGATATGAGAGTCTTATTTTTTTGGTTGAGCACAGTTTTTTATGCTTTTTCTTTGTAGGGAAATCTGTTACATCCTTCATGGAACTTATCTTAAGGCCTTCTGTCATTATTTTTGATGTGATCACATTAATTTTATGGTGGTTTCAACTTTTGCTCTGAGCATTTTTCTCTTATTGCTTCTTAAGATTTTTTCTTTTGATTTATGATGTCAGATATTAATTTTATGGTGGTTTCCTTGCTCTGTTTTTTTCTCTTATTGCTTTCAAGATTTTTTCTTTGTCTTTAGCTTTCAATATTTTTACTATGACATATCTGGGTGTGGATCTCTTTGTTTTTATCCTATTTAGAGTTTAAAAATCTTCTTGGATGTGTAGATTGTTTAAAACATCAAATTTGGGAAGTTTAAGCCATTGTTTTTTCAAATATATATATATATACACACACACATATATAATTTTGCTGCTTCCTGTCTCTCTCCTCTCCTTCTGGCATTCCCATTATGTGTCTGCTGGTGTGCTTAATGGCATGTCACATTTCTCTGAAGCTCTGTTTATTTTTCTCGTTCTCTTTTCTTTCTATTTTTCAGATTGCATAATTTCTATTGATCTGTCTTCAAGATTGCTCATTGTTTCTTTTGCCAGGTCAAATCTACAGTTGAGCCCTTCTAATGAGTATTTCATTTCAATTATTGAGGTTCCAATTCCAGAATTTCAATTTGTTATTTATTTATTTAGTTTTCATTTTTATGATTTTTAATTTAGAGAGAGAGAGAATTCAAGCAAGAATCTCAAGAAGATTCCACACTTAGCATGGAGTCCAACACAATGCTCGATCCCATGACCTTGGGATCATGACCTGAACTGAAATCAAGGGTTGGATGCTCAACCAACTGAGCCACCCAGGCACCCCAATTTGGTTCTTTTTAAAAACATAATTTTTATATCTTAATTGATTTTCCCCAATTTAATGAGATATTATCATCATGCCTTCCATTACCTCTTATTGATAGTTGCCTTAAAGTCTTTTTGCTACATTGACATCTGGGCTCTTCTCAATGCACTTTAAGTTGCCTGCTTTTTCCCCTCCTGTGTATGAGTCATACTTCTCTGTTTCCTTGAATATCTCATGTATTTTCATTAGAATCCAAACATTTTAGATAATATATCATAGCACTTTGTATACAGATTCCTTTTCTTCCCCTGCCTCCTACTCTATGTGTTTGTTATTGCTTCTTTATTTGTTTAATAACTTTACTGGAATATTTCAATGCAGGAGTTTTCTTACCACGGGACACTATTTGTCTCTCTCCATTATCCTTCTGTTAACCCAACTGCCTATGTTGGTATCATACCTAGCAGTTAAGCTTCATTGATTACATTCTTGCTTTTGATAATGCCCTAGGATATGAATTACTCCACAATCTGAACCAATTAAATTTGGCCCCTTTGAAGGGGAGGTTTTTGAGGTTGGCCTTTAAAGTTTGTTTTGACCCTAGAAAGGCTCTTCCTAGCTCTGTTTTTCGCTGGTTACCTTCTAGCTTATCTATGATTTCATTTGTTGCTCTATGCAGCTACTGGCCTACTCTTAATTACTTACCATCAGAATCTTTATTGCTTTCAAGAGTACCTTAGGCCTGAAATTCCACTCTCTATTCCTAGTAAAGACAGTTTCCTTAGGGAACATTTTGGAACTGCCCTTATATCTTGACTCTCTCCGGGGCAGAGCCTCTGCACCACTGCCCCAGACCTGGGGAAGGAGACAGTGGATTGATTCTCTAGGAATGACACCCCTAATTTACAAGCGGCATGCTGTACGTGGGCTGGGCTTCTGGGTCTTCTCAGGCTCTCCTGACTTGGAGCCTTTGCCCTATGAGTGAAATGAAGTAATATTCTTGGTCTGCTGCACCTACGGTAGAACTTCTGCCCTTTGAGTAAACATTGGATAGAGGAAGAGAGCCTCATAGCCCTCAACTATTCTTGCCTAAGTTAGGGCTTTTGCAGCATGGAGTCAAGGCAGATGGGGATGAGAAATTCTGGTGGCCTGCTTTTCCTGGGAGATACTGTAGCCCTTGGTTGGGAGCTTGAGTGGGAAAAGAGCCCTCTGTTCTTGGCTGCTCTCATCCAGAGTGGATTTTCTGTCATACTGACTGGGAGGGAGGTGAGAATGGAACATATTGAGGTTTGAATGCTATAGACTCTCATTGCTGTTACTGAGATTTAGTAGATTTTTTTCAATAAATATATCTTCATTTGCTGTATGTCCTTATGAAAATTTCTAGAGAGTTTAAGTGGTATTGTCTTTTTTCTTTTTCTTTTTCTTTTTGACACTTATGATTGTACTGCTGAAGATTATGTCTATGGAAATCCTCATGCTGTCCTACTAGATGTTATCCATCTCTAGTCCTTATTGATTTTTCTCCTTTTACTTTTTTGACAGTCCCATTCTCATTGATTGGCTGGTTCTTTAGGTGCAGGCTCATTGTCCAGTATAGTCACTGGGCTTCTTCCAAGATAGTCAATCCACCTATAAAATGATATGTAGAAGATTTTTGTAAAGATTGAGAATATATAAACATTTAATAATATATCTTATTAAGTAAGATTATATAAACATTTAGTAATTCAAATATCTTACATGATGGGGTCATTTTCCCTTGAATAATCTGATGTTACTGAGATGAATTAACTTGATTAAAGATATAGTTGAGTAAGGAAAATCAGATTATTTCTTGTTATGTGCTTTTTAAAGAATTTTTAGGGGAAGCTGGGTGGCTCAATTGGTTGAACATCTGACTCTTGATTTCTGTTCAGGTCATGATCCCAGGGATGTGGGATCAAACCTTGTATCTGTCTCTGTGCTGAGCATGGAAACTGCTTAAGATTCTCTCTCTCTCCCCCTTCTGTCCCTCTTTCTCACTCACACATTCTCTCTCTAAGATTAAAAAAGAAAGTTTTTTAGAAGGTAGAAGAGATTTTCTTTTTTTAAAGTTTTTGTGGTTTTTTTTAAATATTTATTTTTGAGAGGGGGGAGGGGCAGAGAGAGAGAAAGACACACAAGAGTCTGAAGCAGGCTCTAGGCTCTGAGCTGTCAGCCCACAGCTTGATGCAGGGCTTGAACTCACAAACTGTGAAATCATGACCTGAGCCAAAGTCGGATGCCTAACCGACTGAGCCATCTAGGTGCCCCAAGAGAGTAGAAGAGATTTTAAAACCCAAAATAAAACTGGAATTCCTAGTCTAAGGAAATACATCATATATTGATACGTATCTGTGGCTTATGAGTCTACAAAATGGTGATAAGAGAGTTCAAGTAGAGAAACATAATGCAAAAGAAAATGGGGGTGTTGAAGGAATATATCACTAGATGTTACATAACAATCTATACGAAAACTTAAAACAGTAATTATTATTATTATTTTTTTATGACTCTGCCAATCAGATTGTCCAGGCTGAGGTCAGCCAGACAGCTTGGCCAGTCTTGGCTGGGTTCACTTTTGTGTCTATAGTTGGCTGGAGGTGGTTCTGCTCCATGTATCTCTCCTTGTCCTCTTCCTATGACCAACAGATGATCCCAAGATCCCTCTAAGGATGATGGAAGAGATATAAGAGAGTAACTGGAAACATGCAGAGCCTCTTGAGGATTAGGTTTGGAACTGGGCACCATAACTTCCACCTCATTCTTCTGGTCAAAGCAAGTCACTCCAGTATGGAAATATACTCTGCTTTAGTGGAGGAACTCCAAACTCACATAATAGAGAGAAACTAAAGAATTAGGGTCAACAGTGCAATCAGTCTACTAAAAGGAATTAGGGAGGAAGTGAAGAGACTTTTTCCATTTCCGTCGTTTCTGTAAAATAAGAGTTTCGTTTGTGTTAAATTAGAAAAGAAAGGAAGAGCCTTTTGCAAAATACGCTAGTTGTGTCTTGTTGAGGGAGTGTGTGCTATGTAGGAAACTAGAGAATCATGGAATGGAGCTCACCAGCCATGGTACAGTGAGCAGATTGATTCCTACAACATGTGCCCTTTCATGATAACAAATGCTTATGTTGTGCTTTCTTATGTGACCATCTTTTGTATGAGCACAGAGCACTATACTTTGGAAAGCAGGTAACTAACTAAGCATTTCTAATTCTTGGGAGGTTTAATCTTTACTTCTCTCAGGAATGTGCAGCATCAGCAGGTTTTGTTTGTCTTTAAAATGGGGAGGATTCTAGTAAAGCTGACTTGTTACTCCACAAATATCTTAAAACTGTGGAACTTTCCCTCTGGAATTGTATGTGAATGGATTCCTACATTTTACAATGGAAAAGCATGAAATCATAGCCGGCTTGGCTACTGCTATTATTCATTTAGCAGGTTTTATTCTTTTAACAGTTAAACTTCCATTATGTTTTACTATTTGTTACATACCATTTTTATGTGTCTCACAGTTTCATGCGTTTTGCAGTTAACTATTTGAAAGGACGTTCAGAGCCTGAAAGCAAAAATGATTTACCATTCTTGTGTTTTTTGTCCTTACTAATGTTATATTTTTAAAAAGATAATTATAGATCTACTATTATACCAAGTCTAATATGATGCTTTAATTTTTTTTTTGCCACCAACAGCAAGTCTTAACGTTTTAAGTGTGGTGGCTTTGTGCTTAGGAATGTATACATAGACAACATACATACCTACAAATGTTAGTTGTACTGTCAATACACACATAGCCAGAGGTGGAAAGGAATAGAAAACTCTGTTAATCATTACATAGATCTTTTAAAACCACATACATATACACTCAAACAAACAGCTGATAAAGATATTCTATAATGCTAAGTGTAGCAGAAAATAGATATAATTTTGAGGAATTCTTATTTATCAGAAATTTATCCATTATTCATAATTAATGATAGAATTAATTTTGAAAGTAGATTAATTCTGATATTAGAAAAAACTTGTTTACTTGGAGAATATATGTTTCTATGGATGTGTAAAGATAATTTGCAAAATTATAGAAAAGCAAAAGTCTGTTTTCTTCTTTTAGTTTTTATTTTTATATGTTAATATATATGTTATGACTCTAAAGTAATAAGAGTATTGCACTTTTTAAAAAGAACAAACATCCTAGAATGTATACTTCAAAATAAGTGTTCATCAGTCTACCAAAGAAAGAAATCAAATATTTTCTAAAAAAGAATTTTTAAATTGTCTATGAAAAATTAATTTGTGGATTTCATAAGAAAATCACTCTCATTTCCTTAATTTCAGTCTTATTCATAGATGTTAGTCAGCTTGCTTTTTCACTTTATTCATCAGACTTTATGATTTGTAAAAAAAAGCTTAATGTTATTAAGATTAAATATATTTACATGATTCTATGACCCAGAAGCTACCAACGTTTTCCTTTCACAAATACTTTCAGACATATTTTAAGTAAGTACAAATACATATGTGTGTTCACTTCTCTTATATTTTTCAACATAAACAACAATATACTCATAAACAATTCTTCAACTTTTTTTATTAAGAAAAATCTTGGAGGTCATCTCATATCCATACATTATTTCCACATTTATTTCTTTCACCGCTGTAGAGTACTTCAGTGTATAAACCAGTCTTCAATTAAGGAACATTTGGCAGTGAATAATTCTGTATGCAAGTGACTTATTTTTAAAAACCAATTCACCTTCAAGGGACAAAAATTATCAGGACTGTGGATATTAACAAAAATGTATCACAGTCTCTGAAATGAGTGAGCCAAACAATTATAGAAAATGGTAATACTACAAAGGTGCTTGGAAGAATACAATAATAATTTGGATATATAAATTAAGATATATGTTTTAAAAGTCATTCTCTTTATTTTATACTGTATAATCTATTTTGGTCATAATATGATGACTTCTTTTCCATGTGTCTCATCCCTAAATAATATGGGAGGAAAGTTTACTTTTGTTTTATTCCTTCTTGCTTCTCTTTTGGAATACAAACAGTTCCTACCTTACTACAATAGCTTTTTTACAGCTTATAAAGTGCTAATGAAACCCTGTAAAGGTTTTCCATTTTGAAGAGAAAACTAAGATTCAGAGAGATTAAACAACTTGTCCATGTCATGGAGCTAGAAACTGATAGAGCCAGGATTTGAATCCTCTTCATAAATGAAAATTAATTAATACTATGGTTTCTTTCTGAAGAATGACTAGAGAATGTGGCTGGTACAATGATACTAATAACTAGATGAATGTAGAATCTAGTAAGATATCATAAAAATTGGACATAGCATGAAAAGAATCCAGAATCCAATTAGGGAGCAATGAGATTTGTTGAATCCAATTAATTTTGGAAGGAATTAGCAGCAATGTGGGTGGTCTTGGGTAGAATCATCCTAGAATTATTATTTCTCTGTTCCATAGGGCATTATGCTCTATAATTTCAGCCTTTGTGAGACAATAATATTCTCCACCTAAATGGATAAGTGATTTAACCCTAGTACAATTTTGATTTAAAACCACAGATGATAGAATCAAACAAACCTAAATATTAGTGCTTTTGTATTAAACTCAAGATAATCTGTTTGTTATTTAAAGTGCTGTGTTTAAGAGAATCTGATACATTAACTTTTTGATTTTAAGCTTTATAGTTTAAGAGAATGAACATTTTTAAAAAAACATTGGAATAGGAACTAATATAGTTAAGAATTTAATTTATTATTTTAAAAATTTATCTGAATATTTTAGAAAGTTTTGACTTGTTATAATTCTAAGTTTGTCCTGTCTAATACATTATAAAAATATGTCATGTGTGGGATTATTTTTATCCACTGTCTGGGGAATTTACTAGATCATCTTGATCTAGAAATTTATATGGGGAATTTCCTTGAATAATTTCATTAATAATTTAATCCTATTATTTCACTCTTCTCTCTTTCTTTGCCTCATCATTAAATATTGAATCTTTTTCTATTCGTCACTTAATTTCATCTACATTTCCTCTATTTTTTATTCTTTGTCTTTTTTATTTACTTTCTGGAAAATTTCTTCTATTTTATCCTCCAACTTCTTTTGAGTTTTCAGTTATTCTATCATTTCTTAAAATGTATTTTTAAATGTTTATTTATTTTGAGAGAGAGAGAGTAGGGGAAGGGCAGAGAGAGAGAGAGAGAGAGGGAGAATCCCAAGCAGGCTCCGCACTGACAGTGTGGAGTCCTATGTAGGCCTCGAACTTAAAAACCATGGGATCATGACCTGAGATGAAATTAAGAGTTGGCTGCTCAAGGAACTGAGCCACCCAGACACCCCTAGCGGTTTAATTGCTTCTTATATTTCAGCAAATATTTAGTTCTGGAGCCTGGGTGGCTCAGCTGGTTGAGCGCCCAACTCTTGATTTTGGCTCAGGTCATGATCCCAGGGACGTGGGATCAGGCCCTACAACAGGCTCTGTGCAGAGCATGGAGCCTGCTTGAGATTGTCTCTCCCATTGCCCCTCTCTGCACTCATGCTCTCTCTCTCTTTCTCTCAAAATAATTTAAAAAGATAAAAATATTTAGTTCTACTTCTTTCTCATCTAGCAGTATCTACATGTCACAAAGTTATAGTATCTTATTTTTTAAAAGAAACAAACCAAGTTTATTTATTTATTTTGAAAGAGAGAAAGAGAGAGAGAGAATCCCAAGCAGGCTCTGCTCTGTCAGTGCAGAGCCTGAAATGAGGCTCAAAGTCACAAACTGTGAGATCATGACCTGAGCCAAAATCAAAAGTCAGATACTTAACTGATTGAGCCACCTAGGTGCCCCACAAAGTTGTAGCATTTTAGGGGCCATGTTTTCCTTCTAGGGTCTATGTTCTTGGATCCATTAAGACAGTTGCCAACTTATCTATCTCTTTTATTTGTTTCACTATAGACTCCTCTTCTATTCTCTGGGTCCTTATAGATTTTTGTTTTATCACTTTACTACCTCTTTAGTGAAGTTTTATGAGTGAGCATGAGTTTATCCATCATATTTAATGGGAAGTTTCACAGTACTTTTCCAACATGCTATATTTATGAATAAAGAGATTTTCTATCTAGTCTTGATGACAAACATTTACTTCCTCAACAATATTATTTGTAAAGACTGATATTTATTATTCTGTATTTTCTCAACACTACTTGTACATCTGGCAGTAGCCCATATATCTGTGGATATGTACAATGTGTTAGACTTATGTGAGTAGTTATGTCAACAAGATTGATGGGGAGACACATTTAATATATATTTTTTTTTTTACAAATAGTTTATTGTCAAATTAGTTTCCACATAACACCCAGTGCTCATCCCCACAAGTGTCCTCCTCCATGCCCACCCCTCCTCCCCCCACATCCACCAGTCCTCAGTTTTTGTCAGCATTCAAGAGTCTCTCATGGTTTGCCTCTCTCCCTTTCCCCCACCATTTCCGCCTCTGTTAAGTTCCTCCTAATCCTCCTATACGTGCACACATATGTCCTTCTCTGCCTGACTTATTTCGCTCAGCATAACACCCTCAAGGTCCATCCATGTTGCTACACATGGCCAGATTTCATTGTTTCTCATTGCCATGTAGTATTCCATGGTATAGATAAACCACATCTTCTTGATCCATTCATCTGTTGATGGACACTTAGGCTTTTTCCATGTTTTAGCTATTGTGGAGAGTGCTGCTATGAACATTGGGGTACATGTGCTCCTATGCATCAGCAGCAGTGCTAAGGGGAGTTCTATTGTTAGCTTCCTTATCCATGTTTTCCAGAGGGGCTGTAGTTGTGAGGAGACAGCCAGGAGTTCACATTTTAGGATCTCAGAAATGACCATGAAAGAAGATAAAATCTAATCTGGATATCCATATATCATTTGGTTACTAGATACACCCTTGATTGTCATTTGCAAACTTCATGATGGAGGCTAATAGTTCTAACACCATCTGCATGATATTCTTTCCTGCTTTGTCAAAGATTAGTTGGCTGTATACTTTTGGGTCCACTTCTGAGTTCTCAGTTCTGTTCCATTGGTCTAGACACATTTAATATTTTCATCTGTTATTTGAATGATGGCCAAGTGTATGCAGTGCACATGCATTAAATTCACTGACAGCATAGGTCACTGGATACTTGGACAGTACTGTCAAGAAGCAGAAACAAATATGTAACTAGTTGGAAGAAGAGGCAAAGGACAAAAGACCATAAAAAGAAAAACTAAATCCATATTCATTGGTTACTATACACTGTTTTATTTGAAACTAGAAGAAAAAGCTCATAACTGATGACAAACTAAACATGCATGAATCGACAATATATAAATCTTCACATATTTTTATAATATCAAGGCAAGTTACTGGTTTTTGACAACAAGAAAATAGTTTCATAAAAAAGGTCACTAATCCTTCTAGACTCAACATTAGTCAGGCCTCTATCACAATTTTGCTTAGGAGCCCACAATCTCAGAAAGATGTGGGAACCTTTGAAAGACTTCAGAAGGAGATGGTGAAAAGAATTAAACCACCTAGAAGTTCAGTTAAAGAGGAAAGCATAAATGATTTGTAGTCATTTAGTCTAGAAAGGAAAAGCCCAAGAAGACATAGAACAACGTTTTTATATAAATAAAAGAATTAGCTTTCGGAAATGCAAAGCATTATTTTACCCCTACCTATGTCATGGATTGGATAAGAGGGAAATTTCAAGCCTATAGTCTCCTAACTTTGTCCTGAAATAACGATGAATAATTCTCATAGACCAAGGAGTGTTTAACGTGGTATTGACTGATTTGAGGTTGCTGGAGACATATGGGGCCAAATGCAAAGAACACTGAGCGTGAGACTTAGGAGGTTCAGATCAATTTCCTTCTCTGGGATTAACAAATTGTATGATCTTTTCATGAACCAGTTGACTTTTCAGTGTCTGAATTTTTTTCCACTGCAGAGCAAGAAAACAGTCCTGCACCCTCATTTGTAAGAGAAATGATATGACAGCAAGGGAATCCCATCTCTGTCATCTGTCAGAAATACAGAAATCCGGGGCTCCTGGGTGGCTTAGTCGGTTAAGCGTCCGACTTTCTCTTAGGTCATGATCTCGCGGTTCGTGGGTTCGGGCCCCGCGTCGGGCTCTGTGCTGACTGCCAGTTCAGTGCCTGAAGCCTGTTTCAGTCTGTGACTCCCTCTCTCTCTGCCCCTCCCCTGCTCACGCTCCCTCTCTCTCTCTCTCCTAGAAATAAATAAAACATCAAAAAAAATTTCTAAAAAAAAAAAGAAATACAGAAATCCATCCCTTCTTTGGGACAGGCTTTGGATAGGCATTGCAACTCAATGGAGACTTTTCCAAACTAAGCAGAACAGTTAAGCACATAGGCTCTGCCTAACTTATAAATATTCTACCTCTCTATATCTGTATCTATATTTCATGTACATACATATATATTCTATATATAAAATCATGTCATCTGCAAATAGAGACAATTTCTTGCCTGTTTTGTCTAGCTAGGACATTTAATACTGTGTTGAATAGAAGTAATGAGAGTGGACAATCTTGTCTAGTTTCTAATCACAGGGGAAAAGCTTTCAGCTTTTCACCCTTGAGTATGATGTTAGCTGTGGGCTTGTCATATATGGCCTTTATTACATAAAAGTTTGTTTATTCCATGCCTAATTTATCAAATGCTTTTTCTGTATCTATTGAGATAATATGTTTTTTTATTCTATTAACATGATATATCATATTAATTTGCATATGCTCAATCTTCCTCATATCAACACTTCTTCATGGTGAATGATCCTTTTAACGGGCTATTGAATTTGGTTTGCTAGCTTTTTGTTGAGAACTTTTCTATCTATATTCACCAGGGATATTGGCCTATAGTTTTCTTTTTTAGTGGTATCCTTTTCTGTATTTTTACGAGTATCCATATCAGGATAATGCTGGTTTCATACAATGAAATTGGGAGTGTTCCCTTCTTTTCAATTATTTGGAAGAGTTTGAGGAAGATTGGGGTTAATTCTTTAAATGTTTGACATTTGGTCCTGGGATTTTCTTCATTGGGAGATCTTAGATTACTTACTGATTCACTATTCTTACTAGTAGTTGGTCTGTTCATATTTACTATTTCTTTCTGATTCAGTCTCAGTAAGTTGTGTGTCTCTAAAGAATTTTTCTATTTCTTCTAGGTTGTCCAGTTTGTTGGCATATAGTTGTTCATAGTAGCTTCTTATGATCCTTTGAATTTCTGTGGTATCAGTGATAATGTCTCCTTTTTCATTTATGATTTTGTTTACTTAGATCCTTTCACTTTTCTTCCTTGGTTAGTCTAGCCAAGGGTTAGTCAATTTTGTTTATTTTTTCGAAGAGCTAACTCAGTTTGGTTAATCTTGTCTATTACTTTGCTGTTCTCTACTTCATTTGTTTCTACTCTAATTATTATTATTTCCCTTCTTCTGGTAACTTTAAGCTCAATTTCCTATTTCCTTAAGGCATAGAGTTAAGTTGTTTATTTAAGATCTCTTTTGCTTCTTAATGTAGATATTTATTGCTGTGAACTTCCATCTTAGAACTACTTTTGCTGTATCACACGGCAAATGTATCCAGTTGTATGCTAAGATTCCATTTTCATTTGTCTTAGGAAACTTTTTTATTTCTTTTTTAATTTCTTCTTTGGTCCTTTTGTTCAGGAGAGTATTGTTTAATTTTTATGTATTTGTAAATTTTCCAGTTTTCCTGTTGTTGATTTCTAGTTTTATGCCATTGTGGTCGTCATAGCAGATACTTGGTATGATTTCAGTCTTCTTGAGTTTGTTAAGACTGGTTTTGTGGCCTAACATATGGTCCATCCTAGAAAATGTTCCATGTGTACCTGAGAACAATGTGTATTTTGCTATTGTTGGGTAGAATTTTCTGTATATTTCTGTTAGGTTGATTTGGTCTATATAGTTCAAATCCACTGTTCCCTTATTGATTCTCTGTCTAGAGAATTGTTGGGAGTGAGGTATTAAAATTTCCCACTATTACTGTATTATTATTTACTTCTTCTTTTAGCTCTATTAGTTTCGGTTTGTCTATTTAGGTTTGGATTATATATTTATGCTGATAAATATTTATAATTGTTATATTTTCTTGATATATAAACTCCTGTATCATTATACAATAACCTTAAACTTATTGTACCCTATTTTAAACTGATAACAGCTTACTTTCAACAGAATTCACAAACTTTATATACTTTTTATGTTCTCTCCCCCAATCACATTTTAGGCTATTGCTGTTATAATTTACATGATTTTTTAATATTGTATAACTAATAAAAATTATTATAATGGTCATTCTTACTATATTCATTTTTTAACTTCTAAAGTAGAGTTTTAAGTGAATTAAGTGAATTTTAACTAAATTATGTACCACTCTTATCATACTGCAGAATTTCTATGACAATATATTTATCTTTATACAGTGAGATTTACACTATACTTTGTTGATTTTATGATGTTAATTAGAGTTATACTTCTACTTGAAGAATTCCCTTTAACATTTCATGTAAGTCAGGCATGATGATAATGAACCCCTGCAGATTTTATTTGGAAAAGTTTTTATCCCTATTTCATTTCTACAGGACAGCTTCACTAGGTTTAGAGTTATTGGTTGACAGTTATTTTCTTTCTGTATTTTGAACATGTCATTTCACTCTCCTGATCCAAAAAGTTTCTGTTGAGAAATCCACCAATAGTTTTATGGGGGCTCCCATGTATGTAACTTATCTTTTCTCTTGCTGCTCTTCAAATTCCTCCTTGATCTTTGAGTTTTGACAATTAATTATAATGTATCTCAATGTGCCCTATTTGAATTCAACCTATTTGAGCTCTTTTGGGCCTGGATCTGGGTGTGTATTTCTCTTCCTATGTTTGGGAAGTTTTCAGCCATAATTGGAGCCTTATTAGCTTCCTAATCATGTTTCTCTGATTTTCTGTAATTCTTGATTTCTTATGTTGGTATGTGTTCATTTGAGTAAACAGGCTCCTCTTCCAGACTTTCCTATTTGATTTGGCAGAGAAAATTTTTCACCAGTCTGCTTAGTTTTAGGTTTCTGGGTGTGTCTGCTGGTAATATTCTTGGGCAGGTGGGAATCTGTTATTAAGGTCTATTTTTGGGTGAGGCAACGGTTCAAACTCTGAGGAAGGGATGGAGGTTGTGTTACTAGCTGAGAACAGTTGAATGGGACTGCTGATGTTGTTCCCTACCCAAGTAAGGCTGTAGGATGGGCTCTGTGGTTGCCTGGATTCTCTGGTCAGGTTTATTAAATACCTGGGACTGGGTACTATATTCAGTAGCTGGGATTATGAATTAGCTTCCCTATCCTGGCAGGGCAGCAGGACAGAACCCAGGGCCTGTACAGCTCATTCTTTCAGCACTCAAATCAGCCCAGAGTGTGCACTGAATTCTCTGGTCAGACGAGGCCACCAGCTTTGGTCTGCAGATGAAGGAAACCATAGTCTGCTCTCTGTTCAAGTGTCACTGTATGTAGAACTGTTGAATAGGTGATGAAGCTTCCCACGTGCTCTGGTTAGGTTCCCTAGTTAGACAGGCTGAAGTCTGTATTCAAGGATGAGCAGGGCTATGAATTAGATTCCCTGCCTGGGAACAGCCAGGGAAGCAGCTCTAAAGCCAGTAAAGCTCTTTGTTTCTTGTCTTAATTCAAGCCAACTCACATCCCAACATCCCTGACTACACAGGGCCAATGGCTTTGCTCTGCAAAGCTCTGTTGGCTCTGCCCACCTCTCTGCTCAAGTTCTTCTGCACCACACAGCTTCCAGAAGTTGTCTCC
The DNA here is from genome assembly GCA_017311185.1 of Proteles cristata cristata. Lineage (NCBI taxonomy): Eukaryota > Metazoa > Chordata > Mammalia > Carnivora > Hyaenidae > Proteles > Proteles cristata. Next base: position 24,227 of record JAESUZ010003084.1, read on the forward strand.
AGACTTTCTGGTCAGATGGGACTAGAAGACACTCTCCACAGTGTGTAGGTCTGTGATTAAGCTTCTTTCCAGGGTGTGTGCAAGCTGAGTTCTTGAGCTGGAAAAACTACTTGTTTGAGGATATGAATTAGGCACATCTGAACCCTGCCAGGTTCCCTGGAGAAAGTGTACCACTGATTTGATTCTAGAGATGAGCCAAGCCTCTGGTTGGAGATTTCTACCTGGGCACTGCAGGTATGAATTTGGGCTGCCAAGATCCATGTGATGATTGTTGCAAGCCCCTTCCCACTTCTCTGTTACAGGCAGATTCCCAGTGGTTGAGCCTTATAGATTCCCCTGTTATCCCTGTTGTGCAAGACCAGAAAAGAGGCTCCTGCAAAACTCCTAAAGTGCTCCTACAACACTGAGTGGTAGCTAGTTGTCCTCACAGATTCTTTTTTTTCCCCACTGAAGGAACCAGAGATTCTGGGGAGACCTCTCTACATGGTGTGGCACTGGCCTCAGGGAGAGCAATGCAGTCAATGTGTGGCCAATTCTCTTACCCTTTAAACGCAGTCTGTCTTGGTCTCTGTGGTTCAGGATGGGTGCTTCAGTCTCACTCCCATATTCTAGGATTCTCTCACTGGTGTCTTGTTCTTGAATAGTTGTTCTTCTTTCAGGGGGATGCAAGTTAGGAACAACCTATGTCACTATTGTCACTATTTTGGTGATGTCATTTCTCAAAATATGGTAAGGACCTGTGAAAGAGTACTGAAGGGAATTTCACTGGCTGGATGAAAGCACTCCCAGAATGCTGGACTGATAGCAGAGAATCCATTGTAGAACTCAGACTTGTAACTGCGAGATTATGACCTGAGCAGAAGTTGGACACTTAACCAACTGAGCCCACCCAGGTGCCCCTTAAAAGTTTTTTTTAAATGCTTATTTTATTTATTACTCGGGGCTCGATTCCATGACCCTGGGATCATGACCTGAGTCAAAATCAAAAGTTGGATGGTTATTCAACTGAGCCACCCAGGCGCCCCTGCTTTTACTTATACTTCAGTATTTGCTGTTTATGGAGCAGCCATTTTATTTTATTACGAGAACATAAAGCTTAGCAAGGAAAAAAAAACACATATAGTTTCAGTGATGAGTTTATTCATATATTAGGAACTTGAGGTAGATATTTATTCCTGCCAGTGTAAATAATTGTGGACATCAACAAATTTTTTTTAAATTTAAAGGATATTTTTATTTGTTATTATTTTTAAAAATTTATTTCCGAGTTAGTTACCATAAAGTATAATCTTGGCTTCAGGAGTAGAACCCAGTGATTCATTTCCTATACATGAAACCCAGTGCTTATCCTGAAAAGTGCCCTCTTATAATGCCATCACCCATTTAACCCACAGCCACCCCATCCAGCAACCCTCAGCTTGTTCTTTGTATTTAGGAGGCTCTCATGGTTTGCTTCCCTCTTAGTTTTTACCTTTTTTCCTCCCCTTCCCCTATATTCACATTTTCAGTTTCTCAAATTCCATGTATGAGTGAAACCATACGATATCTGCACTTTTCAGGATGAGCACGGTGTCATATGTAAGAGTTGAATCACTGGGTTCTAAACCTGAAGCCAAGACTACACTGTATGTTAATTGACTTCAAAATAAATTAAAAAAATAATAAATAAAAATCAACACTTTTTTAAATTAAAACTTTTTTGAAGTCCACTATTACACTGGAGGAAATAAATATCTACCTCAAGTTCCTAATATATGAATAAATCTTATTCCATGTAGCATAATACCCTCCAGTTCCATCTATGTTGTTGCAAATGCAAGATTTCATTCTTTTTCATCACTGAGTAGCGTTCCATTGTATATATACCCTTCTTTATCCATTCATCATTTGTTGGACATTTGGGTTCTTTCAATAATTTAGCTATTGTTGATAGAGCTGCTATAAACATTGGGGTGCATGTGTCCCTTGAAATAAACATTTTTGTGTCCTTTGGATAAATACCTAGTAGTGCAATTACTGGGTCATAGGGTAGTTCTATTTTTATTTTTTTGAGGAACTTCCACACTATTTTTCAGAGTGGCTGCATCAGTTTTCATTCCCACCAACAGTGCCATAGAGTTCCCTTTTCTCCAATCCTCACCAACATGTATTCTCTCCTGAGTTGTTAATTTTAGCCATTCTGACAGGTGTGAGGTGATATCTCATTATGGTTTTGATTTGTACTTCCCTGATGATGAGTGAAGCTTTGCATGTGTCTGTTTGCTATATGAATGTCTTTGGAAAAAGTGTCTGTTCTGCCCATTTCTTCACTGGACTATTTGTTTTTTGGGTGTTGAGTTTGGTAAGTTCTTTCAAGGTATTAGATAAAAATATTTTCTCCAGTTCTGTTGGTTGTCTTTAGTTTTGTTTATTGTTTCCTTCACTGTACAGAAGCTTTTTATCTTGAAGAGATCTCAATAGTTCATTTTTGCTTTTATTTCCGTGCCTTCAGAGACACATCAAGTAAGAAGTTGCTGCATCTGAGGTGAAAGAGGTTGCTGCCTGTTTTCTCCTGTAAGATTTTGATGGTTTCCTGTCTCACATTTAGGTCTTTCATCCATTTTGAATTTATTTCTGGGTTCTCTATTCTATTGCATTGATCTATGTGTCTGTTTTTATGCCACTACCGTACTGTTTTGATGATTACAGCTTTGTAATACAAGTTAAAAAATTGTGATGCCTTCAGCTTTGGTTTTCTTTTTCTTTTTGGGATGACTCCAGCATTGGTTTTCTTTTTCAACATTATTTTGGTTATTTGGGATCTTTGGTGGTTCCATACAAATTTTAGGATTGTTTGTTCCAGCTCTGTGAAGAAAGCTGGTACTATTTTGATAGGGATTGCATTGAATGTGTAGATTGTTTTGGGTAATATTGACATTTTGACAATATTTGTTCTTCCAATCCATGAGCATGGAATGGTTTTCCATTTCTTTGTGTCTTTTTCAGTTTTTTTCATAAGCTTCCTATAGTTTCAGTGTACAGATTTTTTTACCCCTTTGGTTAAGTTTATTCCTAGGCATTTTATGCTTTTTGGTATAATTGTAAATGGGATCAATTCCTTGATATCTCTTTCTGATGCTTCACTATTGGTGTATAGAAATGCAACCAATTTCTGTATATTGATTTTATATCCTGTGACTTTGCTAAATTCATGCATCAGCTCTAACAATTTTTTGGTGGAGTCTTTTGGGTTTTCCATGTAGAGTATCACATCATCTGTTATGATTGAAAGTTTGACTTTTTCTTTGCCAATTTTGGTGCCTTTTATTTCATTTTGTTGTCTGATTCCTGAGACTTGGACTTCCAACTCTATTTTGAACAACTGGTGAGAATGGACATCCCTCTTGTGTTCTTGATTTCAGGAGGAAAGCTCTCAGTTTTTTCCCATTGAGGATGATATTTTCTTTGGGCCTTTTGTATATGGTTTTCATGATGTTAAGGTATGTTCCTTCTTTCCCAACGTTCTTGAGGGTTTTTATCATGAAAGGATGCTGTATTTTGTCAAATGCCTTTTTTCTGCACTTATTGACAGGGTCATATGGTTCTTATCCTTTTTTCTATTAATGTGGTGTATCATGTTGATTGATTTGTGAATATTGAACCAGGCCTGCAGCCCAGGAATGAATCCTACTGATCATGGTAAATAATTCTTTTAATGTACTGTTGAATTTGATTTACCAGTATCTTCTTGAGAATTTTTGCAATCATGTTAATCAGGCATATTTGCTTGTAATTGTCCTTTTTCATGGGGTCTTTGTCTAGTTTTGGAATAAAGTTAATGCTGGCTTCATAGAATGAGCTGGAAGCTTTCCTTCCCTTTCTATTGTTTGGAAGATTTTGAGAAGAATAGGTATTAAGTCTTTTTTTAATGTCTGATAGAATCCCACCCCCCTACCCCCCATCAGCTTTCTGGCCCAGGATTAAGTCTTTTTTTAATGTCTGATAGAATCCCACCCCCCTACCCCCCATCAGCTTTCTGGCCCAGGACTCTTATTTTTTGGGAGATTTTTGATAACTGATTCAATTTCTTTGCTGGCTATGGGTCTGTTCAGATTTTCTTTCCTCCCATTTAAATTTTGGTAGAGTGTGCGTGTCTAGGAATTTGTCCATTTCTTCCAGATTGTCCAGGTTTTTTGGATATAATTATTCTTAGTATTCTCTTATAATTGTTTGTATTTTTGTGGTATTGGTTGTGATCTCTCCTTTTTCATTTCTGATTTTATCAGTTTGGGGCCCTGTCTTTTCTTTTTGGCAAGTCTGGCTAAGGGGTTATCAATTTTGTTAACTCTTTCAAAAAAACAGGCTGTTAGTTTCATCAATCTGTTTTATTGTTTTTCTGGTTCTATATTGTTCATAGAATTAATACATTAATTAATTAATTTCCTTCTTCTGTCTTTGGGCTTTATTTGCTGCTGCTTTTTCAGCGCTCTTAGTCGTAACATTAGGTTGTATATTTGGGAACTTTCTTGCTTCTTGAGATAGGCTTGAATTGCAATGTATTTTCCTTTTAGGACTGACTTTGCTACCTCCCAAAGTGTTTGGACTATCGTGTTTTCATTTTCATTTGCTTCCATATATATATTTTTTTAATTTCTTCTTTAATATCCTGGTTGACCCATTCATTCTTCAGTAGGATGTTCTTTAACCTACATATATTTGCGGGCTTTCCAAATTTTTTCTTGTGGTTGATTTCAAGTTTCATAGTGTTGTGATCTAAAAATATGCATGGTATGACTTCAATCTTTTTGTGCCTGTTGAAGACTGTTTTGTGACTCAAAATGTAATCTATTTTGGAAAATGTTCCATGTACACTCAAGAAGAATTTGTATTCTGTTGCTTTAAGGTGATATGTTCTGAATATATCAGTTAAGTCCTTCTGGTCCAATGTGTCATTCAGAGCCATTGTTTCTTTATTGATTTTTCTGCCTAGATAATCTGTCCATTGCTAAGTGGTATATTAAAGTTGCCTACTATTATGATGCTATTATCAATAAGTTTGCTTATTTTTGTGATTAATTGATTTATACATTTGGGTACTTTCATGTTGGGGGCATAAATACTTATAATTGTTGGCTCTTCTTGATGGAGAGACCCCTTAATGATGATATAATGTTCTTAGTCTCAAAATCTAGTTTGTCTCACGGGGCGCCTGGGTGGCTTAGTCGGTTAGGCATCCGACTTTCGCTTAGGTCATGATCTTGCGGTTCGTGGGTGCGAGCCCCGCGTCGGGCTCTGTGCTGACTGACAGCTCTGAGCCTGGAGCCTGTTTCAGCCTGTGACCCCCTCTCTCTCTGACCCTCCCCTGCTCACACTGTCTCTCTCTCTCTCCTAAAAATAAATAAAACATTAAAAAAATTTAAAAAAAAATCTAGTTTGTCTGATATAAGTATGGCTACTATAGCTTCCTGTTGACATCCATTAGCATGATAGATGGTTCTCCATCCCCTCACTTTCAATCTACAGGTGTCCTCCTGTATAAAATGAGTCTCTTATAGGCAGCATATAGATGGATCTTGTTTTTTTAAATCTATTCTTATGCCCTTGATTGGAGCATAAATTTTTGTTCAGATATTTTGTTTATATCTGTTTTGAGCAATTCTCTGGCTGTGATTTCTTCTTGAACTTTCCTTTGGGGATAATTCCTTCATTTTGTCATTTTGGCTATGTTTCTGCCTTCTGCACGTTTTAAAAGCTTGTTATATGTCCTGTACCTGCAATGACTACAATGTTAAAAAGCAGTCATACACCATCCAGGTCTTGTTACCTCAGGGAATGTTTTTGGTGTATGTTACCTGCACTCTGCTGTTGTGTTTTGGCTGCTCTTTCCCCCCTCCCCCTGTCAGTCCTCTGAAGAGCTCCTCCTTGCTTGTAGTGGTGTTTGGATCTTCAACCAGGTGTACTTTGATTTGTTTGTTGAAGTAACCTTGGAAAAAATAGGAAAAGCAGGAGTGGGGGGTATGGGGAGACTGATTCCATAAAAAGAGAAAAATTGGGGCGCCTGGGTGGCTTAGTCGGTTGAGTGTCTGACTTCGGCTTAAGTTATGATCTCATGGTTCGTGGGTTCGAGCCCCGTGTCGGACTCTGTGCTGACATCTAGCTCAGAGCCTGGAGCCTACTTCGGATTCTGCATCTTCCTCTCTCTCTGACCCTCCCCTGCTCATGCTGTCTCTCTCTCTCTCTCTCTCGGAAATAAATAAAACACATTAAAAGCATTAAAAAAAAAAAAGAGAGAAAAATGGAAGGGGAAAAAAGAATGCCAGAGAATCAAAAAACTATAAGGCTAAATCCAGAGAAAGAGAGTGGAAAATAAAGAGGAAGAAAGAGAAAAAGTGGATAAAGAAGAGAATAATAAAATGCCTGATCAATATTGACCAGAAACAGATCAGAAACTATGAGTCTGATTCCAAAAGAAAAAAAAGAAGAGGGTAGGAAGAAAAAGAAAAGAAAAGAAAAGAAAAGAAAAGAAAGAGTCCAAAAAATCACAGTTGTCTGTTGGTGCCTGGGACCAGTGGCTGTGCTAGTGGGGGAGAGGCCTACTGGTCAGTCAGTGTCAGTCTCACTCTGGTAGATAAGCAGTTACCAGGCTCCAAAGGGGAGGATTTGTTGTCAGCAGGTCCCCCCTCCACAGGGGGCCACTATGCTGCTCCCTGAAGCCACACCATGTTGATGTTAGGAAAAATGGTGACACCGCAATCTCTCCTCCCTGGACTTGGTGTCTCAAACTATACCGTTCAGGCAAACCTCACAGAGTAGCTCCAGCAATCGGCTTGTCCTGCTCCACAGTCTCCTTGCCCCAGGCAGTTGGCTGAGATTCAAAAACCAATGCTTTAAAGGACCCTTACCTCTGTCGAGATAATGGTCACATATTACCTTGTAGCATAGAGATACATAACATTTATAAATAGAGATCACCTCTACCACCATCAGTGGACTGTTTTGTGGCACAAGCAAGATAGTGCACATAAATGATTAGATATTTTATAAATCTTGTAGCTTATAAATATATAAGGTATAAAGATTAGCATTAGCATGTACTATTTGTTAAAAGTTGAGTATTTAGCCTATTTATACAAATTTGCCAGGAAATCATTCTTCAGTATAACTAATATCATATCATTAAGTTTCCACATGGTCTTGTTGAAAGAATTTTATTTTCAAGTCATGAACCAGTAGGTATAAATGATGACTGATTAAGCCATTACATTTTTTAATAAAAGCATCATTACATATAAGAGTGGTAAAATGGACTTAACTAAGAGTTTTCTAAGGATTTATTTCACAAAATTGTAGTGCATGCTTGATTTGCATGTAATACATAACTCTTGTCTCAGAGACCTTGGCAGAAGCTTTATCCCACTAGTGTTGCTCAGTGATTTTTCTTTAGCTAAAAGGAAGAGGAGGAAGCCAGCTGCAGCTTGACACTTACAATTGCACCCCCTGTAATAGCAATAGTTACGTACGGGCTGTTTAATTTGAAAGCAATATCAGCCAGGCAAATTTCACATCAATTGAAACAGAATGGAGGAAAAATTTCTGTCAAACAGCAAAAGAGTTAAATTACCAAGATTAAGTGAAGGAAATTATTTCTAATATTCTGTGAAAGTGAAAGCTATGAAAGCAATGCAAAAAAAAATTAAAAAGTATTTTGATGTAAAGTTAAAATGATACCTAATTACTAAATCGGGCTCATTTCCATTTAGCAATTCAGAAAAAAATCTGGTAACACTGGCTAGTGTGTGCAGCCTTTCTCGGTAAAAATTTTAATCTGTGTTTGGAAAAATACCAGTTGTAATGATGTTTCTCCTCAACATAAATTGGCTGCAGGCCATAAGTTTCTGAAGCACGCAAGGGTAATTATTTGGGGACATTCTATTGAGCCCTGGGGCTTGGAGAGTGATGGTAACATGAATCTGTGAATCAAGGTTATGCATCTTGGTATACAATCTTTTGTTTCCTTGCTTAGAAAAGTAACTATATTTTTCCCAATTTTATAAGTGAGCCTTGTTGGGCTGAAAATATTACATATTTTCTGTAATTTAAAAGAAATTTTCTTAATCTTAGAGGAAATCAGATAATAATAAAAATGAAATCTGAGAACTAACTTTGGAGAAACCAAACCTAGTGCAGGTACATGGCTCACTCAAGGTCATCCAGCTCATGAGTCCTAAGGCTGGGCCTCAAAATGAGAAGGTTACATGGCGGCCTTCCAGGCCCCACTTTTCTTTACTGGTGCATGAACACTGAGGTCCTCTCTAGTGTTAGAGTAATACAGCCCACATCTCACAGCTGTCTTTCTTCTTACTACTTTCATTTCATTTTTGAAAGAAAGACTCCGTTTAGAAAAAAATTGGCTTGGATTGTGCTTCCTATAATATAATGCTTTCTTTTATAAGTTAGGGAGATAGATGGAGAGGCTGGTCATTACTTTTGGAGGATAGAATGTGCAGCAAATCAGTGTCTTATGTATTTAGAATGCAATAGCTAATCAGATAATTCAGCATAAACAAGGAAGTTCCTTTGGTGGTGCTACCAAATATCTAGGTGATGAGAGATTAAAGAAAACTCTAAACAATTTATCACAGAAGCACAGTGGTTTAGGATTAACCATTCTGGGTCTACAGACAAAGACTTTATTTCTTTTGAAAATCATTTAAACTCTAAAGGATTCAGTTTATTTATTTGTAAAATGAGAGCCTAAAATTGGTTGACTTTAATGTTTTTTCCAGGTCTGAGATTTTAGAGTTTTGGGATTTATATGAAATTAGAACACTACAATCTAATGTATGTATGTATGTATGTATTTTTAAAAAAGGTTAATGTTTATTTGAGAGAGAGAGACTGAGAGCGAGTGGGGGAGGGGCAGAGAGAGAGGGAGACACAGAATCCAAAGCAGGCTCCAGGCTCTGAACTGTCAGCACAGAGCCAGACATAGGGCTGGAATGCATGAACCATGACCTGAGTCAAAGTTAGACATTTAACCTACTGAGCCACCCAGGTGCCCCTCTAATGATATTTGTTAATGATTCTTTTTGCCTTATCCTGGGACAACAGATGTTTATTTTAAATTTATTTTTGAAATTAATTATTGACATCTTTATTTTTAAAGGTAAGAACAGGATATTTTAAAAAGTGACTTTAAGATACATCTGAAAGTATTCCTCTCACATATGAATTGTCAAGAGCCTCATGCACTCTTGTTTCTCCATGAATCTATGGGGCATAGAGATGCCTCTTGAGCTGTGGAGGATTTCCATTTGAAATTGGGAACAATGATAAATCTTCAGCAGAAGCTTCGATGTTATGTAAGATTCTTTACTTGAAATAAAATAGTGGTTTATATCTTATTTTGGGCATGATGAAGTAAGTCAAATTTCATAAGCTTAGAATTTGAATTAGATTTTTTAAAATGTTTATTTTTGAGCGAGAGAGAGAGAGCTTATGTGAGGAAGGAAGGGACAGGTAGAAAGGGAGACAGAATCCTAAGCAGCCTCCAGGATCTGAGCCATCAGTGCAGAACCTGACATGGGACTTGAACTCACAAACTACAAGATCATGACCTGAGCCCCCCAGGGACCCCTAGAGTTTGAATTAGAAACAGGAGGCTAAATAGAAGCAAATTCTGAAATAACTCGGATGCCTACAAGAGGAGAAAAGGAAGACTCAGACCTAAATACACAAGTGCATGTGCATATAGACACACATGCATTATCGAAGAAATAATAAAAGGGGAAAAACTTACTCTCGCATTTGCCCCAAGATAGACACAGAAGTGCAGCTTTCTGAAGAGGATGGGGAGTCCAGGCAACTTAGGACTTCTTGCAGGGAAGGGGCGGAGCTGTCTCCTCCAGCAGGCCCCAGGGAGCATAACACACTGACTGGCATCTACTCTGATTGTTAGCACTGGTGCTGCATTGGCCTTCATTTTTCCTATCACCTCATGATCAATGGAAAGAATTCCCTAGACTCAAATGGTAAACTATATTCATTCTATCAAGCTGTCTTTATTGTTCTCTTCCTACAATTATCAGGGACTGGGCAGAGTGACCAGGACTATCATTTAGGTGAATGAGATTCTCAAATATAATGAAGAGCAAACCCTGAGAATTGCTGTGCATTTAAGGGAAACTAATATCACAAGTGCTGCCAAATTCACAAATGGAAAAACTAACATTGAGGAAATGGAATTACTAGAGGAGTAAAGAAAACAGTAAGCACAATTAATATTCTTAATTTCAATGTACAATGCATCAGTAAAAGACAAATCGTCCCCTGAAGGGTGGACAATCAGAGTTCTTGCAAATAAAAACAATCCTCACCAGGGGCACCTGGGTGGCTCAGTTGGTTGAGTGTCCAACTTCGGCTCAGGTCATGATCTCATGGTTTGTGGGTTCGTGCCCTGTGTCGGGCTCTGTGCTGACAGCTCAGAGCCTGGAGCCTGTTTTGGATTCTGTGTCTTCTCTCTCTGCCCTTCCTCCACTCATGCTGTGTTTTCTATGTCTCAATAATAATAAAATTAAAAACAAAACAAAACAAAAAAAAACAATCCTCACAAAAACAAGACATTTCAAATGATAGGTTAAATGGCTGAAAGGACAGAGCTGAAAACCAACTCAGTATACCATATGAAGAGGGTAGTTCTTACAGAATGCAATGCAAAATAACACAAGGTAATTAGAAAGGGCATTAGTTTCCTATTGCTGCTGTTACAAATGGCCTAAAAGGCCTAAAACAGCCCAAATTTATTATCTTACAATTGTGGAGGTCAGAATCTTAAAATCAAGGTGTTGGAAGGGCTGCCTTCCTTCTGGGAGCTCTAGGAGAGAATCTTTTCTAGCCTTTAGTGGCGCCTGCGTTCTTTGGCTTTGGCTCCTTCCTCTGTCTTCAAAGCCAGTGACACAGTATCTTCAAGTGTTTCTCTCCCGTGTCTCTGCTCTCTGCTTCTGTTGTTCCCTTGTCTCTGGTTCCGGCACTACTGCCTCCTTCTTGGGCCCACCCAGATATTTGAAGATAATCTTCCCATCTCAAGATCCTTAACTTAATCACAGCTGTGAAGTCCTTTTTCTCATGTAAGGCCACGTATTCAGACTCTGGATAACATTACGTGGACCTCTTCGGTAGGGAGGCAGGGGACTTTATTCTGTTTCTACAGAAACTATGAGAAAAACATTAAAAGGAATAGAATATAGACCTTGAATACCCATACCCAGGCAATAGCAATGTCCCACGAAAGTGGGGAGAGAACAGATGGGAAAAAGGGATCAATTAAATAAGAGGAAAAAATGTCCAGATCTGGAGAAAGCAAGAAGTCTTTAGGTTGAAAGGACCATGCAGTACTAAGCAGGATATATAAAAAGAGACCTACAACTAGACACTAGTGAAATGTTAGATCTCCAAGGATAAGAGATGTCTAAAAGCTTTCACAGATAGCTGCTTAAATGCAAGTGAGTGGCGAACAGGTTGCCATCGGGCTTTTATTAAGCAATACTGAGTATTAGAAACAAAGAAATAAGGTCTTCAAAATTCTGAGACAAAATTATTTTAAACGAAGAATTCTATTCCCAGTCAAAATCGCATTCATGAGTGAAGGCTAAGGATACTTTTGGACATGCTTAGAAAATTTTCTACCCACAGATTCCATTTGAAAGAATTGCTTGAGGCTGTATTCTAGTAAAAGCAAAAGGAAGTAAAACAAAGAGGAAGACACTGGGTGCAAGTAACACTGGAGAACAAACGTACCCATGAATCTAATAAAGTCTCAATGTTTGGGGCATCTGACAAAAATAATAACAACTAGAAATTTAAATCACAGATGATTTCTAATATGGATGCTGGCAGAATTGGTGGGGGAGGGTAGGAAGGAAGTGAAATGAAGTCAGGTTATTTTTTGTCCTACTTGGGGTGAAAAAATATCTTAATATCATTTATTATTTGCCATTTCTGAGTACAATTTTAAAAATTAAACAGCTCGGATTGATAATATTCTGTGTTAGTATATTCTGAAAGAGATATTTCATATGCTGTTGGAAGGTGTATATTTAGTCTAGCTTTTTTAGAGGGAAATTTGGTAGTTTCTTTCTAAAATAAATGTATATTTTCCACTAGCACTTTCATCTCTAAGAATTTATCCTATAGAAGTATTTTTATGTCTGTAAGAATGTGTATATGGTATTGTTCATAATTATAAAAAATGGAAAATAATCTAAGCTTTTCTGGACTAATTAGATTAATTCTGGACAATTATGTTCTGATTAAAAAGATCAAGTAGTTTTGAGTATTTGCAGACATAGAAATATCTTCAAGTCATAATTTTTTAAACAAGCAACAGAATTACAGCTATAATTCTATTTATTGTACATGATCCTAATATATATATATATGTACATATATGTATATTCACATATGTTTGTAATTATAGAGTTGTGTCTGGAAGAATACAAACCAAATTGTTAACAATTATTACCTTTGGGGAGGAAAGTTACTTGGGAGAAGATTTGCTTTAATTTTCATTTCCATTATTTTACAGTAAGAATATTTATGTATTATGCATATTACTCATATAATACTTTAACTTTTCAAAAAGAAAATAGCAAGATTCCTTGAAATCCCACACCCAAGGACAATTACTATGAACAGTTTGGTAAGCACATTCAGACCGCTTGATTGCACAAATGACTATGCAGATATATTTAATTTTCCATAAGTGAAAGCATACATAATGCATTCTGAAGCCATTTTTAGTTAAGCTTTTTAATTTTGGCATAATTGTAGGTTGACATGCAGTTGTGAGAAGTATTGCAGAGAGATCCCTTGTACATTTTACCTTGTTTATCTCAGTGGTAACATATTGTAAATGTACAATATTACAGCCACGATAGTGACATTGCAGTCATGATAGAGAACATTTCCATTCCCACAAGGATACCTCATATTGCCAGTTTATAGTTACACCAGTTTTCCCCCACCCTCCACTTCCTACTTAACCCCTGATGACCACTAAATATGTTCTCCATTTCTATAATTTTGTCAATGTTATATAAATGGAATCATGTAGTATATAACCTTTTAAGGTTGGCTGTTCCATCAGAATGATTCTGTAGAGATTTACTAAAGTTGTTGCATGTACCAGTAGTTTTTATTCCTTTTTATCACTAAGTAGTATTCCACCATTTGGATGTAATCATTTGTTTAATCAATCAGTTGTTGAAAAATGTCTGGATTGTTTCTAGTTTCTGGCTATTACAAATAAAGCTATCATAAACATTAGTGTACAGGTTTTTTTTTTTTTGTCGACATGAATTTCCATCTTTCTGCAATAAATACCCAGGATTGCAACTGCTGAATCATATGGTAGTTACATGTTTAGTTTTTATAGAAATTGCTAAACTGTTTTCCAGAGTGACTGCACTATTTTACATTATTTCCTCCTTTCCCCAATCTGCATACCTTTTAATTTTTTCCTCTTGTTTTACTGCAGTGACTAGAACCTGCAGAACTACGTTAAATGAGAGTGCTGGGAACAGACATCCTTGCCCATTATCTGATCTCAGAGGTAAAGCATTCAGTCTTCACTATTGAGTATCATGTGAGCAGCAGGATTTTTGTAGATACTCTGTTTACAAGTTTAGGAAGTTACTCTATTCTTACTCTATTCTTAGTTTTCTGAGATTTGTTTTTTAAATCACGAACTGGTATTAAATTTTGCCAAATGCTTCTTCTGAATCAATTAACATATATGATTTTCTTTAGTCTACTGATATAGATTATATTGATTGATTTTCAACTATTAAACCAGACTTGCATCACTGGAATATATTCTATTTGAACATAGTCTGTCTCTTGGTGGGAATTTTCTTTATTATTTTACTATTTGGGATTCATTCACCTTCTTAAATCTATAGGTTGATATTTCTGGCTAAATTTTGGAATTTTCAGTCATTATTTCTTCAGGTACATTTTCAACCTTGCTTTCTTTTCTCTCTTTTTCTGTCACTTTGTAAGATAATTGTAACATCTTTGTCATGTCAGTATTGGCATCGATTTATTGTCTTTTTCATTTAGTTTGAGATTTTCTTCATTCTTGGTATGAGTAATTTTTTTACTAAGAAAAAACTCGGAATATTATGTTCTGTATGCTGTGTCTTATTTAAAATTTCTATTTTAACTGACTTTTTGGATACTGCTTCAGCTGGGGAAGGGTGACTCCACCTCATTACAGCCTTGTGCTAGGTGGAGATAGAAGCCCAGGTTCCCCACTGCATCTATGCTGATACCCAATAGTGGTGCTACTTTTCCTTGATGCTGGGCAGGGGTGGGAATTCTGGCTCCTCTGTGGTCTCCACTGACTCCTCGGCAGGGGTAGCCTAGTTACTGCTGAGTTAGCGGCTGTGTAAGACCTGAGTCTCTTCTAGGCCTCCTAGAGAGAGATAAGGGGTGACTCAATACTGCTGGAGGAAGATGGGGATAGATTCCCCACATGATACCTACTGTCATCGTAGTGGGTGGGCCTCATTATCAGCCAGCAAAGGGAAAGATTCCAGCTCCTTATTTGACCTTTTCTAATACTTGGTGGGGTATTGGAGAGCTTCATTACAGCCTCATGAAACTTGAAGTCTAGAGTCCCATTCCACTTTTACTGGCATGAGTAGTGGTGAGAGCATGGGTTTTCTTTTTTGTTTGGCTGGAGGAGAGAGGTATTTGCCTAAAAGTTTTATTCTTGATTGGTTGCCCCTTTCCTGGTGCTTTGGCTAGAGAGAGTAGATATTTGTTGAGGGTATTTTTTGTGCAGCCATTAACAGTATTGGATTGCTGGCTTTTTCTGCTCCAAGTCTGAGATGAGGCAAAAGGAAGCTCAGGGACCTCACCACTGTGTCATTTCTGGGTCCTAATGTCCTCAAGTTGTCTGACTTTTTCAGAGTCTTTTTATGTTTGTTTTATTTATAATGTACAGGGTTTTTAGTTTTTCTTAGTAGGAGAAATAAGGAAAAGAATGTCTACTCCGTCATCCTAGAGGCAAAAATCGTAATAAATCCTAATAAAGCAAGATGCATTTTTGCAACCAACTTTTTACTCAAAAATAGGTTGTGAAGATCTTTCTATTCCAATGACTACAGATTGATATCATTCTTTCAGTAGACAAATATTATTCCATAGTTTCCTTTTTTTAAAAAAAAGTTTATTTATTTTGAGAGAGAGAGAGAAAGAGAGGCAGAGAAAGAGAGAGAGGGAGAGAATCCCAAGCAGGTTCCATGCTGTCATCATGAAGCCTGATGTGAGGCTTGAATCTACGAACCATGAGATTATGATGTGAGCCGAAATCAAGCTTAGCCAACCGAGCCACTCAGGTGCCCCTCTATAGTGTCCTTTTAAGTAATCCATTAGTAATCTACATTTAGTGATGTAATAAAAACTGTAGTGATGGACATATCTTCATTTTGAGACCACATTCTCTAGTCTATATTTCTGAAATCCAAAAAGCTTTGTAAACCAAAAATATTTTACAATGTTTGGGGCAATTTTATTTTGCATAAAATCCGACTAGAATTTACATGAGACTATTTATGGTCTTATTTTATCCAACTTGCTTCAATACTTTATGATTGCTAAAAAATATTAAGATGTTTGATGAGGGTTTGCTGTCCAGACTGCAGGGGTTGTTATGTTAAGAAACATGTCGTCTGTGTATCCTATTGTTTTCTAAGAGGCAAATGTTTTAAACTCTAACACACGTCTTTCAAATTGTCTTAGGATAATATCCCAGGAAACTGCTTGTTGAGTTTTGGACCATACTGTCAAACTGCATCCTAAAATGTACTATGTTTTCTTGCCAGAACATTAGATTAACCATCATTTCTACATTTTTGACAACAGTGCATATTGCCATACAGTAGCTGTAGCTTAAAGTTTTTCTCTGTAGGATTATAAATAGAATCTATAAATGTACATTTTGGAAAAATCTAGAAAATACAGAGAAGTATAGGATGAAAATTAAAAGTACTTAAAATATTTCAGAGGTAATAATTTCTAATATTTTGGCTTATTTTCATCACATCTACTTTTAAAACACAAAATTAGAATTGTATGCAGTTTACTTTTATATTTTCCTCAATGTTTTATTGTGAACAGTTTCCTCTTTTTGTAAATTTTTAATAAAGTATAATTTAAATGATTGCATAGCTTTACTGATTAGATACATACCATAATTCATGTAACTGATTCCTTATTGTTGGGCAAGTGGGTGCTTCCAGTTTTCCCATTGTAATTACATTGTTATAAATATGGTTATATACATTCCAAAGTGTGAGGGTTAAAAGAATGAGGCTTGACCTCTTAAAACTGAAACTCTATCTTTTTTTACAGGTGTTCCAATTCATTCTGATTATGCTACTGTTATTTTCATAATAACAGTGACCTAGAGTGCAAATTGCGAGAAATTAGTTTTAGATTTTCTTTCTCACATCCTTTCTTCTTTCTCTTTTCTTACCATCTGTCCCTCCTTCCAGAAATGTTTAAATATAAGTAATTGATTTCTTTTGTTAAAAACTCAAACAAAGGAGACAGATGTTTGGTTCTCACATTAACTCATCTTTGAACCAGGAAGAGCCACTTGGATTTCTTGTCTTCACTTTCTTCAACTATAAAGTAAGAGAGTTGAGTTAGTTTTTATCTAAGGTTATCCCCACCTCTTACACTCTTATGTCTGTCCTTTTTTCAGGCCATTATAATGTCACTGAGGTGATGTCTTCACTATTTTCCCATCTTTTTCCTGTTCATTTGCATGATTTCGAAGGGACGGTTATTTTTTTTACCTTTAATTCACTAGTTTTCCATTTTCTGGCAGGTTTGTTTTCTCTGTGAGCGCTACATTCTTCAGTTACCATGTGAAGATTTTTCTATATTTTACTTAATCTATCCTGGGGTTTGGTGAGAGAGTCAATTACTACCCTGAATTTTCCAATACACTATGTATATACTACCTTACAGAATATGGAATACATACCAGTTCCCTCATTTTGTAGCCATTTAGTCTATCTGGGACTCAGTTTCCTTATCAGCAAAACAGAGAAAATTGTCTAGCTCACAGCTTCCCCTTAAGAAGTAAATGAGGTACTGAGTGGAAAAGGCCTTCAAGAAAAGAAGTGGAGCCTAGAGCAGGAGCTCAATACAGCTCGAGGTACTTCTTACCACTAGATGGCAGAGTGGAGGCATCAAGTTTGTCCATCCTGCCTTGAAACAGGTTGACCTTAGCTATTCCATACTCTAGTCTATACTATATACTGTATTCTATACTATATATTCTATTTCTTTTTCCACCTTCATTTACACACCCTCTGATTCTAGCTCCTTAGCACCCAAGACCTCCAGACTTGTATTTTGAAGTTCTCCTCCTATTAGGCTGTCAAGGGAAGGTTTTTTAGTCACGTGTTTGCAATTGTCTATCCCTACTCCCCAAATACTTTGTTGACTCACTAGCCTTGGCTACTCAGGAAGGCCAAACATCTCAAGCCAGGAGAGCTTGCTGCCATTCCTGCCAAGTTAGGGGCCAATGCCATAAAACTTTCTCACATATGCCTATGTGGCCCTTGACTTTTTTTTTCGAGGGGGGGGGATCTGACATCAAAGACAGCCCTGAGGGATTCAGTGTCAAGGCAAAGAACACTCTACTGTCTGCACCTGGGGAGTCAGTTCACCTTCAACCTGATCTCACTGGAGTGTGGGTGGTTTAGTACTTTATAGTGGATTCCAAAACTTTCTGGGCTTATGTGTAATTAGGACAGTTGTAGACACAATATTCCACTGTTTGCTTTTTAGATAATCTAAACTACTCGTTGGAAATCAATGCAATCAAAGCATGAATGGAGAAATATAGTTGCTTTTGTATTTTCTATGGTTAGAAGATATGCAGATATTCAAGGGTACCTGTTAGTCCTGGATCAGGGCTGAACACTCACAAAAGTGCTCCAGACCAAGGGCTGTCTTTCCAAATAGGCAGAGTAGATATACCCCAAAGACATGATCTACTAAAAAAAGTGCTAAAGTTTCCTCTTTAAAAATGTCTTCCTCCTCGTACAGCTGGGATGCTTGAATTTTCACTATTTCGGTTAAGGCATTATTTCTGTCTGCATGCCCCATAAAAGTGCCTATCACTTGGGTTTCTGTTTTCATAAATATTATTTTCTAGATTTACTATGTTAGCATGAGGAATTGGATCCCATGGATCTAGTAAGGTAAATAAATTAAGCTAAGTAAAAGCTAAGCTCAAGTAAATGTCTCATAAACATGGTAAAAGACTGTTTGATGGGGTCAGGATATTTCAGAGGAAGAAGAGAATCCAGAGCAGCAGATGGTATCCAACAATAAGGAGTGTCTACAAGGAGGCAGCATAGTATAGGCTTAAGGGTTAATAGCAGGTTAAATGGGATAATGTAGATGAAGTCTTTAGTGTGTAGCCTGACACAAGGTGTGTCCTCAATAAACATTGTTACAACAGGGTGCCCTGTACGTTGGTGCTAGTGTGACAGTAGAGAACAATACAGGCTTGGTTCTAGCCCTCAGGAAGCTGAAGCTGAGTAGATGAACAACTCACTAAAAATTATAAGAGGGTGTATGGTCAGAGAGGAGGGTTTGAGGAGTACGGAGCAGGGACACACAATTCAGTATTCTGATGAGGAGGACTTTCCACAGAAGGTGATTTTCTATCCCGTGACCCGAGTTGGGCATGTGCGCTCTGGGAAAGGGAACAGAGGAGAGTTTCAAGCACAGGGAACACGAATATGAACATCCAGAGCTGAGACCAAGCAGGGCATGTGCTGAGAGCTGAAGAGTTTAGTCGCTGGTGTTGCAGTGGGTCGTTGTGCCGAATGAGACCCAAGGGGTGGGCAACAGAAGGGACAGTGGGACACAGCAGGCATAAAAGATGAATCTGTAGTTGATAGAAGCTGGAACCGGCTGCTCCAAAGTGAGGAAAATCTTAGTCACCAGCACAAATCTCTAATTGTTTCTGGAACATTGATCCTGCAATCAACTTTTATTGAATTTGGGAGAAAACTGTACGTTATGATTACCGCACTTATGCTCCGAATTATGTGCCACAGTTGGAATGTTGTCTCTTCTCTCCTTACAACTCTTCCCTTTCTCCTTTCCTCAGAAGGGTGAGAGTGATACAAAGGTCACTTCACTTGCATTTCTCAATGCCTACTGTGTGTCGAACTCTAAAGAAGAACGAGCAAGGGCCACTGGATGTAGAAGGGGACACAGCTGAATAAACGGGGACTTCAAAATTGTTATACATTTTGAAAAGAATAAGTATGCAGGAAAGGTAATAATATAGTTCATTTTACATCCACTCCCATCCTCTGCGGAGCCAAACCAATGGTAACAGATTGGTGTATACCCTGTTATACCTTTCTTTAAGACCAAATCCATGTAAAGTTAGACATACATAGAGAGCTGCTTCCCTGCTTTGGAAAAGGGCTATCCTTCACACATTATTTTGAAACTTCCATTCTCATTTAATAATATATCATGGACAACATTCCAGGTTTGGACACATAAAGATTTCATCCAGTCTCTTTAATGCTGCGTACTATTCTGTATATAGTATAATGCACCGTGATTTAATTAACACTCCACCCTGATAGGCCTTCAGATTTTTCTCAGGTCACATTGCAAAATGCTATAATAAGTGTGTCTATTTATAAATTCTTAACAGCTTTTGTACTGATTGTCATAGTGGGTGCCGAGAAGTGGGTTGAAAGAGTCAATGTGTAAGTATAGAAACTTTGTATTTTCTCTTCTGAGTGTGTGCCCAGTGCTTCTCTTCCTTCTGGATCTTTAGGAGGAGCCAGTACTTCTGTTTCAGGTGGAGGGAGTAGTGATTTCCAGCTTTGACTCTCTCCAAGCTTGCCAAGGTCTCCAAGCCCACAGCACCCAAATTTAGTGGTCTCAGGGCTCTTAGGCTCTCAAAAGGTAATGAGCGCACTATCGGGCTGTTTTTGTTAACAGGAAAAATATCTCTCAATATTTACCATACTAGAAATTAAACTTGAGAAATTTAAAAAATAGTTATGATTTTCTTTAACAATAATAGGTATGTTACATGTTCACATAAATACTAATAATAGTAAAAATACTTTGACTTCATTAAGCCCCTGAAAAGGTTTCAGGCAACCTCAAGGGTGCATCTGGTGTTGAAAACCACTTTTCGAGATCAGTACCTCTCAAATTCGAATGTGCACACACAATGCCTGGGGATCTTTTTTTTTTTTTTTTTAATTTTTAAAAATGTTTTATTTATTTCTAGGAGAGAGAGAGAGCGTGAGCAGGGGAGGGTCAGAGAGAGAGGGAGTCACAGACTGAAACAGGCTCCAGGCTCCGAGCTGGCAGTCAGCACAGAGCCCAACGCGGGGCTCGAATCCACGAACCGCGAGATCATGACCTAAGCGAAAGTCGGCCGCTTAACCGACTAAGCCACCCAGGCGCCCCAAGAACGATTAAGGGGATCTTATTAAAGTACAGATTTGAATTCGCTAGTCTTGACGGGGGACCTGAAAGTTGCATTTGTAACAAGTTCCCAGATAAAGGTAATGCTTCCTGTAGGTGGCTACACTTTCAGTAGCAAGTCCCTAAACCTGCACAGTTTTAAAGTAGTTAAAATGGAATGAATTTGAGTACTCAGTTAATCAGTCATATCAAGCACATTTTGAGCACTCAAAACCATGTGAGTCTAGTGGCTATCGTATCAGCCAGAATAGAGAACATTTCCATCATCATAGGAAGTCATTGGACAATGCTGCTGTATGCCCCATGCTTACATGGAGTTAATAATGATAGGCTTATGTAAGTGATTTTATTTAAAAATTAATCAGAAGCCAGTCTTCAAAACATACATGGCAGTAACTCATTAGGAGTGAATTCACTACTTTTCTGATCAGGGCAACAAAAGCAAATAATTTAGAATTTTAAAAACTGGTTTGAACTCAAAAAGCTTCAAGTTGCCGGATGAATTTCTCACAAAGTCTTTAGTGCCATGCCATGTCTTTGTGAGCTGTGTAAACTGATATCGCCAAGGCTAGTGCATGATATTCCATTTTTTTGTGTGTGTGGAAGAAAAGAATCTATTTAAAAGATAACATGATTAAGAGTAACTGATATGGAGGGAGAAAAAATCCTTACTCACTGTAAGTGATTCTCCTAAGAAAACCATGGTCCTCCATACAACTCACAAGCAACAGTTTCAGTGAACAAAACTCCACTGCGGAGAATAAAAGGTTATGCCTCAAAGGTTAGCAGGCGGGATCGTGTTTCTCCTGGGCACACGCCA
Organism: Proteles cristata cristata; assembly: GCA_017311185.1. Classification (NCBI taxonomy): domain Eukaryota; kingdom Metazoa; phylum Chordata; class Mammalia; order Carnivora; family Hyaenidae; genus Proteles; species Proteles cristata. Next base: position 45,585 of record JAESUZ010003084.1, read on the forward strand.
GTGCAGACAGTGTGCTGAGAGGCATTCCTTGGAGTTCACTTGGGCAGTTCTTGCTCTGATGAGAGCTGGCCAAATTCTGCATACCCCACCTGACTCAAGGAAACATTCCAGGGTAGGCTTTCCAGAAGCATTGCTTGTCTGCAAAGTTCACAAGCTGAGACGAGCCTAGAAGGAGTGACGAGCGAGTAAAAAGCTAACAAGAATGAGAAGAGGAAAGTCGGAGGCTGTTGTAGACTGAACTGTGGGCTCTTCTTTAGGTTATTTTCTGTCACCTCTATATCCATAAGTATGGTTTGCTATATACTTGTAAGGAATACGTTGTGAATAGAGCACCCCTGAAACATAGCTCGTTATTTGGGGGCTAGAAGAACTCCCAACAGCAAAATAAGAAGCCTTTTGTTAAGCATTCCAATTGTTTGTTTGTTTGTTGGGATAGAGGGGAGAGTACAAACAGGGGAGGGGCAGAGAGACAGAGGATCTGAAGCAGGCTCTGCGCTGATAGGCTGACAGCAGCCAGCCCAATGTGGGGCTCGACTTCATGAACCCGGAGATCATGACCAGAGCCAAAGTTGGATGTTCAACTGATTGAGCCACCCAGGTGCCTCCCAGCATTCCAGTTTTAAAAGCAACTATGGTGCTGGATGTTCTGGGAGAAGTGAAAATTCCTACCCTATTATTGGTCTCTCTCTTTAAAGTTTGTTTATTTATTTTGAGAGAGCACATGCATGAGTGGGAGAGGGAGAGAGAAAGAGAGTGAGAGAGTGAGAAAGTGAGAGAGAGAGAGAGAGAGAGAGAGAGAGAATCCCAAGGAGGCTTCATGCTGCCAGTGCAGAGCTCAATGCAGGACTCGAAACCATAAACCTTGAGACATGCCTGACCCGAGGTCAAGAGTCAGACGCTTAACCAACTGAGCCACTCAGGTGCCCCTGATCTCTCTTTATGTACCTAACATTCAATTCTTCAGTGAGAAATAATAGGAGAAGAAGAGAGTGTTTCATCCATCTTGGCTACCGCTTTGCCGGTGTCCAGAAGCATAAGATTAGTAGCTCTTTTCGTTTCATGCTCCAGGGTAGGAGCACATTTGTCCTTGTCAGTTCAGCTCTCATTCGGGTCGATGTGTCTTGGCTCTGAAACTTTTCAGACATCAGTAGAATACCCCCATGAGGCACAGTCTGCTGAATTCCATTGGAATTCATATCTAAGAAACATGTTTTTCTGCAGCCGCATTAGCTGTTGCTCTGTGGTTTTGAGAGTCTGGTACCTCCATTCCTGCAATCTCCCGGCTCCCACGTTCACAACGTTAGGGCCAAAGCTTCCCCCCAGGGTTTTTTTTATTGTTGTTTTTTTTTTTTTTAACCCTGTGCTATGTTTTGGACCCTCGAGTCAAATCTCAGTGGTCACCATTACTGTGAGACACCAGGCTGGGGGAAATTGTTTTTATTTACTTGAGACCAAAAAAAAAAAAGATATTATTTTGGTAAAAAGCAGGATTTTCTTTTGCTCTCTGGTGTGGAGGTGGGGGGCTGGTGTTTTTGCAGACAACCTGCTGGGGAAGCTCCCTGCCCAGTGCCTGCCACCCTTAGGCAGATGTGGCCCGTTTGGTTCACACCAGTCCACACCTGGGTCACTTGCCTCAGTTACTCTACCTGCCTGGGCTCTGCGTTTGCTTGAGTGTCTCCTGCTTTAGATAAAAACACCGATCTCTTATCAGCTGCATAATCGAATATACCCATGGGTGTCAGAGTGACTACTGTTCAGCAGTGCCATGGTGAGAAAAGCCAGCTTGGAAAGACAGGGAATTGGTGACCAAGTTCTCCCCAGCAATTTCTCAATGAACAATTGACATTTACTAAGATGCTACTATGTGCCGGACCATGGGTTAGGTACCAGCAGATAGTGGACCTTCTAAACTTATTTGTCCAAAGAAAGAAAGAAAAAAAAAGGGATATCTTATGGAACTTCTACAACAATCAAATCTATGAATGTGTGTTAGGACTAGAGAGGCTTAATATGAAATATAATGGAGTATATGGGGCGCTTGGGTGGCTTAGTCGGTTAAGCGTCCGACTTTCGCTTGGGTCATGATCTTGCGGTTCGTGGGTTCAAGCCCCGCGTCGGGCTCTGTGCTGACTGCCAGCTCAGAGCCTGGAGCCTGTTTCAGTCTGTGACTCCCTCTCTCTCTGACCCTCCCCTGCTCACGCTGTCTCTCTCTCTCTCTCCTAGAAATTTAAAAAAAAAAAATTAAAGAAATATAATGGAGTATAAACCTTGAAGGCAAGCAGGAAAATTTAGAACCCTCCACTTTTTTCTCTTTAGAGGCAAAATTGTTTGAGAGCTCACATGTCTGTGTACAGATTTTCCTTTTGTTTCTGGTTGCTTCAGCATCATTATCTTAAACCTTAATATGCTTTATAATATTGTATACAATTGTGTATAAAACCGTGGATTCGGAGCACCTGGGTGCCTCAGTCGATTAAGCTTCTGACTTTGGCTCTGGTCATGATCTCACGGTTCATGGGTTTGAGCCCCGCGTCCGGCTCTGTGCTGACAGCTAGCTCAGGGTTTGGAGCCTGTTTCGGATTCTGTGTCTCCCTCCCTCTCTGACCCTCCCCTGCTCATGCTGTCTTTCTCTCTCTCAGAAATAAATAAAAAAAATAAATAAAATAAATTTTTAAAAACCCTGTGGATTCTAAACCTTATGGTTTACTTAAGGAATTATCCAAAGATAATTTTCTTCCTAATCATGTTTTACCTTGGAAGCTAATTTTCATTTTTACCATTGGGTGAAAATGCTATTGCACTATATTTGTGAAAGATTCTAGGCATTAGCATTACTTTTAAACTGTATTTGAAGAGACCAAAGAAGAATCTTGTAATAGGTGACTATTTATTTAATCCTGTGTATTTTGAAAGGACACTATTAATTCTCTCCCCTGCCCTGAATTTTTATCACTTGGTACAATTCTTATATAGATATACTTGTTTTCCAGCTGAAACCAAAAGAAAATAAGGGTTAGTCTTCATACCTGCAACTGGGTTTGATTTTTCTCAGTTAGGAACAAATTCCATAAACTATTTTTGTTCAGAAAGAGCAGCTCCTATTCAGTTCTAGAAAAACGAAGATGACAGACATATATGAATGTGTTAAGTGAATGTTCTAATATATTCCTACTATGAAAGCAATGTATTCAACTAGTCAAGAGTGTGTTTTGCAATTCTTTCAGGCTTCCAAGATGAAGGAAGCACTCCTGGGGTCATTTTAGCCAATGTAGTTGATTGGTAGTAGAAGCTCTTAAAATGTTCTAGGAGAAAAATCATCCTTTCCAGTTTCTACCAGTCCTTGTCTACTGCTCATTCCATTCCAAGAGCTCATTTCTTAGTGGTAGGTTGAGATTAAACTGGTTCTACCTGAGGGTGCACTTAGCGGTTACCTTCATCGAACAGTGTGATAACAGGGGCCAAGAAAGGAGGACCTCACGTTTAGACTTTTGCTATCATCTTTAAATAATGTTGCACATCATTTAAATGAAAATGAATGAAGATGTGTGCCATTAATGTCCTTTGACTGGAAAACATTGCCTAAGGTGACACTAACCTATTCTCTTGAAACTTGCAATGTGCTTGTTAATAGCACAATTATAGTGCATATTTTTCTGTGTTAGAGATGTTACTTTTTCTACCATGAAGAATTGAAATATATTGTAATTTTTTAATCATGTTTTGGTTTTTTTTATTGTTAAATATGAAGGACCTGAAAAAACAGAAGTGGCCTGGGACCCTCTAGACCTCTAAGAAGCCCTGCTTGCAATCAAAGAGGCGAAGTTATTCTTAATTGATGACATAGAATACTAGTATATAAGGTACAATTAAATAATTCAGCCACAAATTAATTACAATATATTTCTTACCAGAAGTTCTTTACGAGGCAGCTTAATGAACATGTTAACCCCCTCCAGCTTTGTTCTTTATCTTTGTCCCTATGCTACCTATGTGACCATGTTGTCAGCTGGTCTATGTTATTCAGTTCCTGCACACTTGCTTTAACTGTGTTCAGATTTCTTGGCTCTCAGCTTTTGTAGGATGCTAAGGACTCATAGATTCATTTTAGATGTCAATGATTCAAGTTCCTATATTTTAGAATTAAGAAATTGATGGCCAGAGAAGTGAAATAACTGGTTCAAAAATCTCAAAGATAGTAAATGGTAGAACCAATACTAGAAATCAATCTTCTTTTTCCTTTATGTGGCAACTCATTGGAAATGGCAGACTTTCTGGCCTCTTCCACTGTGTAAGCTTCCTCCTCCATGCACCTTATCTATAGCTTCTGATTTTGAACACCTTGAGTGAGCAGTGATGAGTAGAAAACATTCATTCTGCTAAATGTTTAGCAAATTCTCTAAGATGGTCCACACATACATATTTGTTTATTACCAACAGTATACTTCCAAAAGGAATCTACACTTCACATGTTGAGGGGAAACTTTTAACTGGAGAGTCTGTGTTGGGTCATGTACTATGCAGTATGTTTCTTTGTATTGACTTTGAAATTAGTTAAAATTAACTAGAGCATAAAATTTAGTATCAGCATTGCCTATATAATGAAATCATTCTAAGATTTTTTTTTAAATGTTTTATTTATTTCTAGGAGAGAGAGAGAGAGACAGCGTGAGCAGGGGAGGGTCAGAGAGAGAGGGAGTCACAGACTGAAACAGGCTCCAGGCTCTGAGCTGGCAGTCAGCACAGAGCCCGACGCGGGGCTCGAACCCACGAACCGTGAGATCATGACCTAAGCGAAAGTCGGACGCTTAACCGACTAAGCCACCCAGGCGCCCTTATAATGAAATCATTCTAATAGAAGCAGTCGAGTAGACTGTGTAGCTTCAAATATATTTTACCACATCAGGGTTGGGACCCTGAGCAAGTTATTTAACTTCTTTGTGACTCAGTTTCTCATTCATAAAATGGGGATAATAATGGTGCTTATTTGATAGAGTTGTAAGGAATAAAGCAAATATTACATGCAAAGCTTTTGGAAAAGTGCCTGACACCTAGCCAGTATTGGTATTTCTGTAGTCTAATACAGGTTTTCTTACTGCAAGCCATGCATAATGGGAATTGTGGAGTGTGCATCTCAAAACAACATTTATAGCACTGAATTTTATGTATCTTATAAAAACTACAGAAAAAGCAATAAAATTTGGTGAGATAAAAATTAAAATTTTGGAGGGGCACCTGGGTGGCTCAGTCAGTTGAGTGTCCAACTCATGATTTTTGGCTCAGGTCATGATCCCAGGGTTGTGGGATCAAGACCTGTGTTAGGCTCTGCACTGGACATAGAGCCTGCTTAAGGTTCTCTCTCTCTCTCTCTCTCTCTCTCTCTCTCTCTTCCTCCCTCCTTCCCTTCCTCCCTCCCTCTTCCCCTCTCCCCCTTTCATGCTCTCTCTCAAATTAAAAAATAAATTAAATATCTTTGGATGTCTAGAGACTGTCTTGTGTATATATTTCCACTGGAAACTCTGGGATACCAATTGTATACTCTCATACCCTGTATTGTATGTTATTGCTTGCTTCAACTTTATTTCACAGTCTACCATCAACCACAAAAAGTCTTTCCCAGAGTAATCATTCCTATGATAATATTGTTAGTGTTAATCAAATTTAGTGGTTTAAAGTGCTGATAACCTTACAACATATATCTTCAGTAATTAAGAATTTTCTCCCCATCTGGTACCAGCCGAATTATTCTGTGGTGATTAGTCATAGGCTGTAACAAATTACATTGTATCCTCAGTGGTTGGGATTTTTTTATTGCTTAAATATGAAGACTGTAATGGTTTTTTTAGTGTCTTTGTTTTTTTCTACAATGTTTTGTTTATAGATGGAAATGCATCAAAAAGTTCTCTTTTTTTTTTCTTTCATATTTTGGTTTGTCAGTGGAGGACTGTGCATATGGTCCTAGTTACCGTAGAGAACCAGAGACATTCCACTGAGGTCTTGGATGTTCCATATGTCAGAGTCCCAGATGGGCTGCAGATGACATTTAAAATGAAAGTTATCTTTGGGAACTGTATACTAAGACATATCAAACACAAATTGTAGGATGATTAATGTTGCAGGGGTCATTTTTTCAATTTTTATGTGGTTATGGAAGTTGTTGGTGTATCTCCAAGATGATAAGCAATTATAAAAATTCAAATCCATTTTTTATTTAAAGACTTAAGTTGAATACTCAGTGTCATTTTGGAGGAAGAAAAGTACTCTCCAGTTAATAATGATATAGTCAGTATGAATGTACTATTGAGATTGTTAGGAGGTTTATTTTGCAACTTGTCAATCAGCCACGACTTAAAAAAGTAATTACTACATCCTATTTTAGAATTTTCCTATACTAGGATTATCCTATTGTTTCATAAATAATGTTAATTTCCTATTTCTTTCATAAATAATATTCTACCACATGTTAGTTTTTTTTTAAATTTTATTTTAAAGTGAGAGAGCTCAACATGGGGCTTGATCCCACAACCCTGGGATCATGACCTAAGCCAAAATCAACAGTCAGTTGCTCAACTGACTGAGCCACCCAGGCACCCCTACATATTACTTTAAAGATAATAAAAATGTTTCATCTTTAATACATTAAGATTATTAATTATTACAATGATAAATATTTTAGGGCAATTCTTTTTTTTTTTTAAATAATTTATTTATTTCTAGGAAAGAGAGAGAGACAGCGTGAGCAGGGGAGGGTCAGAGAGAGAGGGAGTCACAAACTGAAACAGGCTCCAGGCTCTGAGCTGGCAGTCAGCACAGAGCCCGACGCGGGGCTCGAACCCATGAACCGCGAGATCATGACCTAAGCGAAAGTTGGATGCTTAAGCCACCCAGGCGCCCCTATTTTGGGGCAATTCTGTGGAGTTTCAGAGACACTGTTCAAAGACAGTGAGTTGAGAATAGTTAACTGAAACATTTGAATACAGCTCTGATTAACCTAGGATGACTTTATGATAGAGGAGGATTTGTAATAAGTATATTAGAGGAGAGGAGGAAACTAAAATCTCTACCCTTAGAGAGTTAACATAACCTAGGAATTAACGGAAGTCTTAAATGTCTTTAAAAAGGGTGCCTTAAACATGGGGAGACCTCATATGTTGGCTGTTATTTGGTGCCAGTCTTGTGTAAAAAGGCAGGAATAGGCTCCATCACAAATGTTGCTATTAGCCTGAAACTATATTCTCCATTTCGTTATCTAGGCTCCATATTACAAATGATTATGGAGATTGTTGCTAAGCATTCATAATTATTCAAAATGGTGATCTAACTTTGGGAGAAAATCAATGTACACCTAGGTCCCATTTCAAAGATAGTTTGTGTGGTGATTAGTTCAACACATCAGCTTGACTAGACTGTGGTATCTAGTTGTTTGGTCAAACACAAGTCTAGATGTTGCCGTGAAGGTACGTTTTAGATGTGATTAACATTTAAATCAGTAGACTTTGAACACAACAGATTTTTCTCCATGTTATGGATGGGTCTCATTCAATCAGTTGAAGGCCTTATGAGAAAAGATAGATCCCATGAGGAAGAAGCAATTCTGCCTCGATCCTGCCTTCAGAGTTGAGACTGCAATATCTGACCTTCCCTGGTCTCAAACTTGCCCGACAGACTCTGGTCTTGCTAGCCCCCATATGTGCATGAACCACTTTCTTCAACTAAATCAATCACTTTCTCTCTCGATATATCCTGTTCTGTTTTTCTGAACTCTGACTAATACGGTGTATGGACATTAGCTCTTACTCATGGTGATTGGTCTTTCCACAAAGGCGTAGTAAGATTATATCTTTTAGTGACCATCATACCACCTCTGTCTATTCAAGAAACAATGTTGATACTCACATTTTTAATGGGTATATATGTATGGGGATGATTAGCAATCATAACCTCTTTTGTTTTAGTCTTAGTTCTACAGTTGTGTGGATTCAAAGCTCATCTCCAGGACTTGTGCCACAGTTTCTCCTTAGCTGAAGTCTGTCCTCTAATAGGGATCAGAAGAACTGTATTCTCTGGTGTCTTTCATGTTCCAAAATGTTTATCTGGGCTATTGCCCTTAATAAAAATACATAGTGGATTGCACATTAAAAAAAGAAGGAAACAGTGTTGATAATGCAATCACATAGTGACCTCTAAAAATATATTTCTTAGTTATAATTTAATATTTATTTATAGCATGCTCCATTGTTGCATTGTCTATTTGTGCTTTTATTACTGTTCAACTTAAGTCACATAGAGTAGAAGCATTATGTATTCGTATTTGATTTAGTTTACATGGAACTATAGTTATATATTTTTTCCTTCCTTTCCTCCCTCCTCTTTCCTCCCTTTCTCCCTCCCCCTCCTTCCTTCCTTCCTTCCTTCCTTCCTTCCTTCCTTCCTTCCTTCCTTCCTTCCTTTTTTTCTTTCTTTCTTCTTTTTCTTTCTTTCCTTCCTTCCTGTCCTCCCTCCTGCCCTCCCTCCTTCCCTCCCTCTCTTCTTTCCCTTAATCAGTTCTGTAATAATATTTTGAGGTCTGCTTATAATTTTTAAATATATGAACACTTTAATTTGCCATTAATAGAATATAACATATTTTATTTTAATTCCCTGATTTTAGGTCTTATGTATGAAATAATTTAATGGAAATATATGGAATTATAGGTGATCAAGTTTCAAAAATTTTATTCTAATAATATAGATGTTCACTGATTTGTTACTTTAAAATTTACCCTCAAGTTTACTATGTTGAACCATATGAAATTGCTAATATTTAACCATTTATGATTTACAATTTTTTTATTACAAAATGATTTCTGATCTACAAAAATGGCAATTTTATCACTGAGCCCATCTAAACCTAAAGAAACTCCATTGGTATCTAGTAATGTCTTCAACTGAGAGCGGGGTTAAATAAGCACAAGTGGCATCAAAATCCAAATGCTGCCCACATCTCACTGAACCAATGGGAAGTCTACCACCCTTTGTGCCTCAAATATAAGGGAGCTCAATCCTGCAAGGTGATCAGGAGTATGTTTTGAGTTTACCATAAAGAAGACAGCTCGTGGAAAGGGAGATTTATTGATATATGTTAATGCTATAATGATGGGTTATATTTTTTAAGGACAGTCTTTTGAGTCATAACGATGATAAAAATATATCATAATTCCAATTACAGCTGGGAAGTAGGACTTCTAATTGGAAAGTTAGGAAGGCAAGAAGATGTCAAACTAAACAGAAGAGAGGCTCTTTTATAAAATAGGATAAGAAGGCCATGGCTCTGTGATACAGAGGAAAAATTAGAATCACAAAACAGATCAGTAGTCTGTATGATGAAAGTAGGAAGAGACACAAATCAATGTAATGTAATCATAAAGCAATTTGGTATAATTACTGTCTTATAAGAGTTTTGAGAAACATTAGTAAATAATGCTTTAGAAACAATGTAAATATATGGTTTATTGTTGAAAGACATTTTTGAAGGTTTTATAATTCCAGGTATTCTGCTTTGGGGAGTTATTTTTTTTTTATTAATTATTGTCTTCCTCAACTTAAATCACAGTATTCATCCCCACAAAAAGAATGTTCTCAAAAAGATAAATGGGGTGGGAGTGAAATAAGAAAAAGATACGGATTTTCTTATGATGTAATACAGTGTAAGTTTCCTTTTGGGGTCAGATAGGGCTGCTGCTCTGAATATATGTGGGTGAGCTACAATATTTGTGTGAAAATAATGCTCTGAATTTTCCTGTACTAAAACTTGTCATGTGGTTCACTGAGGGTCAATTCCCTCAAGTACATGATGTGCTGTGTGAAGTTTGAAACTAGTAATCTTAACGGTACATAAAATGGTAGGATTGAAATGTGGTCTGGACAAGATGCCACAAGATGAAATACCAGAAGGAAAGCTGTTGCCACCATGCTGTTTGCCTTGTAATCATCCTTATATCCATTTACTTTACTTTTTTGTTTGTTTGTTTGTTTTTAACTCAACTATAACCTAAATATTTGAGTTAATCCAGTAGATTCTTAAAGCCATCTGCTTATTTGAGTTTTGCTATATAAGTAATTATAGCATGATTTCTTAAATCTTTAAATTAGCCAAGGAAATATAGATTAAGGAAATTAGAGGAGCTATCCTAAATATATTTAAATTCTGGATCGTCTAGAGGAAGATGGAGAAGGCTTTTTTATGATGCTTTAGATTAGTTCATCAGCCAACAGTCTTCAAGTTTTGATGTAGTCATATAGGGTTTTTAAAATGGAGACATTTCACATTAAAAAAAATCTGTTATTTAAGCCTCTCTTGAAAACTGAGAACACTTTGGCAACAGTGGGTCTGCTTCCTCTCGTGGCAACAATCATGAGTTTTGGAATGAGAGCTACCTGCTTTAAACAAGAGAGGCAGGCACTCTCTTGTTTGTTCCAATGCCACGCTCTTGGCCACCTCCACAGAACTGTTATCTAACTGGTTTCTGTGTTTTCTTGAGTTTGTGACTCAGAAAAAAGGCATATTTTACTTCAGCAAGACAACCTTAATTTTTGAGGTGTAATTGGCATATAACATTCTATTAGTTTCAAGTATACAACACAACGATTTGATATTTGTGTACCTTGTGAAATAACCACCCCAGTAAGTCTAGTTGACATCCGTCACCATATGTAGTTACAGAACTTCTTTGGTGATGAGAACTTTAAAATTTTGATCTATTAGCAACTTGAAAATATGCAAAACAGTATTATTAACTATAGTCACCACAGCATGTTGACTTTAGCCATCTAACAGTGAAACAGACTGACTCATGAGGTAGTGGGTGCCCCTGCTCTGAAGTGTTAGAGGGTCTGGTATAGCGAGAATCAAGAAATAAGAATGAGATTTGGCTAGACAGCCTCTTAAAATTCTTTTCATCTCTAAACTCCTTTAATTCGCTTTATTAACATAGCATCGTTTCCTGAGAAGTGTTAGTCTTTACAAATTTCTTGCCATTTATTTAATACCTTTTTTCCAAGAAAGATAGTAATTTTTTTTATAGTAAGAAATCAAGACATACAACAAGCATATGTTTTAGATAATGAACGGGAAGTGTCTCTGTGAACCCAGGACCTATTTTCCAACATATCTATTTGTTCAAGTGGTCTTTATTGATTGAGCACCCTATATGTTTTCAGGATCCTGGGAATGTAGGGCTACACTGAATAGACAAAGTATATGCTTTTATGGGAGTTTATAATTGGGCATGGAAAATAGAAAACAAATGAATGTATAAGTCCAGAGAGTAACAGGTGCTATGAAGAAAATAAAACAGAGTGAGGCAAACTGTGTGTGCTCCTTTAGAAAAGGTAGTCAGAAATGCCCCCAAAGAATTAATATTTGCTCAGAGAATGAACACTTAGAAAGGGTTAGCTATGCAGGGATATGGGATTAAGGAACAGGTATGAGTCTGACTTCTTCAATTCACAACAGGAAAGCTATTGTAGATGTTGCCTAGTAAGCAAGGGAAAGATTGGCAAGAAAGGAAGCCAAATGGTAGGGAATGTTCTGAGTACACTGGGAAAACATTAGAAGATTTTAATCTGGGGAATGATGTGATCTGACTTTGGCTTATCTGTAAAGAATAAACTGCCAGGGGCAAAGGAAGATTGAGAGAGACCAACTGGGAAGCTGCTCTTGCAATCCAGGATGGGTGGTGATGGCGAAGTGGTGAGAAGTGATGGTATAAGATTTATACAGAAAAGAGAACCAACAGGAATTGATAATGGATGAACTAGGAAGAGAAAAGGAGGAGGAGAATCAGGGATGACTCTTACATTTTTTGGATTGAGCAACTGGATGAAGGATTGCTAGTCACTGAAATAGTGAAGACTGGAAGAAGCAAGTTCTCCCAACAAAAACCAAGTAACATATTAAGTTTTTTCTGGAAATGGCAGGGCATAGATATACAAGGGAAATAATATTGGGTACTAAACATGAATATACAAAAAGAATAAGACATAGTCTCTGGTCCTGGAGGGCTCACAGTGTAGTGGAGGAAACACAAGTCCAAAAAGTCAATAAAAATTTATATCAAACGTGACAGATGTGAACAAAGTGGAAGAGGAAGGAGCTTTCAGGATCGCATTTCCTTATCATGAAGAGGTAAACAGACAGTTTTAACGAGCTCAATTGGATATTCCAGAAATGGCTAGCAGCACAACTTGTGAACTTCCCAAAACATTCTTAGTTACTGTTAACCTATTCTTTTATGGAGAAAAGACTGGGTTTTATTTAATCTTTTACCAGGTTTCTCATTTTCTCACTTTTCAATTATCCCAGTAATTCTCTGATTATCCCTTTACATCACATCATGGAAAGAGTATGAAACCTAAAAAAAATTATTTCAGTCTGTTTCTTTCCTCTACAAATTCTAATCTTGTTTCCACTCCCCTATCTCTTTTCTGTCTCAACAGCAACCAAAGCCTACCAAGTGTTTCTTAAGAGTCCATTATGAGCCAAGTACTTGTTTCTTTCCACATTCTCTTTACTTTCTGGCACTTTAACCTTGGAGTATGCTAAAATTTCCAGCTGTTATTTTAAAAGCATTCTTAGACTTCCTCTCTTCCTGACTTGAAGTTTTGTTTTCCTCACCATCTCCTATCTATCTCTTTCATCTTGTTTTTCATTTCCCTCTTTTGGCTTAAGTCACCAATAACCTGAGAATCTGCCATGGTTTTGCTTCCTATGATTTAGCTCACTCTTCCCTCTGCCCCCATGTTTATCTTACCCACTTCTTTTTTTTTAAATATATTTTTTTAGTGTTTTATTTATTTTTGAGAGAGAGAGACAGACAGACAGTGTGAGCAGGGGAGGGTCAGAGAGAAAGGGAGAATCAGAATCTGAAGACAGGCTCCAGGCTCTTAGCTGTCAGCACAGAGCCCGACACAGGGCTCAAACCCACTAACCGCAAGATCATGACCTGAGCCAAAGTCGGACACTCAACCGACTGAGCCACCACGTGCCCCAATCTTTCTCGTTTCTTACTTGTCAACTGGAGCTTCTATATACTCCTTAGTGACCATTTCTCTTTGTTTTTCTAGGTTGTTTCCTGTCCATAATTACTTAGTTCTGTTTTCTCTAACATGCTCTCTGCCAACCATTTCTCCAGTGAATCCATAATAAAAAAATTAATATATGAACCTTTTATGCAACTTAAAATAGTTTGATACATCGATTAAAGATGTTCTGAACATCATCATGAATGGTTAATAATGCAAACAGCAATGCCTACATTTTTTCCTCCTTGCTCACTGGTGTTTCCACTGAGGTATTTAAAAAAAAAAATCTTACAAAAAACTGATCTACTTGTCTACTTGGCTTGTTTTAGTTGGGGAGGGGTTGAGTATAGACTGTAAGTAAGTATGATCCAATAGTACTCCCAAAAAGCCAAATAAAATATAACAAAATTAGATTTAGAGAATATAATATGACATAAATGAAGACACACATGAAGAAAAAAAAAAGCAAGGACTGAAGTACATTTCCAAGGTCCTTCCTTTTTAATGGATATTTGAGAGAGCCCTTTATTGGAAATTTCTGTCATTGTAGATTCAGGAAGAATTGTACTTCTTTGAAACTAAACAGTTTTCCTCTTTTCCTATGCACTGCAAGAAAGACTGAAGTCAAATTAGTAGCCCAAATTCTCTCTCTCTCTCCACTATCCTGAAGACATTTTAAGCCCAAAAGCATTTTTTTGGCTTTTCTTTCTCAGTTTATTTAATTTTTTTTTATTTGAGTACAGTTGACACACAACGTTATATTAGTTTCAGGTGTACAACATAGTGATTCAACTTCTCTATGCTCTGCTCTGCTCACCACTAGTGTAGCCACCATCTGTCACCACACACTGCTGCTATAGTACCATTGACTATATTCCCTATGCTGTGCCTTTTATTCCCTTGAATTGCATTAGGCCCCAAAGCATTTTGTTTCCTTAACTACTGCCTGCTTTTAATTTGTTATCTTGTTGAATAATATTTATCTCTGTAAGTCACCCCAATAATTTCTGATGAGAGATGGGATATAAACACCCTTTCTTAATAACCCCCTTTTCTAACCATTTGGTGTCACTGTTCACCCTGTTTCTACTTCAGCCTGAACTCACTAGAATAGGAACCATTTGGTTAGAAAATCTGTCACATTTGGAAAGCAGCAGCCAGTCGGAGAGAAATTAAATTGTTTTTCTTTGTCTGCCTACTGTTCCAAGTTTCTGCTGGTGTTGCCAGTCATTTGGAGAGAGAAGTGTGGAGCTTGTTCAGCTGTCAGTGAGTGTGAAGGAGGTTGAGTGGAAGGATGCCAGCCTCTGCTTTTTGCCTTGGAGTCAATAACTGAAGGCTGGGGAGGCTCCGGGGGAGGCTCCACCAGGTCATTCTTGGAGAAAGCAACTGATGCTTTCTGAGGAAAGAATGCTTGGTCACTATTGTGAAACGGATGGCATTGGTCTACTGGGCAGAGCTCATATTTTCCACTTTCATATCTCTGCCACTAAAAGTCTCTGTGGACAAAACAACCCTAAGGAAGACTCCTCACTGAAGCTGAATTTGCCATAAGGTTGGCCAGTCATCCAACATGGGGGAAATGCTAAAATAGTGCGAATTTCTTTGTGTGAGTCAGTCCCTTGAGATGGCCCTGGAGTGTTAGGTCAGATCCCTTTATTTGTCTGAGGAGAATGTGGGAGATATTAGAGGTGTATCTCCCAGGTGTGATGGGAACAAGAAAGGCATGGATGGAGTGAATACACACCAGATTGAGGGAAGTTATTGAGGAAAAAACTAATCTATGGAGAATTTTCAAAGATAAATGAACCATGGAGCTCACTAAAAAATACAGGAAGCGAATAGTATATGATATTTAAATTCAGAAACCGGTCTGTCAGACAGTCAATGTTAATGATTATTTCTTTTCAGACGTATAGCAGAAATCAGTGACTCAATTGCTGGGAAGTTAGTCTCACTGGCTTTAGGACTGTGACCCTTCCTATAGGAAAAACATGTGTTAGGAAACATTGTAAGGAGAAATTTCTCTCCTTCTTCCTTTTGATGTTTATTTAGTGATTATCTGTATAAGTATTGGAAGAGCTTTGGATGCATTATATCATTTAATGCTTAACAAGTTTATGAAGTCAACTCTGTTATCACCTCCCTTTTCTCTTTTTAAAAATATAATTTAAAAAATATAATTTATTGTCAAATTGGCTAACATTTAGTGTGTACAGTGTTCTCTTGACTTTGGGAGTATATTCCCATGCTTCATTAATTACATACAACACCCAGCGTTCATCCAAACAAGTGCCCTTCTCGATGCCCATCATCCGTTTTCCCGTCTCCTCCCACCCCCATCAACCTTCAGTTTGTTCTCTGTATTTAATAGTCTCTTATGGTTTGCCTCTCTCCCTCTCTGTTTGTAACTACTTTTTTCCCCTTCTCTTTCCCCATGGTCTTCTGTTTTTTGTTTTTTTTTTAATGTTTTTTATTTATTTCTAGGAGAGGGAGAGACAGCGTGAGCAGGGGAGGGTCAGAGAGAGAGGGAGACACAGACTGAAACAGGCTCCAGGCTCTGAGCTGGCAGTCAGCACAGAGCTGGACGTGGGGCTCGAACCCATGAACCACGAGATCATGACCTGAGCCAAAGTCAGACGCTTAACCGACTAAGCCACCCGGGCGCCCCTGCCCCATGGTCTTCCGTTAAGTTTCTCAAGTTCCACTTATGAGTGAAAACATATGATATCTGTCTTTCTATGACTAATTTTCTTTGCTTAGTATGATACCCTCCAGTTCCATTGATGTTGCTTCAAATGGCAGGATTTTATTCTTTCTCATTGCCAAGGAGTATTCCATTGAATATATAAACCACATCTTCTTTATCTATTCATCAGTTGATGTACATTTAGGCTCTTTGCATTATTTGGCTATCGTTGAAAGTGCTGAAATAAACATTGGGGTACATGTGCCCCTATGAATCAGCACTCTGTATCCTTTGGATAAATTCCTAGTAGTGCTATTGGTGGGTCATAGGGGAATTCTGTTTTTAATTTTTTGAATTAAATTATACTGTTTTCTAGAGTGGTTGTTCCAGTTTGCATTCCCACCAATAGTGCAAGAGTTTCTCCACATCTGTGCCAGCATCTGTTGTTTCTTGAGTTGTTAATTTTAGCCACTCTGACTGGTGTGGGGTGGTATCTCAATGTGGTTTTGTATCACCTCCATTTTCCGAATGAATAAATTGGGCCTAAGAAAGTTACTGAAGCAAGTTGCCCAAGTTACACAGCTGGAAAATGGCAGAGCCAAGTTCAAACACAGATACTGCTCAGGTTGTTTACCATTGTGCTGTATATGTTTCATTCATGATATAGGTGCAAAAATGGAGGTAGAAAGTTATCTTACCCTTAAATCTGTTAGTTATGTATAGACTAACATTTCAAGGGTATTATTGAGACATTGATACATTTCTAAGGAACAGAGGAGACACAGGGGGAAAATGCTCTCAGCATAGAACTTTGCAAGACAATGTCAATCATGACTGTAAGATAAAACAGTTTCCCTAAAGATGATAGAGACTGGCAAGGTACCATATACAACATTATGGACCTACTCATATACTAGGATCATCTGCATCATGTTTCATGGTTTTGAAAATGGATTCTATCACTTACTAGTTGCGTGACCTTGTTCAATTTAGTTCATTTCTCTGGATTTTATTTTTCTTATTTATAAAATAAGGATAATAACTACACATACTTCATAACTTGTGATGATTGAATGAATTCATATGTGGTCTAATGCATAGCAAGTTCTCAAATGTTAGCTACCATCATTGTGAGCCCCACCATCATCTCACTTAATTCCTTGTAATTCTCACAATATTACTTACTATATGACATGTAGTGTTCTAAGTGCTTCATATTTATGCCTATGACCTACATGGTGGGCATGGTTATCACATCCATTTTATAAGTAAGAATACTGAGGCAGTACTTTAAGATGTTTGGCTCTGGAGTCGGCTTTCTTTCTTCTTCCTTCCTTCCTTCCTTCCTTCCTTTCCTTCTTTCTTCTTAATGCTTATTTAATTTTGAGACAGAGAGAGAGAGAGAATTCCAAGCAGGCTCTGTGCTGTCAGCATAGAGCCCCATATGGAGCTTGATCCTACAAACTATGGGATCATGACCTGAGCTGAAACCAAGAGTTGGAGGCTTAACCGACTGAGCCACCAAGGCTCCCCTGGAGTCAGTTTTCTTAACCACCATCCTAAGGCTCTCACGCATGCTATAAGCAGTCATTCAAACCTCAGACAGCTAGAAGGAGCCACAACTGGAATTGGACTAGTATTTTCCCACTGGAAGACTAGACTCTGCAGTTTTTGCTATAATTTGGAGACTGATGAGAGTTGAAGGATTAAAAGCAAGATTCTAACAACCAGAAATATACTAACATTGCATTCCAACGCATTATACTTTCTAGCATGCCCAAATCAGACTGTGGAGAAGAGAAGTTAAATACACAGGGAAAAAAGCAAATAAAATACTCTAAACAAGCAAGAAGATAAGTTATATTAATGAAACAACATAAACTAACAAAGTGGATCAAAGGAATCTAAGTAGACAGATTCCCAAAACTAAACCCTAAAAGCTCATTTTAACATGATAAACCAAACCAGGGATAAAATAATTGAATTATGTTTGTTTGCTTTTTTTAAAACATTTTAATTCCATTGTAGTTAACATACAGTGTTATATTAGTTTCAGGTGTACAATATAGTGACAATGCAACAATTCTATACATTACTCAGGGCTCATCATGATAAGTGTACTCTTTATCCCTTTCACACATTTTACCCATGCTCTCACCCACCTCCCCTCTGGAAACCACCAACCAGTTTGTTCTCTATAGTTAAGAGTTGATTTTTTGGTTTGTCTCTTTTTCTTCATTTGATTACTTAAATTCCATATATGAATGAAATCATATGGTATTAGTCTTCTCTGACTTATTTCACTTAGCATTGTACAATCTAAATCTATCCATCTTGCAGATGGCAAGATCTCATTCTTTTTTTGTGTCTAATATTTCATTATATTAATATGTATAACATATATTATATATTACATATATATTATGTATATATGTTATACATACACACATATGTCTTCTTTATCCATTCATCTATCAATGGATACTTGGGCTGCTTCGTATTAAAGCTATTATAAATAATTCTGTAATAAAGATAGGGGTGCATATATCTTTTTGAATTTGTGTTTTTGTATTCTTTAGGTAAACATCCTGTGTTTTGCTATTATGTTTTGGTTTTCTGATGATATCGAGTAAGAATTCTTGTCAAGTTGTAATAATCTTACAGAGACACAAAATAATTCAATTCTTGTGTCGGATCAGTTTTTCTAATAGTCCAAATTCAGTACAAATAACTTCCATCTGCTTTTGTGACGATTAGAATTGGAAGTGTTTTAACGTTCTCTTTAGACCAATTGTCACTTGTTGAGTGTTCAAAAGACCATCAAAATTTCTCTAAATATAGTGGCTACAAAAACCTGTATGTGAATAAGAAGAATGATTCTTTTATTCCAGATTTCTGCCTCCCTTTCTGTTTTTGCCTCCCACTCTGCAAAACCAGGAGAGATTGTTCATTAGACATTTTCTTTTGTATTGTTCCAGTTGCTGGGGATCCAGTGATAAAAAAGACAAAGACAAACCAGGTTCCTGCTCTCTTAAAATGAAGAAAAATAAAGCACTGAAAAAAAAATTTTTTTTCTAAAGGCAAGACAACAGTAACAAAAATGCAGGAAGTCATCTTTTTAATACTGCAACTACTGGAAATACTACTAATAATAATTAACATATAATAGGTAACATTTATTGAGGACTCATTTCTGCAATGTACTGCTAAGCATTTTATATATCGTATATCCTTGAATACTTGCAATTCATTCACTTAGTCAGTGTTGAGAACCTACTATGTGCCAGACACTCTTCTAGTATCAACCTTCATTGGTGAACAAAATAAAGTCTGGGCTCTGTTGAAGTTTGTATGCTAGGACTAAATAAATACTAGAAAAACAGTTTTTAAACTAAAAGATCTTATGAGAAGTGTTCTTATAACATACACAAAGATAATAAAAGGGGCAGGAGGAAACTTTGGGAGGTAATGGGTATTGTCTGTGGCCTTGATGATAGTGATGGTTTCATGGGTGTACCCTTACCTCCAAACTCATTGAATTATATATACATTAAATAAGTACAACTTTTTACATGTCCAATGATGTGGTTTAAAGAGAGATAAGTTTTGTGAGTTGGCAAGCCGAACTAATGGTGAAATCAAGGACAGAAGTGGAGTGCTGGGGAAGGAGAGCTAATCTGGAGAAAAGATGAGGAGGTCAGTTTCTAACAGGTTGAATTTGAGATTATAGCAGTTCATCTACTTGTAAAGAGAGGCTGCTGGGAAAATAAACACAGATAAAGACTTGGGAATTACCTTCTCAGGAGATAGGTGAAGCAATGGTGTTATAAACTCACTGACTGACAGAGTGTGAGAGAAAAGTATGGAGGGCAAAGGACAGACCCTTGAGAAACAGGAAAGGGCAGCTTTGAGGAGTGGGAATGATCTAAGAAGAGAGAAACAGAGCAGTTAGAGAAAGAAGAGATGAAGAGAGTTCTAAATGCAGCAGGAAACTCAAAAGTAGAGAAGACAGGGGAACAGAATTATTTTTTGGCAAGAAAATGGCTGCTGGTAATAGCAAAAGAGCACCTTATGTTGAGTGGAAGCATAGGAGTGAAGAAACCAAATGCAAAGCTTGGAAGGGGGTGAGCAGGCAGGAAATGGAGGCAGCCAGTACAAGGAAGCAGAGATGGGATAACAGCTAGAAAGGAGTGTAGAACTCATTTCAAGAACAAAGTGGCACCGCTTTGTTCACATCTAGTCTCTGGGTACCTAAGACTATTGAGACAGAAATTGGTATCAGCTCAGTGAACACAACTCCTTATGAAATATTAAAAAATCCATTTCTTCCTATATAGCAGTTGGCTTTCTGAATACAGCCAAAGCCCCAGAAGAGACTTAGGTATCAGTTTTTGAATATGAATTAGAAATCTGTGCCCTCCAATGTGAAAGCTTTTTTTCCCATCTCCCTTCACATAGTGATTTATTTTTGCTGTCAGTCAGAAGGGAAAATTGTCCTCTGGTAGGTAGCAGGATTTGAAATAAGGGAGAAAATGAAACATACTCTGTCACAAGGTTGCATTTGTATTAGGAAAATATCATTTTGGCAGAAGAGACAGTGTAATTTGTCAAGCAGATTAATCTCAGGAATGGAAAGTCCTAATCAAATGGCAAAGACTTTAATATATCTCTTGGATAGACAGATTGGCCACAGCTCTGTAACTGTTTTGGGAGTGAAAAGAGACTTAGGCTATCTGCAAGAATCTAATGGGTGGAAATCATGATAAATTTGGGGAATCTGTATAATTAGATTTGTTCAGTATTGGTCTGTTCCCACATTCAGCAATCCAGTAGAGCAAGTAGAAAATGCTCATTTAGAGCATGGCCTATGTATACTATATTAACCTTCCTTTGATCAATCTCTAAGGTTCTTAATGGCTAGAAAAATAGAGAAATGATCAGAATACTTTTTTCTCTCTCACTTTTTCCTCTTTCACCCTTTATTTTATATGTATATATATTTTAATATAAAGTGTATATTTAATGTTTATTTTTTAGAGAGACATAGAGAGACAGAGCATGAGCAGGGGTGGGGGGAGAGGGTAAAGAGAGAGGGAGACACAGAATCAGAAGCAGGCTCCAGGCTCTGAGCTGTCAGCACAGAGACCGACTCCGGGGTCAAACTCACAAACTGTGAGATCATGACTGGAGCCCAAGTTGGATGGTTAACTGACTAAGCCACCCAGGCACCCCTATATCTGTTATATTTTTAAAATAAGCAAAAAGGAATTGGTGGAGAAAGTTCAAAACAACACACAAGCACTGAACTTTTTTCGCAAACATTTTAGTGTTATTTCCACTGAAACTCTAACTTATTAGCAAATTTATTCTGATTATGCTCTCTAGTCCTTGTCTCATTAGGAAGTCTTTCAGGGAATATTTGTTTACTGATAGATGCACAAAAGCTATGCCTTATATGCCAGCACTTCTCCTCTTTTTAATTACTAAAATGGTGGTAGAGGTACGTGGTTCTAGAACACGGAGGTATTTGACTTTGGACATTTCATCACTTCAAGGTTAGTACCAACTTCTGTGTATCCCCAGAATAGGACTTTTGACTAGTCAATAGTCATTAAGCATAGTTCAATGTATTATCATAAAGAACACTGTCACCTTTTCAACTGTAATAAAAAACAGTTTAAAAATTCCGTACAGAAGCCAAATGGACCGAATTTAAGAGCTCCATATATATTGCTAATTATCATAGAATCATTATCCAATTCCCTAGTTGTTGTTGATTTGGGAAGCTTAAATTACAATTTGAATACAAACAGGTTATATCCAGTGTTTCCAGCTCACCGCAGACGCTGTTTGAGTGACGGAGCCTTTAAGGGGTAGAGGGCAGTCTACTGAAATACAACACACGTGCCGGGTGCTGCCTAAAACGTACATAAACTGCCACTACTTGATCAAATTGTAATATCTCTCCTTTCAAAATCTTAGACAGCTTGTGCATACCATCTGCTCTTTGTCTGTATTCCTTCTGTGCTTTTCTTCATCTAGAAGAATGGTTCTTGAAATTCTTACAGGACTCTTTAAAACGCTTGCCACATATTTTGAGAAGCATCTGGTTGGAAGACGTTCTGCTTTCTGTATTTGTTCCCAGCTGTCTGGCGTGTGCCATGTTTCTCGTGAATCTAGTTTTGTTAACTTTTGGGGTAAATGCTTTTGCATCTGCTTCACCACATATTTACGGTGAGACTAATAGCCCAAAGCAAGTTGCTAAGGGTTGTATAAGTTAGTGAAAGACTCAGTGTCAGGAAAACTTGATTAATTTACCTGCCATCTAATTTGCACAAGGTTACCTGGAAATTGGTGTTTGTTTCTTTTGCTTGATGATTTCAAGATGGACCTTGTCCCTTTAAGGAATCCTGGATACCTTGAATACTTTCTCAAACATCTGCTCTGGTTTCATCAGGGAGACTTTGGGATAGCTATAATTCACATAGCTTTTCTTCAGCAAACAAGGCACCTACCTGTCAGTAAGACAAATTTTCCAAGGAGCTAAAAAAATGGAGAGTATTATAAGGAGCTCTGAATCTTAATAGGGACAGAACCTTCAGCTAAAGTAGCTGTGGAAGGTGGTGTATTGCTGGTTACTTTTGATTAGTTTCATAGTCTTTTTGTATTAAATCATTAAACTGGGAAGCCCAGTTGGCTCCGTCAGTTCAGTGACCAATTCTTGATTTCGGCCCAGGTCATGATCTCACAGGTCGTGAGTTTGAGCCCCATGTCAACCTCCATGCTGATGGTGCAGAGCCTGCTTGGGATTCTCAGTCTCTTTCACTCTGCCCTTCCCCTGCTTGTGTTCTCTCTCTCTCAAGATGAATAAACTTAAAAAAAATCATTAAGTTAACATACACACGTTAAAAATTTGGAAATTTCAAAACATATAAAGATGAAAATTAAAATCATATGTAATGCTGGGGCGCCTGGGTGGCTTAGTCGGTTAAGCGTCCGACTTTCGCTTGGGTCATGATCTCGTGGTTCGTGGGTTCGAGCCCCGCGTCGGGCTCTGTGCTGACTGCCAGCTCAGAGCCTGGAGCCTGTTTCAGCCTATGACTCCCTCTCTCTCTGACCCTCCCCTGCTCACGCTATCTCTCTCTCTCCTAAAAATAAATAAAACATTAAAAAAAATTAAAAAAAAAAATCATATGTAATGCCTAAAAATAATCATCACAATATGAGGATAGCTAACACTTTTATGGAATTACTATGTAACAAACAGTGTTCTAAATGCTTTACTTGCATTAATTCTTTTGACTCTCATGTTGATTTTAATGAGATAGATACTATCATTATCCTCATTATAGAGATGAGGATACTGAAGCACAGGTTAAGTTATGTGCCCATACCCATTTGGCTAATCAACGGCATGGCCAGGATTCAGATACAGGCAGACTAATTCCAGGGTCTAACCCTTAACTGCTCTGCTGTGCCATTAACTCTTGTTTATCACTATTCACACCTACATGAAATTCCCTTCAAACTGCTTTCCAGCTTTTAAAACAAGGTTGAAACCAGAGACCACGTTTAATTATTTGCATTAATTTTGTTTATTTAATCTTGTAACAAATTTTTCCCTGAGCTATCTATAAACATTTGGTAAGCATCTTTGTAATAAAGATATTTTCATTCAAAGGTGCTGAGACCCCCTTTTTCAAGTATCACCCATTTACAAAAGTTTGCTTTGCCTACTGAGCAGTAACAGCACAGATGAAAAAGTGCAGAATGCCAAGTCACTGCAAGGTGGTGAGGTGGGATTTGATCTTTGGTCAATCTCCTGGCCTCATTAAGTCTCAGTTTTCTCACCTGTAAAATGAGGCAATGATATTGATAACCTGGAATACAAAGTTGTCATGGCAACTGAGAGATACACCTTAGAAGTGTGTTTAGGAAAGTGGATAGCCATTTAGAAATGTCAGTGATTACTTTTAATAATGATGAACATGTTCAACCATGGCTGGCAATTTCCAGAGGAAATTCTATCTGAGGCAGAGGAGGAGATAAGAGAAGTTTGTTAAAGAAATGAACATAAAGCATTGAGAAACTACTGAAGAATAATTCAGCAATGGTGATGGAAGCACTGAAAAGAAAAATCACCATCATAAATAATATTTCCATATATTTCCTTCCAGATTTTTCTATCAATTTATAAACTTTTCCAATTAAAAATGTTTGTATTCAAGGAAAATTAACATACAGTGTTATGTTAGTTTGAGGTGTACAATATCATGATTCAATAATTCTATACATTTCTCAGTGTTCATCAGGATAAGTATACTCTTAATCCTCTTCACCTATTTCACTCTTTCCTCACCCACCTCCCCTCTGGCAACTACCAGTTTGTCTCTGTATTTGAGTCTGGGTTTTATTTGTTTGTCTCTTTTCTTTCCTTGCTGTTCATTTGTTTTACTTCTTAAATCATATGGTATTTGTCTTTCTCTGACTTATTATACCTCCTAGATCCATCCATGTTGTTGCAAATGGCAAGATCTCATTACTTTTAATGGCTGAGTACTATTCTATTGTGTATATATGCCACATCTTCTTTATCCACTCATCTATTGATGGACATTTGGGTTCTTTACATATCCTGGCTATTGAAAAGCTTCAATAAACATAGGGGTGCATATATCTTTTCAAATTAGTGTTTTTGTTTTTTTGGGGTAAATACCCAGTAGCAGAATTACTGGATCATTTAGAAATCCTATTTTTTAATTTTTTTAATATAATTTTTTTTGACAGACAGAGAGAGATAGTGCATGAGCGAGTGAGGGAGGGACAGAGAGAGAGGGGGAGAGAATCCCGAGCAGGCTCTGTACTGTCCGCATAGAGCTTAAGGTGGGATTTGATCTTACAAACTGAAATCAGGACATGAACTGAAATCAAGACTCAGAGCTTAACTGACTGAGCCACCCTGGTGTCCCTACTTTTAATTTTTAAATGAAGCTCCATACTGTTTTCCACAGTGGCTGCACCAATTTGCAGTCCCCACCCAAAGTGCATAAGAGTTCTCTTTCTTTACATCCTTACCAACACTTGTTATTTTTTGTGTTTTTGATTTAAGTCATTCTGACAGGTGTAAAGTGATACCTCATTGTAGTTTTAATTTGCATTTCCCTGATGATGAGTGATGTTGAACATCTTTTCATGTATCTATTGGCCATCTGTATGTCTTCTTCAGAAAAATGTCTGTTTCGGTACTCTGCCCATTTTTAATTGGATTATTTGTTTTTGGGGGTGTCAAGTTGTATAAATTCTTTATATATTTGGATAGTAACGCCTTATTGGATGTATCGTTTGCAAATATCTCTTCCCATTCAGTAGCTTGCTTTTGCTTTGTTGATGGTTTCTTTGCCATGCAAAAGCTTTTTGTTTTGGGGTAGCCTTAGTAGTTTAATTCTGTTTTTGTTTCCCTTGCTAGAGGAGGCATATCTAGAAAACTGTTGCTGTGGCTGATGTCAAAGAAATTACTGCGTATGTTTTCTTCTAGGAATTTTATGGTTTCAGGTCTCACATTTATATCTCTAATCCATTTTGAGTTTATTTTTGTTTATGGTATAGGAAAGCATTTCAGTTTCATTCTTTTGCATGTTAATTTCCAGTTTTCCCAGCACCATTTATTAAAAAGACTATCTTTTCCTCACTCTATATTCTTGTCTCCTTTGTCATAAATTAATTGACCATATAAGCATGGGTTGATTTCTGGACTCTAGTTTGTTCCATTGATCTAAGTGTTTATTTTTGTTCCAGTATTATATTGTTTTGACTACTACAGCTTAGATTACCACAGCTACTATATTTTGAAATCTGGGATTGGACACCTCCAAGTTTGTTCTTATTCAAGACAACTTCGACTATTTGGGGTCTTTTGTAGTTCCATACAAATTTTTGGATTATTTGTTCTAGTTCTGTGAAAAATGCTGTTGATATTTTGAAAAGGATTGCATTAAGTCAGTAGGATGCTTTGGGTACCATGGACATTTTAACGATATTGGTTCTCCCAATCCATGAACATGGAATATCTTTCTATCTGTTTATGTTGTGTTCAATTTTTTTCATCAGTGTTTTATAGTTTTCAAAGTACAGATCTTTAATCTCCTTGGTTAAATTTATTCCTAGTTATTTTATTCTTTCTGTTGAAAAAATGAGATAGTTTTCTTATTTCTCTTTCTTCTACTTCATTATTAGTTTATAGAAATGCAGTGGACTTCTGTATATTGATTTTGTGTCCTGTGACTTATTGAATTCATTTATCAGTTCTGGTAGGTTTGTGGTGCAGTCTTTAGGGTTGTCTGTATAGTATCATGTCATCTGCAAAGAGTAGAAGTTTTACTTCTTTCTTATCCATTTATATGTTTCTTATTTCTTTTTCTTGTCTGATTGCTGTGGCTAGGACTTCAATACTATGTTGAATAAAAGTGGTGAGAGTGGACATCTTGATCTTCTATCCACATTTCTTAAACTTATTATTTAGCTCCTCTCAACAATATGGTCAATAAATTACTGAATCAACTGCTTTCATTTTCTTTCCTTTTTGATTTGCTACTGGCCTTTTCATTTCTCCCTTTTTAAATTTGTTCCTTGCCTACCTAATTTTTCCTTTTTCTCTTCTTCCCCTCCCTTCCCAGGGTTATCACTGTATGAAGAGCTTCTGTTTGTGGGCAAACCAGGTTAGAACCTAGAGTCTTGCCATCGAACTTTGAGAAGTGCTTGTCCATTCCTCTTCTCTGCCTTTGCAGAAAACCACACCCAAGTGGTTCCAGACACAATGGCTGAACACTTGTTATTGAGGCCTCACGGAAAGGAGGCCTTACTCTGCTCCCATAGTACTGCAGCAGCAAGCAACCTATAACCACAAGAATCAACTTAATTAAATGAACTATTTCATAACCAGCCCAGTCTATCCACTGAAGAAAGAGATAATATTCAAAATGTCAATAAAATGTTAAAGAGGATGGATTGTTTTAAACTCCAAATTCTTTCTAAAACTGGTTGAAAATATCTACAAAAATTGCACTGAGGCCATTTTAAATGAAACATTCTATTATAATTCTCCAGCTTTTGCCAGTTTTGAATATTGTTGGTAGTAGCTCAGCACATGTGAACATGTTTTTGTAGTTT
The DNA here is from genome assembly GCA_017311185.1 of Proteles cristata cristata. NCBI lineage: Eukaryota > Metazoa > Chordata > Mammalia > Carnivora > Hyaenidae > Proteles > Proteles cristata. The sequence goes on from JAESUZ010003084.1 coordinate 72,496, forward strand.
CTTTTAATTTGGGGCTTGGCACTTGCCATTGTAATCCTAGCAAGACTGAACGGCAGATCCAACTGGTGTGGAATACCTGTCTTCTAAACTTGTTACAGAGATATGCTTAAGGATATGTATAAAGAGAACCTACATTCTGGGATGATATCATCAGTGCCTGCCCACTGCCTTAGATCCATGTTGTCCTGTCCAGAGAATGTACCATAGAAAATTTTGCAGTGGGTTAAATCTAGACAAAATATTTTTGGATGCTTTGAGCATATCCCTCCAGATTAAACCCTGTTGCCAAAGGGTTAATTGGATTCAAAGATCCCTCCCATGAGGTTTGAGAGTCTGTGATATAAATTCCATCTGTTTCTTGAAGCGGTTTATGGGTTTGGCAATATGATGTGTTGGCCTGACAATTGTTTAAAAAATCCTTTTTAGCCTGATACAGGTATAATTTTTTTTATAGTATCCAGATTTATTTTCTTGAACATCTAATTTTAAATTAGAAACCACTCCAGCTCTGTGTCTGGGATACAAAAGTTGTACTGAATGTGAATACTACATAGCCATCTCTTAACCCAAGAGGTGTTAACTTTTATACTGTAGTGTAGGAGTACAACAATATTTCCCCAATTTTAATGCTATGAGAATTGGAATATTATAAACAGCGAAAGTCAGTCCCAAAATATTTCTTGGCTATACTTTCTTTGCATGAGGGAATTGTCTACAAACTGTCTTCAGTGGATTATGGGATCTGAGAGGACCCCTAGGCTTATGTAGACTGTGTGTGCACATTTTTCATGAATAACTTTCAAATGGGTAAAGTCAGGCTTAAAAACACAAAGAGAAAACTCATTCTTAAATGGTTAAACTGAGAAAAGACAGCTTAAGATAGGGTGACTGTTGAAAGATGAGAGAAATAGTTTAATTTCTTTGCCTTAGTCATGGAAGGGAAGGATCTATTTCCCTTTTGCCCCTTCATCACCTATATTTCTGGCTTTGAATTTTACCTAATGAACTACTTTGGCTGTATTAATTTTTAGATATGGAATTTCTTTATGTCTGCTCCAGTCTCCTCATGTTCAATGAAACACTAAACCTTTTCCTGTATCTTCTCTCCTATTATATAGACTTATTTGGTTACTTGATCAGATTGTAAACCTTTGTTTTAACCTGGCTTCACCTTATTTTTTTTAAGTTTATTTATTTTGAGAGAGTGAGAGAGTGCAAGCAAGCAAGGGGAGAGAGAGAGAGAGAAACAGATGGAGAGAGAGAGAAGTCCAAGCAGGCTCTGCACTGTCAGCATGGAGCAGGATGTAGGGCTCAATCTTACAAACCATGAGATCAGGACCTGAGCCAAAACCAAGAGTCAGATGCTCAAGCAACTAAGCCACACAGATGCCTTGACCTGGCTTTCCCTTAAATTGTACTTCAAATAATCTTTCCCTGTCTCCACATACTTCCACTGCTGGCAAGTGGATCTCTTCCTTCAATCTGCTGCAACCACTCAGGAAGTTTTCTGTCTGGACTGGTATTAACCCTTAGGCATCATTGATGTGAAGAAGGAGATTAGACAGCACTTGCTAACTCTTCAATTCTCAGAAGAGACAGAGTCCCTGGTATTTGAGAACAGTGTATCAACTTCTGTAGCTGCTCAACCTACCAATGGAAGGTAAGAAGACTTAGGTCTTCCTCTGTACCAACGGAGGTATCATGTTCCATTATTTAGAGCTAAGGGTAGCTGGCTTTAGAACAAGGTGATGATGGTCTCAGAAAACTCAGCTAGTTTTTGAAAACAAGTAAATAAACCTGGAGCACCAATTTCTGGGAGAAATATTTGACTCTAACCCCTACAGTTACAGGGCAGTCCCCTACTAAGGAATAGAGCCCATTGCCCTCCTGTCCTCTTCTGGTCTTTTTAATCTGCCTTTTCTTTTTTAGATTATAATTTGACATTAGAAATAGTTTCTCACCATCAGTCCCAATTTCAGGATTTCAGATTAATATGTTTAGACTATAGAAAAGGAAGAAAACAGTGTCCTTAACTCTATAAAGACTGTTAGAACAATGACAGAGTTAGCATACAGAATTGCTACCTGCTTTTGTGGATGCCTGATCTCTTGGGCTAATGTTTATTCCACCAGATGCCCTCTTTAACATGCCCAGCCTCCCAGGAGCCAGATAAAAAGCTCTGTGTCCACCTGCTTTTTGACTCAGAACTGTCTCCTGGCTCCATTCCTCATCATCTCCTCTAACCTCTCTCTTATTAGCCATCATAATTCTCCATGTTTTTCAAATGTCATTAGGCTCCCTCTCTTTTCCTAGTTCCCCTTTAAAATGGTAACTGGATTTAAGATTGTTATGCTGGCTCTCATCTAATATCCCTTTGAAGTAGTGTTTTGGTAAATGCTTCTAACAAAAGCATTTAGATGCTTTTAGATCCCTGACACTATAACTATGTCTTTGGCTTACTTGTGACCTTAGACACTGATTGAAGACTGTGTTCCTTTACTGGTTAACTAAAAAAATATAGTGCTGAAAGTCGTATGGCAGTTTCTGCCTCTAGATCTAAATGACAGTCTGCTCCAGGGCACTGATTCTATGTGATCAGCTGCATCTAGTATGAGCAGACATTAAACTTCTGTGTGGCAGAGGTTTTCATATGCCCGCCACCAAGTGTACTGTCTGGCAGACATAATATCAACTGAACAGCTTTTGAATGAACAAACATATCCTAGGGACAGTTTGAGGGCATATGTAGAACTTTAGTCTGAGCTCTGTATTCTATCAAAAAATTTAATTATGAATTATAAAAAGATGATAAAAATTGAAACGTCAACTCAGATGACATTGATATTCATCAGACATCAAAGTGACTATGAAGCAGATCTCCATATGTAGCATTACAATTTTATTAACATTATACCTAGGATTTAATTTATGGAGGCAGTACTGAAGGATGAAAAAGAATGGCCAATGCCATTCAAAGACAATTAATTATTTATGTTTTCCCAGAGAAGGCAGCACATCATGCCACACAGGGCCACAGGAGAAACATCAGGTTTTAGTCAGGAGTCAAAAGCAGGAACAAGGAGAAAGCCTAGCCCGGAATCTCTACAGGGATTTCTGTGAGAAAAGACAAGTGGGTTTGGGTAAACTGCTCAGAACCCGCTATATTGTATAATGTTAGTGGGCTCCTGGCTGTAGAGGTAGTCTTTAATTCTCTGATACCTGGCCCCAGGTTATTGAGCACAGGGGAAATAATGGCTTGATGCGTGAGTTTGATAAGGAGATGATTGAAGGTGTAGGCTCTGGATTGGTTGGTTTGCATATAAAAGATGTTCTTTCAAGTAATTTGTTTACCATTTTTAGGAATTGGCTAGCCTGGGAGGGGCAGTTTCTTTCCCTGTCCTGAAGTCTCCCCAGAAAGTCAAAACATCGTGCCCTAGAAAAACAAACAAAAACCCAGAACAAAACAAAACAAAACATGATTAATACAATGGAAATGGTTGCTCACCTCAGCTATGGCTCTTTGACCCCTCAGCCAAATCAGAAGGAAATAGAAGAGATCAGGAAGTGACTTTTGAAGATATTTGTTTGGAGAGGAAACTGTTACTATAAAGTGATAGTTCCCTTTGCCCAACCTAGATGCACACATAAGAGATGGAAGGATTAAGGGGCTCTGCTTTCCTCTCCTAACAGTGCAGGGAGCTGCTACAAGATCCCTCTGAGGGCTTGTGGGACGTGTTCACAGAAGATGGCTGCCTGACCCACGTCTGAGAAGACCATAGCATTCTGTGGCCAGTTCATTTTAGTTCAAAGAAGCAAGTAGACTTTGCTCTGGGGTAGATGTGGGCAGTCAGGAGAGAGAGCCAGCATGGTATCTTCTTAGGTCCTGTCCCATGGGGCTATCTGGAGGAAAGGAGGACTCTGGTAGCAAGAGGTTTCAGATGAGCCCTGAATTCCTAAGGGCTGCAAAGTGAGTGGCAAGGAACCACTCCAAACAGAGACACATCTGCCTAGATCAAGAGAACTGCAGAACAGGGGCTTGAGTGATGGACATCACCAAAGAACCCTCAGATACACCCACTGAAGAAAAAACTTCAAACACCTGCCAGACCCAAGGGGCCTGAAGGCAGCTCATTATTAGAATATCTCTAAATAAGACTTTTCTCCCTTAATGCTTCATTCTTTTTGTATTTCACCTGAAAGTGTCCAGAAGCAGTTCGTAAACCAGGCAGGGTAGAAATTGAATACAGAGAAGTAGGGAGGAGGCCATTTATTACACCCTATTTTTTAAAACTTTTTTTTTTAATTTAAATTTTAGTTAGTTAACATACAGTGCAATATTGGTTTCAGGAGTTGAATTCTGTGATTCATCACTTACATACAACACCCAGTGCTCATCACAGCAAATGCCCTCCTTATTACCCATCACCATCTAGCCCATCTCCTACCCACCTCCCTCCATCAACCCTCAGTTTGTTCTCTATCATTAAATATCTCTTGTGGTTTGTTTCCCTCTCTTCTCTTTCTTTGTCCTCCCCTTTCCATATGTTCAACTGTTTTGTTTCTTAAATTCAACATATGAGTAAAATCATGTGGTATTGCCTTTCTCTAATTGACATATTTTGCTTAACATAACACATTCTAGCCCCATCTATGTCATTGCAAGTGGCAATTTTTCATTCTTTTTGATGGCTGAGTAATCTTCCATTGTATGTATGTATACCATATCTTCTTTATGCATTCATCATTTAATGAACATTTGGGCTCTCTTCATAGTTTTAATATTGTTGATAATGTTGCTATGAACATTGGCATGCATGTACCCCTTTTGAATCTGTGTTTTATACAAAAATACCTAATAGTGCAATCTCTGGATTGTAGAGTATTTCTGTTTTTAGTTTTTTGAGGAACCTCCATATTATTCTTCAGAGTGGCTGTATCAGTTTGCATTCTCACCAACAGTGCAAGAGTGTTCCCCTTTCTCCACATCCTTGCCAACACCTGTTGTTCTTGTGCTTAATTTTCACCATGATGATAGATGTGAGGTAGTATATCATTGTTGTTTTGATTTGTATTTTCCTGATGATGAGTAATGTTGAGCATCTTTTCATGTGTCTTAGCCATCTGAATGTCTTTTGGAAAAGTGTTTATTCACGTCTTCTTCCCATTTCTTTTTTTTTTTTTTTTTTAATTTTTTTAATGATTTCTGAGAGAGATAGAGACAGACAGACAGACAGACAGACAGACAGCATGAGCAGGGGAGGGTCAGAGAGAGAGGGAGATACAGAATCTGAAACAGGCTCCAGGCTCTGAGCTGTCAGCACAGAGTCCGATGTGGGGTTCAAACCCACAAACTGTGAGATCATGACCTGAGCTGAAGTCGGACGCTTACCTGACTGAGCCACCCAGGCACCCCAGCCCATTTCTTAACTATATTTGTTTTTTGGGGTTGAGTTTGATAAGCTCTTTATAGATTTTGGATACCAACCCTTTATTAGATATGTTGTTTGCAAATATCTTCTTTCATTCCATGGGCTTCCCTTTAGCTTTGTTGATTGTTTCCTTCACTGTGAAGAAGCTGTTTATCTTAATGAAGTTCTAATCGTTCATGTTTGCTTTTGTTTCCCTTGCCTTTAGTGATATCTCTAGTAAGAAGTTGCTCTTTCTGGGGTAAAAGAGGTTGCTGCTGGTTTTCTCTTCTAGGTTTCCTGTCTTCTGGTTTCCTGTCTTACATTTAGGTCTTTCATCTATTTTAAATTTATTTTTGTGTATGGTTTAAGAAAGTGCTCCAGTTTCATTCTTTGGCATGTTGCTTCCTAGTTTTCACAACACCGTTTGTTGAAGAGACTGTCTTTTTTTCCATTGGATATTCTGTCCTGCTTTGTTGAAGATTAGTTGACTGTATAGTTGTCAGTCCATTTCTGGCTTTTCTATTCTGTTCCATGATCTATGTGGTTTTTCTTTTTTTCTTTTTTTTTGTGCCAGTACCATACTGTCCTGATGACTATAGCTTTGTAATATAGCTTGAAATCCAGAATTGTGATGCCCCCAGTTCTGTTTTTCTTTTTTAAAATTGCTTTGGCTATTTTGGCTATCTTTTGTGATTCCATACAAATTTTAGGATTGTTTGTTTTAGCTCTGTGAAAAATGCTAATGGCATTTTGATATGGATTTCATTAAATGTATAGATTGTTTTGGGTAGTACAGACATTTTAACAAAGTTTATTCTTCCAGTCCATGAACCTGGAATGTTTTTCTGTTTCTTTGTGTTGTCTTCAATTTCTTTCATAAGTGCTCTATAGTTTTAAGAGTACAGATCTTTTACTTCTTTAGTTAAGTTCATTCCTAAGTATCTTATTGTTTTTGGTGCAATTGCAATGGGATTGATTCCTTGATTCCCATTTCACTTCATTTCTACTGGAAGTTTCCAGCCTGCAGCATACTAGGAACCCAATTCTGGTTAATTTCCTGGCAGGACACTTCTAGTTTCTGAATGGAGACTATGTTTTTCATTTAAGGTGACTATAGTACTGTCTGTTACCAAAAAGCAATCAGACAAGTCATGAGACCTACATAGGTTTTCATCAAGGGACAGGATCAAAGCAACAGAGGACACAAGATATTCCAGCATATAAAAACAGCTATAGTGCCTTAACAGAGTTGAGGTAAAGCATGCTTTTGGCAAATATCTACTACAGGGAAGAGAAGAAACCCATAGAAGTTTCTGCTTTGTGCCTCCAAGAAATACCAAGGAAATGTGATCCCTTTGATAGCAAAAAAAAGAGAAAGAAAGAAAAGAAAAGAAAAGAAAAGAAAAGAAAAGAAAAGAAAAGAAAAGGAAGAAAGAAAGAAAAAGAAACAAAAGAAACAAACAAACAAAACCCAATAAGTTGGGAAGCATGTTGAGAAGAGTAAGAGATGAGTGCAGGAATCAACTGAAGACTCAGAGAATTAAAATACCAAAAGAGCACATAAAGAACCAAAGTCACATGCAGAAAATAGAATCAGTGAGGTAGAAGATTAAACTGAAGTACTCAAAAAATACCGAGAAAAGACAGCTCTTGTTGAATGAATACTTACTGGACACCAACACATTATAGAGGAAGAAGCAGAGACCTGGTGAGGTCACCTAATGTGTCCAGGCAAATAGCCAGGAGATGACAGAACCGAATTCAAACTCAATTCTGTCAGACTCCAATGCATGTTTGTTAATTATGGCACTTTGCTGAACACAAGGATGAAATATTTAGATCTGAGAGAGAAAGAACAAAGAACCAACTCATAGATGATGAGTATTTAAAGGGAAAAAAAGCAGAACAATTTGAGCATGGAAAAAAATAAAAACTAGAATAAAAGTTTCTTTAACTGAAAAAAATTATAAAAATGAAAGATCTTATTTGGTTAGAAAATTGGACAATTGATCGAAATAAATAAGAATTGGTTCTTTTTGCAGAAGTGATAGTAGGGAATATGGAAATAAAATAGTTAAACGATTTGCAAAATGGATAGAATTTGCTGCTGCTAAGAATGTGGTGAGACAGTTATTCATGTTTATGGAAGTATCAAGTAGTACATAAAAAATATTGATCATAAGAAAGTAAGCTGAAATGCAGACAAGAAATCATCTAAAGGAGGCAGACATTAATTTTATAATCAGAAAGAAATATTTGAAATAGAGAAAAGTTAAAAATTTAAATAGAACTAAAATAATATTTTAAAGTTTAGTATGATTATTGAAATATAAAAAAAATACTTCTTATTAACAGAGTCTAGTCTCTGAGTCTTTTCACCAGTGGAAAAAAATTGTGGCATCTGCACAAAAATTCTAAGAAGAGACTATGGACATATTTGACATAATAAACTAACAAACAGCATACGTAAGACTATGTTGAGTTTGACAATAATCTTTGAATTCCTTGATGTATCACTAGAGAAGTAGGATAGGGCAGGGGATGGTGGCTGGGCTCTAAGACAAAAGATATGAGTTTCTCTTCTGGTCTTTAAGGTATTACCGTGTGCAAATCAGATTCTCACTCTAAAACTAATATCCATCATTGAAGACCCTCAATAAATTTCTTGCCCAACTCACTTGTCCAAGGCCACACAGGTATTTAATGTTGGAACAAGTGAGGTTTGGTGGAATCTGGCTGAATGAAAGATAATCAGATTTAGGAAGAGAGGAAATTACAATTTGAAAGAGCAATGTAAAGAAAAACTATGGTGTTCAGACCACATAAGATGCTGGCTTTTCCCAGTCCATATAGACAGATATATATCTCTATAATATCTCAGCATAGTAATGATCTCATAATTATATATTTATTATAATATATACTATCTCAGCTTTCTATTATGATATATAGTTTTTTAATCTAATTACTTATACATTTTCTTATTTGGTCCTCAGGAAGATCTTTGGAGTTTGGAAGAATTGTTACTATCATCCTCTATCCCATTTTTGAGTTACAAATAAAACTGAGGGATCAGGAATTTAAAATACTCTTTCCTAAGTAAGTAGCAGGTCAAGAAATTCAGTTAGGCAACTCATGGCAATTTGATGGACAGTGCTGAAACCAGTGGAAAACAATTTAAAACTCAGTATTTGAGAATGATGGAGACTCACTGGCATGTCCCAGAGAAGTGATTGACAGATGAGAGGCCATGTAGGTTTATGTGAAAATATTGACATATTAAGGCTAAGGGTCAGAATCCAGGAATGTGGATAGTGGTAAATTAAAAAAAAAATGACAATTCCCATACAGCATCCTAAAAACTGGGTGGTAAATTTATCATCCACAGTTTGAAAGGTATGAATGGAAAAAGTAGAAGCATTCAAAGAAGAGATTGATTTAGCAACATTTTGAACATCAAAGATGATGATTTGTGGAGATTTCTCTTCTACCTTAAGGCAAGACCACACCTCAACCGTCTCATACAGATAAAAATCTTCTCTAAGAAGACATCAAGAGGAGATTTCTCAACCTTACGCACTTCAAATGGGTCTTTGTTGGGCCAAGATGGGTCAGAATGATCCAACATCTATTTGCCTGTTCTGCCTTAGCTTCAGCTAAGTAGGATCTCAGAAACCAGTGTAACTATGGTTGATGTTGGATATAGCCCCCAGTTAACCAAGAGGGCCTTGGTGGGAGCTCCACACCAGGGCAGGCTGGGCCTCACCTCTGGTTCCTTACACCAGGCAAAGCTGACTCTTCTGTGTGTTTGTACAGTAACCCTCCAGTGTCTGAGATCCTCTATTTCCCCAGTCTAGTGCTTATCCCTTTGAAGCAAAAGTGTAGTCACTTAATTCCACAACTGACCAGAGAATGCTGGCCAGTATAAATATATTTTGAAAGTATGTATTTTATTTTTTTAAAAACATATATATTTGTATTTCTACATGTAGTAAATTTCAATAGAGATCAAATTTTTAAAATGAGTTTTAATAATTTAAATATACTTATACATACAAGGTGTGATGTACACGGATTTATTGGAAAGAGAGCCTATCTGTCTATTAATTGGTCATGTGCTCTTTTTTGTATTAGTTTGGGGGACAGATAGTATGGGATCCACTGGAGTTATGCCACCCATGAAATCCTTGCCTAATGGTATGGGAATTTCCCCAGTCTCTTTTTCTAACTAGCAGAAAGTCATGAAGTAAGTGATAGGCTAACCAAGTTCTCTGTTCCCTTTGGATCACTCATATCCTTTAGTCAACAATATTTGGAAACATCCCTATCATCACTTGAAACAACAGTCTCCTTATTTGTTGCCTCTCGGATGAATAGGTCCTTTTTTTTAGAAGAGAGGTGGATTCATTATGTTTTTGCTCAACACCAAAGCAAAAGCTGAATCTTATTTGATGTTTAAAATTAAAGAGCCAAGTAGTAGCTCCTCCTTACCAATGGTCTGATAGATTCTTTTGAGGTTTCTTAAGTAATTTCATGTTGCTTCCTATTTCCTGAAAAGCCCATGTATCTCACACTTGATCATAGTCCAAAAATTGAGAATTTCCTTGGAAATTCTGTAACTATATGAGAGGTTTAATATTAATTCTTCATGATTATATATCAGAGTTTGAGAAGGTTTCAGGTAGAGGTTCTGTCATTTCTAATGATTAAACATTTTACCACGGAAGAGGCAACAAACAGATGGAAGTAAATCTGGATTTTGTTTGTTCGTTTGCTTTTTTCTTGATAATTTACTACAGCTCGAATCAACAGAGTACATACAAACTTAGAATCCTCTAAATGTTTGGAGATAGTTTTTATGGTTTCTACAGAAGTTTTTCCAAAATCTGTACTTTTCCCAAACACAAATAAAGTCCAAATTGCTAACCAGTTAGGCCTCTACTGTAAGGAAAGAGTCAGCTGTGGAGGTGTTTTTTTGTTTTTGTTTTTGGTTTTTTTTTTTCGTGTGAGGGGCTCTTTCATTCTTCATTTAGATCCTTCCAAAGGAGTTATAAATATCTGTGCTGTGGCTGGCTGCAACGCTCCGTGTGGCCGCATGAGTAAGGAGGTAGAGAGAAGGCACATACGCGCGGCTCTGATGTGGTAAGAGTGGCTGAGGCAGCAGCAGTTAAGATTCCCATTCATTAGGCAATGAAATAGCATTTACCTTTTCACTTGCCCATAAACAGGTTAGTTCTGGATCAGTTCAGGTCAAAGTCTTGCTGGTCTAGTCTGCCCTCTTTGTCTAAGGCCACCTGTTGTGATGGCTCTATAAAAGTCCTTAAATATTGATTTGTTTGAGTATGGAATTTCAGTAACTAATTGCATAGAATATGATTTTCATTTTCAAGTGATGACTGCTCTGAGTTGGCTGGTCATTATTTTTATTTTGGCCATTTTTCTCACGTTTGCCCTCATCCCTTTTGAGACCTTGTGGTGCCTTTGTCTTTGATTTCTTGGCAGTAATGTAGTATAATAAAGGGAACATTGGATCAGAAACTAGGAAATGAGTTTCCCTTCAGGTTTTGCCATTACCAAGTAGGTAAACTTCAGAGGAATCACCTAACGCTCCTGTGTCTCACTTCTTTCATCTGTGAAATGAGGGTGTTGAACTAGATGGCTTTTCCAGAAATCAAATTCTATGAGTGGGTACAATCTCACACCACCCTTGGTTTGCACATTTTGTGCTTTGGTAAATTCTATATTGCTATTTTTAAAAAGAAGATAATAAAGTAATATGTACATTTTGTGAAAATTTGGGAATAATACAGAAAAATAAAAGAAGATAATTTAAATACCAAAATCACTCCTACTCCAACCAGAGATAACTACTGTTAATGTTTGTTGTATTAATTACCAGCGTTTTTCTTTTGCATGTTTATGTGTGTATTTGACTTCCAGTTTGTAAATCTATAATAACCATGTTTAATTATAAATATATTTTGTAGGCAAATAAAATCTATACTTATAAAACATGGAATCATATCATATATGTAGTTTAATATGCTATGCCATTTTTTTCACTCAACATTATATTATGACTGTGTTGTTAAATATTCTTAAAAATAATATTTTTATTTTTTATTTAAAAAAATTAATGTTTATTTTTGAGAGAAAGAGTGTTTTGAGCAGGGGAGGAGCAGAGAAAGAGAGGGAGACAGAGAATCTGAAGTGGGGTCTGTGCTGCCAGTGCAAATCCCAATATGGGGCTTGAACTCATGAACCATGAGATCATGACCTGAGCCAAAGTCAGATGCTCAACTGACTGAGCCACCCAGGCACGCCTCAAAAATATTATTTTTAATGGCGGTGGAATATATCCTGCTAGCACATTGCCAGGAGAGAGAAAGATCTAGTAAAATTTGTCTTTAATTATGATATTGCTGTAAAATAATTCGTTAAAAAGTCCTTTGTATTTAGACACTTAGGTTCCATTTTTGCTATCATAAATTAATCTATGTTGAACATATTTGCACATGAATCTTAGCTATCCTCTCTGATTATTAATTTAGTAGAGTATATTAGTTATCTTTTTTTTTTTAATATATTTTTTTATTTATTTCTTGGACGGAGAGAGAGAGAGACAGCGTGAGCAGGGGAGGGTCAGAGAGAGAGGGAGTCACAGACTCTGAAACAGGCTCCAGGCTCTGAGCTGGCAGTCAGCAAGGAGCCCGACGCGGGGCTCGAACCCACGAACCGCGAGATCATGACCTAAGCGAAAGCCGGACGCTTAACCGACTAAGCCACCCAGGCGCCCCAAGTTATCTTTTGCTACATAACAAATTACTCCAACATTTAGTGTATTAAACATTATAAACATTTATTATCTCACAGTTTTTATGGTCAGGAATTTGGGAGCAACTTAGGATGGTTCTCGCTCATGGACTATAATGAGATTGCAGTCAAGATGTTAGCTAGCGCTGCTTTCATATGAAAGCTTGACTGGGCTGGGAGGAGCTGCTTCCAACATGGTTCACTCTCCTTGCTGGCACGTAGCTCTTGGCTGTTGATAGAAAGCCTTAGTTCCTCACCTTGTTGCCCTTTCCGTGGGGTGCTTGAGTGTCCTCACGACATGGATGCTGTCTTGCTCAGGGCAAATGATTTAAGAGAAAGTAAGGCAGAGGCCACAATGTCTTTTATGCAGTAACCTCTAACATCATGCTGCCTAACTTTTTCAACCTGTCATTGGTTACAGGTTACTTCAGTAAGTGTTGGAGCACATGAACACTAGGAGATAAAAATTACTGGGGGCCATCTTTAAGACTGGCTGCCACAGATGGATTCTTAGAAATGCAATTATGGTATCATATTAACAAGTAATTTTAGTAGGGAAAAATCACATTTTATTGATCATATTATTTAATATTTATGTATGCCTATGTAACCCAAGTGTATACAGTCTTATCTTCTATCTTTCTCCTTAGGTTGCTTTGCCCTGTAATATTTAAAACAAATGGTTGAATCTCTTGTTCACACAGGGATATTGTGAAAAACTTGAACTTCTTCCCTTCCCACCAGCCAAAGAATACCACTATTCTGGTCACCTTGTAATTTTAACAAATTAACTGAATTATCAGTCTCTTCTCTCTATTTCTTTTCCCAAAATTGTCTTCTCAGATGGCTTTGCTCAGCTTATGCTATACTTCCATTCATATTTCAAAGTATTTCAAATGAGACTGTTATATATAGCAGATTTTTATTAAATATTTGGGGGTATTTAATTTGGAGGAAGATTATAATGTATCATGGTATAAAATATAACTTAAAGTTTATTATTAGACAACTGTGTCCAAAAATTTCATTTACTACTTCCTTCTCAAGGCATTCCTTGTTAGCTATTTCCTTAGGCCCCAGTTTAAAAGTTTTTGGTTTTTTTCTTCCCTATTGCTTATTCACATTTCTTCTCTTCTTTTTATTGTTTAGCCCCATGCCCAGATTATCTGAAGAAACTAAATTTTTCTCTTGCTTCATTATGCAGAATAATTCAGCTCTCTTTCTATTATACCATTTTCCTCCAAATTTTCTCATGGGAAGCTACACAGTTCCCCCCCCCTCCCCCCCACCAAAGAGTCCTATAAATAATTTCCTGAGCAAATAACTATCCTTCCTGATATGAATTATGTCATTTCTCTAGTATGTTAACAGAGCTTCAGGAAGTTTTCTTCTTTCTGTAGATAGAAATATTACTTTATTTTTCTCCTTATTTTTTTCTTAAAAAATTTTCATTTTGGTATAATTTCAGACCTTCAGAAAAGTTACAAGAAGAGTAGAAAAAATTCCTATATATACTTCACCAAGTTTCCCCATGTAGTAACAGTTTACCACACGTGTTTTATACTTCTCTGTGTTTCTGTATAGAATTTTTTTTCTAAACCGGTTGAGTGTAAGATGGAGACATGATACCCCTATCCATAGATACTTCAGTGTGTATATCTTAAAAACAAGGACATTTATTTGCATAATGTGAGTATAATTATCAAAATTATACAATTATCTAATTACAGTCCTTATTCAGATTTTTCAGATTGGCCCAAGAATGTCCCTTTTAGAGAAATGTAATCCAAGATCATGGGTTTCATTAGTTTGTCATGTCTCTTTAGTGTCTTCTCATCTGGAACAGTTCCTCAGTCTTTGTGTTTCATGACATTGACATTTTTGAAGTATGCAGGTCAGTTATGTTGTAGAATATCCCCTCATTTTGGGTTTGTCAGTATTTTCTCATGATTAGATTCAGGTTGTGTACACGAAGTGCAGAGAGATGTGTTTTTCTTAATGGACTATATCAGGAGGCACATGGTATTGATTTGTCCCATTGCTTGTTTGGGAGATTTGTTTCTAATATCAATTTTTTCCTTGATGCTCATAACATGATTCTAAATGATTATCATGTAATGGCATGGTAAGTTTTGCAATTTCTTCACAAGATCACTTTATTGTATCTTGTTCCTTAATAAACAGAAAATTAAGCTTGTTTGGAGTGTTCTTTCTTTTTTTCTACATATTGAAAACTTCTAGGTTTAGCTCAAATTCCCTCTCCTCTTTGAGGTCTTCCTTGTTCACTCATTCAGAGTAATTTTTCCTGAACTAACACCTTATAAATTTTGAACATAAAGGACCTACCTTAAAGTCTGGCATATTGTATGCACTCATTAAATGCTGGTTTTTTGCTTCTTTTCAACTTTTCATGTAACATCTCACATGTATTTAAAATATCTATTTGCTTCTTGTAATTGTAGATTTTAAAGGAAAATCAGTAATTCTAATCTCATTTTAGTTTACATATGAAGAAATTGAGCAAAGAAAGGTTGTATAATATTCTTATGTTAAAAACTTGTCTTTTTAAAAAATGTTTATTTATTTTTGTGAGACAGAGAGACATAGTGTGAGCAGAGGAGTGGCAGAGAGGGAAGGAGACACAGAATTGGAAGTGGGCTCCAGGCTCTGAGCTGTCAGCACAGAGCCTGATGTGGTCTCAAACTCATAAACCATGAGATCACGACCTGAGCTGAAGTTGGAAGCTTAACCAACTGAGCTACCCAGACACCCCAAAAAGTTAAGTCTTAACACTAGAGCTAGTATTTAGAGTTTCTAAACTTAAGATTTCATTTTATTTAATGTGTGTTTATTTTGAGAGAGAAAGAGAGAAAGCACAAGTGGGGGAGGGACAGAGAGAGAGGGAGACACAGAATCCAAAGCAGGCTCCAGCTCTGAGCTGTCAGCACAGAGCCTGTTGTGGAGGGCTCCAACATATGAAGTACGAGATCATGACCTGAGCTCAAGTTGTACTCTCAACTGACTGAGCTACCCAGGGACCTCTTAGGATTTAAAAACTGACAAGGGCTTTTATTCCTTGGAGATGTCATAAGTACAGAGGGTTTCCTGACAGCCAATTCAATAAAAATTTCCCTGGTTTTATCTGGTTTATATATTGGGTTTCTATGAATAGAATATATATATACATATACATATATGTATACACATTACATATACACATATGTATATATGTGTGTGTAGATATATATATATGGAATATATACACAGAATATAGATAGATATATTGCTATACTAATATATAAATATACATTTATAGATTTATTTTTTCATTTATTGATTTATTATTTTCTTTATATATATGTGATTTATATATATATATAAATCAACAAGTCAATAAATGACAACAAAAGAAATCAATAAATATTTGCTGAGTATTTTCCATGTACCAGGCATTTTGTAGGCATTACACATACAAACCTAACAAGACATAAGTAGATACTACTTTCAGGTAGCTGATGGATTTCACATCTAGAAAGTGCTTCTTGGGGCACCAGAGCACCTGGCTCAGTTGGTTCAGGATGTGACTTTGGCTCAGGTCATGATCTCACGGTTTGTGTGTTTGAGCCCCATGGAAGGCTCAATGCTGACAGCTCAGAGCCTGGAGTCTGCTTCGGAGTCTGTGTCTCCCTCTCTCTCTGCCACTCTCCCACTCCTTGTCTGTCTCCTAAAAATAAATACATGTTAAAAAAAAAAAAAGCTACTTCTTGAGGGGGTCAGGGTGGCTCAGTTGGTTAACTGTTCACCTCTTGATTTCAGCTCTGGTCATGATCTCATGGTTTGTGGAACTGAGCCCCATGTTGGGCTCTGCACTGAATGCACTGAGTTTGCTTGGGATTCTCTCTCTCCTTCTCTTTTTGCCTCTCCCTCCCTTACGTGTGGGCTCTCTCTCTTTCAAAAATAAATAAATAAATAAATATAAAAAAATTAAAGTACTTCTTCAAATTAAATAGAATTCTATTTATTTTTAATCTTCTCCTCAGGGTTCATAAAGAAAAGCCAGTGGCTTAATCTACGAAAAAATTCTTTTTTTTTTTTAAATATTTTTTTATTTATTTCTAGGAGAGAGAGAGCGTGAGCAGGGGAGGGTCAGAGAGAGAGGGAGATACAGACTCTGAAATAGGCTCCGGGCTCTGAGCTGGCAGTCAGCACAGAGCCCGACGCGGGGCTCGAACCCACGAACCGCGAGATCATGACCTAAGTGAAAGTCGGACGCTTAACCGACTAAGCCACGCAGGCGCCCCCAAAAATTCTTAAATTTACAGAGGTAGTTTACTGTCTTTTCTTCTCCATGATAAAACTTCTAAGGCTCTTGAACTATTTTTTTTTTGTCTAAAATTTTTGTCTCTTTAAAAATACTTTATTTTTTTAGAGCAGTTTTTGGTTTATGATCAAATTCAAAGGGAGGTACAGAGATTGCCCATGCACCCCTCTTCCCACACAGGCATAATCTATTCCATTAGCAACATCCTGGACCAGAGTGACACATTTTTACCAAGGATGAAATTACATGGACACATCATAATTGCCCAAAGTCCACAGTTTACCTAAGGTTCAATCTTAGTGTTATACATTCATTGGGTTTGAACACATGTATAATGGCGTATATCCACCATTATACTACCATACAGAATATTTTTACAGCCTTAAAAATCCCTTGTGCTCTGCCTATTCATCTCTCTTTCCCATTTCCTATCCCTGGTAATCATTGATTTTAAAAATTCTATCCATAGTTTTGTCTTTCCAGAACGTCATGTAGTTAGAATCATACGTGTGTAGCCTTCTCAGGCTCACTTCTTTCACTCAGTAATATGAATTTAGAGTTTCTCCGTGGCCTTGTAGCTCATTTCTTTATAGTATTGAGTAATATTCCATTTTCTGGTTATACTGTACTTTATATCCATTCACTTACTAAAGGACATCTTGTTTGCTTCCAGTTTTGGCACTTGTGAATAAAGATGCTATAAATATTCATGTGCACATCTTTGTATAGATATAAGTTTTAAATTCCTTTGGGTAAATACCAAGGAGTTCCATTGCTGGATTGTATGGTATGAGTATGTTTAGTTTTAGTAAACCATCAAACTGTCTTTCAAAGTGATAGAATACAGTTTTGCATTCTTACCAGCAATGAATGAGATTTCCTGTCATTCTGCATTTTTGCCAGCATTTGACATTGTCAATGTTCCAGATTTTGGCCATTTCTCTTTGCATTTCGTAGATGACATATGAGCGGAGCATCTTTTCATGAGTGTATTTGTATTTTGCATCCTCTTTCTTTTTTCCTTAGTTAACCCAGCTAAGTGCTTATTAATTTTATCTTTTCAAAGAATGAGCTTTTAGATTTATGTACATTTCTCTATTGGTTTCCTGTTTTAAATTTTATTTATATCTGCTCTAATTTTTACTATTTCTAGTTTTCCTAGGGTGGAAACTTAGATTATTGATTTTACAACCTTATTTTCTAATATACTCAATCAATGCTATAAATTTCCCTTCAAATGCTGCTTTTACTTTAGCCCACAAATTTTGATAAGTTGTGTTTTCATTTTCATTTCGTTCAAAATACTTTCGAATTTCTCTTAGCTTTCTTTTTTGACTCACGTATTGTTTAGAAGTTTGTTGTTTAATCTCCATTCATTTTTATATTGTTCAGTTATCTTTATGTTTCTAATTTTTAGTTTAATTCTATGTGGTTTGAGAGCACACGTTATCTGTTTTCTATTCTTTAAAAAAATTTAAGGTGTGTTTTATGGCTCAAAATGTGGTCTATCTTGGTAAATGTTCTGAGCTTGAGAAAAATGTATATTCTGCTGTATTCAGGATGAAGTCGTCTATAGATGTCAATTATATGCTATTGATTGATGGTGTAGTTAAGTCCAACTATGCCTTTACTGATTTTCGTCTGGCTAGATCTATCCATTTCTTTCTTTCTTTCTTTTTTTAAAATGTCTTTATTTTGAGAGACAGAGAGCAAGTGGGGGAGGGGGAGACAGAGAGGGGGAGACACAGAATCCGAAGCAGGCTCCAGGCTCTGAGCTGTCAGCACACAGCCCGACGTGGGGCTTGAACCCGCAGACTGTGAGATCATGATCTGAGCCGAAGTTGGACGCTTAACTGACTGAGCCACCCAGGCACTTCGATCTATCCATTTCTGAAAGACTAGTGTTGAAATCTCTAACTATAAAAGTAGATTTCTTTCTCTCTCTTTGCAGCACTTTCAGTTTTTGCCTCAGGTAGTTTGATGCTCTGTTATTAGTCACGTAGACATTTTTTTTTTTTACTATTTATTTATTTTTTACATTTATTTTTGAGAGACAGAGCATGAGTGGGGGAGGGACAGAGAAAGAAGGAGACACAGAATCTGAAGCAGGCTCCAGGCTCTGAGCAACCTGTCAAGACAGAGCCCAATGCAAGGCTCAAACCATGAACTGAGGCACCTATATGTTAAGAATTGCTTTATCCAGAGGGTCCCTGTGTGGCTTAGTCAATTGAGCATCTGACTTCTGCTCAGGTCATGATCTTGTGGTTTGTGAATTTGAGCCCTGCATTGGGCTCTGTGCTGATAGGTCAGGGCCTGGAACCTGCTTTGGATTCTGTGTCTCCCTTTCTCTCTGCCCTTCCCCCACTCATGCTCAGTCTCTCTCTGTCTCTCAAAAATAAATAAAATGTAAAAAAAAAATAATTGTTTTGTCTTCTTGAAGAATGGATGCTTTTATCTTTATATAATGCCCTTATTAATCTGTGATAACTTTCCTTACTTTGAAGTCTGCTCTCTGAAATGAACACAGCTACTCCTGTTTTCATTAGCGTTAGCATGGTATATTATCCTCCACCAATTTACTTTTAATCTATATGTATTTTTATATTTAAAGTGCGGTTTTTTTGTGCAGCTGTGTGGCTCAATTGGTTAAGCACTGACTCTTGATTTCAGTTCAGGTTATGATATCATGATTGGTTAGATGGAGCCCTGAGCTGGGCTCTGTGCTGACAGCCTGGAGCCTGCTTGGAATTCTCTCTCTTCCTCTTTCTCTGCTCCTCCCCCACTATCTCCCTGTCTCTCTCAATAAGCAAAGAAACTTAAAAACAATAAAGTAGGTTTCTTACAGAAACCAACAATTGGTTCATGTTTTTTGATCCATTCTGACAATTTCTGTCTTTTAGATGGTGCATTTAGACCATTGATATTCACGATGATTTTTTATATAGTTGGATTAAGAGTTACCATATTCATTACTGTTTTCAATTTGTTTCCCTTGTTTTTTGTTCCGATTTTTATCTTCCACTCTTTTTACGTCTTTTGTGGTTTTAATTGCGTACTTTATATGATTCCATTTTTTATTCTTTCTTAGCATATCAGTTATACTTCATTTTTTAGTTTTTTTTTTTTTTAGTGGTTGCTCTAGAATGTGCAATATACATTTATAACTAATTCAAGTTTACTTTCGAATAACACCATACCACTTCCAGGTAGTGTAAGTACCTTATAATAACAAAATAATCCTAATTCCTTCCTCCTGTCCCTTGTATCATTGATGTAATTTATTTTGCTTATATATAAGCATACACAAGAATATATACATAAGATATATACATAGGGTTCATAAATATGTAGTTGCTATTATTATTTTGAACAACTATAGTCTGTTAGATAAAATAAGAATGAGAAAATAAGTTTTTATTTTACCTTCACTTATTCCTTCTTTGATGACCTTTCTTTCTTTATGTAAATTTGAATTTTTGACCTATATTATTTTACTTCCATCTAAAGAAATTCTTTTTAATACTTATTGTATGGCAACACATTTCTTTAACTTTTGCCCATCTTTATTTTTCCTTTACTTTTAAAGGATAATTTTGCAGGATACAGAATTCCAGGTTGTTTACTTTTTTCTCTCAACACTTTAAATATTACACTCCATTCTTCTAGCTTGCATGGTTTTTGAGACTTCGGGTATAAATCTTTGCTCTTCTATAGGTAAAATGTAATTTTTTCCCCTCTTTGTCTTCTTTTATATTTTTTCTTTATTTTTGATGTTCTGTGATTTAAAAATGATATATCTAAGTATAGTTTTTTTTAATTTTTTTTAATTTTTTTTATTTTTTTACACTTATCCTGCTTAAATGTCCTCTGAGCTTCCTGGATCTGTTATTTGGTGTCTGACATTACTTTGGGGGAAATTCTCTGTCATTATTGTTTCAAGTATTTCTGCTGTTCCTGTTTCTCTTTCTTCTCCTTTTGGTATTCCCTTTATACATATGTTACACCCTTTGTAGTTTTCCCATAATCTTTAGATATTCTAAAATGATTTTTCAGTTGTTTTTTCTTCCCTTTTTGGTTTTCAGGGATTCTATTTATGTATTCTCTAACTTGAAGATTTTTTTTTTTTTCTCAGCTGTGTCCAGTCTTTAAAAGCATTTCTTCTTTTCTGTTATAGTGCTTTTTTGTCTCTAGCATTTCTTCACGGTTCCTTCTTAAGATTTTCATCTCTCTGTTTACATTAACCATCTGCTCATACATGCTGTCTACTTTATCCATTAGAACTCTTTGCATATTAATTATAATTGTTTTAAATTTCTAGTCTGATAATTCCAAAATCCTTGCCGTCTGGTTCTGATGCTTACTCTGTCTCTTGAAATTTTGCATTTTTATGCCTTGTAATTTTTTCTTGACAGCTGGACATGATGTACTGGGTAAACAAAACTGCTGTAAATAGAGTGTTAGTGATATAGTGGTGAGATGTGGGGGGAGGGGAAGTGTGCCATATTCTACAGTTAGGTCTCAGTCTTTTAGTGTGTCTGTGCCTCTGGGCTATAAATTCATGTGGGTTTTTAAGCTTTTCCTTTCCTTCTGAAGTGAGACAGGATGAGTAGAGCAGGTTGGACTTGGGTATTTCTTTTCTTCAGGTCGCTTAGACCCTGATATTACCTCCGCAGGTTAGACTCTGGTTCACTACTTTCTCCTGAAGTCAGGCCTGGGTTATAAAAACAGAGTGCTCTGTCACATTTCAAAGTCATTGTATCCCCTCCCTCTACTCCCATCCCCCACTTTCCGAAAGGCTGAGATGACCTTTCTGAAATATTAGTTTTGGGAACGTGGCAAAACTCCTAACAATATGACTGGTTTTCCCTGGAGTCTTTAACTCTCAGAGTTGTCTTCACTGAGCCTCTAGCAATTAATCCATTATAGTTCAGGTTTTCTTATCCCTCCACTGGTTTCCATGGTGGTTTCTGCTTATGAGTCTATTCAAGTAAGCCGCTACTCCCTGCACTTGCCTGTCTGTCTTTCCAGGCTTGTGGGCAGCAGTTTGTTCTATGTCCTCCCCTCTCTTATGGAACCAAGAAGAGTTATTGATTTTTGTCTGTTCAACTTTTGACTTGTGGTTAGAATGGAGTAGTGACTTCCAAGCTCCTTATACGTGGAAGGAAATTGGAAGTCCCTTCAACTATTTTTTAATGACATGGCATCAAGTTGATACATCACTAGACACAACTCCATACGTGTGCCAGTTGCCAACATATCTCTGAAGTGTGTGGTACCTAGACCCTTACAGAGGTAATCAAGTTCAAATGATGTCTTTAGGGTGAGTCCTCATCCAGTATGACTGGCATTCTTACTAAAAGGCGGAAATGCGGAGACAGACACACATCGAAAAAAGACCATATGAAGAGATGCAGGGAGAAGGTGGTCGTCTACAAGCCAAGGAGAGAAGCCTGGAAAAAACCTTTACCTCACAGCTCTCAGATGGAACTCCACTGCTTACATAAGACTTGATTTCAGGATTTTAGGCTCAAAAACTGTAAGCCAATAAATTTCTGTTGTTAAAGCCATACAATTTGTGGTACTTAAAAAAAATTTTTTTTTTAATGTGTATTTATTTTTGAGAGAGCACAAGTGGCAGAGAGAGAGAGGGAGACACAGAATACAAAGCAGATTCCAGGTTCTGAGCTGTCAGCACAGATCCTGATGTAGGGCTTGAACCCACAAACTGCGAGATCATGACCTGAGCCGAAGCTGGTGCTTAACCTACTAAGTCACCCAGGTGCCCCTTCTGGTACTTTGTTATAGCAGCTGTAGCAAACCTATGTAGGTTATATGGAATTGTTCAGAAGTATAAAAAATGCTTATTACAGATAAGATTTATTTAATCACTTCTGTGTGCCAGGTTATTAAGAACATCTAAACAATCTAAATATATTAACACATTATCAACCCCTTTTTGTGGAAGGAAAAACCCACTCATAGAGGGATTTATAACATTTTATAACATTGTTCTAAATTACCCAGTTTGAATTTTGGTAGCTGGCCTACAGAGCCCATACTCTTAACATTACATTGGATACTACACATTGTCCAGAGAGAATGTGCCAAGTTGGAGGATTTTATTTATTTATTTTTTTCAGAATTTAGGAAGATTCCATTTTAAGTGGTGAGCTTTTTCGATATTAGTGCTCATGTTAATTTTCTGTGATTGCCATAACAAGTTGCCACAAACTCGGTCACTTAAAACAACAGAATTTTATTTTCTCTCACAGTTTTGGAGGCCAGAAGTCTGAACTCAAGGGCTACAATCTCTCCAGAGTCCCTAGAAGAGAGCCCATATTTTTGCATTTTCCAGCCTTTGGAGACTCTTTGCATTCCTTGGTGTTCCTTGGCTGCATTACTCCAGTCTCTGTCTTAATGGTCACATTGCCTGCTGCTCTTCTGTCTGAGGGCATATCCTCTCTATGTCTCTTATATATCCACTGTTCATTGCATTTAGGGCCCAGATAATCCAGAATGGTATCTTCATCTCAAGATCTTTAACTATTTAAAAAACGTAACATTTACAGTTTCCAGGGATTTTATTTGAAATGGTCACATCTTTTGGGGGGTCACCATGCAACCCACTACAATGCTGTCTTGTATTTTGAAGTAAATGAGCTTTCCTTGTGATCATAGTGAACCAAAATCATTTAGGTAAACTAATGAATAAATACAGTGACAAGGGAGAAGGGAAGGAGAGAGGAAAGGAAGGATAAGAGGAGATGAGAGGAAAAAGTTACCTCTAGGGAGAGTGGCCATTACAAACCACTATATATTTCAACGCTTGCTACCAAAGCTTAGCCCTTGTTATTTGAGGGTAGTTTAAAATAAGTGAAAAAGGTATTGATTTGTTTGGGGAAAGTATAGTTAAGTGTTTGTGTAAAAAATGGGGTAAGGGATTTTTAAGGCAGCTGAGATGATCTATTTTAACAATTATAAGCCCTTCAAAAGAGCATTATCATAAAGAAATAGCAATTTAAGTCATCATCATAATCATCTGTCTTCCTACCTCTGTTTCTATGGCAAACAAACAATATTTCAGCATAGTTCTGTACTATTACTACAAGACTAAGAAACAGTTTGTCATTGGCAAGTCTTGTGAATGCAAGACATTAATGAGTCTTCTGCATATGAATGTTCATAATAATTTGCCAAATCCTAGTTTAAAATCCAGAATTGTAAGAAACTGAAATGTTATTCATCATAAGAAAGTTGGACCTTTCTTAAAAGCTTTTCACACCCTAATAATATAACAATGAGCATGAGCAGACTATTCACAAAAGAAATCCTATAAACACTAAAAATTAAGTTCAAACTCAGTAATAAACAAAGAAATGCAAATTACATGTTTTTTATCCAACAGAGTGGCAGTGATTAAAGAGAATAATGATATCCAGCATAGTAAAATATGTGAATGAAAGGGTGTTTACTGGTGGGGTGTAAACTAGGATAAATTTTTCTAAGGGAAAGTCTTCAAAATGTGCAGAAAGTTTGACTCAACAATTTCAGTTCTAGGCAGTGTGTCCTAAGACTATGAAAACACATGCACTCAATATGTATGCAAAATGAAACTTATCTAATATAGTTTTTTTAGTTACAAATTATTTGCATGACACTTCTGCTCTTGAAAAAAGAAGGTTACAGGGGCCTTCTAGTGGCTTAGTCAGTTGAGCGTCCAACTTTGGCTCAGGTTCTTGTGGTTCATGAGTTCAAGTCCTGCATTGGGCTCACTGGGGTCAGCACAGAGCGCACTTTGGGTCTTCTGCCCCCTCTCTCTGCTCCTCCCCTGCTCATTCTCTCTCTCTCTCTCAAAAATAAATAAATGTTAAAAAAAAAACTGTTGAAAAAAGAAGGCTACAGAAGGATATGAAACAATTTTGTGAAAAGCATATTTTATTTATGGATCCTATTCAAATATATTTCACATATTTATTACACAGAAAGAAATATCTTACAGCAAAATCATTAAGAATATTAACTAGAATAGATACTAAGATTATGAGAAATTTTTAAAATACTTATTACTGTTTTCTAATTTTTTAAAAATGAATTTGAACACATGTAAAATAAACAATAAAATATTTTAGTGATATTGAAATCACTCTTTAGTGGGTTTTCCATCAAAGAAACATTGCCTATATGTCTATATGTTAGGCAATATTTTATAAGCACTTTTTGAGATATTTCCATTAAATTTTGAATTGTGGACATACATAGTAAATAAAAACCACACACAGAGATTTTTTAAGGTAAAAACTTGTATTTGTTGCCATAGAGAAAAATAAATTTCTAAAACTAAAAACAAATCCCAGTTATATGTTCCTGCTTGCTTCAAAAGGATAGGCATCTTTTCTTGTACTGCTTGCTTTATATTGTAGAATAAGATGTTGCAAGGACATGTATGCACATTCAACTCAATTCAGTAAATATTCATTGAGCTTATCATGTTCAAGAATGAAGAGGTTAATGAGCCATAGTCACTATTTTCCAGGAGATCAAGCCTCGGATCCTCTCATATTCAAGAAATTTCTAGATTCAGACAAGAGACACTTCACCAGTAGCACTCAAAAACACTGCCTAGGCAATGTGCCTGAAATTTCAGTCTTTTAGCTATTAGTTTTCTTTTATCCATGCTGCACTGAATGCCATTATAGGCAGAAGATTGAAATTAAAAACTAATACTTCCAAGGGTCACCTGGGTGGCTCTGTCAGTTAAGCATCTGACTCTTGGTATTGGCTCAGGTCAGGATCTTGTGGTTTGCGAGTTAGAGCCCCACATCAGGCTCTGCACTGGAGTGTGGAGCCTGCTTAGGATTCCCTTTCTTTCTTCCTCTCTCTGCCCCTCCTGCTCTTACTCTTTCTCTCTCTCAAAATAAATAAATAAACTTTAAAAAACCCTAATACTTCCTCAGAGTAAACATTATGATGGCTCTGTACCTTTTCCTTCTTCAATAGCAAGTTGCTTTTAGTCCATTCAGGCTGCTATAACAAAATACCATAGACAGCAGACTGATAAACAACAGAAATTTATCTCTTACAATAGAGGCTGAAAGGTCCAAGAGCAAGGTGCTGGCATGGTGGCACTTTGGCCCTTTTGAGGACACTCTTCCTGGTTCAAGTTGGCACATTCTCACTGTGTTCTCACAAGGTAAAAGGGGCTGAGGAGTTCTCTGGAGCCTCCTTTATAAGGCACAAATTCCATTTGTGGGCTCCATCCCCATAGCACTCCCTACAGGCCCCACCTCTTCATACATCATCTTTGGCATTTAGAATTTCAACACATGAATTTTAAGGGGACACAAACATTCAGACCATAGAGGCAACTATTAAATTATTTTTTTGCAAAGCCCTCCATGTTACTAAATAATACATCTATACATTTTGCATTCTCTCCTTCCTGTTAGGATGTTGAGGATTTAATTTCTTAAACTTCCTTCCTACTTTACACTGATTCTTGCAAAAATAATCATGTATCTTAGTTTTAAGTATGTCAATTAATAGCACTTGTATTAGAAAGAAGAAATAAATGATTCTTACAGTGTCAAGTATTGACCTTGGATTGGGTTTCTTTTCCAGTAAAATTTTGTCCCTTATAGCTGCAAATTGTTGGGGCATCTGGGTGGCTCAGTCAGTTAAGCATCCAACTTTGGCTCAGGCCCTGTTTTGAGCTCTGTGCTGAAAGCCAGCTCAGAGCTTGGAGCCTGTTTCAAATTTTGTGTCTCCCTCTCTCTCTGACCCTCCTCTGCTTATGCTGTCTCTCTCTCTCTCAGAAATAAATGAAACATTAAAAAATAAATTTTAAAAAGCTGCTAATTGTTTTACATTTTATTAGAGGTTTCTTTTATCAAAATGCTTACATTTCCTAACAGAGCTTCATCAGAGCCATTTTGCTAAAAAACACTATAGCCACAGTGTTGAGATTTTCTTTGTGTATGACCCTGAATAGGATGTACTGTGTCTTAGATCACAAACCTTGTCCTTCTAGATATACTCCTTGGTGTAAGGCTTACTACATCCTTAAATATTTTCTAGACAGGGTACACAAAAGGTAAGTATATGCAGCCATGAATGTCTGAAAATGTTTTTAATCAACCCATACTTATGATTTATGGATTTTTAGGTTATAGAAACAGGCAAAGAGCTCTTAAATATAAGAAAAAAGTAAGAGACAAACTAGTGCTATCTAACATTCGACTAATAGGTGTTTCAGGAAAAAGAAAAAGAGAACTTGAGGGCAGGACGTTGTGGAAAAAATTTAAAGAACCATAAATCTCCAAATTGAAAGAGCAAGCTACAATTTTTCCTTGGAATTTTGAAGAGATAGTCCATTGCCAGCTAGTATCTAGTGTTACAGATGAGAAGTCAGGATATTCAGGTTTTCATTTCTTTGCAGTGGCTTCTACCCTCTGGAAGATTTTAGGATCATCTTTTTACCTCTAGAATACTAAAATTTCATAAAGATGTGCTTTTCTGTCAGTATTTTTAGATACTTTCAGTGTGAGCCTTTATGGTTCTTTAGCTCCAGCAAGTTTTTATTTTTATTTTGTTGTATAAATAAAATTTATATTGTTTCTATTCCTTTTCTGAAACTCCCATCACCCAAATTTAGATCTCCTAGATTTGTCTTTTATGTCTTTTATTTAAAAAATATTTTTAGTTTGTTTTTTTCTATTTTTCTGAAAAATGTTTTTAATTTTATATTTTAAACTTTCTGCTGATTTTCAAATATGTAATTTCCAAGAACTCTGTGTTTTCTGTAATTACTTTTTATAGTGGCACAATTAATTAAAATCAGTCTGTTTTGTATACACATGGGAGGAAATAATTTTTGTTATTTTTATTATTATTCTCTGATCTGTTTTCTCTGGGACTTTTTTTCCTATTTATCTTGTTTGTCTTTAATATAGTGACTTTATTTTTATAAACCATGATAATTTTTATTTTATTTATTTATTTATTTATTTATTTATTTTTAATATTTTTATTTATTTCTAGGAGAGAGAGAAACAGCATGAGCAGGGGAGGGTCAGAGAGAGAGGGAGACACAGACTGAAACAGGCTCCAGGCTCTGAGCTGGCAGTCAGCACAGATCCCGACGCGGGGCTCGAACCCAAGAACCGCGAGATCATGACCTAAGCGAAAGTCGGACGCTTAACCGACTAAGCCACCCAGGCGCCCCAAACCATGATAATTTTTAATTGCCCATTAAAAATCTGGCTGTGACCTCTCTTCAGTTCCATTTTCAGTTGGCAGCCCGGTTAGTGATCAAACAGAGAGCCAGGAGACTCACAAAATATCAAAATACCAGGCATCTGTTTTCTGGGATTCTTCATTATCTCCAGAGAAAAGCCTTCATATTCTTGTCTAAGAATTAGATTCCTGACTCCTCTTTCTCTTGTCTCTTCTCATTGGGATGTGTTATGTTGGACATGGGGTTAGGATAACTGTACTCAGACTTTCAACTAATCCCAAGTTTCCAGCCCATCATCTCATTACCTAACATCGGCTTTCTGTCTATGGTTCTATAGGATATGTTACTTCCTTTCTTCTGAGCCCTTTCTCTAAGCCTTTACCCAAGTTTATGTCTCCTCTGAGGTGCTACATCAGTTACCACTCTTCCATCTGCTTTTCATTTTCCAAAGTTCTGTGAAATCTGTCATCTATTGATAGCTCTCTCCTATCTTTTGGTAATTCCTGGTTTAGCTGCATGTTTCTTAATCATCAAGTATTTGTGAAGTACCTGTTCTGCTTGTGTGCTTTGAAAGGTACAAGAGAACTTCAAGAGACAAAGGCTCTGCCCTGAAGAAATCTATAATTAATAGGAGAGAAAAGGCTGATACAGGTAATAGTGAGCAATGGACTGTACTATATAGCACCGAATTATGGGCCACAGTCTTATAGTGCTGTGGGAGTTCAGAACACTTGGAGAAAGCTCTGAAAGACAGAAATAATCTGAACTTGTGGAAGAAAGGCAATTTACTGAAAGTCCATATTGTTGATCTTTCTGGGTCTTTCTTCTTTCTTCAGGAATGTGACGATTTTATAGACTATTTGGAAGGCTGACTGGCTAGTGCAGAGGTTAAATGTTGAAGAGTAGTAGCAACAGATAATCAGTGCTTTACGACTTAAACTTCATGTGACAGTAATGATGATAATAAAAAATGCAAGAATTTATATACTGCATGAAAGTTGATTTCTCGTAACTCTGTTGAACAGACAAGAAAAACAAAGTGCTGATCATTTAATTTGGCCTTCAGTAAAAGGAAGAGATCCAGGAGTCCAGTCTGGGGATATAGACCTCCCTGATGTATGGTCTGAAGCCCTTTTCAATGCATGTGGTCTAAAGCTAATTTCTGGTGATAATTTACAGGTTTTGTTTCTTTTATGTAAGAGTTCTTGCACATACCCAGAGATGTTACTAGCTGAACATTATAATGCATAATTGTTAAACAGACGCATACCTTAAACAAAATTATTTTGAATAGTATCTTTTGTAATCTTCATTGATCCATTCACTTGCTCACTAATGCATTCAATATTTTATTCGTTCTTTTCATGTAGGTGCTGAATGCTGGTAATACATATATAAGTCAGCCAAACAGCTCATTTTATGGATATAAAGGGATAATATTCATATTTATTTGTTTTATATGATTCAAACAACTAATTTAGTTCTTTGGATTATTAGGGTTATTTCTAGCCCATGCTAGGGTTTCTTTTTTTAAATTAATTAATTAGTTAATTAATTAAAATTCCAGTATAATTAGCAGACAGTGTTATATTAGTTTCAGGTGTACAATATCATGATTCAACAATTCTATATATTACTCAGTGCTCATGATGATAAGTGTACTCTTAAACTCCTTTCTTTACCTATTTCACTATCCTTCCCACTTACTTCCCCTCTGGCAACTAGATTGCTCTCTATGTTAAAGTTTTTTTTGTTTGTCTTCTTTGTTCATTTGTTTTGTTAAATTCTGTGTGAGTAAAAGAACATGGTATTTTTGTCTTTCTTTGACTTATTTCACTTAGCATTATACCCTCTAGATCCATTCATGTTGTTGCAAATGGCAAGATATAATTATGATATCATATTATATATGTGACATATATAATATCATATATTATTATTTTCATATTGGTAAGTGTATTATATTTGCTTTTAATCATAAAGGATAGACCAATAACCTAAAATACAGAAAGATAGCAAAACAAATTTAAAATATGAGAGATTCAACATACCTAATTACATGGAAGTTTTAGCAAATCAAAATGTTCTTACAAAAGAAACTTTTGAGAATTTTTTTAAAAATTGAGGCAAAGCTATGCTACTTATATACCACATCTTCTTTATTCATTCATCTATCACTGGACACTTTGGTTGCTTCCTTACCCTGGCTATTGTAAATAATGCTGCAATAAACATAGGGGTGCACATATCTTGTTGAATTAATGTTTTAATTCTCATTGTGTAAAAACATTGTACTAGAATTACTGGATCATATGATTATTCTATTTTTAATTTTTTGAGGAACCTCCATACTGTTTTCCACAGTGGCTGCACCAGTCTGCATTCCCATCAGCAGTGTACAAGGGTTCCTTTCTTTCCACATCCTTGCCAACACTTGTTTCTTCTGTTTTTTATTTTAGCCATTCTGACAGGTATAAGGTGACATCTTGTTGACGTTTTAATTTGTATGTCCCTGATTGTAAATGATTTTGAGCATCTTTTTATGTGTCTGTTGGCCATCTGTATTTCTTCTTTGGAAAAATGTCTGTTCATGTCTTCCACCCATTTTTAAGTCAGATAATTTGTTTTTTTAGTGTTGAGTTGTATAAGTTCTTTAGGTATTTTAGATAGTAACCCCTTATTGGATATATTAATTGCAAATAATATTCTATTTGAGGAGTTGTCGTTTTGTTTTGTTGATAGTTTCTTTGCTGTGCAAAAGGTTTTTATTTTGGTGTAGTTCCAATTGTTTAATTTTGCTTTTGTTTCCCTTGCCAAAGGAGATATATTTAGAAAAATATTTCTGCAGCTGATGTCAAAGAGATTATTGCCTATGCGTCCTTCTAGGAATTTTATGGTTTCATGTCTCACATTTAGGTCTTTAATTCATTTTGATTTTGTTTTTGTATGGTATAAAAAAGGGGTGAGGTTCATTCTTACACATATAGCTGTCCAGTTTTCTAAATATCATTTGTTGAAAAAATTTTTCCCCATTGTATATTTTGCTTCCTTTGTCATAGGTTAATTGACCAAATAATCAAGAGTTTATTTCTGGAGTCTCTATTCTGTTCTATTGATTTATGTGTCTATTTCTGTCATGATAGTGTTTCTGTTTTGTTTTTTCAGTAAAGTCTACCCACAATCTGAAAAGCAGTTCACCTTTCCCTCTTCTGATAACCCTCAGTAAGAAGAACACTATGGCCAGGTAATAGAGTTAACAAATACATCCCAAAAATATTTTTTCTAAAATATTTTAAAATATTTTGGATTTAATAGAACCTAAACCAATGTATTCAGAACACTTTCCCTCTTGATTTCTAAGTTCTGACTCATTTACATGTAACTCAGTGCTATATTATTTTGTGAAAGGGGTTCAATGGCCAAGATCTTTCATGAGTTTTTGGCATTTATTCTTTTTCAGTCCTAAACTCCAAGTACCCCCACTCCATCCCACTCCCATCCAACTAGGAAATCTCATTATATTTACACAGCCCTAAATATTCAAGTTCTGCTTAAAACCAAAAATACAAAAAGCTTGGGTGAAAGGCATATGTTCATGGCCCTATTCCATATTTGTCCCTCCCACTGAATGAAGGATATTTCAGAAAAACAAGAGTTAGGGAAGGGAGGAGAGGGAAATTTCTTTTCTACTAATGGTTTGGCACATATGTGTTCTGCTGGATTTTCCCCATATGCAAGTGTGATCATGAAGATAGAGCAGGAAATTCTTTTTCCTTGAAGAATATACTGGCATGGGTATTTTTATTGGAACCCAGGCTTTTGTAAAAGCTATGTTGAATCAAAAGAAGAAACGGTGGTGGAAAGTTTCAGCCTCATTCTGTCTTCTCCTCCTTTCCACCCCCAAGGGGGGGAAAAACCCACAGAGACTATGCAGCACATTCCAAAAGAGTTGATCATTACTGGGTTTTAGCAGTCCTTAAAACTTATAAATAAATACCTAAATTAACCTGATGGAGCCTGTAGTTTCATATCTTTTCACCTTCCAAATTCTCCTATTATTTCTGTGCTCATTGCCATTGTTATTATTACAGGCATCTCACTATGTTTTCAAACAAAAGCCTGGCTCCCATTTATAAAAATGTCATATGAATTAAACTCTCTTTAAATTTTTAAGGAAACATTTTAAAACTAAAACTGCACAGGTTCAATCTGAACTTCATTAATGGCCTCCTTGAAGCCAAACATAGTCTTGCGAGGCCTATTAGTGTGATCTGGAGTTGCTGAAGGCCCACATAGTTTCTTAGAGTCCAAAAATGCCTCCCTTGAGCTGGCATCATTCCCTGAACTATGTTGTTTGAGGCCTTTTCTGGGTCCAGGTAAAATTCACATCTTGTTTCTTTCTCTTGATTCTGTCAGCTAAGAAAAAATATAAGACAGCACTACGCTGCCTGGAGAATTAGCAGCCAGACGAAGGGCCTTCATTATTGGCAGGACTGAGAGAGTTTTTCTGCTTCCATGTAAGCGGAATGTCCTGATGCTGCCCTGTGGCACATGCATTTATGGTTCCTTAATTAAAAATGCACATTCCCTCATGCTATGGCCAAATACATAATAAGGGGTTCATGGGTAACAGAATTCTTCATAGGGCCTGGAGTGTATCTGAATCTTCCTGAAAAGGAAAATTTGTGAAGGTACTTCTGATCCTTATGCTGTAGGATTAGACCCAGGGATAAATAGGCTCACTTTTAAATGGCCTATTTCCAACTCTAATAGGAATGACTTTCATTTACTCATCCAACTAATACTTATAAATGACTTCCTATGTACCAAGCACCATCTTGTGTGCTGAGAGAACAATGGTGAGCAAGATAGATGAAATAGATCCCTCAAGGAACTTGTAATAGAGTGATAGAGACAGACACAGGAGCATACAATTTTTTAAAATAATGGTTTGGATAATAGCTCTAAAGAAAATGAAAGGAAGATAACAGGATGGAAAATAATGGGGTGTGTATATGTATGTATGGTATGTGTGGCAGCTATTTTAGATACGTCAATCAGAGAAGCACTTCCTAAGGAGTTGGCATTTAAAAGTATCTAGATACAATGAGAGAATGAACCATCTAGGAGAAACCCATTCCAGGGGGCAAGAAAGGTGAGGGCCAGGGCCCTGAGGTTAGGATGAGGCTCATACACTTGAGGGGGAAAAAAATACCAGTCTGGATTAAGGGAGTTAATACAGGAGAAAGAAAGTATTAGAGGATAAGGTTAAAGTATGTAATGTGTTGAATGACTGGCCCCAGTTCTTTACCTTTCATTGACTCCCCAAGGTTAAAATATATCTCTTGCTTCTTGACCTCCTGATTGTCCAAAGAAATTAGGTGGTTTTCTTTGGCAAATAGCAAGTGCGCAGAGACAATAGGATGGCAGTTCTGAGCATAAAATTTCAGAGGCTTGGTACATTTCCATTTCTACTGCAGCTAATTCACTGCTCCTAGGAGAAGGATGAGAGAGGCAGGTAGAACCTTCCAAATTTCTGCACCCTGAGCAGTCTGCTTCAGGAAAGCCTGGCTGAAGCAATTCCATGAGCCAACTCACAGATCTGTGAGAATAGTTTATTGAAGTCCTTGAGTTCTGTGGTTGTTTTTCATGCAGCATATTGTGGCAAAGGCTAATCAACACAGATACCTGATCATTTAGGATCTTGGGAGGCTTGTTAAAAAGTCAGACATTCCTGGGTTGCCTGGGTGGCTCAGTCAGTTAAACATCCAATTCTTGATTTCGGCTCACGTCATGATCTCACAGTTGTGCCATTGAGTACCGCATTGGGCTCCGTGCTGAGTGTGGAGCTCAGTTAAGATTCCCTATCTGCCCCTCCCCAGCTATAAAGAAGAAAAAGAAAAAAGAAGTCAGACGTTCCTCTAAGTGTAATGGAAAGCCAGATGAATGATTTCAAGTTAGAAAATTTCACAAATTAAGTTTTTACAAGATTATTGTTTTAAAAGATCTTTACTTTCTGAAGCATAGACTGTAGAAAAAAAGTGGTATCAGGCAGTTCAGGGGTGGTGATTCAGGAGGAATATGTTGGTGGCCAAGACACTCCCTTGTTTATAAAAAAAAAAAAGTAAATAAATTATGATTTCTATCTTAGCAACTTGGCAAATATATCACAGTCAATGAAATTAAATGATTAATCTGTTTTGTGTTAGAGATCTGTGCTTTACAACTGATATTAGTATTGCTATAGTGTAATCAGTCAAATTAGAAAAACTATTATCTTTTTTTCCACAGGGGAGGCAAGGAAACTCAGAGCTTGAAATTAGGAAGAATCTCTTCTGATGACAATTTTTAAGTATAAAAAGGACAAGCCAGGGCATGGAGAGAAGAAACCAAATTATTTGGTTGGTGCTATACTTTCAGGCCTCAAGAACTATACAGATATAATGTGGTAAGAAGTAAAGAGCAGGAAAGAGAAAAAGAGAGC
Organism: Proteles cristata cristata; assembly: GCA_017311185.1. Classification (NCBI taxonomy): domain Eukaryota; kingdom Metazoa; phylum Chordata; class Mammalia; order Carnivora; family Hyaenidae; genus Proteles; species Proteles cristata. The sequence goes on from JAESUZ010003084.1 coordinate 106,755, forward strand.
CCTTGGTCAGTAAGACAAGGTAACTCATGTCTAAATATCTCTCTGAATAATCTTGGGGAAGGGTAGTCTCCCTTAGGTTTCTGTTTACCCAACAGAAAATGGGATAATTGCCTGACCTTCCTTTTAATTTATGCTGAGTATATTCATATGCTAAAGTACTTTAAAGGAAAGTATGAAGTACTCTATCTATGGAAAGTATAATTATTAAACTTGAAAACTAGTCAAGGTCTTTGCTAGTGAAATATAATTAGTACTATACATGCAAAAATTCCTGCTAATTTACTTCAAATATTGTAATTACTAACATATCTAGGGAATTTCCATTTTTACTGAATAGAGGTTAGAATAATTCTGAGTAAGTGTGACCCACTGTGTCTGCTCTTATATTTAAATTTTGAGCTAATATGTCCTAACATTGTAGCAGAAAATACACGACTTTAAAGGTGCTTTGCTGTTGTGAAGGTATTAGAGGATTTGAATTGTTCCAGACAGTGAAATTTTAAATATTTTTTTCTCTCTCAAAAGAAAAAAAAACTCTACTAAAATTACAGATAATCCCCCAAGTCTAGGACTTCACCCACAGCCCATATGAGTTGTCCATTCTAATGTTTGTGCTTACAGAGAAACAAGAAATAATGTGTGCTCTTGTGTATGCTTTTTCAATCTCTCCTGCCCACTTCTCTATAATCCCTATGTCCTTTGAGGGAAAATTCTCCTCCACTTACAACGACAACTATAAAATCTTCATGTGAACTGACATTTTCTAAACCAAACTGCCCACTTTTATTTTATCATTTGGTAAAAAATATTCTTGATCTTGTGTTCCAAATTAAACCAAAACGAAGCCATAAGTGGAAAAGTTGGGTAAGGCAATGAAGACACTGTCCAGAGGAGTGTGACCTGGCCAGCTGGCTTTCCTTCTCAGGTAATAGAGAATATCAGACTTGCCAGCAGAGGTGACCAAAAGGCAGAAGTGTTTATTCGTTTCCGTTACCCTTTCATGTCCAATAAGGCAGAAGGGAGTTCTGGAGGGAGCCCACCATCCAGTCAGGGATTCAACCTTTTCGCTTTGCACTGTATTTATGGCTGTTATTGTGACCCCTTGCCTTGTACAAGGTGACAGTGGAGTCTCTGTTGATTCTCCTGGTGAAATAGCAGCAAGTGTTTCCTCTCCTTAGCTTCCTGGCTCTCATATCATCAGATTTTGTGGGAAATTATAGGTGGATAAATCAAATACTTCCCCAAATGCAAATGTTGCTGTGACTACCACTTCTTGCTGGCAGCTGGAGGGCAGCTAGGGTAGCACTTGCTGGCTTTTTCTGCTGAGATATTAATAGTTCCACACTCCTGCCTCAAATGAGTTGTTTCTTGATTTCACACTTGTTTTGGTTTTTTTTGTTTTTTTTGTTTTTTTTGCATGAATATTGTTTATAGCACTTCATGAGCTATGGCCTTTGAACTTTAAGGAGAATGTATGCACAACTGTGTGTGTGAATGAATATGTGTATTGTGCAGATTGAGGATGAGAAGCTTTCATGATATTTTCAGAAGTCTCTGAGGCAAAAATGGGGTAAGTGCTATTAGCCTTGCTAATAAAGGTGTCATTCAGAGTAGCTCCAGGATATTAGTGTTAAGCCATTAGGACACCATCTCACCCACACTCTGATGGGATATAATAAAAACTAGCCAGCTACCTAATTTGCTCAGGGAATTGCTCCAGATTCCATGACCTAACTACTTTTAGACCTGAACTTGTATCTTCCTTCAGATTTCACATTCAAGAATCCTTTAGCTTACAACCTACATATTCTTTTTAAGCCTACTACCTTCTTATTGATAAGTTATTTGAACAATTTATCCTTTTGATTTGAACTTTCTTTGCACTAGATCAAAAGAGGGGAGAGGAATTGGGAAGTGCTAGCAGGGGGTCAGGAGGAAAGAATGAAAAACTAGAAAAATTTCTCTCATTTTTAATTAGGCTTTCTTGTCGTCACTCCCCAGTTCTGAATCCAGAACCACAGATTTCAAAGTTCCAGGGCCTCTGATTATGTGGGAAAGAAATTAGGACTTGCAATATAAGTTTTGGTGGTTCGAAGAACAAAAAGGCCTTTAAGACCTGTCTTTCATCCACTACTAAAGTTAAAGACTCCATTCCAACCATCCAAGCCATATGGAGCCTGTTTATTTCAATGTCTAACAGATAAAAAGGGTTACTTCCCTCTCTTTACTTGGATTGACTTGAGTGGCCCCAGGAGGCATCTGCACTTAGTTTGGTGCTTCCTGTTGTCTGGTTCCCTGAAGATGATCCTTCCTTTCCAGGATAATTGGATTATAAGAAGGGTGTGTCCTGGCTTCTTATCTTTGTTCAATCTTCCTCTTGAAATGCTTTATCAGCCAGGATCTGACAATAGCTCTCTTTCTAACCTCCTAAAACACGTCTATTTAGCAGGTTATATCATCTTTTCTTGATCTTCTCTTTGAAAGTAATCCAGTGGATGGAAGAGCCCCAAATGTATAGGTATTTCCTGCCTTTAGGTGCTCTAGAAATAAGCTGCTACACATTAATTTAGCACTCCTCCACTTTGTTCAAAACATTTACAAGCACCAAAATGAACAAAGTTGGAATAATAGTAAAGATTGTTGTGAAGCTAGGGGGACATTAAAATGACTTTCTCAAATATATATCACTGGATAATATAGGGTAAAAGTTTGGCAGTATAATTTATTCTCCAAAGGGAAATGAGTCTTGTGTCCCATGGATTACCTTAATTTTTAATTATTTGGACCTTATGATTTCTTAGAATACTGTAACTACTGTAACTTTTGCATCTTTTAAATATTCCTTAATACAGAATCATTGTCTTCAACACATAGACTTCATACAGCCACTGTAAATTATAGAGAAGGCACATTTTGCCATCTTCTGAAATCTAAGATACTTTATAAAACTAACCTATTTTTTGAAGTTACAGTATTTCCAAGTTCCTAGGTTGCCATTTAGGACACTGAACCATGAATAACAACTTGGTACCCGTAGGAAGCCAAAAACCTGGAGAGAGAAGGAAAGAGAATAGAGTATGTGTCAGTGGTAACATGAATTTTCCCAATGACATGTTTTAACAAAATGTTTACCCCAGAGCACTCTGTTCAGGAGAATTGAGTTGAAGGTTGCCAACCAAAAGGGTTAATTAGTGTCTAATCAAGATAGCTAAAATAAGTAGTTAGATCCCATCTTTGAGCATGTCTTCACGTCTAAACTGTTTCGAATGAATTTGGCCTGTCTGACAGATGTCAGCTGAGAGTGAGCCATGTGTGAGGCTGTAGTACGAAAAGAGAGCAGACAGCTTAGGGTCTCAAACTGAACTCATCCACTGAACCAGATGTTTCTATCCAGACTTCAGATCTGCTTCTCTACATGAGGGCCTGGTATTGTGAAACTGGAGTCAGAGATTCCACAACCTGAGTTTACTTCAGAACTTTGAAATAATCCTCAATTCTTGATAATTCTTTGATAATGTGTTCTTGTAGCAGAATTCTTTTCTTTTTCTCCCTTCTGCTCTTCCTCCTTCCTTCCCTCCCTCCCACCATCTCCCTCTCTGTCTCTCCCTATCTCTCTCCTTCTTACTTCCTCTCATTTTGACATCTGTACTTAACATTTTAATTTTCTATAGCCATTTTTACTTTTTTGTTTTTGTTCAGGATAAAACGTAAGAACCTGTTTTAAAGATATATCATCTTTGATCCAATAGGAAAGTCTCCAAGATACAGACAATAAGGCTAAGGAAGGCAAACTGGGGCAAAGTTTTAGCATATTTTCATACTTCTAATAAATAAAATCCTTTTATTCTGAAAATGTATTTTTCCTTTAATAATCGAAATCTTTATCGCTCAAAGTCCAACATTTGTTGGGGTTCTCTGTGTAATTAGTTATTTACTGCAACTGACTGTGAATCTTTTGTCTTCATGTGAAAGTTTTCTTTCTCTTTTCAGGTCTTTTTGCTGGAATATCTTAATCTTCCTTAAATTACTTTCCCTCCTAATGCTTCAAAATTGGAAATTTCTTTTAGTTCACATTTTTAGTAACCTGTGTTAACTTTAGAATATTTTTTCTTGAATTTATTTTCCCTAAAGTCTAATCATGCACTGATATCAGAGGATTTTTTTTTTCTTCAGAATCCCAGCCTTACCCCACTACACTTGTCATGGTCTTTCATGTCTCCTTTGCTCATGTTATTTCCTTCACTTTCTGCTTTTCTCTAATTCAGTGTAACCAATTTGCTCCACAGAATGTCTTACAACACGCTTTCTCCAGGGGATTACCATAACACTCTTTACACTAGAATTGTAACTAGAATTGTAACAATTTTCATTATGTGGCCTAGTCTCTTGCTTAAGTTTCTGTGGCTCATATGATACAGTGACTTTATTTATAGCAAACATTAGAGCTGATTCTTCTCTATAATTCTTCTCCAATGCTTGGCACAGAGAAGATTTCCAAAGTATATACTCACTGAATACATTAACATTCAATTTCTTTTTTTTATTTCCTCATTTATTTATGTAATAATCACAATGGTACACTGCATCTGGTGCATACTTGCTTGTGAAAGTTGATTGTTAAATTTTCAAGAGTCTTACAAACTATTGATATTAAAAATTAAATCATATAGATGTCATGGAATCAATTAAATTAAATGCAAAGGTAATAAGGGGTGCCTGAGTGACTCAGTTGGTTAAGCGTCCAACTCTTGATTTCAGCTCAGGTCATGATCTCACAGTTGGTTCATGAAATCGAGACCCATGTCAGGCTCCATGCTGACAGCACAGAGCCTGCTTGAGATTCTCTCTCTCCCTCCCTTTCTCTCTTCCCCTTCCCCACTCACACGTATACTCTCTTCCTCTTAAAATAAATAAAAATAAAGTTATAAACACAAAGGTAATAAATACTTAAAACTCATCATTGTGTAATTATTTCTTTACATTTTACTGTTACCTACTCTTTTGAGGTTATTTACACCTATTGTATCTGTATGGTAGGAACACTATGTAAGGTGTGCTACTATGCTTTTCTTCTCAACAGTAAGATTAAAATTGACTGTGGTGGGAGTATTTCCAAGGCAGAAATTGGCAAATGCAGATCAGGTCTTGGTTTATTGTTTTGTTGATTGTCTAGGCATCAGAAAGTGATGAAAAGAAGTTAATATTGATGTCTAAACTTAGAAATGTGTTGTGTTGGTAGTGGTTACAATGTAAATAGCACCAAAAGTTGAGGAAATATTTTTCCTGTATTTAAAAAGTACTATCTTATTCAAATAAGAAATTTCTTACATAACTGATGAACAAGTGAAGTTCCAACATATATCTTCATTGTTTCATTTTTGTCTTCATTAAGACAAATGAAAATATCAACCTTCAGACATGTCCAAACTATACTTACTCATCAACTTATCAATTGCAACCCTAGGTTTGGCTACAGAAATGAGTGTTAGACTAAAATCAAAGAAAACATTCATTCTTTGAGAATTAATCAGTTATATAGAATTTAAAATAAAGTCATGCATTTTAATATTATATGTAAATTGTTAAACAACCTTTATATCAATACACTTATAATAAAAGCATATAAGTATATATATTTTTATATATGCATACTTTTTCCTGATTTTCCCATGTGTACAATATTTAACTTCTTATATTTTCTTCCATTTATTACCCAGTCCTATTTTCTTTTTGTTTCTTTAAGTAAGTTATTTACATTTTGTTTATAATATTAACTATTAATATGTAGCCATCCAAAGAATCAGTCAGTTTTAAGGGAAAGGTGGTAAGAGCAGCAATATATTTTTATGCACTTATATTATTTTCCTTTAGGGAACAATTAATATACCAAATTCTGATATTCATGATGATTTCTTTTTCAAGTAGATTGTAGCCACTTGTTACTCAAAATGATCTAAGATGCGTGTGCATCTGGAATAACTGTATACCTCACTTGTAACGGTACCGGTTTGTGATATTATTTTTTGTGTAAAGAGAAAAAATATAGAAAGTGGATAAAGATATGTAGCCTTAGAAATAGCAATAGGCAACCAAACAAACTTTCCATTAAATATTACAGTTTAAAACTTGGAGCACCTGGGTGACTCAGTCACTTAATTACCTGAGTGAGACCCACATAGGTCTCTGCACTGACAGCATGGAGGCTGCTTGAGATTCTCCCTCTCTCCCTCTCCCTGTGCCCCTCCCCTGCTCGCACCCTCAAAAAAATTAAAATTTCAACCCTCACAAAAATTAAAATTGAAAACTTATCAAGTCATTGAAATTTTGGGCTTGTGAAATGAATGGACAGACTCATTTAACTTGATACACATATTTTATTAATACTTACTGTCATGCAGGGGAATTCTAAGTTTTGTGATGCTGATGATGACAAAATTTAGAAGCCCCCTTTTAAAAAACAAATACATAATTATTTTAAAAAATATTAAGTTACAAAAGTAAATATTTGCTTAAAATAAAAATTACAAATTTCACAACGTGGACACATAGCATACATGTTACAACATCTAGAAAAATAACATGTCAACAATTCATACTGCCTTTTCATATGAAGGCAGTTATGTAAAGACATCTTTTATACATAAGATAGAAAGATAATATAAATTTTCTTCTAGAATTATCAGTAAAAATTTGCTTTTTATGACATAGTTAGAATTTTTTCTCTCAGCTTCACAACTTTTTAGAAATGTCATGTAAATGTTTAAGATTGTTGTCAAATCTGGGACAACCTCTTTCATATATCTTTCATATATAAGCTAATAAGATTTCAAGATTTTTGTGTTTGTGTATAATGATTATTTGTAAATATTCTTTGAATTGGTACTCATTAACTAATGTGTTACTGATGTCCTCATTGTAGTGACTTGTTTTGTATTTTCTTTGTCATTGTCGGTGTTTTTTATTTTATCGAATCAACAGGAGATCAACAAGCACTAGTAAAATATAATAATTAGCCAAAGAAACAGAATGAGCAAAATAATATTCCATCAAAGGTAGCAGTCCTATTGGATAAAGTATAGTGTGCGGATTAAGACAGCAGGGGCCAATAGGCAAAAAGAAGAAAATAAAAGTCTCAGAGCCAGAGAGGAGTAGAGAAATAATATCACTTCCTGGCAGAAGGTTAAAGATACACAATCATAAAAAGGTATGCTGATGGATCATAAAGCAAAAAGGTAGGCTAATGGAAATGATGAGACTATTATAGGGTCAGAGAAAGCTGAGTGTGAATCCTAGCTCTGCTACTTACTAACATAGGAGACCTTGCTACCAATAACTTACATGGAAATGCCTGCAAACCACATACATATATCCCACTAAGCCAAACGAACTGTCCTCAAATCTCAGCCAGATCCCCAAAATGCTTGTGGCTCTTCCAACACCACCCAATATAAGGGGAAGTGTGACAGATGAGAAATTGTAGTGGAAAGAATCAGTAGTATTAATCAATTATGTGAAAATATCTAACATTAGGCAATTTTTGTTTGTTTTACACATTTCTAGGGGCTTCTCATGTGACCTTAGGATAGACTGTGCTAGTGAGAGACTGCGAAGGTGATGTTTTATCAGCATCACAGTAAGTGAGCCTCTGTTGGCAATGTCATGTTGGGAACGGTATTTTGGGTGTTTCCTGGACAACCATGATAACCACATTGTCAAGGTGGAAATTGAGGCTAATTCTGAAGTGACTGCACTTTTGCCATTTTCATCTCCTGCACTTATAATAATATCAGCTTTCTCTGAGTGGCAAAGCTCTGTCTTTTAGCTGCTGCAGAAAGTAAAAAGTGCTTGTTACGGGACTACTGAAAAGAGCTTCTAGAAATTACTATATTCATTTGCTGCTCTGGCAAACCTCAATTGATTGAAAAAGGCAAGAGTCAGTGAAAGGTCCACAGTAACATATTATCTACAATACAAAGTTGCTCTTAAAAACTCAACACATTTCAGGCCTTGGGAAGATATTTTTTAAATATAAAACTCAAATTTCTTACTTTCCAAAAATTAGGCAAAAATGAACCATGTTTTTATATAGGAAAAAAAACATTGTTTGCAGTTTCATTAAGCTTTGTACTCTTGGATTACGTGCTGAAACTCACAAATGCTTGTTATAAAAAGCTTTTATGATATTACTGCTCCTCTACATTCTTCTGAATGTGTTTTCTTTCCTCTACCAGGCCAGGGCTTGTTAATATTGGCTGTAAAATAGAGTCACAGGAGTACTTTTTAAAAAAATGCCCATTTCCTAAGGTATCCCAAAGTATCCACAACTTAAAAAACAAACAAACAAACAAACAAACAACCTTAAATGATTAGGACTCACACTGAGGGCTGAGAACCAATGTACCAAACAAATATTGGGGCAAGGCACCTCTAGGTTAAGCTTGAAGAGGTCCATTACTGTGCTCAGATTTAGAAAGAGGAAATGGAGTCAGGCTGGCTTGTCCCAGTCGGCTAGCATTATAGCTTCCCCTATGAGGAGGACAAGCCTTAAAAAATTAGTATTTGACCTATTTTCCATAAATACAGTTGGTTCCATTTCAACTACTGGCAAAATAAATTCAATATTGATTAACAGCAACAAAATATCAAACACTGAATTTTACAAATTAAGTAGAATCCTAGTTTTGCGGCCATGGTAGAAGGTAGGCAGATGTGGACAAACATACCAATGTACTTCTTCAAACACTGAAGATTATTTGAAGGAGGCATTGCATTCTATCTTTACTTCATATCTCAACTTGATATTTAGCCCAACAAATTCCAACCCATACTTACTGCTGAATGAAAAAATTTTATCACAGAAAAATAGTAAATAAGATAGAAATGTGCACTTTGGCTCCTGACCTATCTGACACACATTCTTCCTTTAACAATCCATTTTGGAAAAAAAATACTCTGACTTTGACCTTTACTATTTTGCTAAAAATTAGTTTTGAAAGTCCTCTGACTTCCAACTCCATTGTTGGGGGAGAGAAGAAATGACAGTCTCTTGTTTCACTTTTCCCTTGGGCCAAAGCACAAGGGACTGATGATCAGAGCTGAGTCTAATTCATTTACATCCAACCAGTACCATAATAGGAAAATATAAAATAAAAATATGATCTGGTCACTTGCCTTAGAAAATGCATGCTAATATTTATTATAATAGTATCATGTAGTGGTGAAGAGTATGAGTTCTGATACCAGGTTCCTTGACCTCCAATCTGGCTTCACCATTAACTAGTGCATCCCAAGCAAGCTACTTAATGCAGGTGTGCCCTGGTTTTCTCATGTGTAAAATAAAACTGATACTAGTACCTATTTAGAGTTGCTTGAAGATTAGATGTCATAATACTTTTATAAACTACAGATAGATCACCATCTGGTTTACAGTAAGGACTATCTTTGTTAGCTGTTTTCATTATATTAACTAATACTTAGTTATTTACCTATATGTGAGGTACTCTTCTTCGCATATATTACTATATATTATTTTAAAATGTTAACTTTTTATTCCTTGTATTTTCTTGGTTTGTTACCCCTGATGTAGTCAAAGTTGCCTGCATTGTGCTTATTACCTCAGTGAAGACATGTGAGACTATAAATATATAGTTTTGAATTGGAGTTAAATGATATTCATACATCATGATTCTTTGGCATGTCTCTTTTATTTTTAGAAGTTCCCCTTCCCTTGTCTTTTTTTTGAAGATACCAGATTTTATGTTCTTTAATAGTCTGGATTTTGCTAATTGCATCTCTGCAGTGTCATTTGACATGCTCCTCTGTCCTTTGTTTTCCCTGAAATTTGTTGATTCTATCTAGAAAATTGATAAAATCCAGGTTCAATCCATTGTTTGGTTATTTTTGCAAGATTACTAGGTGATCTGTGTTTCTTTAATGGGAGTACATGATATTTGTTTGTCTCTGTTTTTGTGTTGTTGCCAACCACTGAAGATCATTACCTGGATTTTTTAGTATTAATGAGAATAAAAATTCTATCTTTTCTTTTTCATTATTATCTGGAGTATTATTTAAAGAGAACACTTTCCTTATTAATTATTTGCTTGATGTCTGTGTAGGAAGGCATAATAAATGCTTTGTCCTTTTTTGTTACTTCACTGTTTTCAAAATAATAAATTGTTCCCCACATCTTTCAGGATCAATGCGGGTTCTTTAAGAGGTAAAATTGAATGTATGAACTTGAACGTAAACAAAATGAATGTATGTACATTTTCTAGTTATTATTTTTACTAACGTTTCAAATTATTTCCACTGTCACCAGTGAGAGCCTCTTTAAGTTCATTTTTGAATTCTTTAGACTTAATCTTAGGAGTCTTTGATGGCTTCCTTGACTTCTGGCATGACCAGATTAACTCACATTGCATTTTTTCTTTCTTATATATACAATTAGCTATTTCTTTAAGGGACTCTGGTTCCTTTAGTGGAAAATAGTACAGAGAAAAATCAGGATACCTATATATATATATAGGCTTTTATCCTTTAAAGATAAAATGTATTATAAGTTAATTAGAATATTATCCTTTAAAGATAAAATATAAGTTCATTAGAGTATTATCCAGATCATATTTTGGAGTTGTCTTAGCCTGGGCTATCATAACAAAATACCACAGACTGTATGGCTTAAACAACAGAAATGTATTTTCTCACAGTTCTGGAGACTGGAAGTGGCATTGTGGTTGGATTCTAGTGAGAACTCTTCCTGGATTGCATACTGCTACCTTTTTGCTATGTCCTCACATGGTCTCTCCTTTGTGCATTGGTGGGGGTTGGTGAATGGAAATCTCTTTCTCTCCTTATAAGGCCATGAATCTCATCATGAGGGTCCCACCTCCTGATCTAATCTAACCCTAATTATCTCCCAAAAACTCCATCTCCAAATGCCATAATATCAAGTCTTTCTTCAATATTACATTTCCAAGCTCTGTGCATTGAATCAAACTATGAATTTTGGGGGATATAAACATTCAGTCCATAACAGGACTACAGAGTTTTTACTAACCTTATTAATCTTAAATAAATGCTTCATTTCTTTCACACCAAAAGTCCTGGTCCTCAATTAGGTTAACATAATTACTCATTTGCTAGAATAAATTGTTCTGCTTTTCATATACTTTTCTCTTCTCTCATATTTTGATAGTTGTAGTAAATCTGCATCATTACAGCATGTAGCCACTTCATACTATATTATTTCTTCTTCTTCTTTTTTTAAATTTATTTCTAAGAAAGAGAGAGACAGTGTGAGCAGGGGAGGGTCAGAGAGAAAGGGAGTCACAGACTGAAACAGGCTCCAGGCTCTGAGCTGGCAGTCAGCACACAGCCCGACGCGGGGCTCGAACCCACGAACCGCGAGATCATGACCTAAGCGAAAGTCGGACGCTTAACCGACTAAGCCACCCAGGCGCCCCTATATTACTTCTTTATACCATGCATTAATCTGAATTTTATTCTCTAGCACATTCCTCAGGAAGTGTTCATGAGAACAGTATTCTCAGACCTTGCTTATCCTAAAAGCTTTTAGGCCTTTATAAAGTTTCAACTGGTATAAAGTTCTTTACTCGTACTTTCTTGAAAGTCATAAATTTATTAGTCCATTGTCTTCTGGAATAAAGAATTTCTGTTGGAAAATATGATGATGATACCATTTTCTTACCTTTATGGGTATCCTGTCTTCTTGGCTGGATGCCCAGGGCATTTTTCTTTTCCTTGAAAGTCCAGTAATTTTAGTAGATCATATCTCGGTATTAACTGTTTTGGGTTGGTTTTCCCAGATATGAAGCATGCCATCTAAAAATGCAGTTTTAAATCTTTTTTATTGTTTCAAAAAAGTTTTTCTTGCTTTTAGTCGTTTTTAGTATTTGTTGTATTCAGCTTTTGTTTTTATCCCCTTCAATTCCATTGTAAACCTACACATTTGTATGTGTGTTAGATTTTATTTATCTATCTTCTAAATCTGCCCATTTTGTGTGAATAGTTTTCCATCTGATAGATCTCTTAAAATTTTTATCATTGCGTATATTCACTCTTGTGTTCCACCTAATTTAGTCTTCATTTCTGAAATAATTATTTCTATTATTCAAATTCTTTCCTGAGTTTTGTCAACTCTCTTCAAATCTTCCTTCTCTTCAATCACTTCATCTTGGTGTTCTCTTGATTCAGATTTATGTTGTTTATCATACTGCCCATTATTTTATTGGTTTCTTTAAGAAATTGTTTCAAAATATGGTCTTACAGTATACCTACATCTGATTGACATATCTTCTTGCTCTGCTTTTTGTCTGTGGGGACACTGTTTCTCCACCCCACTTTGTTTTTCCTCTAATACCTTTGTTTTGCATTCCACTATGCTCTTTTCCACTTCAAGTGAAATGGATTTTCTGAATTTTTAGGCAGGAGAGGAGAAGCGGGCCAGGTTGGCTTCCCTACCTCAGAGACCGAGAGGTCCCTCTTCTGTTGTTTGTTTTCCTATGGAACCACAGCCTTCTCTTCTGGACAAACTTCTGTTGTAGCGCAGTCTCCTTGTACTAATGCATAATGTGGACCCTGCCAAGCTGCTCTCTGTTGTAGTTATTTTTTCAGAATGGTCCACTGTAATTTTGCTGATCAGAGGCTCCCCTATCTCATGAACATCTTGTGCCTTATTCCTTTCCCCTAATTCTTCTTACATACATGCCAATAAAGCAGTTCAGGTCGTGGTTTGAGCCTACCAGCTTGTGTGAAAATAGCTTGTCCCTAGTTTTGTGGGAGGTGCTGTCTATGGATTTTTGGTTTTGCCATTGCTGTTGCTCCATATATTTTTATGGGGAGATTTTCAGAAATTCAAAACCACCTCAGCTAGTATCTTCTGAGAACCTGCTCTGTCAATCGATTCTTACTGCTATTATAAGGTACAGGTCCTACCTCTTTTAATTTGTAGTTCCTGATCTTTTCTGGACCAAAAAATAAGCTTGTATGTAAATGAACAGTAAAAAAGTCGTCAAGATCTCATAGAGAGTGCTATAAGCAAACTACTTGCGTAGTGGTTAAGACTATGGGTTCTTCAAATCCTATCTCTATCACTTAGTGGCAGTGTGATCCTAAGCAAATCATTTCACCTCTCTAACCCTCAATTTTCTTATATTTAATATACTTGTACTTATTTCATTATATTTAATATACTTGTACTTATTTCATAAGAATATTATGGGGACTCATGAACAAGACTTGTAAAGTATTTGGCATAGGAAGTACATAGACATTATAAATGTTAGGGCTTAAAATTGTTATTTGAATATTAGTAGGGTCTTTTTTGGTTTATAAGTTTTGCCAAGTATACATCATTCAGATTGGGCAGAGGCATACAAACAAAGTCAAGTGTTGTTTTATATTTATTTAATTATTACATGAGTTTCTGTAAACATCTAGTATTTGGTTGGTCAAGTTGTATAATTAGGTAACTGAAGTTAGCTTAAAACAGAAAGATGTAGTCTCTTTGTGAAGTCATGTGAAGGTCATGGTGTTTAGTGGGAAGGATTTACTTTTTAAGTATGATCTGAACAAGCTACTTGATTCTTCAAACCTCATGTCCTCAATATAATTGAGGTAGTGGATTAAATAACTTTAAAAAAATACTTCTAGTCTTCAAATCCTTTGATATTGTAGTTTTTAGGAGTTTTTACTATTATTTTTAGACGCAGATTTCCCAACCATCTGAGAGTAAGGGAAAGAAAAGAGTGGTATCTGAAAAAAGGAAGAACCACCTCATTATTGTGAGAAGTGACATAAAGACAGGTGAATTTGGAAATGATAAAGAAATCCTACAATGCATGAAATATAGACCATTGAAAGAATGAGTGTGTGATCTAGGTATAAGATTTGGACAAAGAATGTAAGAGAAGACAGTATACTCAATAGAAAGCAAAGGTATTCCTACGTTTGGCAAAGCAAGCTCGTTGGAGTCTTCTAGAACTAACATTCTAAACACTTTAGAGTTGAACTTACAGAGTTGCTTGCTTAAGGTCAGGTTCTTTGACCACCAATGTCTATAAGTTCTAAAAGAAAATTTAAATTGCTCAGGTGTCTCAGAAGGAATGACATAGCCCTGTAATGCATAATGAAAATGAGGGTTTTTCTGTATCCAATCTACAAATGTAAAGCCCTATCATTGCAAAATAGGTATAGAGAGACTTAAGCTAGGATATTCAATTGAAGACATTTGGAATATGCTTTTTTGGGTGGGTAATGGAATATGCTTTCTAACATGTTATAAAAATATCCAAAATGGTTTGGGTTTCAAGAGCACTTGACTAGAAGTCACAAGTAAATCACCTGGGTTTTCTTTTGTAAATCTGACCATGGCATATTTGGGCTATCCCAGAGGAAGCAGGAATATATTCCCTGTCCTGCCTGCCTGAACAACTGTATTGTTATCTCCAAGACCCAATTAGTTTCTGTTTTCTTCCCTTTTGTAAGACTTCAGCTAATATTAAAAAAAAAAAATTAGGCGTTTATATTGTATAAAGGTATAAGAAGTCATTTACTCTGCAGTAAATTATGGTGAGCTCTAGAAAAGAAGACAGTTTCTCATTTTCTCTGCCAAAGCTATCTTGCCATGGTTTTCTTTCTTTCCTTTTTTTTTTTTTTTAGTTTATTTCTAGGAGAGAGAGAGAGAGAGAGAGAGACAGCGTGAGCAGGGGAGGGCCAGAGAGAGAGGGAGTCACAGACTGAAACAGGCTCCAGGCTCTGAGCTGGCAGTCAGCACAGAGCCCGACGCGGGGCTCGAACCCACGAACTGCGAGATCATGACCTAAGCGAAAGTCGGACGCTTAACCGACTAAGCCACCCAGGCACCCCTGGTTTTCTTTCTTTTAATTTAAGAGAAAGAAAACCTTTAGATTTTAGGTTGCAAGTCCAATATTATAAAGATAATGAAACCAGAATAAGACACTAAAAAGAAAACAATAACAAAAAACTGCACGTCAAGATCTCTGATGAATATACATGCTAAGATTACTAAGCAAAATTTCCCAACACATTTTCAACATTCAGTTTTACAGTTATTATCCACTATCAACTGTGATTTATTCTGATGAAATACCTGGGTGATTTTTTTCCTTTATAGTTTATTGTGAAGTTGGTTGTCATATAACCATGCCCCTGCCATTTCTCTCTTTGAATATGATCTTCCGTCAGCACTGCATACACCCTGCTCATAATTTGTAGCTGGGAATTCTGGTTTTATGCTTTTAGACTGTCCTCTGTCTTTGGGGTTTTTTCTTTTTTCTTTTTTTTCTTTCTTATATATATTTTTTTCTGTCTTTTTCCCTTTGGGTTGCTTGTTTGTTTGATTTGTCTGTGCATTTGTGTGCTTTTATTCCCTGTGTGTTTGTCTATCTGTTTTCCTTTTCAGGGCTGGCTACCTTAAGAAACAAGTCAAAGTGCACATGGCAGAGAGTGCCAAATATCACTACAAGTAGGGAAAGAATATACCAAAGTCTCAACAAGAGAGACCAAGAGGCACCATTCAAAGAACACTTCCTGAATAGACAGGGCCTGGACATTCAATGAGCCTTTTTTAATATAGCAGTACTCGCAGGTCCAGAGTACATAACAAGCTTTAAAAACTGACAAGGGACATAAAGCTAGCCAAGATGATGAAATGGAAGAACTCTCCTCTAAAGAAATTCCAGGAAGAAGTGACAGCTAAAGAACCACTCAAAACAGATATATGCAACATAACTGAACAATAATTTAGAATGATTGTCATCAAATTAATTGCTAGGCTTAAAAAAGTCATGGAAGACATCAGAGAAACTATTGCTACAAATACTATGGACCTTAAAAATATTGTGATGAATTAAAAAATGCTATAAATGAGGTGCATAATAAAATGGAGGTGGCCAATGCACGGATTGAAAAGGCAGAGAGGAGAATAGTTGAATTAGAAGACACCATTATAGAAAAAGAGGAAGCCAAGAAAAAGATAAACTGATCCAAGAGCACCAAAGGAGAGTTCGAGAACTGAGTGATACAATCAAAAGGAACAATATCCATTATCAGGAATGGATTACAGAAGAGGAAGAGAGAGAGAAAGGCACTGAAAAGGTACTTTAACAAATTATAGCAGAGAACTTCCACAATCTAGGGAAGGAAACAGACATTGAAATCCAAGAGGCATAGAGAAGCCCCCTCAGATGTAACTTGAATCGATCTTCTGCACAACATGTCATAGTGAAACTGGCAAAATATAAGGACAAAGAGAGAATTCTGAAAGCAGCTAGGGATAAAAAGGCCCTAACATACAAAGGGAGCCTATCAGAGTAGTTACAGACCTATCGACTGAAATTTGGCAGGCTAGAAAGGAATGGCAGGAAATCTTCAATGTGATGAACAGAAAAAATATGCAGCCAAGAATCTTCTTTCCAGCAAGCCCGTCATTCAGAATAGAAGGAAAGATAAAAGTCTTCCCAAATAAACAAAAATTGAAAGAATTCATCACCACTAAACCAGCCCTACAAGAAATCCTAAGGGGGACTCTATGAGGGAAATGTTGCAAGGAACAAAGATACCAGAGACACCACTACAAGCAAGAATCCTACAAAGAACACAATGACTCTAAACCCATATTTTTCAATAATAACACTGAATGTAAATGGACTAAATGCTCCAATCAAAAGACATAGGGTAGACATGGATAAAAAAAAACAATATCTATTTGCTGTCTACAAGAGACTCATTTTAGACCTGAGGACACCTTCAGATTGAAAGTAAGGGGATGGAGAAATCTCTATCATACTACTGGAAGTCAAAAGAAAGCTGGAGTAGCCATACTTATATCAGACAAACTGGACTTTAAAGTAAAGGCAGTAACGAGGGATGAAGAAGGGCATTATGTAATAATTACAGGGTCTATCCATGAAGAAGAGCTAATAAATATAAATGACTATGCACTGAATATGGGAGTACCCAAAGACATAAAACAATCACAAACAGAAACAATCTTACGGATAAGAATGTGCTAATAGCAGGGGACTTTAATACTCCACTTACAGCAATGGATAGATCAACTAGACAGAAAATCACTAAAGAAACAATGGACTTGAACGACACATTGGACCAGATGGATTTGATGGATATATTCAGAATTCTACATCCTGAGGCTATGGAATTCACTTTCTTCTCAAGTATGCGTGGCACATTCTCCAAGATCGATCACATACTGGGTCATAAAGCGGCCCTCAATAAATATAAAAGAATGGAGATCATACCATGCACACTTTCAGATCACAATGCTATAGAACCTGAAATCAACCACAGGATGAAGTCTGAAAAAACCTCCAAAATCATGGAGGTTAAAGAACACCCTACTAAAGAACAAATGGGCCAATCAGGCAATGAGAGAAGAAATTTAAAATTATATGGAAACAAATGAAAATGAATCTACAACAATCCAAACTCTATGGGATGCAGCAAAGGCAGTCCTAAGTGGAAAGTACATTGTACTACAGGCCTCTTCCAAGAAATTAGAAAAAACCCAAGTACAAAATATAACAGCGCACCTAAAGGAACTAGAAGGAGAGCAACAAGAGCACCTGAAACCCAGCAGAAGAAGATAAATAATAAAAATCAGGGCAGAAATAAACAATATTGAATCCAAAAATACAGATCAATGAAACCAAGGTAGGTTTTTTTGAAAATATAAAATTGACAAACCTCTTCTCAGGCTTCTCAGAACAAAAGGAGAGAGCACCGAAATAGACAAAATAATGAATGAAAGTGGATTTATTACAACCAATTCTTCAGAAATACAAGCAACTATCAGGGAATACTATGAAAATTATATGCCAACAAACTGGACAAATTAGAAGAAATGGACAAATTCTTTTTTTTTAATGTTTTTTTAATTATTTCTAGGAGAGAGAGAGACAGCATGAGCAGGGGAGGGTCAGAGAGAGAGGGAGTCACAGACCGAAACAGGCTCCAGGCTCCGAGCTGGCAGTCAGCACAGAGCCCAACGCGGGGCGCGAACCCACGAACCGCGAGACCATGACCCAAGCAAAAGTCGGACGCTCAACCGACCAAGCCACCCAGGCGCCCCAGAAATGGACAAATTCTTAAAGACACACACTATCAAAATTCACATAGGAAGAGATAGAAAATCTGAACAGGCCCATAACTAGTGAATAAATCGAATCAGTTATCAAAAATCTCTGAACACATAAGAGCCCTGGGCCAGATGGCTTCCCTGGGGAATTCTACCAAACATTTAAATCAGAGTTAATACCCATTCTTCTCAAGCTATTCCAAAGAAAAAGAAATGGAAGGAAAACTTCCAGACTCATTCTACAAAGCCAGCATATCTTTGATTCCCAAGCCAGACAGAGAACCAGCCAAAAAAGAGAACTACAGGCCAATATATTTGATGAATACAGATGCAAATATCCTCAGCAAGATCCTTGCAAATCGATTTCGACAGTACATAAGAAGAATTATCAACCATGATCAAGTGGTACTCATTCCTGTGTTGCAAAGCTGGTTCAATATTTGCAAATTAAACAATGTGATACATCACATTAACAAAAGAAAAGATAAATACCATATGATCATGTCAATAGATGCAGAAAAATCATTTGACAAAACACATCCTTTCTTAATAAAGACCCTTGAGAAAGTTGGGATAGAAGGAACTTACTTTAGCATCATAAAAGCATTTATGAGAAGCTCTCAGCTAACATCATCCTCAATGGGGAAAAACTGAGAGCTTTCCCTCTGATATCAGTAACACGATAAGGATGTCCACTCCCACCACTGTTGTTTAACATAGTGCTGGAAGTCCTAGCATCAGCAATGAGACAACAAAAGGAAATAAAAGGCATCAGAATTGGCAAAGAAGTCAAACTTTCACTTTCCGCAGACGACATGATACTCTGCATAGAAAACCTGACAGACTCCACCAGAAACCTACTAGAACTGATCCATGAAATCAGCAAAGTTGCAGGGTACAAAATCAACGTACAGAAATCGGTTGCATTTTTATACACCAACAGTGAAGCAACAGAAAGAGAAATCAAGAAACTGATCCCATTTACAATTGCACAAAAAAACATAAAATACCTAGGATTAAACCTAACCAAAGACATGGGAGATCTATATGATGAAAACTATAGAACACTTATGAAGGAAATTGAAGAAGACACAAAGAAATGGAAAACCATTCCATGTTCATGGATCGGAAGAATAAATATTGTTAAAATATCATTACTACCTAAAGCAATCAAGACATTCAATGCAATCCCAATGAAAATTGCACTAGCATTCTTCTCAAAGCTAGAACAAACTATCCTAAAATTTGTATGGAACCACAAATGACCCCAAATAGCCAAAGTAATATTGAAGAAGTAAACCAAAACGGGAGGGATCACCATCCCAGACTTGAGCCTGTACTACAAAGCTGTAGTCATCAGGACAGTATGGTATTGGCGCAAAAACAGACGCATAGACCAGTGGAATAGGATAGAGAACTCAGAATTGGACCCACAAATGTATGGCCAATTAGTCTTTGACAAAGCAGGAAAGAGTATCCAATGGAAGAAAGACAGCCTTTTTAACAGATGGTGCTGGAAGAACTGGACAGCAACATGCAGAAGAATGAAACTAGATCACTTTCTCACACCATACATAAAAATAAACTCAAAATGGATAAAGGACCTGAATGTGAGACAGGAAATCATCAGAACCGCAGAGAAGAAAGCAGGAAACAACTCCTTGACCTCCACCACAGCAATTTCTTACTTGACACATTTCAAAGGCAAGGGAATCTAGAGCAAAAATGAACCACTGGGACCTCATCAACATAAAAAGCTTCTGCACGGCAAAGGAAACAGTCAATGAAACTAGTAGGCAACTGACAGAATGGAAAAAGATACTTGCAAAAGATATATCAGATAAAGGGCTAGTATCCAAAATCTAGAAGGAACTCACCAAACTCCACACCTGAAAAGCAAATAGTCCAGTGAAGAAATGGGCAGAAGACATGAACAGGCACTTCTTCAAAGAGGACATCCAGATGGCCAACAGATACAAGAAACAATGCTCAGCATCCCTCATCATCAGGGAAATTCAGGTCAAAACCACACTGAGATACTACCTCACACCAGTTAGAGTGGCTAAAATGAACAAATCAGGAGACTCTAGATGCTGGCGAGGACGTGGAGAAACGGACACTCTCCAACACTGTTGGTGTAATGTGAACTGGTGCAGCCCCTCTGGAAAACAGTGTGAGGTTCCTCAAAAAATTAACAATAGAACTCCCCTAGGACCCAGCGATAGCACTGCTAGGAATTTACCCAAGGGATACAGGAGTGCTGATGCATAGGGGCACGTGTACCCCAATGTTCATAGCAGCACTCTCAACAATAGCCAAAACATGGAAAGAATCTAAGTGTCCATCAACTGATGAAGGGATCAAGAAGATGTGGTTTATCTATACCATGGAATACTACATGGCAATGAGAAACAATGACATCTGGCCATGTGTAGCAACATGGATGGACCTTGAGAGTGTTATGCTGAGTGAAATAAGTCAGGCAGAGAAGGACAGGTACCATATGTTTTCACTTAGAAGTGGAATAGGAGAAACTTAACAGAGGACCATGGGGGAAGAGAAAGGGAAAAATAGTTGGGGAGAGGGAGGGAAGCAAACTATGAGAGACTCTTGAATACTGAGAACAAACTGAGGGCTGATGGAGGTGGGGGAGAGGGGAGAGGGAAATGGGGGTGATGGGCATGGGGAAGGGCACTTGTTAGGATGAGCACTGGGTGTTATATGGAAACCAACTTGACAGTAAACTATGAAAGAATAAAAAAGCTCTATTAGGAAGGCAGCAATCTTTAAAACTGTCAAAACAAATAAAAAGCTACATCTACAACTAACAATATAGAGGCATGTTCATATATGATATAATATTTAGTGTAAAATAATTCCAGAATATTGTATATAATATGATATGCTTAAAAAATTGAAAATAGCAAAAATAGTCAATTGTTAAGGAAATTTATGAAATAAACATTATTTTTAAAAGAGCAAGGGAATGAAATGGAAGGGATACAGGATAATAGTTACTTTGAATGGAAGTTGAAGGGGAAGGGGTGGGAGAATCATAGGGGTATATAATTTATTGTTAAAATTATAGTTCTCAGCCACGTGGGTGATCCCGTCAGTTAAGTATCTGACGCTTAGCTTTGGCTCAGGTCATGATCTCATCATTTGTGAGCTCAAGCCCCCCATCAGGCTCAGTGCTGACACCACAGAACCTGCTTTGGATTCTGTCTCCTCTCTCTCTCTGCCCCTTCCCCACTTGTTCTCCATCTCTCTCAAAATAAACAAAAATACACTTTACAAAATTAAAAAAATAAAATGCTAGTTTTCATGATGGGTGTAGGGATTTATTAATATTGTTAAGTTAATTGACTCCTTAATTATTACACTAAAATATACCATACATATGTACCAAGAGGAGACCATAGATAGATCAATGGTGAGAGTGTATCAGGAACCAAAGATTATGATTAATTCAAATTTGTATGTCTGAGTTTATATAAAGAGGAGCATTACTTAAAAAAATGTTTAAATGTTTGAGAAAATGACTTAATTTTGAAGATATATTTCTGCACTTTATATATATCTTCCTCCCTCTTTTTGAAATACTTTCTCTTATTTTCCCTTAATATCTTTGAAGAAATGGCTTTTGTATATATAGTTAATATGAAATAGCTTTAAAACTCATTGGTCTTTGAGTTGCAACAATATGTACCCAAGCTATTAATACCAAATATTACAAACCTTCCTCTTTTTAATTTGGTTCAGTAAACTATCAGCAAAATGTAAATTTTATAACCATTGTTTATTTCCACATTAGCCATTCTATGACAATATTACACAAAGAGTAAGTTTTCAACATCCTATCATTTGTCAGCCACAGCTAATGAGGTTACATAGATGAAGCAAGTTTATTTTTCTTAGATTTTAAAATAACAAGGGAAAAGACTTGGTTCCTCTCCACTTAAAATTTCTATTTAAAACAAGAAAGAAAAGAGAATGTAAGCAAAATGCTCACGAATGATTACAAACAATGTCAGCAGGACAAATAGAAATCTAAGAAGTGAATCAACACTGTCTATTGATTAAATTATGTGAGTTTTGTTCCCAGCAGGGGAAAAGGTATCACAATATTCCTCACCAACACAATCCCAAATAAAGGAGAGGGAGGTGAGTGCTTTGAGAGACCAGAAAAAGAAAACCAAACCAAGCACTCACCCTGAAGGCAGTGGCAGATGTTTCCCTTCAAAGATGATTACAACTGGGAAGCAATTAGAGACAGTGAGGTCCTACAGAGAATTTCCTCATTCAGAGGGTGATTTAAAATAAGTTAGTTTGAGAGGCACAACTGTTCCTATATGGTACTAAAATGAAGCTGGGTTAATTCCTCAAGGAATTGACCATAAGGAAGACTCCTGTGAAAAGGCACCCTGGGAACTTGAACACTACAAATTAAACAACAGAGGAAGCCTTCTCAGAGGACGGATACTCAGTGGTTCATAAAGTTCACTACAGATAGGGCAACTGGAGTGCAGTGGGATGAGACATCTAAGAGTTCTGCTTAGGGACACCTGCATGGCTCAGTTGGTTAAGTGTGCGACTTTGGCTCAGGTCATGATCTCGTGGTTTTTGAGAGCCACATTGGGCTCTCTGCTGTCAGTACAGAGCCTGATTCCTGTCTTCTGTCTCCCCCTCTCTCTTACCCTCCCTTGCTGGTTCTCTCTCTCTCTAAAGAAAAAGAAAAAAAGTTCTGCTTATGAAGACTAATTTCATTTTTGAGACATTCCCTCTTTGTCTTTATACATATTTATATTCATCTATATATTCACATGGGAAGTAAGTCCACTCTCAAAAAGATGATGATGACTTAGAGTTTAATACCCCTTTAGATTTTCTTTTTTTAAATATATCACTTCCCTTCCCAAGCCTTGCAAATTTTCTAAGGAAGATGAGATTAAATAAGATTATTTGGGCTCATCTCACTGAATTCAAGCAAGATAAAAATGATGGCACTTGGCAGCAGATGCACAAAATGTCTTGATTCTTTTTCTTGGATGGAGGAATGGATGGCCCTGAAGAGCAGAGCACTAAAAATGGTGATGAGACACTAGTGTATGGTCTTTTAAAACAATGACAGGCCCTGGGGTGCCTGGGTGGCTTAGTCGGTTAAGCGTCCGACTTTCGCTTAGGTCATGATCTCGTGGTTCGTGAGTTCGAGCCCCGTGTCGGGCTCTGTGCTGACTGCCAGCTCAGAGCCTGGAGCCTGTTTCAGAGTCTGTGTCTCCCTCTCTCTCTGACCCTCCCCTGCTCACGCTGTCTCTCTATCTCTCTCTCCTAGAAATAAATAAAACATTAAAAAAAAACCAAAACAAACAAACAAACAAAACAATGACAGTCCCAGCACTGGATGCGAGTGACTGAAGTTACTGATGCCCACGGGGTCTTTTCAAAGTCAGTGTGGAAAACCACACATTGACAAGGTACATATGTGCCCTGGAACTGATTACTCTCACAAACACTAAATCAGGGTAAGCTAGGATTGAAATGTCCAAAGGAATCAGGCTTCACTAGGAATATGGAGTAAACCTGAACATGGAGCATTGTTGGATTGATGGGGGGCCCCAAATAAACAACTAATTAATCATGAAAGTGTGTAGGTAACAAGTCTCTTAGGTAACAGGAAGTGATGTAACCTAGGAAATGAGACTTGATTTAAAAAAAATTCTGAATGTGAACTCCTGGAAAATTAGCTTTGACGGGACCCAAGTATGGGGTCAGGGGAGGGGGAGGGAATGGGATTAGTCATGGTGGTACCATCTTTCCTCAATGGTGATAGAAATAGAAAACAACTGCTAACCTATGGAGTCAAGAGAAGGCCTAGTGATTTCTGTGTTTGTACTAAGAAGATTAACACCAAGGATGAGAAACATTTCCACTTGCTGATCTCTCTACTTGAAATATTCCTCCTGAGGCTCACCTCTACTATCTGATGGCCCTGTCAAAACTAAAGATGGCCAGACTTTTCTCTTCCCACCTTGGTCTGTCTCACACTGTGAAGGACCTTGTGTGTATACATTTGAACATGCAGCTGCAAGTTCATGTTCTATCACAACTCCTCCCCACTAGGCAATGAGTAGCTTCTTGGCTACCCATCTGCTCCAGAGGTGCAGAAGTGGTTCACCTCAGAGGCAAGAATTTGGAGATAAGGCCTTCACAGGCCCTGAAACAAACTCAGGGCCATTTGAGTATAAAATGTGGTTGATAAGGAGACATGGATTCTGGTGGCCACCTCCCTGTGTCCTGTAGACTCTTTGCTCAGTGAGAGGAGTATGACTGCATGCCTGAGTGGGGCCCTCTCAGGTCCCAGAGCAGGGACCTTCATTACCTGTTGCCTACTATATCCTTATGATCCTTTCCCTCACTTCTCTTCCTTTTTTCCAGAGTGCAGGAAATTGGAATACTTTGCAATTGCTTTGGATTTTTTGCATTTCGGGTCTGGAGGCATTTACGCAACAGAGTTGTCATCCTCAATCTTTGACAATGTAAACACAGAGTATGTTCATGTTTCAAT
Organism: Proteles cristata cristata; assembly: GCA_017311185.1. Taxonomy (NCBI): domain Eukaryota; kingdom Metazoa; phylum Chordata; class Mammalia; order Carnivora; family Hyaenidae; genus Proteles; species Proteles cristata. The sequence continues at coordinate 131,456 of JAESUZ010003084.1, forward strand.
AGTAAATGCATCTTTCAGAAATTAAAACAATTTTTTTCAAAACTCATTGTGCATGATAATGATGAAAGAAGTACATGTCAAGAGAAGTGGAGCACAAAAAACATGGCTTGGTGAAAGTATGCCATCTGGGTCTTTGCAGTATGGGCCAGCTCCAACAGGGTTAACACCATAGACTATGAGAGCATTTTTCATTTCATGGAAGTATTCTATGCTTTCTACCCTGAGTAGTCAGTATAGATATGGAGAGTGAAAAAGAAGGGTAAAATATTCTCTCTCTGCCAATGATCCAATGTCAAACTGAACCAACTCCAGAGGAGCTGATTGTTAAAGTCTCAAGAATTTTGCAAGCCAAATTGTGTTAAAAGCAGTCGTTGTTAAAAATTATATTGGGACACCTGAGTAGCTCAGTCATTTGAGCGTCCAGGTCATGATTTTGTGGTTAGTGGGTTCGAGCCCCACATTGGGCACTGTCCTGACAGCTCAGAGCCTGGAACCTGCTTCAGATTCTGTGTCTCCCTCCCTCTTTGTTCCTCCCTGGCTTGCACTCTGTTTCTCTGTTTCTCTCAAAAATAAATAAACATTTTTTAAAATTAAAAAAAATTATATTATGGAGTTCCTAGCTGGCTCACTCAGCATGCAGCTTTTGATCTCAGTATTGTAAGTTTGAGCCCCGGATTGGATATAGAGAATTACTTAAAACTAAAATCTTTTTAAAAACTTAAATAAACTTAAGATTAAGTAATTTGTATTTGAAACAAAGGTAGTAAGTACTAAGACCTTACTAACTTCTAATTATTAGGTTGTATTTTATTCTGTATGCTTTAGAAGTTATTTATACCTGTTACATGTACATGGTAGAAATATTGTATAATGATGTGCTCCTGTGCGTCTCGTTCTCATGTCATGTTCAGTGATATAACCTAACCAATGAACTCTAAAAGTTCATTGATATGGTGGGCTTATTTCCTATGCTCTGGTATATATCTTGTAGATCTTGGTCTTATTAACATAATGTCACTGAGATGATGCATTAATGCAGTTCTACAGAACATCCTGACAATTGAATCCCTTTGGGCTATATTAAGTTAGAAGGCGAGAGAGCCCTAGTGTAAGCCATGAGTGTACACTCATGTACATGAGTTCACTCATGAACTCTTGTTCATCTCACATGAACAGAAACTGCTTCTGATCTTCCTTTCTTGTAGGGATGGAAAAGAGCAAGTTTGCTGGATCAATGGCTACATGCCACGTGCCAAAACTGTGCTAATTTGCTCTTGTTTGGATATCACATTTAACCTGTCACTATTTGCAGATGACATGATACTATTACACAAAGAACTCTAAAGACTCCATAAAAAACTATTGGAAGTAATAAATGAATTCAGTAAAGTGGCAGGAAACAAAATTACTACCTAGAAATCAGTTGTTTCTATATAGCAATAACAAAGTAGCAGAAAGAGAGATTAAGAAAACAATTCCATTTACAACTGTACCAAAAAGAATAAAATATCTAGGAATAAACTTAATCAAAGAGATGAAAGGGACACCTGGGTGACTCCTTGGTTAAGCATCTGACTTCAGCTCAGGTCATGATCTTGCCATTCATGAGTTCAAGCCCCACGTCAGGCTCTGTGCCCACAGCTCAAAGCATCGATCCCACTTCAGATTCTGTGTCTCCCTCTCTCACTGTTCCTCTCCTGCTCACACTCTGTCTTGCTGTCTCTCTCTCAAAAATAAATAAAGAATAAAAACAATATTTTTTTTCTAGAAAAAGGGGATGAAAGACATGTACTCCAAAAACTGTAAAACTCTGATGAAAGAATTTAAAGATGACACAAAGAAATGAAAAAACATACCATGCCCATGGATTGGAAGAACGAATATTATTAAAATGGCTATATTACACAAAGCAATCTACAGATCCAATACAGTCCATATCAAATACCAAGAACATTTTTCACAGAACTAGAACAAATGAAATTTGATGGAACTACAGAGGCCCCAAATAACCAAAGCAATACTGAAAAAGAAGAAAAGGTTTGGAGTTATCACAATCCCAGTCATACTACAAAGTTATACTGATCAGAACAATATGGCACCAATACAAAAATAGATATATGGATCAATGGAATAGTACAGAATGCCTATTATATGGTCAATTAATCTATGACAAAGGATTCAAGAATATGTAATGGATAAAAGATTGTCTCTTCAATAGATGGTACTGGAAAAACTGGGGAGGTATATACACAGATAATGAAACTGGATCACTTTCTTACACAACGTGGAAAAATAAACTCAGAATGGATTAAAGACTTAAAAGTGAAACCTGAAACCACAAAATTCCTAGAAGAGAACATAGGCAGTAATTTCTTTGACATCAGCCATAGCAACATTTTTCTAGATATGTCTCCAGTGAGAGAAACAAAAGCAAAAACAAACTACTAGGACTACATCAAAATGAAAAGCTTTTGCACAGAGAAGGAAACCATCAACATGAAGAAAAGGCAACGTACTGAATGGGAGAAGATATTTACAAATTATATATCCAATAAGTGGTTAATATTCAAAATATGTAAAGAACTTATGCAAATCAACAGCAAAATGACTACAAATAATCCAATTAAAAATGTGCAGAATACTTGAATAGACATTATTCCATACAGATGGCCAATAGACATATGATAAGACGTTTAACATCACTGATCATCAGGGAACTCCAAATTAAAACCACAATGAGCTATCATCTTATGGCTGTCAGAACAGCTAGATTCAAAAAGACAAGAAATAACAAGTATTGGCAAAGACGTGGAGAAAAAGAAACCCTTATGGATTGTTGGTGGGAATGTGTGTATTGGTGCACTGTAGAAAACAGTATGGAGGTTGCTCAAAAAAATATTAAACATAGGAAAAGATATCACATTCAGCACAACAGAATTGAGGTTTCTTTGCTTAAACTTTTATTCATCCATTTTCATCTCTCATGATCCATGTAGTTTTTGTGAGGATCAGATTTATGGTTTAAATGGATATGATGAGGACTATCACTTCTTTAGGTCTTCAAGACTGGAATTGATATCTACTATTCCCCTCAAAATGTGGTAATTTAAAAAATGTATTAGCATTGTTGGAGTGAGCCAGTTTCAGACATATTCACTCACCCTTCACCACTAAGGTAATTCTTACTCCACAAGCCAAGGAGTTAACGTGGGGGTTCTGTGAACTTCCAAGTATATCCATTTCTTTTCTTCTTCTTTAATTTTTTTTTTTAATTTTTGTCCATTTCAATATGCATACAGTTTTCAAGGAAATGTCTACCAGGTGGTTCTGGGGATCCAGTGGACTCATTGTGAATTTAAGCTACTCCACTAGATAGTTTACAGGTAATGATGTTGCTATGGTAGCACTTTGTGTATCTGGGTATCAGCATCAGTTGATACCCCATATTCAATAGTTTTTTTCCATATCCAATAATTTTTGAAATTACCTGCTATTACTCTTTCCCTAATTCATGGTGACTTAAGTAAATGACATAGGCCCTGGTATTTCAGGGTCTTTCATCCCAGGAATCTGGCCTTTCCCTGAATTAATGGGGTCTAAGTCTGGAGATTAGGTCAGATCTGGAAACTGGGCCAGGGATTGTGACTTTTTCATCAGACAGCTTCCTTGAACCTCCTAAACATTCTTCCTCAAGTTCTTGCCCCCATTATATGAAGTAAGCAATACCTGTGTTGGCTGCCTTTGCACCATCCCTCTAGGAAGATCATTTATTTTTTACCCTCCCCATACTTCTCCATAGTTTGGGCCACTCCTGGCTACCAACCTTGCCTCTCATTGCAATAATTGCACCTACTTTGCTTCAGATGGTTATGTACCATTACCTGGCCTCTGTTGCTCTGGGAGTTTAATTCTGTAATAGCATCTAATACCCCTACCCCTCTTCTACAGAGGACACTGAGCCTCTCAATAATGCTGATGTCCCTCCCACCACTGATTTCCTTACCCCTTTGCTAAATGAGGTTTCCTCTGGTCCTCTACAGAATAAATTTGGCTGGTGGAGTTTCTAGTCTTATGTAGTTTATACACTCTAACATATCTACTTTTCCAAGCATTTTTAAATGTTTATTTATTCCTGAGAGAGACAGAATGTGAGGGGGGAGGGGCAGAGAGGGAATGGGAGACACAGAATCTGAAGCAGGCTCCAGGCTCTGAGCTGTCAGCACAGAGCCTGACGTGGGGCTCAAACCCACAAACTGAGATCATAACTGAGACGAACTAGGTTGCTTAACCAATTGAGCCATCCAGGCACCCCTGAGCATTTTTATCCATTTCTCCAACATCTAGCACAGTAGTTCTATTTATATTTCATTTATGGTGAGCCATTTCATTTTTCAAGCAAGATCCATGCTAGTGAAGTAGTTTCTGCTAGTGAAGTATTGATTCTAATTCTCAGTCTTTGCCTGGGTGTTAATCCTATATCATGACAAAAATTCTCCAATTTTAATTGATGCTTCCTCATCCAACTTAATGTTCCACTCCCTTGATCTAAAACTCTCAAGATACAGTTTAACTCCCAAGATATGTTAGCCAGATACCATAGCAACTTCAATATAAAGTCCCCCTATTGCCTTATCTCAAATTGGAGTAGGCTGGGATTTTATCCTTGTTATTAGCTTGGTCACCAAGAGAGGCTATAGAAGTAGATCTTGAGGAGACAACATTGTCTTGTAAAGCTCCTGCCTTGTTTGAGGACTATGTAAAATCTTAAGCAATAAGCCTCGTATTTTTGTATAAGATGGATTTGGCTATTTATGCAGGTCTAGCATGTTTATGGATATCTGGGAGTTTGCATTTCTCAGTGCATCTACCCAGATGTCCCCATCCCAAGTCTCTGTGTTCCACTTCTTACTGAGTAGGATCCTGATCTTGACATGAAGGACTTACTGGCATTGAGAATTCAGCCTTCCATGAAACTTTGCTACTCTTAAATTAAGTCCTGAGCCTGTTCTTTTACTGTGTCCTTTCATCTGCAAAAGATTATGGGTTTTATTAAATGCTGCCAGGACCCCCTCTTGCTTTTGCATTTTACCTATAATTTTGATTTGTCACCCTGCACCTCTCATTATTTCTCTTTAATGACTCAATGGTGCACCCAAATCTATAGTTTATTTTTTCCTTCACATCTCAAGCAAATGAATCCTTGTCACTTAGGTTAGCCAAGTAATCTAGTCCTGCCTAGGCATGGATGGGGACCAGGGAAGAATGTTTGGTGCTCAGTTAATCCATTGAGTTATCTCGTGGTGCTCCCATGTCCAGTTATAACAGTGAACAATCAAGAGTAGCATCCATGGCCCGTGAAGGGACATGGTAACCTGCAGTTTAAATTCCTCAGGGATGAGGGTGTGGGTTACTCCACCAGGAGAAGTGCTAGCTGAAGGTAGAGGAATCTAGACTAAGAAGAGGGGAATGGTACGCATCAGTTACTGGAGATCAACTATAGACTTTAGATATAGTTGCTACACTTGCCAACTCTCTTTTTATATATCCCCTGGAAATGAGAACAGCCAGCATCCTGGAAAATCTGTTCCAAGATGGGCTAACTTGCTGTGAGAACAAGTGGATCTGAGCAGGGAAAGAACACTTTTGTGGTGCGTATGGTAGCATTCACCCCTGAGCCCTTCTTCAGCATGATCTATCTAACCTCATCTGCTGAGAAGTTCAGCTGCTGACTAGTCATGGATGTGTCTCTCACTGCAATAGCTGTCAGCTCTAGGAATTTCTGTGCTCAAGATTACGTCACCTCAAAGGGAGTGGCCTACAGGCAATGACTGTTGGATGTGGGAACACAAAAGTCCAAGCCCATTGCCTTAATTGGGACAACTTTGAAAGGTCACTCCAGGTGTGGGACTGGCTAAGGCCTCACTTGTAACCTTGTAGATCTGCTTTTTCTCTACCTGACCCTGTCTTCCTTCACTTTCTTACAGGTGTATATCCTGAGAGGATTTTCTAGTTTATCTTCCAAATATAACTCTCCATCTATGAATCTACATGTAGGGAGTCCCATTCAGCCAGTGTAGTTTGGTTTCTGTGGATGCAGCAAAATGCAATCCTCAAGGGGATACAATTAAAGCAAGAGTCCTGAGAAATGAGGTCCTTACTGGTACCTTCCAAATCACAGATACCTAGGTCATTCTTATTTTTAAAGGTAGCATTTAGTTAAAAGATCCAAATCTCTTATTTAAGTGGTAGGTAATTGGTAAACTGAAATAAGACAGAGACATAATCTCTTAGACTTTTTATCAAATGGGAGAAAGAACTCATGACTGAATAGACTTCTTATAGACCCTAAGCAGAAACACGCTTAGATAATTATGACTTAATTTGATCGCTTTCTCTTCAATTAGCTCAAATTAATTTATGCTTTTATGTTTATGAATTACTTTTTCCTGTTTTACAAAAAAAATTTTTTTCCTCTTTTTATCTCTCAAGTGGAATGCATAAAGCATTTATTTTAATTCACATGTTAGGAAAAATCAAAGCCATGATTATTTTTTGGAAATCAATCACATTTTATCTCAGGCAACCACTAAACTGATTCTTTCATATAGAACTTAAATGGCTTATATTGGTGGAAGTTAGGACAAAAAGATCTAAACTCTTAGTTTTTTTTTTGTTTCCATCACCTAAGCACAACTTCAATGTCTCTAAAAGGTATTCTATCCCATTTGTGTTTTTGCTTTTGCCCTATTTTTATTCCCACTGAAAATGAAGCAGTGTAGTCACTTGAACAAGTCTCTTCTACATCAAATAAAATTAATTTCCCAAGTGTACAAAACTTTGATATGTTGTGTAGTAAATTCAACATTTCTAGAATTTTTAAAGTTTGGATTTTAGTGTAATGAATCATAGATGACCACAATGGCAAGGTCAGGACAGCATCTCTAAGTTCAAAATTTGAAAGTACTATTGATATCTACTAAGATTGTTTTAGTGCATTCATCTAATTATCATTTTTAATCTCAAGAGAAATTGTGAGAACAAAACTATTGCATATAACATACTTAAAATTATTTTTCTGTTAATGTTTATTTATTTTTGAGAGAGAAAGAGACACAGGGTGAGCATGGAAAGGGCAGAGAGAGGGAGACAGAATCTGAAGCAGACTCCAGGCTCTAAGCTGTCAACACAGAGCCCAATGAGGGGCTCGAACTCATGAACCATGAGATCATGACCTGAGCTGAAGTCAGAGGCTTAACCAACTGAGCCACCGAGGTGCCTCTGCATATAAAATACTTCTAAGAAAAATTTCTGCAAACATTTGCAGATACCATCTTTCATATTTGTTAGAAACTTTCTACAAAGCAGTGTTTGAATCGGAGATGCTTCTTTTGACAATAATATTTATAAATCCATGTATTTATGTTCTCTGCTTCTTCCTTTTGTGTTTCCCCTTCAATTCCTCTACTAGTTGAGGTATAGACTTGTCACTTCATGGTAATTGTATCCAAAGTGGAGGGGAAAATTGAAAGAAAGCAAACAAGAGAATAGCAAAAGGAGACAAAGATCTCTCCTGGTACATTTTAACCCATAAGTGTATCATCTTCATGAATCTCAATATTTCTTCTTCTGTTGTGAGATCCTTCATTTCCTGCATTCAAAAACCAAAGAAATTGACAAAATATGCAATTTGATGTTGCATAGGCTTAGAAATGAATCCAAATCTTAACACCAATAGTGTTGGGCAAGTTTTATTAACCTATCTGAAGCATAGTTTCCTCCTTCATAAATGGGGAGAAATGTCTACCTTGTGGACTTTTTATTACAATTACACACAAACACATAAGTGTGTAGGACAGAGCTTGTTCATAAACTTGTTAATCTTCACATTTAACAAATGTATAATGAGCACCTTCTTCATGCCAGGTGTTATATTAGGTTCTAGAATGCACTTGAGCTTTTGAGTAATAAAAATGGTACATTTCAGGCATAAAAGAAATGGTAACTGCTAAAAGACTAGAAAATGTACTCCAGAAATGAGCTTGATGACTCCAGGAGGCAGTAATAGCATGTGAGAATCAACAGTGAGCAAAGAAATTGTACTCTTATTATTCATTCTTGTCAAGGATTGACTGTGACATAAATGAAGAACAAATGAGGGAAGTAAAACCTTTCTAAAGTTATCAACATATTCTGGGAGAGGTCATAGACATTGATATATTGCAGATATTAGAAAAACACTAAATCTATGATTATTATGTTTACTTTATAAGTAAATACTGAAAGACTAAAAATAGAGTAATATTTTCTATTTAGTAAGTAATAAGGTGGAAAAGATCATCTTTCTACAAAAGAGGGGAGTTAAAAATAGTAGAAGTTTCTAGTCGAAACAGAAAACAGATCAAAATGTCAGAGATAAAGGGCATGACATGTACCTGGTGCTAATGAAAAATTTTAAACTCAGATCCCTGGAGCAGCAACAGCCTTTGGAAACCATGAAGACAGGGTAGGAGCATTCAGCACAGACTTCACGCTATGGATTTGTAACTTACACAGTAAATATCTTTCTGTGTTTGCTTATGTTAGTTGAATTTTCTTTTTCTACTCATGGGAAAAATTATGTTCTGGACTATCCAGACTATACAATAAAAAGCAACTGAAAGGTTTGTAAGTTCACATAAAATGTATTACAATATATTTTGGTACATTTTCATGACATGTTGTTGCCCACAACAATTTCACCTACTAAAAATGAAGTTTCATTTAATGAATGTTATGGAATAACAAACATTCTTCATTTCCTCTGTGAAAGTCTGCATCCTGTAGCTCCAGAATACTTGTGGCTTGCTGCCCAATTTCTTCTATATATACTATATGTCCTGCTTGTTGAGTTTGGATTTGTTTGTTTCCCAAACATTTTACACCAGTTATATTTATTATTTTAATGACATAATTTAATTGAATATTTATGTATCAATAAAATATGAATGGGAAACTGAAGAAAGGTATTTACATGAATATTAAGTTAAAGGCCCTGAAATGACCCAGTAAAGAAAATAATGGCTGAAAAATGATGTCAAATTAGGTGTAGACAAGATATTTAGAAGAAAATTGTAAAACCATGGAAATCTAAAAGGATTTTAGCATAGTTTTTGCTTCCCTATTTAAATTCCTATATCCTGAAACTGGAAATCTTAGTCAATATTATGGGTGTGGCTTATGCAAGAAAAGCCAGGGGAAAATCCCATAGATGGATATAATTCTCAAGAGTCTAGCTTTCATCCTACCTCAAGACTGGAACTTGAATACATATTTATTCACTCTAAGTTAACATAAAATATTTATGATACTTATTATTTTGTATTGTTCCCTAATTTAACCAATTTTCCCAATTAATTAGTTAACTACCAGAATCAATTACACTAGGGAAAATATTTCTACTGTACTTTATGCATTTATTTCATAGTATACAAAGTTAATTAATTTTAGTGGGTAAATAAGTCACTAGCTTTTGCTTCTAACCCTCAAATGAATTTCAGTGTTCTGGTTGAGCTTATGATGATTTATCTGAAGACAGAATAGAACTCTGACTTTATCGTGAATATTCAGATAGTCATACTTGTGGTTTTATTTATTTTTAATTTTTAAAAATTTTTATTTATTTTTGAGAGATAGGAAGAAACGGAGTATGAATGCGGGAGGAGCAGAGAGAGAGGGAGACACAGAATCTGAAGCAGGTCCCAGGTTCTGAGCTGTCAGCATTGAGCCCAACTCTGGGCTGGAATTCACTAACCATAAGATCATGACCTTAACTGAAGTTGGACATTTAACCAACTATACTTGGAGTTTTAGTGTGTTAAGACATAGTACAGCCAAGCAAACTTTCTGTGTTGATAATATTTACAAGGTACACCCTCTTCATATGATTATAACATAATATGTTAGTTATTTCCACAATTATTTGTGAATTATAAAACCCTTTCTTTCCAACATGGAACTAATTTGCCCCCATTTTACCAGTGACAGTTGACTTGTGATTTGCTAGTTGCAAGAACAATGGCAGCAGACCTCAGTTTTGTTGTGGAACACAATAGTTAGCTTTGCCTGTACAAGGAAAAGAAGTTTACTGGAGGCCACCTTCCTAAATTACCCCTGAATTTCAAAATATTCATTTGCATGTTTTCGGGAATATATGTGAGTGTTCTTTTTCTGATATAATTTTGTCTTGTCGTTTCATTACAGAGTAGATAGCATCTCAGATGGGGGCGGGGTGGAGTCATTTGAACACCCAGGACTTATGACAGCCTAGCCTATCTTATTTACAATTCAGAAGGTCAGTAGCAAGCATGTGGGTGCCATTTGTTCTGCAAATCAAGGGGCTTAAATTCACCGTTATACATACTTAACCAATTATGGTATTACCAGAAAACCTGACTTCCGGAAGGAGGCTACTTCACAGATTTTAGAGCCAAGTACTGTATGGGGTGGGAAGATTACCAAATGCTGGGGTGTCAGCTCTACAATTTAACTCTTAAATCACCAGGCTGGGGAATAGCTTGTCAACTTTTCCTCTCCATCCCCATGTTGATTTAACAGAGAAATTATTCTCAAATGGCCCAAATCCAGTCACTGCAGAGAGACTTCAAAAACTGGCATTTACTATTAGTTTGCATTATCATTTTCTTTCCTCAAAAATTAGCAGGATTTTGGCTTAAGTTTTAGAACAAAAGTATACCTGGCATATTAATGATGCTTACCACCTCCCCCTTTTGCCTGTTTATAAAAGGGCAACTTTTCCTAAGTACCTTTTTTAAAAGTTCCTCTGGTATCTTGCAGGTGTAGTAGCCTTTACAGAGGAAAAATTTTCAAAATTAGTGAAAAGCATCTGACAGATGCCATGGTGCCGATTTCATACTCTGCCGGTGCTAGGGAAGCCTGCTGTGGTGGAGTGAGTATTGGATGGATGTGAGGAAGTTAGGAGTTGCAATAATTATCAAAGCCTGAAGGTTAGAGGGACACATAATTTTGCCCAGTGGCAATCCAACTCTGAATATCGGGGCCACCTACAAATAAAAGGATACAATGGGACATGTTTGCAAGATAAAGATTAGTTCTTAACCTGGAAGAGGCATGTAGTTAGTTGCATGATGTGTGGAGCAGACTCCATGGGGTTTCTCTAAGCAGTTCTCTAAGCAGAAAGGAGGGGGAAGGTTGGTTTCTGAAGCAGCACTCCAAAGGTGTTTTCTCGGGACACCTGAGTAGCCCAGTTGGTTAAGGGTCTCACTCTTGATTTCCCCTCAGGTCATGATCTCATGGTTGGTGAGATTCAGCCCCACATCAGGCTTTGTGCGGGCAGCATGGAGCCTGCTTGGGATTCTCTCTCTGCCTCTCTCTCCCTCTCTCTCTGTCACTCCCCTGCTCACGGTTGCTCACACTCTTTAAATAAATAAACGTATTTAAAACAAAAGCAAAGGTGTGTTCTAACTTTTTAGTTTGCTAGTTCCCTAAGCACACGTCTGTAATATCATTTGCCACATTACCTTAAAATGGCCTGTATGTCCCCTTAAAGTACTCTAGAAACTCCAGTGCTATTTGAGATGGTCTGTGCCTCTGTTTTCTTACTATAAAATGGGGAATAACTATGAACCTCCCGTGTAGATGGAAGTGAGGATCAAGGGAGCTGTATGTATGCGCGCAGGTGAACGGTGACTGTTTCAGACACCTGTTCTGCCCTTTGCTCTTCCCTCAAATACCTTTTCTTCCAGATGCCCAGGGCCAAGGCTGTCAGGACCTCCTGGGAAGTTGCCCGAGACACTCTCTTCCTTGTGTTCTCAGTGAATTGTATGGGCATTACAGAGTTTTGTTTTTAATTGGAGAGACCATCTTGTATTGTGGGGTTTCTTTCAGTCTTTGGCATTTGCCGGCTAAGTGGTGCTATGGGTGGGGATTCGTGGGGGAGGAGTGCATCCGAGTGATAGGACAGGAACACGCTGACAGCTTGATGCCCACACTGAAAAGTTTTCTGTTTTCTGTCTTCCTCCTCCGCGTGGCTGCTGTGCAGCTCGGGGAAGAATAAAAGGATGAAGGGAGAAGGACAGTGGCCTCTGGGTTGGGATTGAATGCGCAGGAACGTGGGAGGTAATGTGAGAACGAGAATGGAGAGACTTGGCTGTTCAAAGTCTGCAAAATGAAATTTTAGAAGCATTTCAGCCATTGATTTCCAATCTAGCCTGAGGGACCAATTAATCTTGACGAGATTTCCCAGTCAGGTTGGGGTTAATGGATCCTCGCGGAAATCAAGCAAACTGGAATCAGTTAAAATCAAATACCAGACCTCAGGTGCATCTGTCTTACAGTCCTCTACTCTTCAGTGATGTGTTCTTATCTATCTATATTGTGTCATTGATTATTTTGGACTTCTTATATGTTGTGACTGATATTACAAGATCATGACTTCTTCATCTTTTTATTCTCAGCATCTAACGTGGTACCTAGGGACACAATATGTTTGAAGAGAGAAAATTAAGAGGAAGGTTATGGAAAAGGAAAAGAAGGGAATGAAAAAAGGACAGGAAAGCAGGAAGTTAAAAAGGAAGGTAGGGAAGGAGAGAGAAAGGGAGGAAAGGAAAGTCAGGGTAATGCTTATTTTTATAGCTGTTGTAAATGACTGCAGACAAATTAGTTTCTTAAAGAGCTCTAGGAAAGAGTATCACATAATCTGTCCCAATAATATATTCCAGAGGGCAACAAGCTATTTGAGGAGAGATGTTATGAAGCCCATAGATCTTTATATAGTTTAATCTTTAGTCTGCAAGAGCAAGTTTTAAGGATATAAGAAATGTATTAAAGAGAGGTTAGTCTGATTACATTTAGACAGTACATATATATTTTTAGAAAGCCATGTTCAATGGGGAGAAAAAAAGGTGATGTGATCCAGCAAACATTTTACATAATGCAGTTGAAATACTATTGTATTATTCATCAAGAGTCCTTCCAAAGTACAAATATGAACTTTTCACCTATTTTTAATTCCTTGGTACATTGTATAAACTAAACCATTTCACTTTTGCTAAACCAGAGAACCTTTCAAAATTTTCTTAGCCTCTTGAGGTTGATGAATTATTTATTGTTAACCAATTTCGTTGCCAAAAGGAGACATTCTAATGAGATTTTGGAAGCTAAATATGAAAAACCTCATGATTTTGAAAGAAAATAGTGCCCTTGTTGAGAAGTGGTTTACTCGTGTTCAATGATTAGCTCAACAATGTGCCATGTCTCACATATATTGCTAACTCTTTTAACAACTTCCACTTATAGAGGAGAGGCAGCATTTTCCACTGCTATTTCTACCAGCACTCATTGAAAAATATCTTTAAAAAAAGTTTGATATTGTAAATATCAGCTAAGGTAAAATGGTGATTAGAAAGGAAATACAACTCCCTCATAAATATGTTAATTCAAAATAAGGTGTCAAGATTTTAATTATAAAAGAAAGTAGGCTGCTCAATTCAAGTTCCCTTGGATACAGGAACAGAACTAATATATTCTAGACTTTTCTGGTATTTACTTCTAAAATGAATGAACAAACATGAACAGGCTCAAAAATATCTTAGCAAACTCTTAAGTATAGTGTTTGCATCTTTAAAGGTTGTGAACATAAATACCCACTTACGACTCTTCTTCCTTTCCTATTTTAAAGTAGAAACTGGAGGATTTTCCACAACATGTGACTCCTAGTTATATATATACATATATACTTTTTTACATATGGACACTTCGAGCACCCTGCAGTGCCAGCCACACAAGCAGCATTCAGAATTGTTTGTTGAGCTGAAATTAGTAGTTATACTCAAGAAGTACTATTTAAATGAATAAATGGATGATAACCCATGAGTAACACCCCTTTCATTGCCTGTCACTGTTACTCAGTGTGCCTTAGCAAGGAATATCAAAAATTCAGCTTTGTTCTTGGAGTCTGTTCATACAAAGTTTCTCTCTTTAAATTCAGTAAGTACCCTAATTTCAGGGATCATAAATATATACTGTACAAAACAAATAGCATTTAGTGAATGGAAACTGAACACACACTTTTCCTTTACATCAACCATGTGCCTCCTTTTCCTGAGTGGAGACTCTTTGACATGACTTTTTACATTCATGGGATGAAAAGAAATGATAAATTATCATTTTCACAATGGAGAAAAGTCTATTTCATTTTCCAGGAACTTAAAGATTGTTTAATTGATTTCCCTCACACTTTTCAACATGAAGTTGCCAGGGGTTAAACATGGGTTGTTTCTGATTAAAGGGATTGTTTTTTTAGGAGTAATAGACAACTGTGTATAAACTATAAGAATAGAAATCTATCCTCCCCACACTTGTGTCTTTGTGTGATGCTATCATTGGAAAGACTTCATACCAGTGGAAGTGTATCAGTTTTGAGATACTTGGGCTAGTAATTGCCTTAGATGGGGTTCAAATTAAGCCTACTTAGCAAAAGATGTTATATCACATGTTCAGATTATCAGTAGCAATGTTAGTGACTACTGAACACATCTCACAGAATACTAAGCAGGCTAAGACAGGTTCCTTGAACCAACTTGACCAGAAAATGCTTTTCAAAAATGGTTTTAGTTTATACTTTGGGAAGTATGTGTAGAAACATTCTCCCTTCTATTGGCCCATAAATATTTCCAGAAAATGACAAAAGAGAGTTTTAAAGAAAGAAGATTTAATAATGGGATGGTGAATCTATTCATCCATGCTGAAAGAAAAGAGCAAGAGAAAAGGAGAATGTTAGGCTTGGAAAGGGCAGTGGAGATAATTTACATGTAGTTCAGCCCCTCCATTTTATAAGTTACTGGCATGAGTTCTAGGACGACGAATGACTTGCCAAACTTAGTCTGTGGTGAACTGAGCTGGGACTTCAATTCTGAACTTCATGTTACTTCTAACAGGACACCTTAATTTAACATAACCTCAAGCATCGGGAAGTTTCAAAGTATTATGTTTGAAACTGAGTGTGAGATATTTAGTCCTGCTTAGAAAGCAGACCGTTAGTCAATGTTCTCATGCTAGTGGTTTTGGTGTTGAGAGAGGAAAGGAGAATGGTGCTATTAAACGTGAGTAAGCAGGTGGTTGAATAAAAATGACCCTTACATAGACTTTAGGATTGATAGTAGGGTAGATAAGTTGAAAGTATGGCCTCCAGTGAAGAAAAGTTAAATATCAAATAACACTTTATGTTGTGTAATGCCCAGATAGTAATAAATAAAGAGATGCATGGAGATAAGTCAGACCTAATCAGGATATTAGTTAATTCAGAGAGAGTGTGTCTCAGTCTGGGAGAGTTAACTGGAATATTTTATTATAATAATATTTCATTTTGAGCTGGAGATATCATTCTTTATACCTGCATGCATGTTAAATATTGTATAATGACATTTTACAAGATTATGCAAGAACAGTCTTTAATTTAAGATATGATTACGAAGCTTATGCATGCCCATGCTCAGATACATTCCTTTTCTCATCCCACCATGCAATCCTGGTTCAACAAAGATATAATATTAATACGTCATTTAAATTGTCAAAAATAAACATTTCACCTTATCAGCCTAATGTTCAAACTCTGTTAAGACTCTGTCTCCCACTGCAGCCGTCACTACCTTTTTCCACCATATTTGTCCCCACCTCCCAACTTGTGCTTAGGCCCTGGCATTCTTGGGCTCATATGCTCACCATCTCCTACAAACTCAGATCAGTGCATTATCAATGCTTACTTGCCTGCCTTCCTTTCTCAGTGGTGGGGAGAATCCATTTCACTAGGTTCAAACCTCTTCTAATATAAACAGTAGTAGTAGAAGTAGTAGAAATGCTACAAACTTCAGATCCCCTTTGCAAGCAATGTCTACAATAGTCTTCTTGATAGTTTCAATACATCCACAGTTCAGTAAATTGAGTACTTACCGTTCTGAATGCAAACAATATGAAGATTCACAAATGACTATTTCAGTACAAGAAGTCATGAATTAATCTAATAGACATGCATGTGTTTGCAGTTTCATTGAAATCTCCTCAACTCTATGACAGCTCTACTGAATTAATGTTTCGAAAGTGTCAACTATGTACCAAGGACATCACTAAGCCCTATAACTAGTTTCTACATGCCAAGGATAGAGGCTGCTTCCTGTCTTTGCCATCAGGCTCCTGTTTTAATTGAGCCATATGAGGAAAAATGAAACAAAACTCTTAGGTGCACCCAAATGTCCATCCAAGTTTAAAGGTGCTATATGCATATTCCTGTCTCAAAAATTTCATGGGAGTGATCATAATGTGTAAGACTATGTGAAAGCACATGGGACTGCATTGCACTCCATACACAGCATCATGATGGTCTAAGTTCTTAGGAAACATCAAAGGTACATAGACAGGAGTGAAACTGGAGACCAAGTTTGTCCTGAATTAAAAACCTAGTTGCCAGCATAGCAATGTCATAAAAGAGACACTAGACCTGATGTCTTGTTCCTGTATCTCTTCTATCAAATCTAGCATGGTAGCATGTGTCATGAGGCAAGCAAATACCTTAAGAGGAGAGAACTAGTTTAAAATCTTAACTGTGGCACCACTAAGTGGCAGGGTCAGACGTTATAAACTCTGGAAACTCCCAGGAGTACCTGTTCTGTGTTGAAATTATCCATTTAAGAAGGACTCAAAGGGGATCAGCTTTCCTGATTGGCCCCTACTGTGGGCCTTGGTGTTCATGGTAAAACTGCAGATGCCCTCATTTCCCTTCTGCTAGTCTCCGAATGCCGTTTGTATGGAGACCATTTTCAGCAGAAGCATTCTTCTTTTACGATCCCATATTATTTTGGCTCAGCAGTCTGTGGCATCATAAAAGTCACTACTCAAAACAATGGGTAGCTAAACCACAGAGGCATGGGCTTTTTCACATTGCCGTCTGGGAGGGGCAGTCGAGAATTTGACCTGACGTGGACTTCTAATGGGATTATGCTGGATGGAAGAGAACATTTCAGTTACCCTCTAACTAGCTTTTTGTCTTGCAAGTTGTGAGCATCATTCAGGGGCAGTAGGCTCTGAGAATGAATGCAGTATCGCCCTCTGGTTTCTTTAATGCCACCTTTAGCTAATTTTCAGGCATCAATTATTAATAAAGGAAAGAGCAATTATTAATAATCGAGGCAAGATCCCTGAGAAGCTTATCAAACTGTAGGTTGGCTGTCAAGTTGCATATGTAGAGCCTATGAAGGTGTTTCATGATGATGTTAGGAGAGATGGCTTAGACCATGGAACATGTAGATTTTTTATTTTCAAAAACTCACCATGTTTTTTTCTTTTAAAATTTGCCTGTTTGTAAATGATCTATTTTTTCCCTTCAATTTTCTATCTTTCCCCTATTGATTTAAA
This sequence comes from Proteles cristata cristata, assembly GCA_017311185.1. Taxonomy (NCBI): domain Eukaryota; kingdom Metazoa; phylum Chordata; class Mammalia; order Carnivora; family Hyaenidae; genus Proteles; species Proteles cristata. The sequence goes on from JAESUZ010003084.1 coordinate 148,880, forward strand.
GAGTTATGTATATATAAGTATGATAAGTATAAGTATATATATATACTTACATATATATATACATATATATACACAAGTATATAAGTAACATAAGTGTTTATTACTCTGTAGTTGTGACTCAACACTAAAACAAGAATAATATATTTCAGTTCTCACAAAAATCTCATGAAGATGTTGATATTATCACCACTGTTTTATAAATGAAATTGACTCAAGGAAGTTAAAGGGGTTCTTTAAAATTACAGAGCAATTTTGTTAAGTATTGGGCTATAAGTAAAGGAATCTAATTTTTATTTAGTTGAAATTTGTAGCCTTTAAAGTACCTAGATATTTATATTCAGGCAAATACACATTCTTCTATATGTTTAGGGGTTTTTTTCTTTTTCTTCCTGTAATGGAAATAGAGTTAAGTAGTGAATGAAATGTATAAAGAATGGATCATTTGAGAGCTCTGTTTACTCCCTAGTTTCCATCTGTACATGCACAACTTTTCAATTACCATTATAACATAAGCATTTTCCGTGTTGTTATAAAATCTTTGTAAACACTTTGTATGATATTCCTTCAAAGAGTAATAGTTCCAGTTACCTATCCATTCTATTCTGTAAACGTAAACAGTTTTGAAATTTTCTCTAGCACAAATAATGGTGCACTAAATATCTTAGTGGCTAATATTTCTTATATATTTATAATTACTTCATTAGAACAGATCACAGAAGTAGAATAAATTGGTCAGAGGGTATGAGTATTTAAAAATTATTGGGGTTCCTGGGTGGCTCAGTCAGTTGAGTGTCCAATTCTTGGTTTCAGCTCAGGTCATGATCCCAGGGTCGTGGGGTCGAGCCCCATGTCAAACCCCATGTTGGGCTCCATGTTGAGCATGGGGCCTGCTGAAGATTCTCTCTCTCTCCTTCTGCCCCTCTCCCTTGTTCATGTGCTTGATTGCTCTCTCTCTCAAATAAATAATAATAAAATTTAAAAAAACATAAAAATAAAAACTATTGATGCAAATACTAAGCAATTTTCTTTTTTGTTTTTTTTTGTTTTTTTTAATACTAAACAATTTTCTATGTGCTATAAAAATAAAATCTAGGTATGAGTTAGCAGTGTTATATTATCTGTATAATTATATATATATGAACACATATATATATACACACCTACTACCTATATGTATATATGGGTGTATATATGCACAAGATAAGATATGGGTATATATAACACTATACATATATCTGTATTGTATTATCTGTACAATTTTACAGATCTGTACAAAATTGCAAGTAATGTTGTCAATATATTCCAGTTTAACTGTGTCAAGTGTTGATTGATAAATGAAATCCATGGAATGTTCCTCTAATCATTGAAAATTTAGAAAAAGATACTTTAAAAAAAACTAAAATTATGCTTAATAGAGACATTGCTTCAAATAGGCATCTATAGCATTGATAAAGGACCTATTTTTGATATAATAAATGCCAACATCATATTAGTAAATAAATATGTTAACCAACCACAGAAAATTAAATAAGATTTTAGAAATATTGGAACAGAGACCACATAGTGTTGGGCTACAAAACAAACAATAATTTGAGATGAAGCAAGAATTTTAAAATGTTGATGGGAGATGAACCACTGTGACTCATTCCCTAGCATTTGTGGGCACCTCTCATTCATTATTTTCTAAACATGCACAAAGCAGGGAAATTCCCAGGTGTATGATCCTGAAACTGTCTGAGCATGCCTAATCACCATATATGAGCCTTAAACTACTAAATTAATGCATTCCAATAATAAAAGAGTTCTTGAAGAACTGTCTTCAAAGACGACATATGTCATAGATATAAATTTAGAAACCAAGAAGATGTCTCAATAAAGTGCCACATAAGTGACCAAGAATATATAAATAAGATGGATAATCTAATTCTGTGTTTGTTATTTCAACTTGCATGAATGCCAATGAAATAAAATAAAATACTGGCTTCCAGCTATTTCGTTCTTCAATTACAACTTCTAGATTTTTCTCAAATTTAGTTAAAAAGGCTTTATAGAAAATCAGATCTGGAAATTATGTTTCGCCCACACAACTTAAGAGTGAATTAAATAACACCCACCGATTGTCATTCAATATCAAGAAAAAAATGATGACGTGAATTATTACCAATATTTGTATTTATATATTAAATATGACTAGTTATTTAATAAAAAAACCGTTCTTCTTCTCTAGGGAACAGTGCTATTTTGAATGTTTTCCTGGTCCTTTCTGAGAATCCTGAGGCTAAACATACTCTGTCAGCCCTCCCTGCTCTGTACTCTACCATGTTGACAGGTATCCAAGGATCTTGCTTCCTTTTACAGGGCACTCCCAGGAAGGAAAGGCAGAGTGTGCCTCAGCCCTTAGATTACCAAACTTCTATGTGTTCAATTATCTCTCCCTACAACATGCATGCGCACGCGCGCGCGCACACACACACACACAAACACACACACACACACACACACACGTGCATGTATCCTGCTTCAATGGGTTAGAGTGGAATCCCTCTCTTTCCAAACCTAACCAGTATCCACCTCCTCTGCTCTGTTTCAGCTCTTCCCTTTAACCCTTGGTCACTGGAATCCTAAGAGATTTCTCTCTCCTTTTCAATAGTTTCCAGCTTTGGCTTTTTGTTAGAGACAATGAAAAATATACTTAGTATAACTATGAGTTATAAGCAAGACTTTCTCTAGGGAATTTCTAGACTCAAGTCTTCTATGGAGTGTGGAGAACAGGCATAAATCACATCCTCACCAACCACCTTTTTTTCACCATGGAATCAACTTAAATGCACTTTAATGACACACTGAAGTGGGAATACATTTTTCTTGATGATGTATGAGTAACATAAACTATAGAATTAGTTTAATCAGGAAACTCTTTATTGACCACTCTATTTTTACCTCACTTCAAAACCTAACATACCATGTTATAGTGTGGTGAAATTGATATCAGACTAACTTTCTTCTCTACTAGTCTGTAAATGTTTCAAGAGCAAGAAGAAACTTTGTCTTACTCATCTTTCTATCCCTAGAACCAAGCAGGGTGCCTGCCCTTTAAGAACATTCAGTAAATAATTGTTGAGGGAATGAATCAATGGTAGTCTTTTTTTATTTCAGTGATTGAACTACTTCAGTTTTACCTCACTGGTGCTTTTGTGAATCACTGTAACATAGCCTGGCTGTAGTATAAAAATGTCAAGAGGTTGGACCAATGATTAAGAGACAAGAGGTAGAGGGTTTAGCAATTTTAGTAACAGGATCATATTTTAACTTGTCTTCTTATGAGTAGGTCCAGTTCAGGGGCGTTCCAGTTGTGGAGTGAATTGGTCAGATCTGTGATATTATATAGAAGAATAAATCATCTTTCTAGGAATTTGTCAAGAAATAGCTTTATTTCACTATCCATTTTATCATTTATAATATATATATATATATATATATTAACTTGATGTCATAGATGTGTTAAGCTATTTTATCTTTTATAGTTTAAATAATGCCTTTCATACCATTATCATGTCTAATCTTAAAAATATGTTGAAATTTAGGAATTGATAGAGAGGTTAAGGGTCCTTCTTGATCACAAAGCCAAAAAGAGATAGACTTGAACCAAAGTTATCTTCCTCCAAATATTCTTTCCATCGTGTAATAGCTGCAAGACCTTGTCATAAAGAACTCAAAGGTGAATCAGGCAAAGACTCCCCAAGAACTATACAATCCACAGGTGAGATCACTGACTACATTTCAAGGGAGAACTTGGAAGTATCATCAGATAAATACAAATAACTTTCAATGAGGGGATAAAAGGATAGCTGATATCCCCCTGGGGGAGGAAGAAAGTCTTCATGGATTGGTGAATGAAAAGGACTTTTAGGATGTCAAGAAATTGGAAATCTGGGTTGTAGGGGAAGATTATTCTGAGTTGAAGAAAGGACAGAGGCAAGCGCATGGCTTGGGTAGTGGATCAGGGAATATCAAGTGGCTTAGTTTGGCAGGATCTTGAATGGGTGTAGTACATAATATGGTCAGAAAGGTCAGTTGGGGCCAGATTGTGAAGGAACTTGAATTCCAGACTAAGGCGTTCAAATTTGTTATGGAGACAGTGATCACCGAGGATGGAAGTTTTCTGAGTGGACCATGAAATTGTTGAGCAGGGCCAATGAGATGCTTGGACCATATCCACTGCACTCGTATCCCCCATTTTTATCAAATTAAATATGTGTGCACCTGTTTCTCTGGCTGATGTCAGGAAATCCTTTGATATTTCCCCAGAGTAATATTTTCCTTGTATACCTCAAAAAGGGAAACTGAAAATCCTCTGAGCATTTCCAAGAAATGGGCTGTCCCAGGGCAATGAGCCATGACTTCTGCCCGACAAAACAGGTCTGCTTTGGACAGGGTGTGCACTGCACACATTCAATTGATAGCAATGGGAAAAGCAGATACTCCATCTGCCAATGATAAAACACATAAAATCACACAGGAATGTACAGTATGCTGGTTTGAACTACATAGGCGTTTGCCTCAACCAGAGAGAAAAGACCTGCCTATTTATTTCCCCTGGTAAGGACATTAGTGAAGAAAAGCTTTGATGTTTAAGCAATCATATAATTGACTCTACTGTTGGATCCAGAAGTCCAGGGTTGGTTTCAGGAATGAGCACTGAACATTTTTAATGGCACTCTGAGCAAAGGAGGCGTGTGGTGAAGATGTGAAGCAGATAGACTATTATCTGAACTATTCTGATTATGCCGATTTTGAACTTTCCCTCTCAACAGGTTCATTGCCAGTTTTGCTGAACTTAGGGTTTAGGTTCTATGTCCCTGGGAATCTGAAAAACAACTTAGATTCTCCAATGTGGTGGCCAGCTATTTTGCACAAGTTTTGAGAGGACAGGGTGAATGGAAAGGACTCAGATGACTGCAGGAGGACACATCTGTCCAACAGTTTTGTGATCAGAATTGGAGCCAATTTCTCATCCTTTTACTTCACCCCATATAGCCAGTGAATTTGCCCCGTCCTATCAATTCATCTTTGACAAAGCTACAACTATCTGCTTCTTTCTGTCACCAGCTTAGTCCAGGACTTCACTGCTTCTTCCTGGATTAGAGTAAGAGTTTCCTAACTGATTTTCCTGCCTTCAGCCTCCTTTTCCCCCATACAATCTGCAGACTACCTCCTTTCCCCCTATCCAGCCTGCAATCATTCCAAAGTAACATTCTTAAAATACTACTCTCTCTCCATTACTAATCCGTTCATACCACTGCATGGTTCCTCATTGCCTGCCCTACAGCCTGGCAGTCAAGTACACCAAGTAGGAGATCCTCCTCCATTCAAGTTTTTATTAGTGCAACACTCCGCACTGTGCCACACTACTCCCACTATTTTTGAGATTTTTCCCCCCTCTTAATCTCATCCTTTGATTAACATGCCCTTTTCTCATCTTCCCTTTATCAGCCTAAACTTCAACATTTCCATGGTTATTCCAGTCCACATTGGTTTCCAAGTTTTTGAGTGACTTTCTGAACTTGTGTCTGAACTCCTCTTTCTGGCACTAAGTTATGGACTGCCTTGTTTGGTTGTTTAACCACTTTACATCCAAGTATCGTCCCCTAAAACAATTTTATGTGCTGTTAAAGCAAGGATTATTTGTGGTCCTGCTTTTGTAACCTCTTGTGTTCAGCAGTTTTATAGAATGATCTAAAAATAAATGATTTTTAAAAATGAATTGAATTGCATTGTGTTATTTTCACACAAAGAAGGTAAATAAATGACAACAAAGTTCAGCTAACTTATTTTATCCCAAACCCAGAGACGTGATTAAAATATGAGATAAATAGTGAAAGCTAACAATTAAGTTATTGTTTATTTTGTTCCAGGCATACTTTCATAAATGTTTGATGCATGATTTTATTTAATATCCTCAGTGATCTTGTGAAGTAGGCACTAATATTATTCATACTGTACAGAAGAGGGAAATGAGATTTACAGGGCTAAAAAACTTGTTCACAGTCACAGAGCTGGTAAACGGTATCTAAGCATATTTGTTTAACTTCAGAAACCATATTCTTAATGACTTCTTGCTATAGTCTGAATGTTTGTGTCCCCCCAAAACTCATAAGCTGAAATCTCAACAAGGTGCTGAATATTAGGAGGTTAAACCATTGGGAAGTAATAACACCAAGGACTATGGGAAATGAATTTCCATTGCATATCAGCAACTCCATGTGTGATGTTTTGTTATAGCATCTCAAACAGATTAGTAAACTCATATAGTCCAGATTTCTTACAGGAGTATCAATGCTTTGTCTGTTGTTTATTGATACAAATACATATTTTATGATAAAATATGATTATTTACTATTGACAAAGCTTGTCCTAGCTAACTTGTGAGACAATTGGTACCAGAATACACAACAGCTCTACTCATATAAGGAAAAATTAAGGGAAAATGATTTTATAGAAAACACATATTGTGATTGGGGTGGATAAAAGTCACAGAAGAATGGTAAGATACCTTAATATACGCATGTAATTTAGGCACTGTGATTTATATTTTGTAGTCCAAACATATATTGCATTATTACTTATAACTAATAGGAGTTATTTTCAAAAAGAAATGACTTTCGTTTCTCCAAATGTAGCAATAATCTGTCTTTCAATGGAATTTTTTGTTCAGTGTGAAATCTGATAGCCGTAAAGCTATAAAGATAATAACATTTTGGAAAAAATCTTCTATATTTAGAATTATTACTCTTAAACCATACTGTAGAATTTCATAGAAAACAAGACTGTCCAGCTCTTCTAAATTTTCACTGAAAACAGATATGAGGGAAATAGATATTCTTCCATCAGGAGGGTTCCAGGCAGTACGTATTTTGAGTTTGGGAAGTCTTCTGATTGAGAATTATGGTTGCATAAAATCAATGTTTCTTATATAAGATTTTTATAAGGTTTTTTTAATGATTTAATTTCATTTTTGAGAGAGAGAGAGAGTGAGCAAGGCAGGGGCAAAGGGAGAAGGAAACAGGCTCTGAGCTATCAGCACAGAGCCCGATCGCACTGTGGGATCATGACTTGAGCTGAAGTCGGACACTTAACCAACCGAGCCACACAGGTAGTCCTATTATATAATGTTTTATATGAATATTATTAAAGAACCTTGATGGGACCACCCTATTCTCTTGAAAATATCTACAAGATCCTTCTTCAATAACAAAGAAATTTAGAAAGTAGTTAGGGTTGGTGACCAAAAAAGGGCTTGGTGGGTGCCCAAAACAGGGAGGGGAAGTGAGCTTGGAAAGTGGAAAGCTTGGCAAGTTCTACTCTAGTTGAAAGACAATGCAACTTAGAGTAGTTTCAGATGAAGATTACCTAAACTACAAAGCCTCACCAGTAGCTTAGTTTATTTTTTATTTTTTTATTTCATTTTTAATTTTAATTTAAAAAATTTTTACTTACTTTTACATTTTTTTTAATTCTCAAGTTAGTTCACATACAGTGTAGTCTTGGCTTCAGGAGTAGAACCCAGTGATTCATCTCTTACATAAGATACCCAGTGCTCATCCCAACAATGCCCATCACTCATTTAATTTACTCCTTTACCCCCCTCCCCAATCAATCCTCAGTTTGTTCTCTGTATTTAAGTCTCTTATAGTTTGTCTCCCTCTCAGTTTTTATCTTATTTTTCCTTCCCTCCTCCTTCAATCATCTGTTAAGTTTTTCAAATTCCACATATGAGTAAAATCATATAATACCTGTCTTTCTCTGACAGACTTATTTTTCTTAGCATGATATCCTTCAGTTCCACCCATGTTGTTGCAAATAGCAAGATTTCATTCTTTTTCATCACTGAGTAATATTTCATTGTATAAATGTGTGTATATATATATATATATACACACACACACACACACCATATATATATACCATATATATATACCACATCTTGTTTATCCATTCATTAGTTGATGGACATTTGGGCTCTTTCCATAATTTGGCAATTATTGATAATGCTGCTATAAACATTAGGGCATGTGCCCCTTTGAATCAGAATTTTTGTATCCTTTGGATAAATGCTTAATAGTGCAATTGCTGGGTCACAGGGTAGTCCTATTTTTATTCTTTTGAGAAGACTCTACACTGTTTTCCAGAATGGCTACACCAATTTCCATTCCCACCAACATAGGGTTCCCATTTCTCCACATCCTTGCCAGCATCTGTTGTTTCCTGAGTTGTTAATTTTAGCGATTCTGACAGGTGTGAGGTGATATCTCACTGTGGTTTTGATTTGTGTTTCCCTGATGAGTGATATTGAGCATCTTTTGATGTGTCTGTTAGCCATCTGGCTATCCCCCCACTTTCAATCTGCAGGTATCCTCAGGTCTCAAATGAGTCTCTCGTAGGCACATAAAGATGAATGGACCTTGTTTTTTATCCTTTCTGATACCCTCTATCTTTTGCTTGAGGCATTTAGTCCATTAACATTCAGAGTGATTACTGAAAGTTATGAATTTAATGCCTTTGTGTTATCTGTAGATTTCATGTTTGTGGTGATATCACTAGTCCTTTGTAGTCTTTGCTGCTTTCCACTCACAGAGTCCCCCTTAGGATCTTTTGCGGGGCTGGTTTAGTGGTCATGAACTCCTTCAGTTTTTGTCTGGGAAAGCCTTTATCTTTCCTATTCTGAATGACAGCCTTGCTGGATAAGGGATGCTTGCATATTTTTCCTATTCAGCACATTGAACATTTCCTCCACTCTCTTCTGGCCTGCCAGGTTTCAGTCGACAGGTCTGCTACTGCCCTTATGAGTCTGCTCTTGTAGGTTAAGGCCCTTTTGTACCTAGCTGCTTTCAGAATTCTTTATCTTTGGTATTTTGCCAATTTCACTATGTTGTGGTGTTGACCTGTTTTTATTGATTGTAAAGGGAGTTCTCGATGTCTTTTGGAACTGGATGCCTGTTTCCTTCCTCAGATTAGGGAAGTTCTCAGCCATAATTTGTTCAAATAAGCCTGCTGCCCTTTTCTCTCACTCTTTTTCTTTTGGAACTCGTATGATAAAGATATTGTTTGGTTTCATGGAAACACTTAGTTCTCTAATTCTCTCCTTGTGATCTAGTAATTTCCTTTCCCTCTTATTTTCAGCTTCATTATTTTCCATAATTTTATCTTCTGTTTCCCCTATTCTCTCCTCTGCTTCTTCCATCCTCACTGTCGCTATATCTAGTTTATTTCGTATCTCTGTTATAGTATTTTTTAATTCATTGTGACTAGTTCTTAGGTCTTTGATCTCTGCAGCAAGAGTTTCTCTGCTGTCTTCTACGCTTTTGTCAAGCTCAGCTATTAGTATTATGACTGTTATTATAAATTCTTGTTCAGATATATTGTTTATATCTGTTTTGAGCAATTCTCTGGTCGTGATTTCTCCTTGAATTTTCTTTTGGAGAGAATTGCTTCATTTTGTCATTTTGGCTGAGTTTCTGTCTTTTACATGTTTTAAAAGCTTGTTATGTGTCCTGTACCTGTGAGTGCAGGGGTCTATTAAAAAGGGGTCATGCCCTGTTCAGGGCCTGGGACTTTAGGAAGTGATTTAGGAGTGTGTGATATGCATTCTGTTGTTGCATTCTGGCTGCTCTTTCCCCCTGGTCAGTCCTCTGCAGAGCTCCTCCTTGCTTGTAGTATGAGTGTTTGGACTTTCAATTGGTTGTGCTTTGGTTTGTTTGTTGAGGTAACCCTGAAAAAAATCAAAGGAATAGGATGGGGGGAAGACTCATCCCATAAAAAGAGAAAAAGAAAGGAGAGAAAGGATGACCAAACAGGAAATCCAAAAACTGTAAGATTAAGTCCAGAGAAAGAGAGTGGAAAATAAAGATGAAGAAAGAGAAAAGGTGGAAAAAGAATAGAATAAAAATACCTGATCCCAAAAAATGGATATATATATGTAAAATAAAGATTGACCAAAAACAAATCCGAGGCTGTGAGCCTGATTCCAGAAGGAAAGAAGAGGGAAGTAAGAACAATAAAATTAAATTTAATGTAATTTAAAACAAAAAACAAGACAAAACAAAAAAACAAAAGCAGTTGTCTGTTGGTGCCTAGGACCCGGGGCTGTGCTGGTCTGGGGAAGAAGCCATCTGGCTCACTCAGTGTCAGTCTTGCTCCAGTAGACAAGCAGTTGCCAGGCATGTAGGGGTGGGGTTTGGTGCAAGGTTGTCTTGCCTCTACTGGGCACTGCTGTCCTGTTCTCTGAACTCCCACCATGTTGGTGGTGGAGAGGAAAATGGCAACACCCCAATCTCTTCTCCCCAGACCAGATGTCTCAAACCATGCTGCTCAGGCAGCCCTCACAGAGTAGCTCTGGAAGTTGATTTTCCCTGCTCCATAGTCTCCTGTGCTTCCTATTCCCTCTGCTGGGATTCAAAACCCAATGTCTTAGGGGTGCCTGGGTAGCTCAGTTGGTTAAGTGTCCGACTTCGGCTCAGGTCATGATCTTGCGATCTGTGAGTTCAAGCCCCACATCAGGCTCTGTGCTGACAGCTCAGAGCCTGGAGCCTGCTTCAGATTCTGTCTCCCTCTTTCTTTGCCCCTCCCATGCTCATGCTCTGTGTCTCTCAAAAAATAAATAAGTGAACATTAAAAAAATAAAAAACAAACATAAAACATAAAACAAAACCCAGTGTCTTAAAGGACGCTGCACCATGAGGGCCCTGTTCTGGGGCAGTGCCATTCCAACCTGCTGATAAAAGGCTTTTGGCTGGTGCCTGCAGGGTCTTTTGTCCTTGGGGAGGCAATAAAATCTCTTGCCAAAGTACTCCGGGAAGGGGACTGTTCTCTCCCAGGGTCCCCCTGAAATCGCTACACAGAGCTATGCATTCTGGGGCTAGTTTCCTCCTCCCCAGGACCTTGCAAGTCTTCCAGTTCTGTTTGGACACCGTCACAAACTTTCATACTTCTGAGTTTCAACTCCAGAAGCTCAATCCTGCCACGATGTCTCCCTCCAACTATGGAGATCTTCTGCCATTTCGCAGATTGATAACCTGACCTCAATATAGCTGTGCTTTAGCGACAAGGAAAATCCTACTCCCCTACCTCTCTGCCATCTTAACCCAACCTCCTAATGAATAGTCTAGTTTAAAATAACAATTTAGGAGTCAAAAACTTTGGAACCAAAGTTGAAGAGTGATGAATAATCCATTTATGAAATCATCCACTCAAAAAATAGCCTTTATCCAACACCTTTATGCACCAGGCACACTATTAGGTTCAGAGATTATAAAAATTATTTTACAAAAGTAGGCTTTGCCTCCAAGGGTGTCAACATTTGTATAGAAAAGTGGGTTAGGGTTAAATATAGACTCTTAGGACCTTAGATGTACTATGGTAGGTTGACTGAAATAAGTGTTGCAAAGTTGCTTAACAGAATTTTCCCCAGGGGTTCCTGGGTGGCTCAGTCAGTTGAGCTTTTGATTTAGGCCTAGGTCATGATCTCACAGTTTGTTATTTTGAGCCCCCAATGGTCTCTGCACTGGTAACATGGAGCCTGCTTGGGATTCTCTCTCTGCCTCTCTTTCTGCATCTCTCTCTCTCTCTCAAAATAAGTAAATGAAATAAATTAAAAAAAAACCATCTTTCCCCCAAATTCATTCTGGGAATTGTAAGGGGAAAGCAAAGGTGCTTATTCACTTTAGTATAGACAGGAAATTTTTGCCCTAATGGCCAGGAAAGATGTGGCCTGTGACCAGATCAGCTCTAGACCTGAGGCTCATCAAACCCTGCAGTAAGCTGTGAGTTGTAATCCTAGAAAAACAGAATTGGTGCTGAGTATATACTGTACAGTGTATCTCATCTGGACCATCACCTCACAGAGGACTGACATCTCTTATTAAATACTTTAGTGGAACTAGCTTCCCTAAGAAAAATTAGTAAGATAGAGAAGGAATGTCAAAGCCATCTTTGAATTACAGGACTAACTTACTTCCTATTATGCCCTCCCAATGCATCACCTTTATTCCATCCCTCTGCTAAAGCTCATAAAACTGAACCATGAACAAAACAACTTTCTCATTGTTCCCATCAAAACAGAAATCATGGCCACATTCCTGATCAACATGGATATGCTAGGTAACTTCTTTGAAGGGAACTAATGTAGTACCTTTAAGGAAGGGATATTTGGAATGATTGTAATCTTAAAGAATCTGTCGTTTAGTCACTGCTTGTTGTGTGCCAGGCATAGTACTAGGTATATGTCATAATTGTCTCAAAATGCATTTTTAAACGTTTATTTGTGAGAAAGAGAGAGAGACTGAGTGAGTGGGGGAATGGCAGAGAGAGAGAGGGAAAGAGAGAATATCCCAAGCAGGTTCAAACTCACAAACCCTGAGATCATGACCTGAGCTGAAATCAAGAGTCAGACACTTAACCAAATGAGCCACCCAGGCACCCCTGTCTCAAAATATATTTTGAAAACATAGATCTTAGATTGCTGATTTCCCAGCTGCCTTTGCTTATGCTATTTCCTATGCTTGGAGCCCTCTTTTCTTTCAAAACTATCTGAAAATCCCATTCATCATTCAAAACTCACAATTTGGAACCTACTTGAAGACTTTTCTAACTTTCCCCAGTCTAAGAAAACTGATTGTCTGTTCTCTCAGTCTCTTTAGTGGGTATTAATATTTCTCACATAGAAGCTACTTTTTGCCCTGGTTGCAGTGTTCTAAGTTTACAAGGCACATGTCTGGCCTCCTTTATGTAAGTTAAACTCCTTCAGAGTGGAAACCACCCTTTTTTTTTTAAAGCTTTATCTTCCCAAGCAGTGTGGTTTTCAGGGTTTCTTCCATATAACAATCATTTGGGGAGTCTATTAAAAGCCTGGATTACTGGTCCCCATCTCGGCTCTGCTGAATTAAATCTCAGGAGGTAGGACCCAGGGACTCACATGTTAAGCGAGCAGGTAAGCTAGTCTTATGTTGACCAAAGTTCTGGGATGTGTCTTAGTGTAGAGCATGGGTTCTCAATGGGAGTTGACTTTGCCTTCGAGGGGACATGTGGTACCACCTGAAGACATTTTTGTTATTACAACTAGGATGGGAATCGGTTCTCCTGGTATCCAGAGGGCAGAGGCCAGGAATGCTGGTCTACATCCTATAATGGACAGAACAACTCTCAGCACAAAGGATTATCTGGCTCAGAACATCAATGGTGCTGAAATCCCAGCACAGAGCAAACAGCACCCTGTGCAGGTGGGTGTTCAATACATGTTTCTTGAATAAGCAAGTTGAGAAAAGTAAAGGTAGGTGTTCTTAATAAGGGCTCAGCTGCATTTCTTCTGGGCCATGCCTGATGGGGCTGCCTCACAGCTTCATACCTGCCTAGCTGCATGGGGTCACGAAAGCCCAGGACCTCCTAACTCCCATCCATTCTGGTGACTATACATCACACTTATCAACTTTTATATAAGAGAGACAGTATTGTTGTTTTTATAATGTTCACATCATAGTAATTTTCTCCTTTCAGTTCATTACATGGTTTCTTAAATTGTAAAACTACCTAACATGGATTTCCTTTGGTGATTCCAGTATTCCTGGATTAGGAGGTAGCATGATTCTCTGTATTGTAGATAAGCCAACTCAGAGTAGCTCCGTGATTTGCTGCCTTCATGCAGTTAATCAGTGCCCTCCCTAGGATTAGAATCTACTATTTTCCACACACAAATCATAAAGCCACATTGCTTTCCAAATACTTATTTTGACATCTTTGGGCCTTCATTTGAAAATAGAGTCATCTGAAACCGAATATCACATGCTTGAAATGTCTCCTCATTTATCTTTTTGATTGCTCAGTCCTGAATGAATCATCATCCGTTAAAACAATGTAGCATTTTCTCTGTCTGGAGATAGGATGGGTTTACATTGTCTACAGAAGTCAAAGATCAGCTCATTTTAACAGTGGTCTTTTGGGAAGCTTATAGCTTATAATCTTAGTGTGGAGGGTATTTCAAATGTAGGCCATGTAGAACTTGAGGCTACTTAGTGTTAATATGGTAAGCAAAGGATTTATTTCATGAGAATAAACTCTCAGAGATTATATATGTGTGTAAGTGTATATACACATATAATTCTACAATACTGAGACCAGAAATATGAAACTTAAATAAAAAATTTGGATAGACTCATTTCTGACTCTTCTCTTCCACCACAGTTTCCTGCTTCTGATTTTTGTTTGGGTTACAAGTCCCCAGCTAGGCTGTTCTGTGTTAAGGTTCCCTAGCATTTGGATAATGCTTGGACTCTACAACATCAAGAAACAAAAGAATGAGGATACAGTTACAGTGTTCTATCTTTTAAAAAATCTTATTTTTTTAAAAAGTTTATTTATTTTGGGAGAGAGAGAGAGATACTGCAAGAATGTAGGAGCTTGCACAAGCAGGGGAAAGGCAGAGAGAGAGAGAGAGAGAGAGAGAGAGAGAATCCCAAGCAAGCTCCATGCCCTCAGCACAGAACCTGAAGTAGGGCTCAAACTCATGAACCTGTGAGATCATGACCTGAGCTGAACCAAGAGTTGGATGCTTAACCTACAGAGTCACCCAGATGCCCTTAAATTCTCATTTAAAAAATGGTATTTATTTATGCAGAAACTTTTTAAGATATAACTACAATGCTTAACACATTATAGCAAGTTTTGTGAAGAATTTGGGCACAGAGTATGTTATTTTCCTTTCTAAAAAAATATTTGAGAAATATAGTTCTAGTCTGTTCAGGTCAGAAGTAAAACTGAGTTTAAAAGACTGGAAAGTATTTAATAGCATATAGAAACATTTTTCTTGGGTGGTCTCCCTGTAACTCATCTTTTTTTATTTTCCTCCTCGTTATCACCTTTATTTTCAAACCTGTTTCAGTGTCAGACAAGTGAATTCAGGAGAAATAACTTCTTTAAAAAATCTATCTAAAGAGAAGCGAGAGGAGAAAGGCAAAGGCTGATTAATAAGGTGTTTTGTGTTTTCTCTTCAGCATTTAGTACAAGGCTAACTTTCATTGCTGTCTAATAAAGGGACTCAAGAGCGAAAAGTTCAAATATTAGGCTTTCCTGTGGAGCTGGTTTCATGAGATCCTGAGAGTCAACATCAGCAGAGTGACAGAAGGGCGTTCATGTTTCAGTCTCGTCTGGGGTGGACTGCTGAGATGGCTACTTGAGGCAATGAGACTCCCCAAATCAAAATTTAAGCTGTACCCCAGAAGTTCAGTGACCTAAGATGAAGAACTTTGCTTCAAGTCTCCGCTGACTTCCTCTGCTTTTCACTAACCCCTCTCCCCAAATTGCCTCCTTTAAGCTAAACAAACAAAACGTCAAAACACCAGACTTCTCAACAAAAGACATTTTGTTTTCTACTCAACTGTTGTGTACAATATATGAAAGTCGGAGTCATGGCAGAAGGAAACTTACATTAAATTAACTTCCCCAAAACAACTTAAAATCAATGGATGTGTTTTCCTCCAGAGAGATCCATAATTACTTTGGCTTCAGCACAGCAGAAAATAACAGAGTATCATAGACAGTTTCTTGAGCTGACTATAGTTCAGATCAAGATCCACATATGCTATAAATCTCTGTAATGGCAAATAACTATCAGGGACCTACGAAGCCATTTAGCGATTTAAGCAGTCCACACCAGAGCTTCCAAACAGATTGGAACAACAAGTGTTCATGTCTCAAGGAGTACCCTGAAATGACCAGTACACAAAATTAAAGTATAGCTTAGAGATTTAAGCTTGCGTCTGTAGAACAGGTCTGCTAGATAAAATGCAGGCCACCCCGTTGCACTTGAATTTTGATAAGCATTGAATTTTTTAGTATAACTATGTCCCAGATGTTGTATAGGACAGGCTTTCACTAAGAAATTGTTATTGGGACCCCTGGGTGGCTCAGTCAGTTAAGTGTCCAACTTCAGCTCAGGTCATGATCTCACGATTTGTGGGTTCAAGAACCATATTGGGCTCTGCACTGATAGGTCAGAGTGTGGAGCCTGCTTTGGATTCTGTGTCTCCTTTTCTCTCTGCTCCTCCCCCCAATCTCTCTCTCTCCCTCTCTCAAAAATAAACATTAAAAATTATTTGCTGTTTATATGAAATTCAAATTTAACAAGGTGTTTTGTGTTTTTATTTTTTTATTTGCTATGTCTTTCAACCCTACCCAAGAAGATATTTTCAAACTTCTATTTTAGAACTCCTGTTGCTGAACACTAAAACAGTTGGATATATAAAATAATTTTATCTAATGCTTATAATATAGATACTAAGTATATCAAAGCATATAATACTTATATATTTAATTTTAAAAATTGTGCAAGGTATAAGAAATGTGAGAAACTGAATGCCAGGGCTGGGAAACACAATCCGTGCAAAAATAGGTGATGAATAATAATAACAATAATAGTAGTAGTAATAAAGAGGTAGAGTTTTCTGAAACTTCAGACATACGTAACACACCTCAAACACAAGTTGGCTCTCTTGGTGCATAATTATGACATTTTGGGTTACTGACAGACCTGTCCAAAGATTATTCAAGAGAACTGAACTTTGAGTTTACCTTTGTTGCCATCATGGGCAATGGTTAAGTGATCTATATTTGACCAGAGCAGAATCATTTGATGTCTGCAACTAATTAGCTTTTCTCAGAAAATGTAGAGGTCCCAGAATAACATATGCTATTTCTATAGTTTCTCAATAATCATAGCATCGTGGTTAATGCACAATTTGGCTTCAAATATCAGCTCTACCATATGTTAGTTGCATGAATTGGATAGGTTATTTCATCTCTCTAAGCATGTTTCTTCATTTATAAAATGATAGTAAAACCCTAACTTTCAATAAGCTGTTGCAATAATAAGCTATTAAATAAAATAATGATAACAGTGCTTGAGACACAAGGAAGAGCTCATATATTTATGCATTACCTAGATAAATAACAGTAGTAACAGAGGTAGTCCTAGTAATTCACCAGAGTACCTGATAAATCTAGATCTTTAATACTTAAAAATTTTTAAGTATTTATTTATTTTTGAGAGAGAGAGACAGAGAGAGAGAGTGTGAGTGGGGGAGGAGCAGAGAGAGAGGGAGACACAGAATCCAAAGTAGGCTCCAGGCTCTGAGCTGTCAGCTCGGAGCCCAGTGCTGTGCTCTATCCCATGAACCCTGAGATCATGACCTGAGCCAAAGTCAGACACTTCATCTACTGAGCCACCCAGGTGCCCCCATAACTTTAATATTTTAAAAGAGAGAATTGTACTCAGTGAGTTTCTGTAGGTTTGGGGTTTCTGGGAGTGTAAAAGAAGTACCAGTTCTCTGGGTGGTACTGTGAGGTCATCTTATCCCTGAATGTAGATGCTGCAAATTGAGATGTTCTGTGTTTGTTCACTAGCCAAAGTTGATGTATTTTGTTTCTGCATTTCCCTGTACCTTTGAAAAATTCGTATAATGATTATATAAAATATAGATTTTGATCAAACTGTGGACATGCTTCATATTGTGTTGTCTAAGATCAAATAATATAGAGCTCGAGGCATATTCTATCTATTAGCATTTATTATTTTTCTATCGAGGCCCTACAGATCACAACCCATAAATTGAGAAAGATTGTGCTTTCTTTCAGTGGAAATGAATTTTCCAACCCACAGAAACTCACGAAGTGCAGTTCTCTCCTTTCAAATTAATATTAAAGTTCTGGTGGCTCCTGGGTAGCCTCAATCTCTGGGGCAGGAGATCAGAGAATTTTAAAGAGGCAAAGAGAGGACCCTTCATTCTGCAACATTAAGAGTTGCAAGACTATACTTAGAGAATGAAAATGTTCTAAAGCCAAAGACAATGTAGGCTAAAGCTGATGCAGGTTAAGCTCCTTGGGCTCTAGGTGGGGATCCTTAAATTGTGGCCAAATCATATAAAACTCAAACATACCCAATACTATTAGTCATGTGAGACACTGCTACATGGACTTCTGATGTCCCTTTAGCATTCAGTGAAATTTTGTAAAACACTGCAGTAAGGACCTAGCCACCTTTGGAGAATTAACCAGGGGGTTTATATATCCACTTGGAGAAACTTAGGACAGGGAGAGAGCAGTCCCCCAAAATCAGCCTAGGAGATGATGTAACGTGACCTGCAAGGCCTCTGGAGCAGAGGTTGGGAGGCCAGACATCTGGCAGACCCGAGAAGAGACCACTAGGTTGGATGGGTAGAACATCTAATAATTCCTCAGAGGTTCTCAGAAACCACTTAGGAGGAGGAGTACAGTACAGAAGTGAACTCCTGAAATTGATTTTGATGTTAAAAGAAACGTAAGCTTATTCTGCATTACAAGCTTGTGAGATCTGGAAGCACGTTTATTGCATTATGTTCATCTTGGCAGCCAGAAAGCTTAGGACTGAGATTATTGCCTAATTATAATAATCATCTCATCCAGAATGCCTAAAATCATTAGAAGCTACAAGGAAGGGAAATCCAAGTACAACATCTTCTTCCCCCTTCATGACCTCTCTTTCAATCTTTATTATTATAAACACTTTTTGTGCGCACTACACTAAGGGGTTCTGATTTGCACGTAAGCTGGAATTTCGATAGGCCTGAGCATGTGCAATGAAACTGGAGGGCCTGCCAGAAGTCTGCTCAGAAGAGTGACTGGGGAGGCTCCTGAGAAGACGGAATACTCCCAAGCTGGGCCTCAAAACGAAACAGCAGAGTTGGAGGGAAAGAGTGATTCTGGGTATAATCATTTTGTCACTTGTATTAGTTATTGGTTCTGTCCCCATGGACCTGTGTCCAAGTCTTCTGGGGAGAAGAGTAAGTAAAACCAGAAAAAAAAAAGTTGTTTTATTAAAACTCCTGCAAGAAGAGAAGCAGCACTGGTTTAAGTCTCTCCTAAAAATGTTGGATTCCTCTACGTTCAGTCCCTCAAGGGTCCAGAACCATCACCGTTGGGAGACATTGGTGCTCTGGAGCCTGGCAGCAGAGGCTAATGGATGAAGAAGGAAAAGCTGCAAAAGTCAGCAATAGGAGTGGCTGATGGGCACAGGATGCACAGAGACAACAGCAGTGAGTCCTGATAAATGCAGTGACTTCCGGTATGAGAAATAGCTAGACTCTCCGTGGTTAAACTTTAGTCAGACTGCTCTAAACGCTCTGGCCTTCTGGGCATACGCTTTGGTGTCTGTCCTTGTCGGGTCTGCAATGCTCAGTTGTAGCAAGAATCTAGTTAAATCAGTTTTGCAAGAATCTCTCCACCCTCAATAGGTGATCACCATACATGGCTAATAAAACTCATTCCACACCCTTGGAATCTGACCATCCTGGCCTGCCTTCAGCAAGAATCTCATCAGGCTGATTTAGCCAGAATCACCCTTAGCCCTGAGGTATCCTCTTACTAATTTTCCATCCACTGGCACTCATCTTTCTCCTTGGCTATAAGTACCCATTTGTCCATGCTGTTCCGAATGGATCTGAGGTCTCTTTTCCCTACTTCGATAGTTCCTATAGGAATAAAATCTGATTGTATGACTTTACCTTCTCTCTGTCTCTTGTTCCCTTTAAGAGAAATGATACTTGGTAGACCTGGAGTTAAGTAGACCTTGTATCAAGTGACTTTGGTGATACCCAGCATAGGGGTGGTGGTACCCAGCAGTGTTGATGTTGCTCGTGTTATCAGCAGTGCTGGCAAAGGCAGCCTGGTGTTCTGAGTGTGCAGTGAGACAGTGTGGCCACATACTTGGTGAGCACATATGAGATTTACCCTGATGAGTCTCCAACTATGGGGAAGGAATCTTTTCAAGGAACTGAACAAGAGCCTGAAAACCAGAAATTATATGAAATCTGATAACATTAGTAGTACTGGTTATAAATAAAATATTGTGCAGTTTTAAATATTCATATTATTTTACAGGTAATAAAAAGAGACGTAGAAAAGCCAACTCACCTTGAAAGGGCAGATTTAGAACAGAAATATAAGTGTTCTGACACGTTTTTAGTACTTATGTACTACAATACAGCTGTCCCTCATTTAAAGTATTTCCTATATAGATGTTGATGCCTAAGTCCTTTTAATATGTAGATGAGTCATGAATTGATAAATTTCTCATTTTTCTATATGTCAGGTGGAATATGTCATACTTTCCTAGAATTTTTTCATTAAAATTTTAAACTTAGATTAAAATGTTTGCATTTAGATTGAATTTATTTATTAAAATATATTGAACTAAACTCATTAAGAAGATGCCTTTGCTCATCTTTATTTGAAGAGCAATTTACAAAATTTAAAATTGGAAACTATGAAAGAAAAAATAAATAAATAAATAAATAAAATTGGGATATATATTCCAAAATCTGGCAAACAGTAAGAAAGGCACACTGCTTTAAAAGAAAAAAGGCAACTGGAGACTTTAAAGAAGCAAAAAAATTCTATCACTGATTTTAGAGCTAGTCTTGAAAAGGACGTTCAAGCAAAATGGCGACATGGGGCTGGACAGAGTCAAAACTGCAGATCTTGCCAGGTTAGTCCAGCAAACTAGAGCAGGCACCCGACTCATTCCACAAGCAAAGAGGCTGTCAGAGCCAAGAACTGGATCCTTGCCAGGAGCTGAGCAGGGTGGATGCCAGAGGAATAGCCTAGAGAGCAAGCCAAGGATTAGTAAGTAGAGAAAGCAGCCGAGGTAATAGGAGACAAGAACACAGGAAGCGGCTCCTAGGGCTATCTCCATTGCTTCTGGACAGTGTCTCTTTAGCACGATAATGCCTCATTTAATGCTCCAAGCATGAGCTCACTACATAATGTCTTAAAGGTAATTTTCTACACCTGATACCACACAACTCAAATCTAATCTTCTACCCCTTAAAATACAGGATTTGGGTGTGGAAACTGAGGAGCACAGGCGTCTGAGTTATCCACCTTGTCATTAGAGTATGCTGCTGTCTTTCTGGTTGGTTTCTGAGACTTGGGTCCATCCATGTCCCCCCAGCCACTGCCTTGGCACTGAAGATAGCCTGACAGAGCCTGGAAAATATATTCCTATTTCTAGTCTATTGTTTTGGAAGCAGGAGAAGTGAGATTCCAGATGGAGTGTGGAGACAAGGAGCCTGAGGTATAGTGTATTAACCTCAAGCCTGGAGGAAGCCATAGAAGGAAGGCCTTGGTATTAAAATCTCAGAACTCAGGAAGGATAGTGGAAATTTATTTAGCTTTTAAATGGTCAGGTAAAGGAATATGTCAGCAGAATTATTAGATACGGTTCACTATTCTGAGAAACTTTATGATGTCTCAGTACCTGTGAATATCATTCTTGCATTGACAGCTGTTTGGTCTTGAACTTGTATTAGAAGACTTGGTGAGAAGTGCATGCTCTTTTCCTTGCCCTAGTGCTATTTAATTTGACCCTAAAATGGATGATACTCAGGACAAAACTTCTCACTATCACTTTCAGACAACTCAACTTTTAGGTTTTGTTTACTCTTGCTAAACCCTCAAACTCCTCAGACCTAAGAAAAGGGAAAGAGTGAAAAGCAAAGGTGATGTAAATGGCAGATGTGAGGGTTCTGCTGCTCTAAGAATGCAGTGGGCACCTTCTGAAACACTCATCTTCTTCAGACTGGTGGGGGAGGGAGGGGTGGAGAAGGAAAGAGGAGAAAATAAAAAGACATACCTCTGTAGAAGAAGCAAGCATTTATCGATCTTTTCAAGACCTCTGTGCCATATCATACTTTGAAGGTTGCTGTGGAGATATGCTATTGCTTTGCACTTAAAAAATCTTTTATATCACCAGCCAACTAAGTATTGGGATCTTAAATCACTCTCTCCACAATTTAAGCCCCTAAAACCTTGAAGTGAAGAACACATCCCAAAGCAACTTATAAATACTTGCACAAAAAAAGAACAGGATTTAGTAGGGAGAAAAAGAACCAAAATAAAATAAAGAAAAAGGGAAAGATTCATTCAATCATTCTATACAGAAACTGCTTGAGTTTTTATGTATTCTGTACATATTAGAAGAAAATTCATTGCCTGATGTTCAGGCATGAAAACAGATTTCACTCTAGCAACTGGCCTGCTCGGAGTCCTGCTTCTCACTTGTTTATTGACATTTAGTAAGACAAACAACATGGTCCCAAATGGAAAAGCACAGTGAGCATAGCCTGTGGTTCTTGGTGGAGATAAAATTTTTCATACTATGCTGTAAGTGCATAGAGAGAAATATGACCAGGGATAAGATTGGTAGGTGTAGTCCTGTAGGCGTGAAACAGTGTATGTGTTGCTTATTTGTCTTCTTTGGATTCTGGATAAGTGCACCTTCGCTGGAGGATATTATGGCACTTACAGCCTCCCCCAAGAGAGACAGCCAAGAATCACTGAAGAGCAGTCAGTCATAAAGATAGGAATGTAGAAAGCAGTTGCTAAGGCAGTCTGACCAACTGTATCATATGGGATCTGATCAATATGATTGTATCAAAGCAGATGCAAACCAGCATCTGACAGATTCCACTTCACTTAATGAAGTGGTCATACGATAGTTAAATCTGAACAATACAAATATTTGAATTTATTTGCATTCATGTTTATCATCAGGCACATATGAAACATGAATGATTGCCATTCTATTACTGAGAAGCAATGAAGCATTGGAAAAGTGGTGGAGTTTTGCTTTCCAATCACAGGATTTTAAAACGTGCTATTTCTGTAGTGGCAAAGAATGAGAAACCTTATCTTAGTCATTTCCCAGGAGACAAGAAACTGCACTCCCCTATCCCAATATAAACATTTTACATGTTTTCAAATGCTTTCTTTTATGTAAGGGGACCAAATTCATGACAGACAGCCCTTAGAGGGGCTTATTCTAGAAATTGTTGTCTATAATTCAGTTTGATTGCAACAGATGAATAACAATACTTTGGTGATGGCAAGGTGCCCCAAACAACCTATAGGAGGGAGTGGCTGGCTGGAAAGAATGACAGCATGCTTTTCCTCTCCATGGTGCTTCTTTGAAAAATGAAATGTCGGTGTATCACTTATACAATATCAATAATTGTGTTTCTTATTTAAGCAAACACAATTAGAAGAGGATTGAAAGAACTGTTAGTTTCTGATAATTTAGATCTATGCCTTTTCCATCTGTTCTTTTTAAAATTTTTTTAATGTTTAGTTTTGAGAGAAAGAAAGAGAGAGCGTGAGCAGGGGAGGGGCAGAGAGAAAGGAAGACACAGAATCTGAAGCAGGCTCCAGACTCTGAACTGTCAGCAGACAGCCCGAGGCGGGGCTCAAACCCACAACCCATGAGATCATGACCTGAGCTGAAGTCAGATGCTTAACTGACTGAGTCACCCAGGCGCCCCCCCAACTGTTCTTAAAATACGAAAATATTTACATATTCCCCCCAAAACAATGATAAAGCAAACTCCCAACGGTCCACCATTCACCTTAAGAAATAGAACCTGTGGAGGTGGGGACACAAAATGGGTGAAAAAGGTTAAAAGGTAGAAACTTCCAGTTATGAGATACAGTAATGTACACCATGGTGACTATAGTTAACAGTACTATATGGCATATTTGGAATTTGCTAAGACACTATATCTTAACAGTTCTTATCACAAGGAAAAACTTGTTTGGTGATGACTGTCAGCTAAACTTACTGTAACTGTTTTGATATATTTATATATCAATATTAAGAGATATATCTATATCTATCACCTATTATATAGATAGAGATATCTCAAATTTTTATGTTGTGCACCTAAAACTAATACAATGTAATATGTCAATTATATCTCAATTAAAATAATAGATACTTACCTTTTGGAAGTCCCCTTTCTTCAACCCATATTCCACAGAAGGATGACCACTACTCTGAGCTTTGTGTATATTATTTCCTTGCTTTTTGTTACATGAAAATACATATACACTATGTATATTTGTATATATTTATAAATGTATATATCCCTATACAATGTCACTAAATATTGTATATCTGAACTTGAAAAATGGGATTATGCAGCACATCTTCTATTCAACTTGCTTTTTTCACCCAACATCCCTTTTTGAGATTCATCCATCACAGCTATATAGTGCCCCATTGCATTAATGTACCACAAATGTATTCAATTGATGGACATTTGAGTCATTTTTGGTTTTTTTTTCACCAATATCTAGGCTCTTATGAATATTCTTGCACATATCTCCCAGAGCACAAGTATATGAATTTTTCTAAAACAGTGCTTCCCAAACTTTTTAACAAGTCTTCACATGTAAGAACTAATATTCATTCTCTGAATCACTGCGACAAGTCAGTTAAGGTCCCCTGATCAAAGGCAATTGTCCTGGCCTTCCTGGACGTTCCCCGGGCTAAGGGAGCAATATCTGACATACCTGTCACCTATGGCACACCATATAGGAAGCTCCACTGAGTGCATTTGCTTTCTCTTGTGCAGTCATTACATTGGCTCAAGCCTTCAATAAAATATTAAATCATTAGCAAAATAATGGGCATCCTTGTATTGTCCTTCCTTTTAGTAGAAATGCATCTCGTGTTTTTCCATTGAGTAAGATGCTGGCTTTTGGGTTGAGGAATACATATAATTTATCATACTAAGAAAGGATTCACCAATTTCTATTTCATCAAGCATTTTCTTATAATTTGAGGTTGATTTATGTGAAATGGCTTTCTGGCCATATTTGAACATTTTCATATAGGTTTTTCCTTGGCTCTATTAGTGAGATGAATTATTAATAGATTTCCTGAAAGTGAAATACCCACTTGATCTTGATGTGTTACTGGATTCTGTTTGCTAATATTTTATTTAAGATTTTATACCTATATTTAGAAATGAGATTGGTGTGTAGTCATGTGTATGTATGTATGTATGCCTGTATGCATATGTGTGTGTGGTCTTTACATAAATGTTAAAATTCATCTAATGAAAATAATTTGGAAAATGTTCTTTATCAATGCACAGTTTTATTTGTTCATTTGTTTTGTTTTGTTTTTAGATTCTAAGTATAAGTTAAATTATTCAGTATTTGTGGCCTTTAAGGTTTTGTAGAATTCCTCTATCATATCATTTGTTCTGGTGACTTTTATGGGGTGAGGAGGCTCTTTGACAACTTTTTATTTCTTCTATGAAAACCGTACTACTTAAATGTTATGCTTCTATTGAAGCTAGTTTTATAAATTATATCTTCCTCACAAGCTATACATTCCCTTTAGTTTTCAAAAATTAATTTGCAGGGTGCCTGGGTGGCTCAGTCAGTTAAGTGACCGACTTCGGTTTGGGTCATGATCTTATGGTTCACGGGTTGGAGCCCCGCGTTGGGCTCTGTGCTGACAGCCAGCTCAGAGCCTGGAGCCTGCTTCAGATTCTGTGTCTCCCTCTCTCTCTGACCATCCACTGCTCACACTGTCTCTCTCTTTCCCTCTCTCTCTCTCAGAAATAAGTAAAACATTTAAGAAATTAAAAAAATTAATTTGCATGTAACTATGTAATGAAGTCTCAAACTTTATTTTTTAAAAAATTTTTAACCTTTATTGATTTTTTGAGAGAGACAGAGAGAGAGAGAGAAAGAAAGAATGAGTTGGGGAGGGGCAGAGAGAGAGTAAGACACAGAATCTGTTTACCTTTAGAATTTCTTTTATTTATTTTATTTTGCTTTATTTTGTTGGTCATTTTCCTATTCTTTTTGAGTTGCATGTTTTATTTCACTGATTTCATTATGTTGTTATGTGTATTTAATGCTATGAATTTCTTTGGAAGACTGCTTTAGCTATGTTCCATAGATTCTGGACATATGTCTAAGTGGGTTTGAACTCTGCTCCTGGCACCAAAATATGTGTTCATTTTCTATTACTGTATAACAAGTGAGCAGCAACTAGTGGCTTAAAACAACACACATTTGTTATCTCTCAGTGTCTGTGGGTTAGAAATCCAGGCATGGTTTAGCTGGACCACAGGGTCTCTCAAGTCTATAATCAGGGTATCAGATAGGTTGCATTCTTTTCTGGAGCTTGAGGTCCTTTTATAACTCTGTAAAATTGGTGGCAAAATTCAGTTCCTTTTGGGTGTAGCCTTGAAGTGTCTGTTTTCTTGCTGTCTATCAGGTGGAAGCTGCTCTCAGCTCTTACAGCCCCATGGTTATTTGCTATGTGGATCTTTCAGAGGCCCTTCTACATATGAGTTTACTTCTCCGGGGCCAGCAAGGGAGAGCCCCTCACTCCCATCTGCTAAGACAGAATCTTGTATAATGGAGCCTAATCAAGAAATGACTATCCAGCCACCTTTGTCATATTGTATTGGATAGAAGAAAGTCACAGGTTAAGCCTAAACACTGAGATTGTACAAAGGTGTTACTCATCAGAAGCCCATCGTGGGACATGTTTGCTTTGTCTTTGTATGTAATCTGGTTTTTCTTTCTGGTTGATCTTAGGAACCTTTTTTGTCTTTGGTGTTATGCAGCTTCACTCTGATGGTTCAGGTGAAGATCTGGTTTTATTATTTTAGGAGCCAATCCTTGTTTCCTATAGCAAGATGTTGTATTTTTCAATAATTTTGGAAGTTCTCAGGCATTTTGTTTTCAAACATTGACAGGGGGTTGCTTTTAATTAGGGACCAGGTAAATTTAATTTCTCAGTTTGATTTTTCTGTGAACACATGAGTAATGTAAATTTGAATTTTAGATTTGTGTCAGAGTAGTACTATTCTCCTTTATCCCAGGTTTTATTGAGATATAATCGATCTATAACATTGTATTAGCCCAAGGTGTACAACTTAATGTTTTGATATGTGTATGTTTTGTTAAATAATCACAATACGTTTAGTTTTTATTTATCACCTCACATAGTTACAAATCCTTTTCTTGTGATAAGAACTTTTAAGCTTTGTGATTTTTAGTTCTCAGGGGAGACTATTATTATTGCTGTTATTATTATTATTATTATCATCATCCTGCACAGAGTTTCTGAGTTAAATAGATTTTCTTTCAGTTACTTGAACGGGTAGTCAATATTTTCATAGCAGAAATGGCCTATTTAGTTGTACCACTTTGCATGGGAGTTTGGTTCGGTTACCCTACTTTGGGCAGGCCCTAGGTTTTGTTTACTGTTCTGTCACATGCAGCGTGGGTCCCCCATGATATTAACTCTTGGTATTGTGTTGTATCCTCAGGCCGGCCTTGTGCTCCACTTTTGCTTACTTTGCTGGTTTTGGCTTATGATTGATTTTTTGGTTGATTGGTTGGTTTGGTTCTCCCTGATCTTTGCTGATTTTTTAAAACTGAGACATAAATGTCATATTTGGTGATCTCTTTTTTTTTACTTCCTTATAATTCAGCAATTCATTTAATGCTATTTTCGTCATTCTTTACCCAGTATCTTTGTGTTTTACAGAGGGGGAATATTTTAGGATATAGCCATATTGTTGATGTAACAACCCACATGTTTAAATTGTTTTTAGTTCATTTTTAAATTTTTTTAATGTTTTATTTATTTCTGAGAGAGAGAGAGGCAGAGTGAGCAGGGGAGGGTCAGAGAGAGAAGGAGACACAGAATGTGAAGCAGGCTCTAGGGTCTGAGCTAGCTGTGAGCACAGAGCCCAAGGTGGGGCTCGAACCCATGAACCTTGAGGTCATGACCTGAGCCAAAGTTGGACACTTAACTGACTGAGCCACCCAGGCACCCCTAAACTGTTTTTAGTTCTAATTCCTGATTTAGCCTTGGCTTTCCTCTGAAGATTACATAGAACACTTCTTTCTCTTGGTCCCAGGCAGTCACCTTGCATCTCTAAGCCTCTCTCTCAGTCGACCAATGTCTCTCCCAGTCCGGGAAGTTTATCCTGTGAAAACAACCTTGCATTTGTTCATTTCTTCCAAGAGAGAGAACGTCTTTTAGCAATATTTTTTTCACAATGAATCCTCTATTATGGAGGCTGGAACAGATGGAAAATCGGTTTGCTACAATCAGTCGTTAAAAGATTTTATTAGAAAACAACTTAAAATATTTCCTTCTAATTTCTAATAAACATGTAAATTTATTTAGTCACAACTTTTCTTCCTGGTTTTAAAACAAACCAATTTCAGCTTTATAAAGCTAAAAATTAGAATAATTATTTTTACTACCAGGAAAAATTTGTTACGTCTTGAATTATGGTGGGAAATGGTCTGTAAATGACTTTATCTGTGATCTTTTTTGTCTTTTATACTACAGGCCTGCTTCTACTTTTACAATTAAACCAAGTCCTAGAAGGTATGCAAACTTTAGTGAACATGAGAATAGTTTGGCGTGCTTGATAAAATTGCTTATTCTCTGACTGCATATCTATTCTGCTTCTATAAGGTAAGACTATAGCCTCTGCATTTTTGTTTATTAAAAAATTCTTTTTTAATGTTTACTTATTCTTGAGGGGAGAAGGGGCAGATCAAGAGGGAGACAGAAAATCTGAACCAGTTTCCAGGATCTGAGCTGTCAGCACAGAGCCCGACATGGGGCTCGAACTCACGAACTGTGAGATCATGACTTGAGCCAAAGTCAGATGCTTAACTGACTGAGCCCCCCACGTGCATACTTCTGCATTTTTAACAAGCACCTAGATTAATCTCACAAATGAGGACCAGGGATCATAATCTAAGCATGACTGAGGTATACTGACTCTCAACAAATCATCCTAAAATCTCTCCTTTCTCTTTTATGGGTGTTTGCAGCACTTTTAACTTTAGAGGATAGCCTCAAACTGGCAACATACTGAGTTGAGTTAGATTTTAAATTATAATTTACCTACACTCTGATTATTTCCAGGCCTAGATTAATTTGTTTCATGTTCTGGGTCTTTGGGATTTTTCTGACTTGCACATTTTTATTTTATTATGTCCTTAATATTAAAGGTATAAATTATGATTTTGACATTTGATAACTTTCTTAGGGATGTTTAAATATCTCCTTTGGCTGTCCAGTGTTACATTTTATGTTTCCAATTGACCATGAGTACTTTTTTGCTTTTCCTTTTCTCTTTTCATATTCATACTATTGAGGTTACAAGCATTCAGCATTTCCCATTGCTTTTCCTTCTAGTTATGCTACTCACATATATTTTATTGTGATTTTGTTTAATTATCCCATAAGTTGCTTTATCCATTTATTCCAATAATATCTCACTTATAATAACATGCACAGCAGTGTTCAACCTTTACATAAATTGCAGTTAAGTGTAGTGAGCTAGTTTCATATATATGTATATACACACACACACACATATATATATGGTTTGCTGTTTTCTAATTAGATTTATTTGCCTTTTACCTAGTACAATTTTATACTTTAATAATATGCTCTGTTGGTTTGTTTTCTTGAATTCATTACCTATAGTTTTTCTAGGGTTTAACTGAAAGGATCATAATATGATTTTCAGAAAAATTTTACTTATTTTGATAAAGTAAGGAATTCATTGCAAGTGTAGCATTGAATACACATTGAATAAGTACCTCAAGGATGAGTTTTATTTTACCATTATCAGGACAATCATGAAATATCTTACATTATTATGGAGTTTGTTCTCTAAAAGGGAATAGATTAACAGCACATGGACTCATTCATATCTCATGCCTTTATTGTTCAAAATTAAGTCTAAGGTGATGATTTGCTAGAAAAGTTCAGCAGACACTGAGAAAATCAGAGTGGGCTGAGATATTAAATCTAGGTGGCTTGCATGGCATTCTATTGTAGGAGGGACGAGACCCACACAAAAAAACTAAACATGAA
Organism: Proteles cristata cristata; assembly: GCA_017311185.1. NCBI lineage: Eukaryota > Metazoa > Chordata > Mammalia > Carnivora > Hyaenidae > Proteles > Proteles cristata. The sequence continues at coordinate 178,680 of JAESUZ010003084.1, forward strand.
CAAGATGAATCAAGAACTGTTTCCTTTGTTAAAAACTTCCAGCAAATTTACCTCATACTGAAAAGGAAAAATACGACTACCCAGGGGCTTTCTTGAGCCTGTCTTCTGCTCTACAGGGGCCACAAGCAGGTATCTTGGAGACTTCATCACAGTGCTCAGGCATTTGGGGTGAAGGCTCACCCTCTGAGAAACATGGTAACATGTGCTGGGAACCATGAGAGATGAGAAGAAAATAGCTTCAGACTAACATCACCGCAACTAAAGGCACAGAGTTTAGCTAGGAAGGTGGAGAGGGTGGAAATCATGACCCAATGGACTTTAAGCCTGTTTATTTTTTGTTTACTCAAAATTTCATTTCACTATATTTAACAAATCGACAGTTCAATAGGATTTTGTAGTAGAAGTAAGCATTTTCATAGCTTCTGTGAGTTTCTTTTAAATAAAATCATACAAATATTTAGTCTTTCATTTTGATCGAGAAATTAAATATATATGATCAACTATAGGAATTATTTAAAATACATATGTACGTATACAATACAAATTTTAAACCACTACTAAATGTTTTTTCTTCCTCGCTGACCACCTTGATAATTTTTAGCATTAGAACATATATTTGAAGGAATCTCATGTCTATGTGGATTCCCATATGTATGGAATTAAATTTGATTTTCTCCTGTTAAAAAAGAAAAGAAAAATGTTTGACAGATCTTTCCCTTCATCAGCTGTCATGTATTTGGTGCACTGTCCTGCACCAGGGATCATTAAAGTCATGATTAATTATAAAAGTAGCAAATGTATTATTGAAGCCTTTTGTGGAAGAGATGGTCCTAACATCTTAAGTCTTCAGGATTTCTCTACTGTTCTCTACAGGTTTGAATTTGTTCAGTGACACTCATTTGTCCTGTTTTCTGCCTCTCTTATCGAAGAGCATTTAGCAAGTACTTTTCTCTGTGAATATGACAAAATCAGTTACTGCAACTGAAAACTGCATTTTTCAAAGGAGAGAAAGAAAAAGCATGTGTTCTTTAAGAATATTAGTAATATTCTAGGAATAGAGCTCAAGTTCGAATATTAAAACTTTGAGTTGTTTGCTCATATTTTATTCTTATGGATAGAAGTCTTATTTATTTACTTACTTATACATCAAATCCTATTTTGAAATTCAGAAAGTAAAGCATTTTACTTTTTGTGATGTGCTTTTTCACAGCTATTTATTTCCTTATTAGAAAAAGGCACCTAAGAGGTGCCTGAGTGGCTCAGTCAGTTAAGCTTTCGACTTCAGCTCAGGTCATGATCTCATGGTTTGTGGGTTCCAGCTCAACGTTGGGCTCTCTGCTGTCAGTGCAGAGCCTTCTTCAGATCCTCTGTCCCCCTCTCTCCTTGTCTCTCCTCTGCTCATGCTCTGGTTCTATCAAAAATAGATGAACTTTGTTTAAAACCGATGGCTTAGATAGCAAGTATTTCTTGTTTTTAAAAATGTGATGCTTTTAAGTGGAATAAGATACTAGAAATTTTTAAGTGGAATAAGATACTAAAAATTAGATTGATGGAGCCTTGGTTCTGCTCCATGTTGTATCCTTTCAGCTCCACCTGATGTTTTGAAGAGTGTCTGAAGCACTTTCCACCTGTCCTCATAAGTTAGAGCTTTCCTGGGCAGAGCAGAAGTGAGGAAAAGAGCTCAGACTTTAGAATTTGCCTTCCTCATATACTAAGATAAGAGCTGTCAAATTCATTAGGAAAATCAGGCAACCTGCAGAGAAGATATTCTTTTCTTTTTAAATTTTTTTAATGTTTATTTATTTATTTATTTATTTTTTGAGAGAGAACACGCATGAGTGGGAGAAGGGCAGAGAGAGAGGGAGACACAGAATCTAAAGCAGGCTCTAGGCTCCCAACAGTCAGCACAGAGCCCTACAAGAGGCTTGAACCTGAAATCATGACCTGAGCCGAAGTTGGATGCTTAACCAGTGGAGCCACCCGGGCGCCCCAGAGAAAATTTTATAGTATCTCAGATTCTGATCCAGAATGCTACATACGGAGAATAAAAGACAATTTACTGTTGAATAAGGTATCAATTTTGTTGATAATGAATTGGCAGTAATAATAACAACATAATAATAGGAAGAGCAGCTAATTGTTGTTTAGTGCTGTTTATGATATGCAGTGTATTTTCCATTTATTACTCCCACAATAGCCCAATAAGTTAGGTGTTATAATTATCCACGTTTAAGTAAGGTTTAGCTATAAAATTTATCTATGTTACTATAAAGCTTGCTTAGTAACAGCTAGTCATTGTAGTAATGACCCAGTGTTTGAGTAGTTATTCCAAGCATAAATGCATAGGCACACAGAGAAACATTACAATGCTACTGAAAAATAGAACTCTGATAGCCTTTGTTTTAAATAAAAAAGTTTCCCTTTATTCTCAGACAAAGGATGTGAGCATAATAGACATAAGTCACAATACACTTAGGAAAAATAGATAAATATACATTTGTCATAGATTTCAGAAGGGTCAAACAGGCATCAGTATTCTTTCTCTGTCTCTGTCTCTTTCTCTCTCTATGGTATATGTGTGCATCCCTGAATACATTATTTAATGTGCCTAAGCCTTAATTTCCATAGCCATAACAACAAGGATGATAATATCCTTCACAGTATATATTAGGAATCACACTTGATAATATAAGGAAAATATTACCCAGAGTGCTCCTTACATAATATATCATTTCCCATTTCTGTCACTTGATGTTCTGAGGATAAAGCATTTAGAAATCCCATGCTTTATGAATATTAATTTTTTAAAAAGTCAAATGGGCCCCCAATAGTAAGTTTTATATAATTCACTCATTACCAGGAAACAGAAGCAATTTTATAATAGACACTCTGGATTATAAAAGAGCTGAGATGTTTAATATTTCAGTATGCTAGAATAAGTGATATACGTAGACAACTTAGCAATGAGATGACATTACCTAAAATTACATTGACGTAGTGAAGTGCTGAATTATGAGTGGTCAATAAGGCGACAAGATGGTGTACAAATTGCTAATTGTTCTATGGGGATTAAAAAGAAATGTAAGGAAATAAAGTCCCTCGAGGCCCTGAGCTTTGAGGGAAATGTGTTGAATAGACCCTGGAAAGATAGGTGGTCTGTGTATATATGCAAGGGAAGGGAGGGAATTCCAGACAAGGAAAGGGCTTGAATTAAGGTACAAAATAGGAATAGCTTCTTGTGTGTGTGTGTGTGTGCGTGTGTGATATGTACATATGGGGGCTGGGGCTGTCAGCCTGCCTTGATCACAAAATTCATATTAGGCAGCAATGAGAAATAAGGGTGGGTGGGTTCACCGAGGCAGGATCATGCGTTCCTGAGCTCCAAACACAAAAGCAGTATTTCATCACTGGCTTGGCATGAAGGGTCTCAACAATTCCAGTTAATAATGTTGATGTTGGTCATATGCCCCTCATTAGTGAGTATACATAATGGACCATTTTTTCCCACTTATTTGTGTATTTTTCCTAGATTATCAAGATTTTTTTTTAGCATTGATTTTCTTTTTTCTATGAAAGGTGAAGTAGTATATTCATGTAGCCACTTACCAGGCACCAAGCTAGAGATAATATGAAGAAATGGACTTAAATGGATAATATTTATTGAATGCCTATTATTCATCACACCCTGGACTTAAGTTTTGAGGGGATAGAAGTGACGAAGAAATACAACCTGCGCCAACACAGAGCTTATAGTCTAAGAGAAAATGTAGGCATTGTTTGTTTGTTTTTTTTAAGTGCAAGGAATTTTGAAAGGACAGACATCTAGAGTGCTGTGACCCCATCTAGACAGTAATAGGAAATTCACAGAGGAATGAAAGACATTTTCTCATCATGGAGTCATATGATAAGCAGTTGAACATGTCCTCCATGCTGTCACCGCCATCACTAATGGAGGTTCTGTATTTCAGGGATGGTGGGTCTTTATTCATTAAAATTTCTTTGTGTCTTACCAACTGCTAAGTGCTTTTGAGAAGAGTTAAACATAGCAAGAAAAGCAAATACCTTTTAAGAGGTTGTTGGGAAATAAGGTGAACACGTTTAAGTAAGGCATTAGAGGTAAGCTGGAATTTCCTTTTATTTCAGAGAGAGAAACCATCTAAACTGAGCTAGATGTTTCTAGATGCGCCAGAGCATTATCTATGTTAGTATGTTAAACTCCTAAAGAATAGCCCTATTGATTTTGGTGGCTAAGGCAGTTTGGTGGATGTGGTCACTGCTCAGTTCTTAATAGTTGGGGTTCTGGAGTAACTATGGTCCAGAGGCCATTGGCCAGTGCAGAGACATCCAGTCTCAGCCCTCATGATGGAGTATTTAGCAGGATTGGCTTCTGGTATGTATCGTAACCAGGTGTTTCTTCCCAGATCGGAGCAGGGGATACATTCAAGCCTTCAAACAAAATTCATATACAAAGAGGTTCCAAAATGTGGTTATGAAAAATACCACTTTTCTGAGACCTGTTAATAGGCATTTCTTTAAAAAGCATGACAGGAGAGGCTTTTCCTTGATTTTGTCAAGTTGGTGAGCTCCAGATAATCAGGCTCTTTCCTCTCTGTGTATGTAAATATGTCATGACTCTTCTCCTGGGATCTGGTGCACAGCATTTCCCAAAGGTAGTTCCCGGGTGGGCCCCGGGAACAGCTTGATACACCAGCATTCATGCTCAGTTGTAGGAGAGTCTATAATAAACTGTAGCAATCTGATCTTGATTATGGTGACATTTTTATTTCTTGACCTCTGAGAGATCCCAATCAGTCTTTATTCATTTTGCGCCCCTGCCACAGTGCCTTCAGCCTACAGGGGAAACCAGGCTTGGCTTGTCAAAGTCACTTGACTGAAGCCAGATTGAGTGCTTTTTATCAAAGAATGCCACACACAAACTTTTAGACATTTTGCTCTCGATGAGATACTACATCCAAAACAAATTAAATGCCTCATGCTCTAGCTTCCATCACTTCTTATTCTGACCTCAGAAAATTCAAAGCAGCTGAAAACTATTATATAATTATTCTCATATATTTGTTTACTGTTAGCAAATCACTCCTTACTTGTTTTTTTTTAAATGATGAATTGTCCTAGTTCCTTTTAAATCTGTCATATGGAAACACACACTCCTTTCATTTCTGGCAAATAATCCCACCCATGTCTGTCTGGTGGTATAACCCATTAGGAATGTACTCATTCAGAGGTTTGTTGAGAAACTTTCTATAAATCTTTTTGAAAGAGATTGGCATATTCCTGTCACATATCCTGACCTTGTGTGTGTGTGTGTGTGTGTGTCTGTGTAACGACCACTGATTTTTGTATCCTAACGGTACTGTTTTTACTCCTTAATTACTGTTGCCAGACAAAATAAAGGATGCCAAATTACATTTGAATTTCAGATAAACAACAATTTCTGGTATAAATAAGGTATGTCTTACATTCCAAAAAATTCCTTAGTTTATCTGAAATTCAAATTTGACTAGGAATCCTGTATTTGTATTTGCTAAATCTAAGCAACTCACGTGAGATAAAAGAGCACCCATGGGTAGTATCGATCATTCTTGTGTTTTCAGTTTACATGAGTCATGCACCTCTACCCTGCCTGTACCAGACGCAGATCATATTCCAAAGTACTTGAATGATACCTCTTGTCTTCTAATGCTGATAACTTAATACAGATATCAGTATTTGAGTTTCTTATCTACCTTAAAGAAAAGCTCAGGCATCATAAACACCACCATGACCATGTAATCTTCTGTGTCTTAATTTCTCTGAGGGTCAGATACCTCAACAGTTAATGGGGATAATAATAACTACTTCTTTAGCCTGTGGCAAGGATGAGAATAATTCAATTTTTGCCATGGGCCTGATACAACCCCTGCAGCTTCGTCCTGCAACATCACTAATACTGGTATGCGGCAATGCATGCCAGGTGCTGCCCTCAGCACCAGAGAGGTGAGAGTGAACTAGACAAAATTTCTGTAGATGATAAGCAAGAAACAAAGAAGCAAGGGAGGTTTAGACAGTGGTAAGTGCCGGGAGCCGCACTGACCTCTCTGGAGGGCAGTCACAGCAAGGAAATGGCAATGTTTGCACAGCTATCGCCATGAGAAATGAAAACTGGTATCTCCTGCTACTACTGGCTCGTGTTGTGCTGGTACTGACCAGGCCTCACAATATTCCATATCAGACCAATATTCTGAACACAGATACCTCATAAGGAAAAGCATATTCCTGCCTTTGCAAGAGAGGTTTTAGATGAAAGCTCTATGGATGATTGTCAAAAGGCTCTTCCTAAGGGCCTTGCAGATCCAAGACTTAGGAGTTTAAGAACACAAGAATTACAACTGAGCCTGGTCCCGAGACAAAGAGCCTAATTTAGAGTTAAGGTACAGATAAGGGCAGAACTTAAATTAATACTTACACCTTCTCCTAATTGGTGATGTAGGGCAGTCCCTTTCCCAAGGCCTACTTTCTGCAAACACCCTCCCTTACAGGTGGCTGGGATGAGGATAGATAAGAGTAGCTAAAACATTACCCACAAACAAGAGGCTGACACTTTTAGGGCCTCCATGGTGTTCACACATTCAGCATCTAATAGGTTTCTACAAACAACTCATTAACCAGCTCAAAAACATTGGTCCTCCTGAGAGCCAGACGGAATGACTCTTAGCCCATCTATACACTTAACCTATGACCTAACCTTAGCGTTTAACTTAGAACAAATATGTATCCTGTCTTTTACTAAGAATACCCTGCTAATTCTTTACTTATAAGATTTACTTAACCTCATTATAATTGGAATAGTTCTGCAAGAATATTTCTGTAAAACCTGCTTCTGTACACTTTCCAAAGCATCTTATCACAAAGAGTTATCCATTGTAAAAATTCCTTTTTCTGATGTCATGTTATCATTTAACCTATAAACAAAGACACAAAAACCGACAGGACAGAGATGCCTGCCTGGTTATCGGAAAGAATCTCGGGGCTCTCTCATTCTCTCTCTCGCCGACACTGTCCATCCTTCAGGGATCCCTGGACCCACCTGAGCCGGCTCGGCCTCCAGCAGGTAAGAGTTGAGCAAAACATCTAATTGGTAAACATGAAGGACCATTAGCAGGGCCAGGCTGCTCAGATGGATGAGGGAGTGTCCACTCTGAGATGGTCACATTTCATGGGATTGGAGTGGAAGAAGTTGCTGGCCATGAGGAGACCCAAGGACAGGGCATTTAGGGTAAAGAGAGTTCTAAGTGCAGAGGCAGAGAGAGCGTGGCTGGCTGAAGAGTTGGGGCATGGGGAAGGAAACAAACAGTGCTAGAGCATGAATGAGGGGCAGATTTCTAGAACACTTTTTCTCAAACTGTCTGTGGTGAAGGACAATTTTGTTTTATTCCCGATTCTTCTACAAAGCACAATAAAAATTACCGTACAATGAAATGAAGAAAAGCATATACACAATACAAGCCCATATTTCTTAGATTCAGCAGCATAAAATTATAGTTTAATAAGTGATATCAGAACAAACATAACAGGGAGAAGAGTTACAAAGGCTGTTACATATTCATTAAAAGTCTGTACGTAGGCAAACAATATACCATGTTGAATAAGATATGCCCACCAATCATATATGTGAATGTGGCAATGTCAAAATGCTATACAAGTTTTTTACTCTCGCTTCTGCAGATGGGACTGGTGCCTGGACCACACTTTGCATAGCTGCAAAATTGTTCTACTAGGAGAAAGGCAGAGGTCAAATGACCATGCTAAGAAGTCAAGATTTAATTCTAAGTGCTAACCAGATAGTAAATTAATAATAATATGAGGAATGATGACAATAAGGAAGATTTATTTTTATGGTCAACTGTGAAGGAAATGGGATTATCTTTATCCTAAACTTCCCAGAAGCTTAGGTCTAAGCAGGCTGATTCATTGTGGAAGATGTCCACAATGGCAAAATGTCCACATTCTTCCAATGCTCCCACCATTTCCATAGTACCAGATGGTTCTTCCTTTCAGCAATGTACTGGAAAGCGAGATCTACGTGGGGAGACAAGAGAACTCCATTCTAGTCTGGCTCTGAATGATAGCAACGCTTGGCATGTTATTCTTAACATGTGTGGGTCTTGGTTTTCTCACTTATTAAAAAAAATAGGGTGGAGGACTAGCTAATACCTAATGTATTCTCAAATTTTATAAATCTGCAATTCTAATTATATCTTTTTTCAACAGTAGAATTTTCAAATTTTATAAATCTATGATTTTAACTGTATCTTTTTTCAATAGTACAGTAATTTTGTCAGAAAGAGAGCTTGCTAAATTAAAATCATATAAATAATTTTAAATCAAATCAGGATTGTTTTAATCAAACTAATTAAAACCAAACTAAAATCAAAATAATGTGTTTTTTTTTAATTTTAGGGGAGTGAAACTGCTAGCAAATATTTGAATAGCTGAAATTTCTTCTAATTCCTATATCTTGTCTCCACTCTGGGTTTATCTTACTAGGACAGGGTTTCCAGCATACTCTGGTTAAGCTGTCTGTAGGTTCAGAAATTAGTATTTATTCACTTTCTCTTTGATCCTTTTCTTTAACTTTTTCCATCTTGATTTATTTTCTTTGTACTCATAAGAGGAGCATTTAATTAGTTATACTTAAGAAAAATTACCTCCTCCAAGCAGATTGGACAATTTTCTCAATGGTATCCTATAAAGAGTAGCTCCCAGATGAAATCTTTATTTCTTTGTTTTAATTTTTAAATTTATTTAAATCCAAGTTAGTTAACATATAGTGTAATAATGATTTCAGTAGTAGAATTTGGTGATTCATCACTTACATATAACACCCAGTGCTCCTCACTTAAAGCCCATCCCCCCACCCAACACCTCTCCAGCAACCCTCAGTTTATTCTCTGTCAGTTTCTCTCCCTCTCTCTTTTTATCTTGTTTTTCCTTCCCTTCGCCTATGTTCATCTGTTATTCTTGTTCCAGTATTACTCATCAGGTTTCAAGCTTTAGGTTTACTGATTTCTATATAGGTTCTCTGTGATAATTTGGAGAAGGTGCCAAAAACAATGTTCCTTCCTAGAATATTTTAAAGGTACATTTCTAAGGCATGCAAATAAAGGTGTTCTGGAAATTGCCCATTCATCAATTAGATATTTATTGACCACTTCACTTAAGTATTCGAATAATATAAAAGTAAATGGTACCCAACTACGCCCATAAGAAGAGCATGATTGTCTGAGAAGAAACACTGGATTTAATGGGTAGGACTCTTGAATTGATGGAAAACTCTTTAATTAAGTGCTGTGAGAACCTGAGGTCCGAATCGCTAAACTCCCGATAGAGTTACGACAAGAGTTTTGGGCATACTAGAATGGGATCTTGAAGAATGACTGAAAAGGATATTTCAGTCCCAGGGAAAAGCTCGTGCACAGGTACGGCAGGCACTTCTGTGAGGAATTTGGAGGGAACAGGCTTGTGCTTCTAGCGTCGCATTTTGAAGATTATTATGTTGCCAAGTTTGCAAGTGATTTCTACTAAAGGGGAATCCACCTTAGAGGATGCAAGCAGGGAAAGGAAGCGTCATTGAGAGCCAATAGTGTCGGGCATTTTACCGGTATCACCCGCATTTAATCTTGATCAGACCAGACTTCCAGGTGGTCTTGACTTTTCCTCGCGTACAAAGGAAAGAACAGCCGCAGTCAGCTTTGCCACCGTCCATAAAGGAACAGAGCTAGTTGAGTGGCAGAAGATGGCATTTTAATCTAATTGTTTGACTTCCCAGTTCCGGCGTTTCTTACCGGTCAGCACGAGGCCTCCAGAAAGGGTGGACAGACTCATTGCTGGTGGGAAAAGGTCTCATTCGTCTTTGCCCTCGGGCCACCCAACTTCTAATGCTCCTTTCAAAAGGTTATCCCCCAGGGCATTTTATGTGCGAGGGGATGGGAATTTACCTAACTTCAGAATGCTGCCCCCTTGCTTATCAACAATGGCCTCACGGGGTCTGCCTTCAGGCTTTTCATCCCACTGCAGGTCTGGTAGAGCAGTTCACAGGCTACAGGGACAAACTTAATTAAATTCAAGTGAGTGGTGTTAGGAGGGCCTGTCAGGCGCCGTTGTGTGCGGCTGAATAATTGAGTTGTGCGCGGTTTTTTTTTTCTCTCTTTGCCTTCTTGGTGGTAGGCTTTTTTGGGGGGTTTTGTTTTGTTTTCTTTGGGTTTCTAAAGATGACCCTGACACTTTTCATAAAGCTGTTTTCTAGTAGGAACGCCCTCCATCAAAGAGACGCAGTTTGGTTGCCAGGATACCGTGAGAAAAGAGAACTCCGAAGTGACAATGCTGACCTTTTATTGGAGGATCCAGGGTCTACGCTGGCTCAGTACAAAAGCACCTCCCGGGGACCTCACAGCTAGAACTCCGCCGTGTCACTACCTGAACGCCAGGCTGCCGGACAGGAAGGCACAGCCTCGCCCGGAGGCCGCTTGTAGCTGCCACTGAAAAACAAACCGTATCAAATTGGCAGTGAGGAAGAGAAAGGTCACTTAGAGATCCATTTTAAAAATATCACTTATGATAAGCCCAGATGAATTCAGTCAAGGAGTGTTTTCCAACGTAGCCCGGCTGGTAGGGGAAGAATGGTGGTGCCTGCTTGGGAGAGAGGAGGCAGCAAATGTTTTGAAGGCTGGTTGGTTAGTTGTTCGGGGCTGGATTGTATGAGCCTTTGGTACCTCAGATTTTAGTCCTTAGGGTATTTTTTTAAAGATGGTCTTTGTTTCTCCTGGGTGTTTAAATAGCAGGAAGGTTACCACTTAGGGATTCCTCAGTTCCTGCTTCCCTGATGGTGGTCAGTAATCATCCTGTCTTTATGTTAATTTCCAGTTGTAATTAAGCTGCAGTGCTGATTTCCAGTAAGAAACCATAACAGATATAAATGATACAGTGAATATTTAAAAACTTCTGTTGTTCTTGACCTGGGAATCACTAGTTGGAAGGATGTGATATGGTAGAAATTTTTAGTATTTCATCCATACACATAGGGTTTTAGAGAGGGCTTCTGGCTTGAAAACACTTGACTGTATTTTATGGCAGTATACCTTATGGAAGTGTTTATAAATTAGGTGTGCATATTAAGTTTTCTTCTTTTTAAAATATTTTAATGTTATAGCTGCTTCCACCCTGATAGTGGTATGGAACTCCAAAGTTATGAAATGCTGTCTTTCACATTACACACATGATGAAATGGAGGTTGACTGTACAAAGCTGTGCACTCTCTGTGCCAAAACTGCCTTGTTTCTCAAAAAAGTCTCCTGATCCTTGGATGAGAATGGGTAGGGAGGAGATTCTCTGTCAATCAGTTTCATTTTCTGTGTGTGTGTTTTTTTTTTTTCTTAATGGTTTTACAGAGATCCCTTCTCTCTTTCTTTGGACCTCTGAGGATCTTTGGGTATTTTAGACAACATTCTAGAGTAATATACGATCTGGCTGTTGTGGGCCAGAGATAAATTCTTCCATAGGTCTCCGTGGTTTCGTTTCTTCAGTCAGAGAACATCTGGGAATTAAAGCATTAATTGCAGAAAGGATCAACAAGTGATTAATTTGCAATTCAGTCAGAGGTTGTAGTGAAAACCCTGAAATTTATAGTCGGAATAACTAAGGAGTCTAATATTAATTTAACAAAATATTTAATGAGCACCTACTATATGCCAAACATTATTCTGAATGCTGGATCTATAGCCGTAAACAAAGAAAGTGCCTGCCTAGATAGGTTGGTAGAGATCAATTGCAAAGAAACGTGAGGTCAGGGCTCAAAGACTGACATAGGGATATTCCCTGATTGGTGTTGGCACACCTCCTAAAACATCCACAAGTGATTATGATGTTCTACCATTTGTATTTGGAATGTAACCCAAGGCTTTCTTCTCATACTGGGGAGGTTTGGTTTGTTTAAAATGGTCTATAGAGGTTTGGAACATAATATAAATATATCCTTTATAAACATCTATTTTAAAAAACATTGTATTGAGAAATTCATAAAGCCTGAAGTTTGGATATGAAAATCAGCAGGCTTTCTTCTGGGCAGTTTTTCCTCAACGAGATGTTTAGTGGAAGAGGTCATTATTTGGAACAGAGAATTTAATTCATGGAATTGGTTAAAGAGATTAAAGGAGGGGGCACCTGGGTGGCTCAGTCCATTAAGGAACAGACTTTGGCTCAGGTCATCATCATGTTTTGTGGGCTCTCATGTTTTGTGGGCTCAAGTCCCGCATTGAGCTCTGTGCTGACAGCTCAGAGCTTGGAGCCTACTTTGGATTCTATGCCTCCCTCTCTGTCCCTCTCCTGCTCGTACTCTGTCTTTCTCTCTCTCAGAAATAAACATTTAAAAATAATTTTTTAAAAAAGGAAATTGGGGGAGACAGAGACACCAGAGGCCAATAAGGCAAGGATTAGCAAGAAGTTGTTGAACTTCTGGCTGGAGGGGAAGAGGAGAAGATCCAGGATGTGCCAGGGCCACACATCAGGAGCTGGAGCCGTGGTGGTACAGGCTGGCTGGGGCTGGAGTCCTGAGTGGGGGTGCTGCTCAGGGCAGAGAGGGGGTAAATCTGCTTTGTGCTACCCTCGCATCTTCCAGGATCCTACTAGTGCCTCTCATTACAAGGAAGCCAGTTAACAAGGGAGATTGTGAAACACAGGCTGCAGGAATCAGATTCCTCAGAACTAGAGGAGAGCAGATAAAGACAAGAAATGAATTTGGTAGACACCAACCAAGGTCTGCACATTTATTGACTTTTCTTTGTTTAGAGTAGGCTCTCCGACCAAACTGCTTGGGGTCAAATCCTAGCCTTGCTACTTATCTGTGTGTAATCTCAGCCAAGTGACTTAGTCTCTCAAAGTCTCATCTTATCTGTAAAATGAGGAGCAAGTAGGAATGATATTATATAACTTGTAAGACTGGTCTTAAATGAAATAATGTAGTTTAGTGTGTTACTTTTATCATTATCACTGAGTGTAAAGCATTGCACTAGGTGATATGAGAAGTGTAATAAAAGCCATTACTGTTCTCAAAGTCATGTATAATTTATTCTGCAAAGGAAACACACTGATAAATAATATAAGGTACACCCTCTACAGAGGGTGGAGTGAATGTTGTATGTCAACTAAGTATGGAACCACTATATTCTGTTTTCAGGTTGTTTTATTAGTATACTGAAAGGCTTTCCAAATGTTATGAAATATAATGTATATAATTTTGGGTATGTAATATCCATATGCTATCACCTTGTCTATTTTCCTCTTTTGGGACCTTTGATGAATTTCCCGTTTTTCACAATTAGAAATAGTGGTGTAATGGTATAACTGTAAACCAGAGAACTCAAGTTCAGATGCCTGCAGGGTGAAGTCAAGTCCCTAAGGAACAGCCAAGTGGAAGACAACCCGGCCAGGTAGAGACAGTGGAGAATGCATGCCCCACGTAAGGGCATTCAGAACACAACCACCAAAGCAAAAACAGCAGTAGGATTTGGCAGTTGGGCCATCAGTTTGTGACTTATGGACTTTTGTTAAAAGTTTTCCAGAAAACTACCTGTAGGAGATTGAATGCTTGTCTCAATTCTTCCTCTTCCACTGAGTCCGTGACTCTGCAGTGTTGTCATTCTGCATGGATCATATGTCCTCATGACTTGACTCAGAGTTTGGTTTTACGATTCACTTTGGCTTCTGGTCTGTGCCAGTCCCGAGCCTGGGTCCATAGAAGTCTAGCACATTTCCCCTTGCCCTCTAATCACCCTGCTGTCACCTACAGAAAGGCTGGCTTTGGCTCGGCCACTGATTTCAGGAGAAGGATGAGATCCATAGAGAGGAGATCCATGCCAGCCAGAATTTCAGTATGAAGCAGAACCATCCTGCTGCCCCAGGCACCTGTACGTGGGATATAAATGTTTATTTCTGTATGCTGCCGTCACGTTAGCAGTAGCTAAACAAATATGATATCAAATTCCTTTCTAGAAAAGTATAAATTTGCATTCACCTACCAATGCGAGTTCACAATATCTCATTGTTTGATTTTGCATTTTGAGTTTACTAAAATTTCACTTTTAATTGTATATGTTTATTAATGATTTACATTTCTTCTTTTGATCATGTCTTTGACAGCTTTTCTACTATAATTTTGTTTGTAGGAAGCTCCTTATATATTAAAAATGTGAGGGTTTATTCACTTATGATGAATTTACTATGTCAGGCACGGTTTTTATCTATAATCCTTGTTAACACTTTTCCCCCCTAAATTGCTGTTTACCTTTTAAGTTTGGTCTATGATTGTTTATACCCTATGTGTTATATTTTCCCCCTCTGTTTTTCTTTCCCCTTTTCTTTAATGCATAGGAAACAGAAAACAGATTTTTTTTTTTTTTTTTTTTGAGAGAGAGCAAGAGACAGAGTGCAAGCAGGGGAGGGGCAGAGAGATGGAGATAGAATCTGAAGCAGGCTCCAGGCTCTGAGCTGTCAGTACAGACCCTGATGCAGGGCTTGAACTCATGAACCCTGAGATCATGGAGATCATGACCTGAGCCAAAGTCAGACGCTTAACTGACGGAGTCACCCAGGTGCCCCAGAAAACAGATTTTTAATCTTAGTTTTGCACTCTGCTGCTTTTTGCTGGTCTCCTCCTCGTGACACTCTGCCTTTTATCCTCCTTCCTATGTGGCCTGTTTCTCTCTTCATTCTGCCAATTTTCTTTCCCTGTCTGACTTTCTTATTTTCAAACACTTCTTTTCACCTATAACACTTTTTCTCCCATAACTCAATAGTCACATATAAAATCACGTATAATAGTCACATATAAAAGGTTGTTTTAAAATATTTTAATCTATTGCTATAAATCAGAATTTTCTTTACATTCTATATGAATACAGCAATTAAGTACTACTTTTTATCTGATAAAAAACTTAGCTATATTAAGTTACTTTTATTTGCGTATAGCTCTACATTTCTCTTTAGGTGCATAGAAAAGATTTCAGTGACCTGAAAAGGTTCTATTCTGAACAACAATTCTATTCAATTCAATAAATGTGAGATTTCTATTATCCACTCAATAGCTCCTTGAGGACCTTATTAGAGGTACTTTTATAAAACAAGGATTGGAGGCAACGGATTTAATATGATCACAGAAATAAATGTAAGAATTTAAATATGGCAATTGCCCCAAGAGAGGTACAGACAATATAGACTGGGAATTTAAAGAAGGGAGAAACCACATCCAGCTTAGGAGGTGGAAGATTTCCATTATGAAAAGTTGTTTGAGATACACTTTGATGAACTGCAGACTTTTAACAATGTCAGTTGCACCTGTTGGTTTCATCTGCTCCAAAACCATTTCCCTAACCTCTGGCGTCATCACCTTGATTTTCCTCCAGGCATAACCTACCTGTGTGGTTTGGGTGAGGTTGACCCCATCCTTGTTTCATGAGTTGCATGTGGCCCAAACTTGACTAGTCAGGTAACAATTATTACCTTGAAGATATTTGGCCCAGTGCAATTAAAAGGAACTTTCCCTTTTAGGGCTGCAAAACTTAGAGTTACAAGAGTTTACTACATGAAAGTCAATCGAACCCAACACAAAGGAAAGTAGAGGTGAGAGATGAAGAGAGTATGAGATGCAGCAGGCAGGAGGGAGTAGAGATCAAATGAAAATGAGTGTCCCATATTGATGACATTATTCAAGCCTCCTAATCCAACAGTTTCTCAGACTGACTTCTAGACTTTTCAGCTACACAGCCAATAAAATGTCTTCTTGCATATGCTTTCATGTATTAGGGTTTAGTTATTTGATAATGAAAGAGTCTTAATAGACAGCAATGGAAGGCAGGGGGCTGTGTTAGGGGTAAACCATATGAGCAAAGGCATGGCAGTGGTAAAGCCTGAGGGTATGGTCCGGGAATAACAATTGTCTTACCTGAACGGAGTGTATGACACAGACATACATACAGGCAGTAATGAAAAAGAAGTTGGGGAATTATAGTAGATTTTGCATGAAAATCTGAGTGTATGCTTACATACCTAGGCTATCACTGTCCAAAGAAATATAATGTAAACTACATATGTAATTTTAAATTTCTATTAATCAGTTAATAAAGGTAAAACTAATTTTAATAATGTTCTGTAACCCAACATATCCATAATATTACCAATTCAGCATTTAATCTCTATAAAAATTAGTATACAGAGGTTTTACTTAATTTTTTTGTACTGTTTCCAAACCTCAGT
The DNA here is from genome assembly GCA_017311185.1 of Proteles cristata cristata. Taxonomy (NCBI): domain Eukaryota; kingdom Metazoa; phylum Chordata; class Mammalia; order Carnivora; family Hyaenidae; genus Proteles; species Proteles cristata. The sequence continues at coordinate 194,985 of JAESUZ010003084.1, forward strand.
GTTCATTTTACACTTCCATCCTTTCTCACTTTGTAATGACCACATTTTAAGGGCTCAATAGCCACAGGTAGTTAGTGGCTACTGTATTAAACTGCACAGATTTTAGCGATGCAGAGATACTGAGAATTTCTGAGAAATTATGAGGGTCGTGTTTTAAGAAATTTAATGTGTCATGATCTTCAAAATTATGAGGGAAGGAAAGGCTGAAGTAGGAAGCTATTCATTGAATTATGTAAATGTTCCAGGTAATAAAGAAAGTTCAACTAGAATCATAAAAACTGGAACTAAATGGAGCTATATTAAAGACTTCAGAGGTAAAAATGAATAGGATTCGACAGAGATTTGGTATGAGGGTGATGGAGATAAAAAAATAGAAGTGATAATGATGATATAAATTTCCAATCAAGAAAGATAGGGATGTTAAAAGGAATACGTTAGTAGTAAAAATGATGACTTTCACTTTGTAGATGTTTCAGATAGTTGTAGGACATCTAAGTAATATTCCCAAAGCAATTAAAGCTGTGCATCTGTGGCTCAGGGCATGGGATAGGTAAGAGAAAAGATCTAAGAGAAATATATATGACGGTTGTGGTCGTGGGAGATAATACAATTATGAAACAAGATAAGGGAGAGTGTTGAGCAGCTTCATGTGAAGCAGAGACCAATAGAAATGAGGACATGAAGGACTTTTTTTTTTAGAAGAAAACCTAAATGTGCAATAGTTATGTGTCTATGGCAAGTCCTGAAACATTTCTTGCTTTGGCTTTCTCATCTGTACAAGGAGGTGGTGGAAGTCTGTGTTCCTCAAGCTCCTCCTAGTGCAAGCGCCTTCTAGTGTTATCACCCTGGATCAGGTCAATAGGAGCATACAGACAGAAATGGATTAAGATTTTAAAACATTATGAAATGAGTGAATGATAAGGAAGGGAAAATAAATATGACTACGATGTTAAAATATTTGAAAACCTGGAAAGAGAAACCTCATCAAGGGAAAGATTCCCTTTCTTCAGTTGGAAAAGAGCTGAGCCTGTTTGTAAGCAGAAGGTAAGAAACTTGTAGATGGAAGAACTAAAGGTAAATATTAGAAGCCGTACAAGAAATAAGGCATGCTTGGTGTGGAGTCCCAGGAGGTTCAGATATAGATTCTTCCAGCATTTACTGTATGTCTCCTCTATTCTAAGAATCATGTGTGATGTTCTTATAGATGGCATTTAACTCTTACCACAGCTCTGTGAGAGCAGAATTATTAATTCTGTCTTTTACAGCAGCAGTTGTGATATTATTTGAAACCATGAATTTCAAAGTCACACTGGGCTCAAACCTCAGCAGCATAGCTAATTAGTTATGAAAATTTGGGCAAGCTTCCTATCTTGTCCTTTACTCTTTCCTTTTTTTTGTAAAATAATATCAATGTCATGGAATTAATTGTATTTAAAAAATAATATGTTTGGAATACTTAGTGCCTGATACACATTACCTATTCTACAGCAGAAGTTCTCAGCTAGGGACGGTTTTATCCCAGAGAACATTTGACTGTGTCTGAAGTCATTCGTGATGATCATGACCGGTGCATGCTACTGGCATCTAGTGGGTAGAAGCCAGAGATGCTGCTAAATATTACACAATGCACAGGATAGCTCCTTACAGAAAAGAATTATCTTGCACATATGTCAAAAGTGTCAAGGTTGAGAAGCCCCATTCTACAGGAATTAACTCTTAATGCTACTACTACATAGGAGGAAGCTACGGGAAAGAGAAGATAAATAACATAGCCAAGATAACGCAGTTAAGAAATGATAGAACCAGGCTTTGAAACTTTTTTCTCATTCCAAGTTTGATTCCAACTCAGGGGTACTTCTTACCATACCAGAACTGCTACATAAAAGTAAATTTGCATGTAACTGCTTGATTTCTTTTTTTTTTCCACCAAATTTTTATTTAAATTCCAGTTAACATACATTGTAATATTAGTTTCTGGCGTGGAATTCAGTGATTCATCACTTACATACAACACCTAGTGCTCATCATAACAAGTGCCCTCCTCAATGCCCATCACCTGTGTACCCCATCCCACACCCACCTCCCTCCATCAACCCTCAGTTTGTTCTCTGTTGATTTCTAAGACCATTCGCCAATAAAAGGAGCCAAGGCTTCTTGGAGAAATGGCTGATTCCAGGGTGAAGGCAGGAAATATGCAAGATGATTTTGGAGTATCTTATAGCCATAAAGTAAGAAAGAGCTAAGAAAACAAAAGGAACAAAGGAAAACAGAGATTACCAATGATAGAGGTATGTCAAAGAGGCACAGGAACCAACTGAAAGAACTCCCAATGGCCGAAATTGGAACAGTTTGAGCAATAGTACAATACAGTATTGGATCACAATAGAAAGTAAATGCCCAAATATCCACACTATTATAAATAAATGAATGAATATATAAACTAATGGGTAGAAATAGACAAATCTCCATGCAGAAGAATTCCAAATACTTTATGTAGATACTCTCACCTCATAAAGGAAGGGAATAGCTTCCTACTTCTTAAGTGTACACTATAACTAGTGACTTCTTTCCAAAGGAAAAAAAAAAAGATAATTCCACAGGAGAGAAACCTGAAAATATTACCTCAATTAGGTGATCAAGGTTAACATTAACTATAAAGCCATGTTGATAGCAGGTACCCTTGGTTGATATGATGAAAATGACACGTTGTCTCTGTGTTTTTTCTCCTCAAAACTTATAAACCTTGTGTAATCATTAGAAAAATATCAGACAGATTTTGAGGGACATTTTACCAAATGATCAGTACTCCCCAGAACTGTCAAGCCATCCAGAACAAGAAAACCATCACAGCCAAGGAGAAACTAAGCAAACATGACAACTCATGCGGTTTCCTGAATGACACGCTAGAACAGAAAGGGGGCATCAAGTACAAACAAGAAAATCTGAAAGAAGTATGGACGTTAGTTAATAACGTATCAGTATTGGCTCATGTATGGTGACAGATGTACCATACTAATGTACGTTGTTGACGATAGTGGAAACGGGGTGTGGGGTTTATAGGAATTCTCTGCAACTTTTTTGTAAGTCACAAACTATTCTAAAACAAAACATTTATTTTTTAAAATAGCAAATTTGCATGATTATCCTTGAAATGAAGGGCTGGCCTTTACTTGTCCTCATAGACAAAAGGCAAGGTCAAGTAGTGCTTTTTTTTTTTTTAACTTTTTTTTTAATGTTTTATTTATTTCTAGGAGAGAGAGAGAGAGACAGCGTGAGCAGGGGAGGGTCAGAGAGAGAGGGAGTCACAGACTGAAACAGGCTCCAGGCTCTGAGCTAGCAGTCAGCACAGAGCCCAACGCAGGGCTCGAACCCATGAACCGCGAGATCATGACCCAAGCGAAAGTCGGACGCTTTAACCGACTAAGCCACCCAGGCGCCCCTGTCAAGTAGTGCTTTTGAGGAGGAGAGATGAAGTCACAGGAGAAGGAATGCCTTTGAGATTCTCAATAAAGTAGGTAACAGTAGGATATTCTTAAATATTAACTGGTTGTAGGAAATTGTGTTTCTGAAGATAGTGTAAAAGATCTCAAGTAGTATACTCAATAGGGATTTTATAGTGAATATTAGTAAGTACATCTATAAATTATGTACAGGAAACAAAATCTATTTAAGTGATTATTCAAAATAAATATAATGTTTATGTTGCTCAGATAGAGAGCCAATATACACAGCTCACGTGCACCAATATGAGTCAGTTTTTATAGAACCAGAGTCTCTAACAATGTGCTACTGAAAGCCTGTTTAGCAGATAACGCTCTGTGTTCAGTATCTAATTTTAGTAAAAGAATTTTAGGAACAAGAATTTAAAAAAATTCCCAACGTTGTTGATAGGCAGTTGAACCCACCTAAAATAATTCATATCCCAGATAGCCTTGCAGCTGGAGATGGCTATGTGACACAGCTGTGGCTAGTGAGTATTTGCTAGCTTTGGGGAAGATTTTGTCTTCTGAACTATGGGTACCAGCAGTTCTTCACAGCTTTTTTCTTTTTCTTCTTCCTCCCTGTACCATCAGTTCTACACCTGGAGTGTAGCAGTACTTTTGTGAGTAGGAGGCCATAATCAGGAGGATGAGGCCACACGCTAGTCAATAGCTAGATCCTTGATAATGTTTTTAAGTAGCTACACTAGCCTGGAGATACTGCTGTTGGACTTCTAGTTATCTGGGACAAATAGTTTCATTCTAAGTAATGTCTTTTCTATGAAGTCAAGATCATTCTTACTGATACAGTTCCCCAAACAGGTTGTATTTCAGGGAAAACTTTCCATCACGAGTGAAGGAGGGAGGGAGTATTGGTTTAGCAAATCCAATTAGCTCATAATCAAGCAATCAATGGGATGGCTATTAAAGACATATTATCCCAATATCTGTAACCTGGTTTTTATTTTTTTTATTTTTTATTTTTTAATTTTTTTTTTAATGTTTTTTATTTATTTCTAGGAGAGAGAGAGAGACAGCGTGAGCAGGGGAGGGTCAGAGAGAGAGGGAGTCACAGACCGAAAGAGGCTCCAGGCTCTGAGCTGGCAGTCAGCACAGAGCCCGATGTGGGGCTCAAACCCATGAAATGTGAGATCATGACCTGAGCCGAAGTCGGATGCTTAACCGACTGAGCCACCCAGGCGCCCCAACCTGGATTTTTTATACGGCCAGTTCTCCTTCTTGATTTAGAAGAAGCTGATCTGTAAAGGGATGGTACCTTGTGTCATCTGCACCTGTGTTTCCTTACCACAAAGCCTGTCTCCAGTACCCAGTGATTATCAAAAAGAATTTATGGCAAATGCATTTTCTTAGAACATTATTGTCTGTTACATACTGATTTAAGATAATACATTTTGAAATGTAGAGGGGAGGGAAATTCCCCATGGCTGACCACTTAAGCATAAGGATGGAGTTGTTTTTCCCAGAAGTGTCATGGCAGAGGTAGTGAATTGATTCATGACATTTTTGTAAGTGGATCACTGGCCATGCCTGCTCAGTACCTCTGAGTTACAGGAGAAATGTGTATATTATTGGTTGCATTTACATGAGTGCCTTCTTTTTAAAATTGCATTGCAGTGTACAGGTACAATTTGGCAGTATTTGAGATATCTATGAGGGATTGAATACCAGAAGTTTAAGAGAGAAATTGTTTTTGGAAATAAGTAGATTTTATACATAAGGATCTAAAAGATATATTTCTGATGATGTATCTTAAAAGGATTTTTATCATATCTTTCCTTAAGTTTTTTTACATTTTTTTCTGAAAACATTCAGCTCCTTCATATGTTTATTGCTTTTACTATCAAGAAAGTATACATGTCCACAGTAATATTATTTGTTTCAGTCTCCAAATGAAATTGTTCCTTTTGTTATAAAGAATGAAACTCCAATGTAGCTTAATCTTTAGATTAAAAGTGTAATTTTTTCCTGAACATTGCAGTGGAATGGATTATTGTTAATTCATGGAGAGAAATATGTTCAAACAAAAAAAGATAAAGGGATCTCTGAAATACTGGGATAAATCTCTCTTTGCAGCTGTTTTGGAAGATGATGGAAGCTAGGAAATGTTGAAGAGAGTAGCATAGACTTTTCTTCCATTCATGGACCAGCATAAGTCTAGCATTTTCCCAGATGTCAAAGGACAAACTGACCTAGTTGTTTAATACTGTTTTCAGAAACTTCACAACCAGAGGTAGAAATAAAGCAGAAAGCATGGGACTACATCCATTAGTGCAAAAACAAAATAAAAAATCCTATATTAACAAAGATAATTGATGAAGCACATATGACTAATGATTATATGAGTTGAATGGAAATGACCAGTGGAATATGAAAGTAAGGGATAAGTTTTGCTAATTCTGATAACCCATGAAGAAGGGGTTTTCTCACATGAGAAGCTGAGGAATTTTGAGTTACTTGAATAAGCAGGACTGAAATGAAGAAATGGTTGATTGGATGCACAATCCTCTATAGATGAAGTATAGGTAAGAGCAAGTACAAAAGGCCTGGCGAAATCCATGTTAGCCACCAGCCTTTTCTCCTTTTCCTCCATCCAAAGTCAGCAGAACAATATGGATCCTATTACTGTTTCTGGGAAAAACAATTGGTTCCAGGAGGTCATGGCAAGCAGAGATGCCCAAAGTGGCATTTACTCCCTGCCTACTTGGCCCACTAGGTAAGAAGTAGGGCTCTTCTTTGCCTGGCTCTGAACAAATGTAACTATGCCAAGCAAAGAATGGTGGTCCTCTGCCAGCTAATTCCTGGCTACTACTTGCTGTCTTTGGCTTCAGATATTTCCTATTTCTCCCCAGGCCACTGTACCTCTGAACTAGCGAAGTATGATTACAGTAAATCTCAACTTTTCATATTTATGTGCTGTTATGCTAGAAAGGTTTGAACAGAGACTCACCCAGTCTTTGATAATTCCCTGTCAGCTTCTATCTGTAGACGACAAGAGAATTTCCTTTGCCTCAGGTGTGCCCGAGGAGACAGAAAAATCATCAGGCATGTAGTTATTTTAGTACAAACGAAGGGGACTGCTCTGAAACATTAGAACTTACTAAAAGAAACAGGAATACATTTTGAAATTTTTTTGTGTATTCAGTAAGATTTAAAAAAACACTACATTTATGTAACCAAAATGCCATTGATAAAAAGAAACCCAAGAACAACTTAACTATAATTTAAGGATTTTTAAAAAAATGCTTGCCAAATTAAAAGCAATGAAAGAGACAGTGAATAAGAGTTTATATATTATAGCAAATTGATTTTAAGAGTTTAACATGTCCAATAAACTCTCCATGAGGCTAAATAAGAAGAAGCAGAGATTAAAATGATGAAATAAGGGGCATCTGGATGGCTCAGTTGGTTAAGCACTCAACTTTGGCTCAGGTCATGATCTCATGGTTTGTGAGTTCGAAACCTGTATCGGGCTCTGTGCTGACAGCTCAGAACCTGAAGCCTGCTTCAGATTCTGTGTCTCCCTCTCTCTCTGCCCCTCTGCTGCTTGTGCTCCCTCTCTCTGTCTCTCAAAAATGAATAAAAAAATTAAAAATAAATAAATAAAATGATGAAACAAAAGTAAGGTATTGAGGTATTAAGGTATTGAGAGAAGTGAAAAATTTGTTAGACATATGATAGAGATCTCAGAAAGAGAAAGAGAAGCCAAAGAGAAATGTTAATGAAAATATATAGAAATTTTTAATGAGCTGAATAGTCTTGAGTCTAAAACTAAATGGCACACTGAATACAAGCAAAATAAAAAGGGAAATTAATAGCTTAAACTTAAATAAAATAAAGTCAGTTACTTCTAAGCAACTTTTGAATAAAAGAGAGGATTTCCAGATCGCCTAGATAGAGACTACACAGAAAATAAGAACAATAAAAACTCAATGTACCAAAGCTTATAGCAAAGGGCCAAAGCCATTCTAGAAAAGGATAGGCTATGTGTTTCTATTATTAAACACAAATGAATGAAAATAAATAATTAAAAAACCTCAAAACATTTGAAAATGAGCAGTCAACTTAAGGAAAAAGAAACTAATTAATACAAAAAGTAAAATGAGTTAATTAGAATTGAAAATCTATAGACAATCATAAAAGCTAGAAACTTTTAAAAAGCATTAAAAACTATTAATGTGCTGGTAAATCTAAACTAAATTAACATTACTAAAATGACATTATCTATAAAAATTTAAAAATAGACTATTATATAACTATGATAATCTTAAAACTATTAATGATATATAATATTTTATGCAACATTAATTAATAAATTCTCTTCTAAAATAATTAGAAAATCTCAAGGGCCACTTGTGGGGATGAGCCCTGGGTGTTATATGGAAACCAAATTGACAATAAACTATTTGTAAAAAAAAAGAAAAGAAAAGAAAATCTCAAAAGACAAATATCTAGAAAAATAATTAAATATTTTTGGTTTTTAAAAGGTTCTTGTCCTGATAGTTTTACAGATGAAGTCTTCTAAACTGTCAAGGAAGAATTAATATGAAGAGCCTAGGAAAGAAAGAAAATTTTCTAATTCAGCTAATACAAGCCAAACAGCAAAATCTTAGAAAGTGCAAAAAGTTGCAATTCTATCTCAATTATGACAAACAATATAGGCATTCACAGATAGTAGGGAATTTAACACAACAGGATTTTAATATAATAACATATTATGCTTGAGTAGAAAATATACCAGAAAGTAAGAATGCTTTAAGGTCAGGAAATTTATGAAGCAGTGCATAGCAACTACAGGTCAAGGAAGAAAATCTACATAATAGTTGTTGGGTGTTTGGTGTGGGGAGAGGGCAATAAATAATTCTCATTACCTTATTTGCTACTTCTTATAGAATGCTGAATCAATTGAGATGTAGACAAAGGACTTAAGCAGATAGAAAGTAAAATATCAGCTTTACAATTACTTAACTATTTGAAAATACAATAGAAATGAAAGACTTCATTCACAATGTCAACAAAATTATAAACTAGCTTTGGATCAACTTAAGAAGGAATGAACAGTAGTGTTAAAAAGAAAATTTATGAAAATTTACAACAGTCTTAGAAAATACCTAAATTGAAAGGCATATCATATCCAGGGAAGTGAGGATTTAAGTTTATAAAGATACAGTTCTTCACAAAGTAAGCTACAATTCCAATTCTAATGTTATTTTTATTTTTTCCGTTCTGTTCTTTTCTTACCTCTCCTCCCATTTCCTCTCCCATTTTTATTTGCATTTTGAAAGTGTGAGGAGCTTAGAAAATTGTAAGCAAAAATAAAACAAAACCCTGAGATATTATAATGCTACAATAATTAAAACTGCTAGATTGTATGTGTGTGTGCATATGTGAATGTTATTATGTTATATATGATGTTACATTGTTACTAGGATAAATAACTAATCTTTTGGGTTCTTGTACCCAATTCCAGTGTGTGTGTGTGTGTGTGTGTGTGTGTGTGTGTGTGTGTGACATTAGCAAGGTGTTTCAACTCATCTCAATTCTGACAGTATCTACCTAGAGATAGCATCAGATTCCACAGGTAAAGGTGTCAGTCCCACAAAATAGCCCTCTGTTTCAGATGCCAGTAATAATCTCGGGGTGTTACCTGTACTCTGACAAACTGGCTATAAATCAGAGGTTTCCACTATCCCCTCCTTGGGTTCAATTAATTTGCTAGAAGGTTTCACAGAACTCAGGAAAATCATTTACTCACTAGATTACTGATTTATTACAAAATATATTAATGGTCATAATCAACAGAAAGATGAAGAGATACATGGAGGGAGGTCCCGAACTAAAAAACTTCTGTCCTTATGGAGTTTGGGATCTCAACTACTTCCATTTTGACCTCGAACTTTCCAGTTGAGGAAATTTTTCTTTCCAGCTTATCTCTTAACTCAAGCAAAAGATCCTGCAGGCAAAGCATCCCCTGAAGGGAGTCAAAACTACCCCCTCAAGTAAGAAAGACTGCCCTGAGGCAGTAAGATCCTGTGTGACTGACCCTAAGACAATTATCAGTTTGACCTTTACTGCCCACCTGCACGTACCCACCAACCTGTCCTCCATATAAACTTTTAAGTATTTTCGGCACTTTAGAGACAGTCTTTGAAACACTAGTCCATTGTCTTCCTGGTGTTGCCTTACTGGACTGAATTCCTTTCTTGTTTCACCACCTGTCACCTCTCTGCCTTTGGATTTTGTCAGTGGCAAATGGCTGAACCTGTTTGGGCCCCCAGAGTCAGATGCTTTTGCACCCCTGCAGCCTGGCTACATAGTGGCATGTGAGAGCATTCTGGTTTGTCATCATGGTATCTCTATGAACTCCCTCCTTCTGGGATTTTATGGAAGCTTCTTTACATAGGCATGATTGATTAAGTTATTGGCCACTGGATATTGATTCCACCTTTAGCCCTCTTCCTTCCAAGGAAATTAGGGGGTGGGGCTGAAATTTTCAACCCTCTATTTTATGATTGGTACCCCTGGCAATCAGCCCCCAAACTCAGAGGTTTACAGAAGGCTCATTTTCATTAACATAGACCCAGTTATTCACAAGGCACCCATTTCGTTTTTATGGCTCTGAAGTATTTTGAAGAATTGAGGACAAATATTGTATCAAAAGATGCTCTCATTGCTCTTATGGATCAGGAAATTCCAAGGAATTTAAGAACTGTGAGCCAAAAACTGTAGATAAAGACCAAACATAGCCAAAAAATATATTTTGGTCATCTGAATGACCAAATATATGTATTTCTTATGAATTATAAATATAAGTACAAATAATCTATATTTTAATTATAGTAGCATTATAATATCTTAGGATATATACATATATATGATGTTAATATACTATGTCACATATATGTATGTATATGTATATATACATAAATATATATTGCATTATGTACATAAATAGGCAAAAGTAATAGTATAACACAAATTCCACACAGTAAAATGGGTAAATGAATTTCATTTAAAGTCAGGTCAACTAATAAGGATAAAGACTTCATATCAAGTTCTTCCTTGCTTGGAAGTAGGGCTTAGAATGGAAAGAATTACAAACCTAACAGGGGAGTGGATAGAGTTACCGTCCAGTCCAAAAAGTACCAGGAGGAAGTAAGTTTGGCTCAAATAAAATCTTAACAGTCTCCACGGTGTTTCTGAAAACTTTGTTTACTGAAATAGACAGATGTTGCATATTCAGTTACTCTTTTCAGTTAGCAAGTTAAGATGCCTCTGGTTTGCATGTTTCTAAGGATTTTGTTTTATTTTGTTTTGTTTTCACCAAGCTCAATGAGTATGAAGAAGTTATAGTCTTAGATCATTTTCTTAAAATATCACTCTAGAATGTTTAACTTCCATTTGTGCAATCGTTGTTCCAGAAAACTTGCTAAGATGGCTCCTTGTGTATGGATAGCTCTCTGGCAATAATGGGTTTTCTCTGACTGGTTCAAATAAGATTGCCCTTTTGAAGTCACTGACACCTACGGGAGAATATTTGGCGAGAGATGCATATGTAATGTAACACACTAAATAGATGATACTGTTTAAGAAGAAACTATAGTACTTGAAGAACTAGAGTTCAGACTATATCACGGAATTGGGCCTTGATGGGGTATTCTTTGAATAGCACTCTGATGAAATGATCAGTGAATTTTTCATGTTTAAATGTTGATTACCGGTGCCAGTGATATTTTCAGCTTCCTTGCCTTTAGGAGATGGAGTTTTGCGAATGTGTTTCTTAGCTGCGTGCATGCATTACAGTGGAAAAGTGAGGGGTACCTGATGGTCCATGTGATAATGGTTCAAAGGGAAAATCATTCCATGTGAACTGACCCTGTTATGGAGGTTCTGATCTTTCCCCAAAAGAATAGCTTTGCACCTGGGATTCTGATCTGGAACTAATTCTTTTCACTAACTTCAATTTAAAGTGCCCCTCCCTCTGCCTCAACAGGATGAAGAGGTCCCAGGCTTAGAATACGGCTGGGTTAAGTAATGAGACATTTCTCCCTGAATAAATACCATATACTAGTGGGATTTCTTTTTTTGTCTTTTTTTAATGTTTATTTATTCTTGAGGGAGAGACAGAGCGTAAGAGGGGGAGGGGCAGAGCGAGTGAGAGATCCAGAATCCAAAGCAGGCTCTTAGCTGTCATCACAAAACCCCATGTGGGGCTCGAACTCACAAACCATAAGATCATGACCTGAACCAAAGTCAGATGCTTAAGCAACTGAGCTAGCCAGGCACCCCTAGAATGCTCTTAATAAGGCTTATCTCTATCTGTATATTAGTTACAAGGACACTTCATCTATTATCACAGAGGATGAAAGCACAGCAGTTTCTAGAGTGATCAAAGAGATTAATGAACGTTTATATTCCCATAAACAGAATTTAAAGAGGCCCTATTAGATGTGCGTAAGTGTAAAATGGGCATTATGAATCTAAGAAACATCTAAGTGAGCCTGAAACATATGCTAGAATATTAGAATTACTGAAGACCTACTCTGACTTGAATTAACCAAATCACTTTACAATTAAAGTCCCTCAGCCTTTAGTACCTAGACAGCACCTTGTGATTATATTCTCTGTCTCAATGAAAGCACCAACTAAGTCCTTCAACTTCCTTTGATGAATAACTTCAGACAGCTCTTTGAATTTTAACACTTACTTTGGGCAAACTGCTAACGGAGAGCACATTGTAGGCATGTCTCCAGCCTGAGTGCAGGATGCTCATTGTATGAACGGCTCAGAAATGTAGCGCCTCAAGAGGAAAATGTCTGCTGTGTTCTTGTGAGCAACAGACACGTCTGAGATGGATTGTAGATTGTAGATGGCAATTTATTTTTTAAAAATTAACAATTAACCTTTCTTAAGCAGGTTATACTTAACATGCTCACTGTGTAAGAAAGAACATGGCTCAGTGACTTTTTAGTAAAAGCATATTTAATCTCCTAATCAATGCCACAGAGATGCTTCCCTGGGTGTATTTGTACCCAGTTTTGAATTATATGTTGATTGTGTATAATAATGGTTAGTAAGGTGTAAGGGACACAATTAGTTGTTATTCTAAATAGCTCATACTTGGTTTATAATGTCATGTCGTCCTATTTTCTGTAATTATCTCTAAGTAAGATGTCCTAGGGTCTTGTGACACAGTGTTTTCTGAGGTCAGGCTATGTAACCATCACCTGGGACCTTGTTACAATTGCCCCACCAGATTTACTGAATAAGAATTTGTATTTTTTAGGTATATAAGAGTACACTATTTATTATTTTTTTTAATGTTGAGAGAGAGGGACAAGAGTGTGAAGGGGGGAGGGTCAGAGAGAGAGAGGGAGACACAGAATCCAAAGCAGGCTCCAGGCTCTGAGCTCTCAGCACAGAGCCTGGCGTGGGCTTGAACCCACGAACCGCAAGATCATGACCTGAGACAAACTCGGATGCTTAACCGACTGAGCCACCCAAGGCGCTAGAGAGTATACAATTTAGATTGAATTATCTGTGAAACTTTGGACAAATATAGATGTTGAATTTACATAATTTACTGAATCAGAATAGTTAGGAGTTGCACACAGTTGTGCATTTAAAGAAAATATAATGCCATTGTTGTTAACTGCAGTGTTATATTAGTTTCAGGTGTACAATTTAGTGATTCAACACTCCCATACATCACCTTGTGCTCATCATAACACAAATATGCACTTTTAAAAATGTTTATTTTATTTTGAGAGAGAGAGAGAGAGAGAGTGAGGAGGAGGAGGGGCAGAGAGAGAGAATCCCAAGCAGACTCCATGCTGTCAGCACAAAGCCCAATGTGGGGTTGGATCTCATGAACCATGAGATCATGAACTGAATTGAAATCAAAGAGTTGGATACTCAACCAACTGAGCCACCCAGGCACTCCAAAAGTACATTTAAAAAAAAATCTTTCACAGGTCATCTTCTTTTTTTTTTTTAATTTTTTTTTTTCTAGGAGAGAGAGAGAGAGACAGTGTGAGCAGGGGAGGGCCAGAGAGAGAGAGGGAGTCACAGGCTGAAACAGGCTCCAGGCTCTGAGCTGGCAGTCAGCACAGAGCTGGACACGGGGCCCGAACCCAGGAACCGCAAGATCATGACCTAAGCGAAAGTCGGACGCTTAACCGACTAAGCCCCTCAGGCGCCCCTCACAGGTCATCTTCTTAATGTTTCTTCTAATAGTGAGAACACAACATGGTAAATAGAGATATGTTTTCAGCATGAATTGTCACAAGCAAGTATTTAGTTCAAATATTGGAACTTTTTTTACTAAGTCAACAAATTTAAGGATTGACTGACTTGCTTTAATTCCTTATGCTATTAACAATTTGAATTATTCACAAAAATAAGATAGAGAATACTTTTTTTATAGTTTATTTATTTTTGAGACAGGGAAAGACAGTGTGAGCAGGGGAGGGTCAGAGAGAGAGGGAGACACACAATCCGAAACAGGCACCAGGCTCTGATCTGGCTGTCAGCACAGAGTCCAATGCAGGGCTCAAACCCACAAACTCTGAGATCATGACCTGAGACAAAGTTGGACGCTTAACCAACTGAGCCACCCAGGCACCCCAAGACAGAGAATATTTCTGAAAAATTTTTTTCCTAATGTGTAAAAAACATTTAAGTGTAATTAGAATATTTGATTCTGCAACGATGGTAAATGTAATTAGTGAAATACTTGTATCTCTTTGAAATGACATAGGACTACTTAACATAACTGTATAATTTCACATTTGAACTGTTTCCACTAAACATTTATCATTTGAACGTGCCTGAATAGTGGTAGCTTCCGGGTTCTTGCTTTGTTTAGTGTGACAATAACAGAATAAAGACCCTAGACATAAATTTAGTGTTTTTTTTCTTCCTAAAATAAATGAACTTTTGGTTGTTTCTGGGTGGCTCAGTTGGTTGAGCATCTGATCTGGGCTCACTCAGGTCATGATCTTGTGGTTCATGAGTTTGAGTGCTGCTGTCAGCAGAGCTGATACCACAGAGCCTGACTTCGGGTCCTCAGTTTCTCTCTCTCTCTCTTTTCCTCTCCCCACTTGTGAGCTTTCTCTCAAAAATATAAAACATTAAAAAAAAAGTGAAGTTTTATAATAATAGCAGCCAAAGAAGAGCAGTGATGATTTCTAGATTGATTACAGTTTATCATCTGGGTGAGAATCTATTCAGATAAAAATCCAAAACATTCCGGATCAGAGTATAGGTTTTTTTTTTTTTGTCTTTGTTTCTTTCTTTTTTCTTCTAAAATAAAGGTAGATTCTAAGATTGTGAATTGTGTTTTCTTACGAAGAGAGAGTCTAAGGGGCACCTTGGTGGCTCAGTCGGTTAGCATCTGACTTCGGCTCAGGTCATGATCTCATGGTTGGTGGGTTTGGGCCCCGAATAGGGCTCTGTGCTGACAGCTAGTTCGGAACCTGGAGCCTGTTTCAGATTCTGTATCTCCCTCTCTCTCTGACCCTCCCCTGCTCACGCTGTCTCTCTCTATCTCAGAAATAAATAAAACATTAAAAATTTTTTTTTAAATAAAAAAAAGAAGACAGTCTAAGACTGGTTGTTGATTTCATAACTAACTTCTCATTTCTCTGGTAGCTTGTTTTCTGCCCATGTTCTCTATGCAAGTTGTTCCTAATTCTCATCTGGAAAAGTTATTGACTACCTTAATGACTGCATATAACATTCTGAGAACTCAAGAATTGATATCATTGACAAGTTATTTTATGTGGTAAAATTGTGTATGACTTTTGATAACTTGGTGCAAAGTTTGCTTTTTCCATACTAAAAAAGATAAAACCCTTATAACATTTCGTGAATACTTTGCCAGTCAATGGATACAAAATGAGGGTTCAGAAAGTCAATAATAAAATATAAACCCTGTTGGTTCAGATGTACTGCAATAATGTAATAATAAAATATAAACCCTATTGGTTCGGATGTACTGCAATAATGTATGAAATACTTTGTGCCTCACTGTATAGCATAAGTGTGGTTTTCTGTGTAGTCATTGGATTGAATGTCCAGAAGACATCTGACTCTATTTCTTTCCTTTTAGACAGCCTGGAAAGAGTGGAATGTCCTAATCTAAAAAATCTACAGGAAAATTTACTGTAGAAGTTGCTTAGTTAATTAACAGCAACTCTTCCTGTATTTTAAATGTTTATTTATTTTTGAGATTGAGAGAGAGAGAGAGAGAGATTATGAGTGAGGGAGGGGCAGAGAGAGAGGAAGACACAGAATCAGAATCAGGCTCCAGGTTCTGAACTATCAGCACAGAGCCTGATGCAAGGCTCGAACTCATGAACCATGAGATCACATGGTTGGATCACAAAGTTGGATGCCTAATTGACTGAGCCACCCAGGCACCCAAAGTAGCAATTCTTCCTTAAGTGGAGGGATTCTTCTAAATGTAACTTTAATGTAGCTCCTCCCCACCCCCCACATAAAGTTATTTCTTCTGGTTTTGACTCTAGTATAAATTCTTTAAATTTTTAAATACACTTAAAATTAAGTTTTGGCTTGAAAGTTATGTTCTCCTACCAGAGAACTTGATTTGTGAACTGCAAGTGCTCATTTGCTAGATTTGTCTCTCCCTCAATACATTCTATTGAGTTCCATTGAAAATGGTAAATTCTACTCTATTTTTTTTTAAAAACTAGTAATTAATTCATAGTATTTTGTATTGTGAGGTACCTCCCAAATGTCATGTATTGGTGAGCTGAGAATTACTGAAAACAACACACAGTTCTGAAGTTAATAATTTGGTGGCATTTCAGAATATAAGGGTTGGTATAATTAGTAGGAGTCAGTTATCTATTTAAGTAAATTTATCATGTATTTATTGCATGGTAAACTATGTGAAAAGCACTGTGCCACATATCTGATTTTGAACCTCTCCAAGAGAGTACATTGACTACATTCAATAGTTCTAAATATTTATCTATTTTATCCTGAGTTCCACGATAGTAGAATTCCTTGAACTATCAAGAGGAAAATGATGGCACACATGCAAAGTCATATGATGATAATTCTCAATGCTTCACTAATAGAATACCTATAAGTATTGAGTTATGCCATATCAAGGAACGTTTGGAAGAATTTTAAATTTTAATTATTCCCTTATTTCACTTTAAACTTCAAGAAGACTCTGATCTTCTAAGCTTCTTTGCTTCTTCTAAGCAAAAAAATATTTCAAAAGCTTGAGGAAATAGAGAAAGGTTATAAAACTAATGGAAGGTAGATAGCAGTATCTGTTTATGTTAGTTGGGTGTGAACAGTTACATATATCAATTTTGAACCAAACTTTATTAAGGAAAGAAATAAGGCTATTTATGGCACTAATCAAAGACAGGAGTGCAGTGAACAATTCCAAGTCAAGAAAAAGGAAGAAAATCAAGGAACATGAGGAATAATTTTCCCTCAAGTCTTATCCCATGGTGGAATTATTCTTCTAAAAGCACATGATTAAACACAAATAATTCTGGATGTCCAAGTTTATCCATGTAAGATAATGGTTTTCCTCTGAAGGAAAAGACTGTGGGAACAACACTGACTCAACCACAAACCAAAGAATGAACTTGATGACCTAGTAGGGCTTTTCCATTTCTAATTTCTTGATCCTTATATTTATAAATTTTCTTGCTTAAGTTTTTCTTTCAGTGGTATTTCCAAAACCTCCTGTAAAAAAGGTCAAGTTGGAAATAGCTTATTCACTGATAATAGGAGGAAAAGTAAACATTTGTTTCACTTTGCTAAGCAGAGACAGTAAATATTCTCTCCCTCATTATTCAACAAATATTGCTTGAGTGCTTACTATGTGCCAGGCACTGTTCTAAGAGCTGAAAGGTTAGCATCCTAACTCCTAACAAACCTAGGTTTTAATCTTGGTTCAATATAATAATAATAACAGCAGTAATATATACAAAGCTGATTTTCTGATCCACAAATGAAAAATCAGTATTACATAAAACAGGGCCGTGTGCTATGTGAGAGGAAGACTCTTGAGTTCTTACTGAATGACAAACTAATTCCAACTGTGATGCTATCAGCCCCATTTCCTCATTTTGCAATGAGAAAATGCATCTTGTAGCAGTACTCTTTGAGTCTACTGGGGGGTTGGAGAGGTGGAGAAAATAGTCATTTGGCCCAGCTCTAATGTTCCTATAATGGTGAATTCCATGTACCTACTCTAATGTTTCTCTGTGTTATTTGTAGATATCAAGAATTCCAGGGCCTGGAATAAAGCTCATCACCAGCTAGGGAAAAAAGGACATGATTTTCCCAGAACCTGCTCAGGGTGTAATAGTGAAGTACTCCGCAACTTCTGTGGGATGGAAATTGGACTAGATACCTGTAATTGAAGGTGAGTAAAGCAGAGGTCAGTGTCCTCAACTTGCAATTTAGAGGAAGGGTAGATATAAATCTAGTTAATTATGATGCAATAAAGTTCTATACTTATATTTTGAACAAAGTTAGAGAGTTGCTCAGATTTATTTGATCATGGGAAAGAAATAAAATTATAATCTATCTAATTAATATTGACAGAAGATCATTAAATATATTAAAAGTATAGAAAAATACTTGATTAAAATAGAAAACTTAGGCCCTGCAAAAGAAAAGTTCAAGAGAATGAGAAGACAAGCCACAGACTGGGAGAAAATATTTGCAAAATTTTTTTGCAAATAAAGATAAAGAGCCATTCTCTAAAATTCACAAGAACTAAAACTCAACAGTAAGAAAACAAACAACCCAATTAAAAAATAGACCAAAGAACTTAGCCAACACTTCACCAAAGAAGATATATAGTGGCAAATATGCTCTGTCATGAAAAGATGGTCTGTCTCACATGTCTTCAAGGAATTGCAAGTTAGAACAACACTGAGATACACCTACTAGAATGGCCACCTACTACACACTTATTAGAATGGCCAAAATCTGGAAAACTGACATCACCAAATGCTGACAAGGATGTGGAACAACAGGAACTCTCTCATTCCTTGCTGGTGAAAATGCAAAATGTTGCAGCAACTTCGGAAGACAATTTGGCAGTTTCTTATAAAACGAAACATACCCTTATCGTATGATCTACCAATCATGTTCCTTGGTATTTACCCAAAGGAGTTGAAAACTTATATCCATACAAAAACCTGCACATGGATGTTTATAAAAGTTTTATTCATTGTTTATCTATATTTGGCAATTTTTTTAAATGTTTTTATTTATTTCTAGGAGAGAGAGAGAGACAGCATGAGCAGGGGAGGGTCAGAGAGAGAGGGAGTCACAGACTGAAACGGGCTCCAGGCTCTGAGCTGGCAGCCAGCACAGAGCCCGACGCGGGGCTCGAACCCACGAACCGCAAGATCATGACCTAAGTGAAAGTCGGACACTTAACCGACTAAGCCACCCAGGCGCCCCTGGATATTTGGCAATTTTTAATTGCCAAACTCGGAAGCAATCAAGACGTCCTTCAGTAGGAAGGTGAATGGATAAACTGGGGTACAGACAATGGAATATTACTAAACACTAGAAAGAAGTGAACTATCAAGCCATGAAAAGACATAGCGGAAACTTAAATGCATATTACTAAGTTAAAGAAGCCAGTCCCAAAAGGCCACATACTGCATGACCCCAGTCTATGACATTCTGGGAAAGGCAAAACCATGGAAACAGTAAAAGAGATCAGCGGTTGCCAGGGGTTGGGGGATGGGGAGGGATGAATAGGTGACACATAGAGGATTTTTTAGGGCAGTGAAAATTCTCTGCATGATATAATGATGGATATATAGTCATTATACATTTATCCATATTCATAGAATACGCAAGAACAAGAGTGAGCCATATGTAAACTATGGGCTTTGGGTGGTTAAGATGTTTCAATGTAGTTTCATCAATCCTAAGTAATGCACCACTCTTTTGTTACACTTTAGAGGATACTGAGAATAATGAAGGCTCTGCATGGGTAGAAAAAAGAGATACATGAGAAATCTTGATCTCCCACTCGATTCTACTGTGAACCTTACACTGCCCTAATACAAGTCTTAGTTTTAAAAAAGTATGGGGGGGGGGTGCCTGGGTGGCTCAGTTGGTTAAGCATCCAACTTAAGCTCAGGTCATGATCTCGTGGTCCATGAATCTGAGCCCCACGTCGGGCTCTGCGCGGACAGCTCAGAGCCTGGGGTGTCTTTCAGATTCTGTCTCCTTCTCTCTCTGCCCCTAACTCACTCATGCTCTGTCTCGCTCTCTCTCAAAAATAAATAAGACATTAAAAAAAGTAAATAAAAAAAATAAGTGTGGGAAAGGTAAATAGCAAAGCAACAACAAATTATAAATGAATATTTTTCTGTAAGAAATGACACAGTCTTATTTATATATTTAAGACACAGTAAACATTGGGTATCAAAATATTGTCAAATTATGACAAGATACACAACATTGACCAGTCAGCCTCAAACAGAAAACACACCACACACACACACACACACACACACACACACACACACACACACACACTCCTGCTTACTTAGTTATTGCTTAGCTAGTTATTATTAGTTAATTATTGTCGGTATGAGGATGCATTGATAAAATGTCCATGTATCAACTGGATTTCATTAAACTTAAGTCTTAAAATGAGGGATTTCACAATTAGGGAGACTACGTAGTATGTGACTACTTTTGAAATTATATTTCTACCTCAAACCTATTTTGGAAGAAAACATACTACAAGCATTGGTTTAGTATTTTTGTGGAGCACCTAATTGCATCTCCTATAATAGGATGTCTTTTGCCTTGTAGACAGGAAGAGGGAGGGTGTTACAGACTGAAAAATCAAGATGAGCCAGTACATGGACATGAGTGTGGGAAAAAGCACTAGCTAGAGGCAAAGAAACATGGAGGGAAAGGCAGGCAGGTAGGGGTCGGTTTATGAAAAGATCTGCTTTGCTGTTGATTCCCTATGTTATCTCTGGTAAAATTAAAAGTTTATCACATTTTAGCTGTTTATATTTTCCTACTTTTCTCAGAACTTGCCATATTTTATTCCCATTGAGTCATTTGTACATACGACATATAGTAAAAGAAAAAAAGAAAACCAACTTCATTTAGGCCCTTATTTTGTACTAGACAATGTGCTAAACAGTTTACATACAAGGTTATGTTAGTTTTCATGAACATTTTGCAGAAGCAGTGTTATTAAAGTAGTTTTATATTGAGAAAACTGAGGTTGAATCTGCATGTGAATTTTACCTATCTGGTGCAGAGTTCATTTTACTTTAATAATTAGTCTTTCTAATGGCATTTCCCAAGTAGTATATTCTTCAGAAGATACAGAATAAGAAAAAAATCATCCTACGGTCAAATCAGTATGAGGACCATAATGGATCACATCTCCCTCTTGAAGATGCACAGTGTGCTTAGGATATTAAAGTCCCTGTGAAGCTCTAAAATAAAGAAATTCATTTCATGTTATCTGAGGTCACCACAAACTTTGGTTGACTGTTAGATAATTCTTTTGTGTGTGCATGTGTGTAAAACATTTAACATTTCAGGACGTACTTTAGGAAATGTCTTAGGGTGTACTGGGAGAATCTTATTAAACTGAACTCAACTCATTTAGAATCCAAGAAATATAAAACTTTTTCTAAGTTTTCAAATCACAGTTTGTCAGAATGAGGGTCATGATTCACTAGGTTGTGAAAACAAAGGAGTGGCTCCTGACCAGTATTGGAAGGGAGGACCCAGAAAACAAATAGGATAGAAAATATCAGAATTGTTGCATGTTGCATATACTGAATCATACTGGGTCAGAGCATAAAATACATTTCTCTCTGTGGTCATGGCTGAAAATGTCTGAAGCCACTGTTTTCATGAGAGTCACATGAATCGCTTGTTGTGCCAGGGGTTACTGTGATGACAAATGTCAGAATTTTGTAAAATCCAACACAAAAAGGACTGCTGTAGCACCACGGCAAAATATAGTATTTGTTATTACTTAAAATTAGAGAATTTTAGAGCTCAAATATCTCATGGGGGAAAACCAAAATAGTTTAGTGACTTGTCAAGGTCAAACAAACCTACCTGTGCCTAGAACCCAGGTTTTCTGACTTGCACTCTGGTATTCTATTGTCAGTGTATATTGACATGATTTTTATTTATAGAAAATGAGGATTATTTCTTTTTCATGAATAAGAAAACTTGGTATAAAATTCAGCAAGTCACTCCTGGATAGTAAGTCAATGACAGGTTATAAACATGCAGAAGGCTTTAATTGAAAGAAAAAAGTAACCTAGTATATACTTAATTGCTGGGGTCTAATTATAATGCCACCCAATAAGTAATTAACCTAATACCCTCTTGGCGGTGTTTAGGTTATGTGGCTACTTAGTTACCTGGTTTCTCATTGGTTACATGTAAGTGTCCCACATATATGATTTTGAGAAAACTTAGCAGATACCATATGAGTGAACACAAAATCTTGCCATGTGTAAGCTAAAGATGCTTCGAGTAATGAATCAAACTATAAGAAAGCTCCAAACTCTGCACCATTAGCAAAATAAACCTTAGGTTCTACATACTTTATCTTAGGTAGGCCTTTTCAAGACTCTTGCCAGCTTAAGTCTTGAAGATTATACCTACAGTTTGTGCGTAATCACCGTCCCCCCCACCCCCCACCTCCCGGTCTGTTCTAGGGAGGGGGTATCAGAAACTGGTCAGAGGAGGAAAATAGTTTCTATTCCAGCCCTCTGTTCCCTGGAAGGCGCCCACAGGGGTCTACCTCAGGAAGTGAGCCTGGGCTTGGATTCCAGCAAAGTGTCTTCACATCTTCAAGGGCTCTGGAGCCCAGGTTGCTGTCTTCTCCTCCCAGGAAGCTCCGGCCACACTGGGCAGAAATCATTTGATAACTTAATCTTGCTGAGAGGCAGAGACACTGAGGCCTGTGTACTCTAGTGATAAACGGAAGCATCCGGGTGAGTCAAGGCAGAGACATGATATCTTTCCAAAGTAATAGAAACGAGTAAAGCATAACCAAGAACTGAAAGGGGGACGTTGGGACCCCCCCCCCCAAAACGTGGTAGGCGTCTGGAGGGCAGATGACTGCGTCGTCGAGCC
Organism: Proteles cristata cristata; assembly: GCA_017311185.1. Classification (NCBI taxonomy): domain Eukaryota; kingdom Metazoa; phylum Chordata; class Mammalia; order Carnivora; family Hyaenidae; genus Proteles; species Proteles cristata. Next base: position 217,643 of record JAESUZ010003084.1, read on the forward strand.
CTGGACGTTCTGGGGGTTCTCTCCGGGGAGGCCTTCCCTGGCTGGGAGAACACTGGAGGTTGGAGGAGGTGAGTTGCCTAAAGCCCAGGAGCGGCCTTGGACCCTCCCCCTTCCTATAATTAACTCAACGCCTGTCCCGCCAGTAGGGACCCGTGGCTTCCCTGGACCGCCCCCCCCCGCGCCCTCCCCCCCAGCCCACCGCGCTGGGGGAGGAGAGGAGCTCGGGGAGGGCGGGCGGCCGACCGCAGGCTAGCCGGGCCCCCACCTAGGCGGTGTGGCACCCTGACCCCGCCAGGGGCCGGCCGCCTGCGCCATCCTCCGCACTCCTCCCCACTCGCCGTCGTCCTCCCGCGCGGGCCGCGCCCGCCCCGGCCATCCCGGAGGGCGCGGGGGGCGCGGGCCCCGGCCCCGCGTGACGTGGGCGCCGCGGCGGGAGGGGCCGCCCGGGGGGGCTCCGGCCGCCTTATTAGCGCCCGGCGGGTCGCCGGCAACCAGCAGACCGCCGCTCCGCGAGCAACAGGAGCCGGCTAGCGCCCCACTCCTCCCACCTCCTCCGCCAGCCTCCTCCTCCTCCCCTTCGGCTCCTCCCGCCCCCACCTCTGTGTGAGCGGCGGAGTCGCCCTCTCGCTGCCTCTTTCTCCCGCTCCCGCTCGCTCGTCTCTCTCGCTGATACTTCCCCCTGCTGTGCTCCAGGGGCACCCAAGCATTCTCCGCGCTAACCCTAGGGACCCATGGTGCTCGAAAAGCCTAGGGAGAGCTGCTTCGGGCGCAGATAGTGGAAGCCCCTGGTCCCTTCCCCCTCTCCCGGCGCAGCCCGTGCCCGGCTCGCAGCACCTTCTCGCTCCTGCACACTCTGTTGGGGAGGACGGGGTGAGAAGGTGAAGTGGAAAGAACTGCAGAGCAGAGGGGGCCAGTCTCAGAGCTCAAATTTCATTTTCATTGAAGCAAATCACAGAAGATCAGTTTTTTTTTTATTCTGCATTTTTTCCTTTTTCCTTTTTTTTTTTTTTTTTTTAAGGAAACTTCTTTTTGGGGGGGTTTGCTCTGGGCATCTGTTTTGCCCAGTAGTTGAGAAGTGAACTCGACTCGTGATGGTTCTCCTGTCACTTTGGTTGATAGCAGCCGCTCTGGTAGAGGTTAGGACTTCAGCTGATGGACAAGTAAGTGGAAAATAATAACAAGAAAAAACTCAAACCCAACCTTTTCCCGAAAAAGTTCCTCCCCTCTTTCCCCTCCTCTCTTTCCTCCTCCCCCCTTCCCTCCTTCCCTGTTATCTTGTGCGTTCAGGAACGGTGTTTGAGGGCTGGGTGCAGCGTGCGGGGCTTTCTGGGGTGGGGGGCTGCATTGCAGGGTGGGGGTTAGGACTCTCCCTCCGGGAGCCCAGGCTTGTCACACCTAGGGCTCCCTCCCCCCTTTTGCGGCATTCGTAACCATTCCTGGTGACAAACTGCAGCCAGTTCGCATCCTCGCCGGGCCATCTGGGTTTCCCCTTTCCGGAGGGCGGTCTGGGCGCTTGAATGAAGTTCTGGGCGCTGGGTCCGGGATCCCAGTGCTCCGGCTGCTGCCGCAGGAGTCGGGTTCGCGGGGCTTTCTCTCCTCCTCACTGACTCACAGCTTTTTCGGGCAGCCGGAGGCGGGGGTTTCAGGAAGTCCTTGGGCCGGACAGGGAGCGATCCAGTAGACACGTGTCCTGGGAGGACCGCGGCCGGGCTGGGGTTTGACAGTTGGGGAGGGGGGCTGGGGACGTTTCCTGCCCTGCATTTTCATGGGCAGAGGCTGGAGACGCCGGCCGCGTTTCTCCCCTCCCCCTCTGCACAACTCCTCCTCTTTTAAAGCTAAGTTGAGTGCGGCTCTGTTTCTTTTCGGCCCAGCCCCCACCCTTTGGAGACTCAAGGTGAAGCCCGATGCGCCTAGAAGAGTCCTTGAGAAGGCTCAGCGGGACGAGCCGAGCCGTTTGTTGTAAATCACATCAGCTCAGGGCCGGTGGGACTTTGGGCACAGAATTTCTCTGTGAGTTTTTGTAGCTTCTCTGCTCTGCCTGGGCTGGACATAGGTTAAAAAGTAGAAGATTGTCCAGTTGATTCTTGACCTCAAATCTGATCTATCAGGCCCCCCTTTTAGGCTGCTTTTCACACACATTAATGCAGAGACTTTCTTTGCTAATCTTCACCCAGTATCTGAGTTTTAAGAAAAGAATATTGAATGTCAGTATTTATTTTTGCTGGCTTCATAAATATTAAAATGAAAATGGGCAAACAATTCCCTGTAACAAACTGTTATTGAATTGGCTCATTCTCTTGCCCCAAGAACCCACAAACCAAGGTGCAGCCTGTAGGCACCAGTCCCCGGCTCCAGCATCTCCTGATTAGCTCCTGAAAAGCATTAATGGTAGAAATAAAACGCACGAGGTGATAAGATGAAACCCAGTAACTGTTTCTTTTTACTTTCCCCCCTCCTTTCCAGGCTGGTAATGAAGAAATGGTGCAAATAGGTAAGTCTTGTTCTCAGATGCCATTCTTATCTTGGTAGAAAGAAAGGGATGAAACTAGCTAATTAAAATATTGTTTCTGAAATTTCTCCCGTTGGTGGTTAAAAAATAATTTGTCATCCAGGAACATTTCTTTTCTTCTCTTCCCCTTTCTGGAGGGGGGTCCCACTTTTTTCAGGCTGAGTTAAAGTGGTATAAAAATTTGCAGTTGGATTTTTCATGTATCAATTTTTTCAGGCATGTCTTTGGACAAGCCACTAGTAGGTACTTGGCAGATGGTGTAGAGGTTGGAAGAAGGCATGGAGATAAGTCAAATCAACTTGGGTAGCATTAGAAAGAGTATATCTGATTAGAACAGAAAGCATGCTACAAAGAAGGGAAAAATGAAAGACAGAGAATGAAAATTTTTTCTTAAAACTTTTCCTGTTTTGATTAAGCCCTCTGATGACTTATCTTATTCCCCCTACTTCACGATTATCTACTAATGTGTATGATACTGTTAGGAGTTTTACAGATAACATCTAAAATTTCAGAATTACTCCCTTTTTATGGGTGAGAAGACTGAGGCTCAGAGAGTATAAGTGACTTGTAACAGGTCAGTCCAAAGTCCACATGATCTTTTTTCTTTTTCTTTTTGAAGCTGTTCATAGTAATATATTTGTTCTGAATCCAGAGACTGAAGATCATCTGGTCAGATGACAGGCTCCATTCAAAGTCTTTTTATATACATTTAATTTGGATTACTTTAAAAGATAAATTTTCATCTTGGCAGAATAACTGTGTCTGTAAGTTCTGCATTTGTCAAGTGATATTGTAAAGTCATCTTCTAGATGGAAAGTTTTGATTACTGCAAACATAGTTATGTGTCATTGCCTATGTGCTGTGTGCCTGGTGGTGTTAATTGCTTTGCACACGTTATGTCATCTAATTCTCACAACCACGCTATGAAGTAGAGACCCACTGTGTCCATTTTAGTTTGAAGAAGATGAAGCTTGAGAGGTTCCGCAGCTACCTGCAGTAGTGCATAGTGCAGAGCCAGGAGATTTGCCTACTTGTAAATTAATGCAGTGATCCCAAGATCCGGGCTATCTGCATAGGTCAGAATGCTCCCATCACATGCAGTGTTTGGGATTGCTGGAACTCTTCCCCAAGCTTAGACCTCTGTAGTAAGAATAGGACAGAGGGGAGGAGAGTGACTGAGAACTGCATTAAATATATAGCGTCTGTGAAGAGCCATTTGTCATTTGTAGCTCATGACATTCAGAGATCAACGTATATCTTTTTAAAGAAGGATTTTAAAAAATTCTCCAAACAAGTAGAAGAGAAAGCTCTCTTCCTTTATTATTGCTTAATCCTTTCATTACTTACACTTCCCAACTTTTCAATATGTAAATTTAAAAGCTGTTTTAAGATTACCCATTCTAGGGGCAGCCTGAGTGGCTCAGTTGGCTGAGCAGCACAGAGCCTGCTTGGGATTCTCTCTCTCCCTCTCTCTCTGTCCTTCCTCTGTCTCTCTCTCTCTAAATAAATAAATAAACTTAAAATAAGTAAAAAAAAAAAAAAAGATTACCCGTCCTCTCAAAGGAATAAAATATACCTCTTTGATTAAATTTTCAGGTGGAATCAGCATGCTCCCCAGTAAGAGGCCCTGAGTTAGATTTTGGTCCAATCCTTTTGTTAATATAAATTACTTTGCAAGTTTCTACAGAAGATGAAGTGATACAGGTGTGCTTAAATTTGGTAGGAAGAAGATGAGTAACAGTATGGAAGGGGAGAGGGCAGGGGACTCTTGGATTGTGTTTCTGGAGATTTTCTTACTCCCAGGTTCCTTGGCTTTATGGGGATTCTCTCTTTTCTTACTATCATTTTTATTTACCGTTCTCAGGTCAGGTGAAGAGAAGAAATAAAGATAAAAATAGGTTTGACTCATGAGTGATAGTAAAGTATAGCTATCACTCATTGTGATAGTAAAGTATAGCTATCATTTGGCTTTGGGTTATAATCATTTATGTAGCTCTTGAAAGGGGTTTAAAAATACATTTAAAAAGCTTGTGTATAGTAACGAGATATCTTTCCCCATGTGTAAAGGGGTTGCTAACCTGAAAGTTTGGTAAAATTCCCTCCTCTACGTATAATTAAGTAATTTTTTTTCAAATAATAAATTTAAAAGCAGTTTTATAAAACTGCTCTTAGATGTGCTATTTGATGAATGGTACAATTAAGAAAGTCTAATAAGGCTTGCAGAGTTAATTAACTTTTTGGTCTCCAAATTGGCTAGAGAAAAGTCCATGGTTCTGAATGATTTCTGCATCATTTAATGTCTCAGGAAAAGATAAATATTCATTAGTGACAAACCATAAATTATTAAGAAGCTCAATTAGGGGCGCCTGGGTGGCTTAGTCGGTTAAGCGTCCGACTTTCGCTTAGGTCATGATCTCGCGGTTCGTGGGTTCGAGCCGCGTCGGGCTCTGTGCTGACTGCCAGCTCGGAGCCTGGAGCCTGTTTCAGTCTGTGACTCCCTCTCTCTCTGACCCTCCCCTGCTCACGCTGTCTCTCTCTCTCTCTCTCTCTCTCTCCCCCTCCCCTAGAAATAAATAAAAAACATTAAAAAAAAAAAGAAGCTCAATTAAAAACCATAGTTTCTGTTGACTTATCATATACATGCCGAATAGGGCATATGAGTGTATCCCTTGCCGATTCTTCGTGGAGGGAAGGGGCCTATGTAACTAGCTTCTGGAACAATAAGTATATAATCAGCAATATCCCTGCCCCCCACCTCCCATGATAGGTAATCACTTGCTCAACTTCTGACAGGATCGGTTTACTTTGCCAGCTTTTAAATGCTATTTATAAAGAGTTTCACATTATGTGCTTAAGAAAATGATGAAAATATGTCTAATATGCTTTAGCTCTCTAAAGTAGGAAGGCTTTTATCTAGATAGAGAGAGGGCAGTGTGATGGGGACAGGTTAGAATATGTACAGATATATCATTTAGATAGTGTGTTAATGGGTGATTGTGCTTTCCTTCTCCCTCTACCCAGTGGGAAAATGCCCTCTTTTTAAACATTTTTTAAAATACTTATTTTTTTTTTTTTTACAAATAGTTTATTGTGAAATTAGTTTCCACATAACACCCAGTGCTCATCCCCACAAGTGTCCTCCTCCATGCCCACCCCTCCTCCCCCCCACATCCACCAGTCCTCAGTTTTTGTCAGCATTCAAGAGTCTCTCATGGTTTGCCTCTCTCCCTTTCCCCCACCATTTCCGCCCTTCTTCTCCCCCTTGGTCCTCTGTTAAGTTCCTCCTAATCCTCCTATACGTGCACACATATGATATTTGTCCTTCTCTGCCTGACTTATTTCGCTCAGCATAACACCCTCAAGGTCCATCCATGTTGATACACATGGCCAGATTTCATTGTTTCTCATTGCCATGTAGTATTCCATGGTATAGATAAACCACATCTTCTTGATCCATTCATCTGTTGATGGACACTTAGGCTCTTTCCAGGTTTTAGCTATTGTGGAGAGTGCTGCTATGAACATTGGGATACATGTGCTCCTATGCATAAAATACTTATTTTTGAGAGTGAGAGAGAGCACAAGAGAGTGAGTAGGGGAGGGGCAGAGAGCAGGAGATAGAGGAGTCCAAGAGGGCCCTGTGCTAGAACTCACAAACTGAGATCATGACCTGAGCCGAAATCCAGAGTCGGCCGCTTAACCAACTGAGACACCCAGGTGCCCCCAAATTCCCTCTTGATATGTGGGAAAGTATGATTCATCCTAGAAAAAATGGGCACATAGGTTTTGAACTCTAACCTACTACTTCTCTGCTTCTTTGTTAACCAGAGAGGAACAATCTACCTACCTATCTACACCCATACATATATATGTATATGTATATGTATATGTATATGTATATGTATATGTATATGTGTATATACATACATACATACATACACCCACACATACATATACATAGGTACGTGTGTGAATGTGTATGCACTGTGTATATGTGTTAGTGTGTTTCATGAGGTCATTAACATACTTCTGTGGCATATTAGGGAGAGCTTTCATTCTGACTCAGAATATGGCCTTGGTGGGATGCCTGGGGTAATTGTGGGCAGCTGGATGGCTAGCCTGATTGGGTAAGGAGGCTTGCTCTGTGACACATGTGGCTTAGGAAATAATCATAGTTTTGTGGAAATTGGAGAATCTGCAAAATAATTCTCTGAGTCCTTTGTTTCATAAGCTGAAACTTTGATATTGCCTGAGTATCATTAGAGGAAAAATTGTGAGGCTTTGGTGTTGTACTGAGTTCCCGTGCTTACCTGCCCCTCTTGGAATAAGGGCATATCTATCTTTCTCTGCCCTATTTCTGTTTCCAAGTTTCAAATTCCATTCCATTTCATTCTTAACAAAATAAAGTTGCTAATCTTGTCCTCTCAAATATCTATTTTACTGAGAAATATTTTTTCATCATTTGCAGGTATTTACTTGGTTTTCAAGGTTTAGTGTGAGTCACTTCACCTAGTCCTTGGCTTATAGTGGGCATTTCTACTAGTGTAGACCTCATGAAAGCCAACAATTTGTCTTGATGATTGCTGTATCCCCAGTATATAAATTGGGCTCAGGACCCCATGGGTCCTCAAATATTTGTTATTCAATGCATAGATCTAGTGAGCAGGGTATTATACTGGGATTCATCTGCATTCTGAATTTTCCTAAATGCACCTCTGTGTCCCTCTCCAGGTTTAATTGGTTCTCAAGAAAATGCTGATGGCATAATAGCTATACAATTAATTATTCAATGTTATCAAAGCTCCTTGTAACTTCTCATTGCACTCCGTAAAGCTCAGAGACCTGGATTTATTGGTTTCTTACACTTTTCTGCTTCTGTTCAGTAAGATTTGGCAAATTGAACTGAATCATGTACAGGTTTGGAACGTCCATAATTTTGTGCTAATGTCTACTTGAGATCATTTGCCTTATTCCGGGCATCAGGGGAAATAAGATAACCTAAGCTTAAAATCTATCAATCCAGTGTGCCCGCAGCAATACTAAAAAGTGTGACTTAAAGGGATTTAAAGGGATCCTTTGTAAAATTTAGAATAGCTACCCATTTAGCCATTGTCCTTTCTTGTAACCAAAGATCTTGCACTGGACTTTATTGATTTAGCTTCCACCCCTCCATTAAGCAGCATAATGGCTACTAGTAAATGCTTTAAGCTTTGTAGATGAAGGTGTTATGAAGTGTAGCTTGTTAATTTAGTACCCACAAATTATTAGTGCTGTTTAGCTGAAATACTTCTTCCCCATACTTTCACTGTTTTTTTCTTGCCATTGTACCAAATAATCATAATATTGCTCAGGAATATTAAGAAATCCCCATAGTCACTTCTGCTTCCAGGATGATTATCTCTAAGCATTCTTTGCTTGTGGAGTGCCAACCCAGATCACCTTGGAAATCCATTAGGGACAGTGCCAAATTGCCCGGTAAAATCAAGAGTGATTTCAATATGAAGAGTTTGGTTACGCTACTTGGACTGGGTATTAGTGACAGTGATGACTTCGATGGAACACAAATGCCAGAATTTTGGGAAGCTTCTTTTTCATGTTGCTCCCACAGACATCAGCTTTTACTCCTAAGCTGTTGTTACTTCTGTGATTACAAATTGTTGAATTATTCTTTTTAATTAGTTTTCCTTCTGAATATAGATGTTTTACATGTGCCCATTATAACCGTCTTCTTTAATTTTTCTGTAATCCCCAGATTTTTGACAATCATCTTAAATACCAATTTAGCATGTTCTTACCCAGTCATCATTTAATACATAGAGTGTGTAGATTATTTTTGTATACCTGTTTTTGTTGGCTATTTTAGTGAAATTTTTCATATCACTACAAAATCCTTATGAATATCATTTTAATCTCATTATTCTAATAAACATTAATGAATGTACTTGTTGATACCTATTTTCTCATAACAAATGTTGCCACACCATGGCATATTGTATATTGATAGCTGTTGTATATTGTGTTGTTGTATATTGACAGCTGCTGCCTGCTTTTCAAATGACTACTTGAGGAGAAAGCTCTAGAAGCTGACTTCTTTTTATTGATTGATTGATTGATTGATTTAAAAAAATTTTTTTAGAAGCTGACTTCTGAGTAAAACCAAATTAACATGATATATGTTGATAGATGGCATTTGAAGAAGTTTGTATGACCTGAACTCTTACTGGTAGTATAGCGAAGCATTGATTTTTAAAAATGTCAATTTAAATTAGTTTTGGCTCTGCTCTTCCTAACTCTGAATGTAGTTCTTAAATATTTGGTTATACAATCTCTGAAAAATGCAATGAATTCTTTTTCTAGTTATCAAGTACCCTGGTTCATGGTTTATGAGCAATTGTAAAAATGTTTTGTAAATTTTATTAGTACTGTGACAAGATCCATCCACCTCACAGAATTTGAGTGCTGTGTGTTCTAAAGAATGGATGGGAAGGCATGAGAAGTGTTTTCTAGTTTACGAATATCTGTTCCCACAAGTAATTTATCCATCATAATTTTTCAAATATTTTTATATGATTTTACTAAGTGTAAATCCTTAGGAGACATTTTGTGGTAATGTCAGTTTCTTGTTTATAAAAATGATTGCCACAAATTTAGCATGATGAATCTTTGTGGAATTTAGAATAAATTGTGAACAGCATGAAAGAGTTTCTCTTGTTTTGAAGTGACTGGTAAAACAAAAATAACGTTTAGGAAACTCATAGGAAGTAATCTAGGATTAAATATATGAATCTTCAAATACTGGGATCTTAGATGTTAAATCCCATTTCCTACAAATTCCCTTCATATTTAGGGCTTATATTTTTATACGTATGTATACAAATTAAAAAGAATGAGTGAAGTCATTATATGAGCTTGAGTTCTCTTTCTTTTATATGTAAAAATGTCTCTTTTCATGTAAAGTCCATTCCTTAATCTAAAACATAACCAGCATATCCAGGAGAGGACCTATTAATATTCATTGCCTTTCTTCTATCAAATTGTCATGGGCACAGACTCTTATCACTTTGTGGTTTAAAAGCCTGATTCCGCTACTTTCTAGCTGATGACTTTAACTTCCCAAAGCATCACTTTCTTCTACGTATAGTAGGTATATTACTACTCCTTACTTCATAGAATTAGAAAGGATTCATAAAATGCTGGCATGTGGTAAGCAAGCTAGGACAATAGCTATTATTAGTACTATATCTTAGTCTTGTGCTTTTTTAAAACACTTTTATTCAATGAGAGCCACCTCATTCTAACCCGTACGTTTCTGATAGGTCTGCCTACCACCATTAATTTCCAGGAACCTTAATTTACTGTGTCAAGGACTTGTAAACTCTCCAGCCACTCAACTCACCATGTGACAGCTCTTTGAGAGTTCTATTTTCATGTATTATCTTAATGTTGGTAACTCAGTATAGTGTTGCTTAATTCATTAGAATATGGCAGTGGAGGGAGCAGTTCGGTAAGAAATGAATGGTACAAAAACAGTGATTCCATGTGGATTCTGTACCAACTATATTTCTTGCATGCTAGACACAATTCTTTCTTCTTTTCACCTTGTTTATTGAAAGTCCTTTTCGTGTCATTGAGAGAAAGTTCCTGTATTAGTCATGACTCCTTTGGATGGAAATAACAGGAACCCAGTTGACACTGGTTAATGAAAACAAAACTGATCAGGTAATCAAAGTCAGGTAGAACTGAACTGAGGGCTCAAATAATGTCAGAAAATCCCTCCCTTTCCTCCCCCTACTCTTCATTCTTTCTCATTTTCCTGCTTTGGCTTTATTTCTTTATCAGCATATGATTGGTGGCCCCTCAGGTTGTGGCAGAGACTGTCACTAGCATCTCTAGTGTATCATTCTACCCTTCACTCCACTAGACATAACACTTGTTTTTTGACAGCTCCAGCAAAAATTCCTGGTGGGGCTTTTATTGGCCACTTGGCTTGAGTCACAGTATTAACCTTGAACCATTCTCTGTGGTCAGGGGATGCAGTGCTGTGGTCAGGGGATGCAGTGCTCTGATTGGCCTGAATTGAGACATTTCATTCTTGACTTATAGGCACTGAGAGTGGAATGTGGGATGGTTGACCTGAGGGAAAACTGGGGTGTAGTTAAGAAAAAGGAGGATGGTTGCTGGGGAAAACCCATGTAAGGGCTTCCCAACACACTGCATGGGAACTGGTGCATGCGGTAGGTAGAATAATGTCACCCCACCCCGCTCCCACGAAGATGTCTACATTTGAATCCCTGGAACCCGTGAATATGTTATGTTACATGGCAAAGAGGAATTTAGTTTGTAGATAGAATTAAGATTGCTAATCAGTTGGCCTTTATTTATTTATATTTAATGCTTATTTATTTATTTTGAGAGAGGGAGAGAGAGCACAAGTAGGCATGTGAGCAGGGGAGAGGCAGAAAGAGAGGGAGAGAGAGAGGGAGAGGGAGAGAGAGAGAGAGAGAGAGAGAGAGAGAGAGAGAGAGAAAGCAGCCTCCATACTGTCAGCACAGAGCTGGATATGGCGCTGGATCTCATGAACCATGAGATCATGACCTAAGTCCGAAATCAAGTCAGACTCTTAACTGACGGAGCCACCCAGGTGCTCCAGTTGGCCTTTAAATAGGGAGACTATCCTGGATTATTGGGGGGTGTCCTTAGAAGTGGAAGAGGGAGACAACAGAGACAAAACTAGAGAGATGGCAGCATAAGAAAGACTTGGTCTGATGTTTCTGGCTTTGAAGATGAAGGAAGGGAACCATAAACCAGGAAATGCAGGCAACCTCTGGGAGTTGGAAAAAGTCAAGGAAGCAGATTATTCCCAGAGGTTCTTGAAGAAACGCAGCCCTATGAACACCTTGATTTTAGCCCCATGTGACCTATTTCAGACTCCTGACCTCCAGAACTATAGGATAACAAATATGTGGTGTTTCAAGTGGCCAAGTTTGTGGCAGTTTGTTAAGGCAGCAATAGGAAGGTACTACAGTGGCCCAGTGGACTGTCCCAGTTTCTCATACTTTTGTCATACTGTGAGCCAGACGATTTTAGATTTGGAAAATATAATCGCCACAAGGAAGCTTCAGGGAAAACCTTTAAAATGCTATTCACATTTCTTATCTGTCATATTTTCCTCAGTCTTTGGCCCTGGGGACAAATGCTCATTTTCCTGGCTTTAGATTCTAGACTCAATATTAGTCTTTCAAAGTATTACACATCAATAAATTGTGAGATGTATGAGAAATATTAATTTATAGAATGTCTAATATAGCTCTCAAGTCTGCAAAACTTCCAGTGATGATAAATATAATCAGTACATGTCCTTCTTTAAAACTAAGATCGGAATGTTACATTCTGGCATTGGAGCCTCATGTTAAAACACACAAAAACCAAAAAGACTCCTTAACTTGTTATTCTGTTATTGCTTATTTGATCCTTTTAAGATGTAGCAAACAAAGAAAATACTTGGACATTTTTCTTTAAAACATTTCTTCACTTTTTTTTTCAAAGATCTTCACTTACCTGGTGTCATGTTCTGGAACAGTAAAGAATGTGCTGTTCTTTCTTAAGTGACTCTTTTGAACATAAACATTGTGCAACTGCAACAAATATTTATGAAAAAGCTAAATTTTAAAAAAATGAGAAGAATTTTTAAGTTCACAACTATTTGTTCTTTCTTAATGAGTAAAAAAAAGGTTTTTTTGTTTCATTTCGTTTTGTTTTTTCCCCCTCCAATAGCTTGATGAAAAATCTTTGACTGTGAAAGTAGGTTTGCAACGAAAATAAAAGACTTCAAAGAGTTTCTCTGGCTTGTGGTGATAAGAGCCTAGAGGAGATGAAGTGAGGAAAAGAATTTGGCCGTGTTCAGAAGTTCAGGATGTGTCACAACTAACTTTTAATTGCCTTTGACTGAAGATGGGTCCCCTTGTCCATTTGTGTTTATAGGTTTGGGAAAGCTCTTCAGCATGTGGTGCCCTCTTTAACGTCCACTCATCACCCTGCTCACATCTTTCCTGGAGCAGCTGGCTCCTGTCATTTCTGATGAAAGTCATTCTCCTACCTTCAGCTCAGGATTTGGAAATGTTGTTGTTGGAGCTGCTTCTTTAGCAGATCTTGAAAATGCTTATTCGATTTCATTCTTGTGGCCAGATTGTTGCATACTGAGAGTTTATACCCGAAAAATGCCTGTGTGGACTGTCTCTCTAGAGTAATCAACCAGTTCTTGGGAGAGAATCTCAGCCTCTGGGTAGGGTAATAGAGTATGGGTTCTTATAGCTTGCCTGGACTTCAGGCCATCAGTTGACATGGAGCATGGGGAGTTCTTCTAACCTTATCAGAAACGCCAGACTGGGGAGGGAAGGGAGGTGGGTGTGAGGCCTCAGAGGTACTGGCAAGTGGAAGGAATCTGAAGTTCACTTCCACCATCCATAGCTCTAGCTAGATGGGGATGGTCACAGTGATAATAACATCAGTTAACTTTTCATCTTTTAAAATGTTAATAGCTGGCATAAGCCTTTCATGTGCCTTACCACCTTACTTGAGCCCAATTGTTATCCTCATTTTACAGACAACCTCTCGGCCTTAATTTTCATAATTTGCTTGCAGATGGCAAAATGCACATCAGCTTGAAATGAGAATTCAAACATGGTGCTTTCCAACTCCAAACCTTTAGTACTCAACCATCATACCCTCCCTGCTGCCTTCCTTGCTTGGGAACTCAAGCCACATTGCCTCACTCACAAGTATTCCAATATTTTGTGTACCATTTGTAGCTTGGGCTTAATTAGATCAGCTAAAGATTGCTGTGATATGTGTGAGCTTTGTACTGTAGTCACTTGAGGTCTCCGTAGTGTCGATTGTACTACTGAACACTTTTGTTTTCTTACTGTTCTATAGTGTGGTCTTCGTAACATGCTAGGGGCATTTAGTAATCTCTAGGACACATTTGGGTATCATTCGGCAACACATAGATACCAAGCTGCCTGTCCTCAGTTGTGAGCTACTGTGGCTGAATGCCTGAAGGTATTAAGATGATCCCAGAACACAGGCACAGTGACACACAGTGAAAGCACTCCCTCTCAAGAATCCCCACTTCCAAAAATAACCATTGATTTTTTTTTTCCCCCTCCAAAGACTCTTGTATGCTGGGGACATTTAAACATAGCTAAGATACCACACCTGTGCCCCAGGGAACTTCTCCGAAAATATGACATAAGCATATAACTTTTCTCCCATAGAGATTTTTATAACTGTCATACAGACAAAGCCTGACAATGAGATCTAAGACACTTAGACCAGCAGGTCTGTACTCTGGACAAGATAGCAGAGAAGGTTTCTTAAGAGAGATGAGGCTTGAGATAGGCCCTGTGGGCTGGGTCAGGTTGGATTTGTATAGATAGAGAGAAAGCAGCAGTCCTTTCCCTGGGGGTGAACAGTAGAGTAAGACTTTAAGGGCAGGCGTGATTAATTTGGGTGTAGTGAGCACATTAGAATGTTTCAACAGGATAATATGGGAGACGATGTCACAAAAAAGTTAGGGACAGAGCACAGAGGGCCTTCAATGACACTTCCGTTTTGATTTGGGCTGTTACCCAGGAGTTTCAGTTTTTTATTTTATGAAGTGAGAGGATTTGATGAGTAGAGGTCTTTGAGGCAATTTTCACATCTAACATGGAGAAAAGCTATCAATTTTTGGAATGTTTTATCCTGAAGTAATGATGGGCATTGAAACTATTGAGAGAGAACAACATAGCAATATTAATACTGAACATTGATTGAACCCTTACTATATGCCACATAATGGTCTAAGCACTCTGGATTAGACCATTTAATTTTTTTAAATTTATTTTGTTAATGTTTATTTATTTTTGATAGAAACAGAGCACAAGCCAGGGAGGGACAGAGAGAGAGGGAGACACCGAATCTGAAGCAGGATCCAGGCTCTTTGTCATTACAAAGCCCGATGGGGGCTTGAACTTATAAACCATGAAATCATGACCTGAGCCAAAGTCAGATGCCTAACCCACTGAGCCACCCAGGCACCCTTAGGCCATTTAATTTTTATAAGTCTATGAATGGGATGCTGTTACCCTCATTTTACAGATGAGCACTGACATGAAAGTCTTAAGTGGCCAAAATCACAAAGGTAGTAAGTGGTAGAATTTAGGCCTGTTAAATGTGGGACTTTAGAACAGTTTTCCTCTCAGTAATTGAGACAGTGTTTTGGTACAATTGATGTAATATTTGGTAGTGAGAAATTATGTTGGGGACTTTGGACTTGGCACTTTGCAGCGTGTAGTGACAAGGACCTGAGGTGACTGGAAGAGATGTGGTTAGTTTGAGGGCAATTTCTAAGGAGAAATCACAAGGACTAGAATGATATTAAATAGGGCTGGATGCTGGGGTCTGGGGAGGAGTTAAAATAAAGTCAGTCTTCTAGCCTAAGGGTTTCAGAGACTCAGCACATCATGAATAGAAACAGTGAAATCAGGAAGGCAAGCTGAGTATTTAGGTGAAAATGAGAACTTTGGTTTAGGTATTTTAGGGATGAAGAGAGGGGACAACATATTATTCTAGACCGAGAACTGACATGTTTAAGTTTCAGTTTGAGGGAAGTTCCTCTTTTTCTTTTAACCTGTATTTGCTAAGGGCCTTTTATGTACAAATACTTGGCTGAAACACAGACACGTGTAAAAGTGTCCAAAGTCTCAGAAATGATTAAAATTTTGAAACAATTAGAAAATTCTAATGTGGTTGACATTAAAGTAGAAAATCTGATCAGTTAAAAGGTCTCCAAGTATATGGAAACATACAGCACTGTCTCCTCAAATACTTTGTAGGTTATATTTAATATTTGTGTGTGTGTACAGACATACACACCTGTCACACATACACACATAGAAAAGAATACATCTTTTTCATTCAGCACAAGGAGGAAGAAGGCATCAAGTTAAACTCTCAAATGAGGAATTTAGGGAATTCTCTGACAAGAAGAATTGTTAGTGTTATGATTAGTCATCCAATGGAGATGTGACAATACTTTGTCTTAAAGGTAGTTCAAGTTTCTGAGGAGATCCCCAATGTAAACATACCCCTCTTACTGGTTTGAGGGAACAAGTTAGAAATAGCTGATACAAAAATGTAGTAAAAATGTCTTTTGCAAATGAGGCTGGGGGAGTGGGAAGTATGTGCCCCAGGAGGGGTATGTCAGGCCCCCCTGGGCTAAGGTAGGGCTGGTCCCTGCTGCTGTGGAAGACAATGTGTCTCCTATCAGGATCCTTCCCAGGAAGAAGGATGAGGAGGGAGTCTGAGTTTTGCAAACTACTTATTTTCCCAGACTTATCATTCATATACATCACCCTTCTTCGGGAGGCAGGAAGTGGGAAATCTGGGGAGGTGGTGAAGGGATGGGGTAGGGGAGTGCGTGGGGAGAGGGGTGAGGCAAGGGATGGAGAGGCCCAGGAGAGTCAGAGAAAAAAAATCTCTCTTCACAGAGAGCAGAAGCAAATTAAAGGCATTCCACCTCCAAATTAAAAAAAAAATCATCTTCTTAAGATGCCTTCATTGTAAGAAAGAGGCAAAGATTAGATGACTTTCAAGGTCTTTTTTACTTTTGAGCTATAGACAGAGTCTGTGAATATCTTAAGGGATTGCAGAGTGGGACTGATTTCCTGCTGCTTGAAGGTCTCTGTGTCTTCTTTACTCCAGGAGGTCTCTTTTAATGATTAGACCTACTTTTTGGTTCTTAGTAGGTTAAATACAAGACCTAGATACTATGAAATGCTTGATTTACTGGTCTGTAAGAGCTGTGAGAAATAGATAAAACATTTGCAAGCAAAACTCTGGCTAAGAAGCATATGACAACTTGTATAGTTGGCTGTCATTGATTGCTTGGTGGTAAATTACTACTTAGGGAAAAGATGGTCCATTCTAACTTTAGATACACCCTCAGGCTCAAACTGCTTTCACTCATTCATTCATTCATTCATTCATTCATTCACTCACAGGTATTTATTCAGTCTCTATTTTAGGCACTGGGGAACAGTAGTAAAGAGAACATAAAAATCTGTACCCTGCTGAAGCTTATATGCTAGTGGGAGAAATGATGAATAAGTAAACATAAAGACAATGTATAGGATGTCAGGTAATGACAAGTTTTGTGGGGAAAAGTAAAATGGCTAAGGGAATAGAGAGAACATACCTCACTGAGAGGGTCACATTAAAGCAAAAACCTGAAGGAATGGAGGAGTAAGCCATGCAACTGGTTGCTGGAGGAGACCCCAGGGGAAAGCAAGCACAGTGACCTTGAGAGGTGAAAATTCTCTGTGCCAGGCAGTAGGACAGAGTAAAACCTATTTTACTTTTTGAGGAGAAGAGTGACTTGTCCTTCCACTTCAGTGACTCTAGCTCTATTTTGAAAGTAATATATGAAGGGGAAGAGTGGAAACAAGGAGAACAGGTATGGGGTGCATTCAAAACTGGGACCACTGGCTTGGACTAGGGCAGTAGCAGGGGTGGCGATGAACTTTGGTCAGTGTTTGGAGATATCCTGAAGGCTGAGTCATTAGAATTTGTTGAAAGATTTGATTTGTGAGCTGATAAGAGTAAGGATAGTTTAGTCAAGTTTTTGTTCTGAGTCGCTGGGAGGATTGAGTTACCAATTACTGACATGGGAACAGAGACACAGGAAGTTTACTTCTGGAAGTGTTAAGCTGAGATGCTTAGGGAATGTCTACATGGAGAGGACCCATAAGCAATGGAGTGGACCACAGAGGAGCCTATGGACGAAGCCAGGGCTGGAGATGAAGGATTGTGAAGGCACACTCACACTCATGGGATGGGATGAACTTACCATGCAGGGGAGGGTAAATGCAGAAGAGAGCAGTCCATGGGCCAGGTCCTACAGCACTGTGGTGTATACCAGCCATGGAGGAAAGAGGAGAGCCAGAAGAGAAATATGGCCTGGAAGCTAAAGAAAGAACATATTTCAAGAAGGAAAGAGAGATGAGCTGGGTCAGAATCTGCTGATATGGCAAGTAAGGAGATAGAGTCTTGACCATTAGTTTCAGCCAGATGGGGTTGCTAGTAACCCCAAGAGCCTAACTGGATCAGACCCAAGGAAGAGCAAACATGGGAAGAGAGGAACTGGAGATGTCTGTTATAGTCAATCTTTTAAAGTATTTTATACCCTTTTATATAAAGGGTAGTGAAGTGATGGGGTGTCAGCTAGAGAGGGCTGTGGCATCAAGAGGGTTTTTATTAAAGATGGGAGATAGGATGGCAGCTTATTAGTTTGATGGTGGGAATGATCTAGTGATGTGGGAAACTGATGAGGAGAGAAGAGAGGACAGTTGCAGAAACAGTTTTTGTAGAGTCCAGAGGTGCTAGCTCATGGTGCACACCTGGTGGGTTTGCCCCTGAGTAAGATCACAAGCAGCTCATCCATAGCACCAGGAGGGAGATGGACCATGTGTGCAGTTGGGGAAGGTCCACTGCATCTGAGTCCTGCTTGGGTACCTAGTGACCACAGTGTGGCTTTACAGTGGCTCTCCTCATTTGTGCTTATAGAATTTATGGCCCACAAAACCTTTACATACCCATTGCCGTGGCCCTCAGTCATCTCTGCTGATAATTATATAGTTTCAGGTTTTAAACTTGCACATGGGCAATATTTTAATGCAGAGCTAACTTATATTTAACAGTAGCTAATATTTATTGCATCTTCTGCATAATCACATAATCTCATTTGAACTTCTTACTAGGTTGGAACTATTACTAGTTCCCGGTAACTGGTAACTCCAGTTAACACCTAAGGACACTGAGCCTGAGAGAAAGCAAAGTTATTTGTTTTGACTTAGCTTGCTGCTTCCTGACAGTGTGGTTCCTTCCTTAACCATAGGCTGTACTGCTTTGTGCAAGTATTTGGACCTATGAAGTGTTTCATTTCTGATTATAGTAAATTAACACTGGATATAATTTAATTTGTTTGTGTAATTATAATCTGAGATTAAAGTGCTTTTGATAGCTTTGAGCTTTCCCCATCATCCCCTGCCCCCCTTTTTTCTCCCAAAGATGGAGGATTTGAGAGCCTTTTACAGAAATGTTCAAAGCTACACTGGAGGAAAAATTAGGTGATTGGCTGTGAGTAGACAGGACATTGTCATTCATGTGGTAGGTTTCCTTTATAAGTCAGATCTTAAAATTAGGAATCAGCAGCAAGATGTTCCATCTATTCTGAAGTGAATAAGAGCACAGGAGGGACACCTGGGTGGCCCAGTCGGTTAAGCTTCCAACTTTGGCTCATGTCATGATCTCATGGTTCGTCATCGCTTCTCGGCCTTTTGGCTAAGATCAAGTGTAGTATGATTTCATCGTTCATGAGTTCGAGCCCCGCATCAGGCTGTGTGCTGAGAGCTCAGAGCCTGGGGCCTGTTTCGGATTCTGTCTTTCTCTCTCTCTCTTTCTCTTTCTCTCTCTCTGTCCCTCCCTCTCTCTCACTGTCTCTCTCTCTCAAAAATAAACACTAAAAAAAAAAAAAAAGGAGCACAGGAGCATGGTCTTCAGTGTTAAAATGATCAAAAATGAAATTTTCCTTTAACCTCTTGCTTGTTATGTGTCAAGCCTTCTGGGCCTGCTTTCTCATTTATAACCCAGGGATCATGAGATCTCTTTACCTACTGTGATGGTTGTGAGAATGAGAGATGCGATAGTCTTGAACATAAAGCACAGTGCCCCCTATTCTTCTTGCCAATAAATGGCAGGTAACCTGGTAGCTCCTCTGTCAGTTCTGCTAGCTCCTGTCCAAAGGGATGGAAACCTGAGGGTTTCCTAAGTGCATCTTTTCCCTTGGTTACCTTAATTCCCAACTGGAAGATTACTCATTGCAGGTTTAATTTCAGCAATGTGTCTTATGTGCACATTTTTGGAATGACTCATTATTTCGCATTAGAGAAGACAAAGCTCTATGGAAATAGGCCATCTTTATTTTGAATAAGAACGCAAAGCATACTGTCTGACAGATAAAAAATGGAGCTGTCCTAGTGTCTGGGATGCATGGTTTGCTGTAAGCATGCAGCTCTGGATTCCTCGTGGGTGTGGAGGAGCCTCCTTGAGTTCTCCCTAAATTTTCTAGTTCTCCAGTCACTTAATCCAGGCATCAGTATGTTGTCTAGACTTTGGTTGTGTGAATTCCCTTTAGTAGAGAGGGGAGCTCTCCTTCCCTTGAAACAGTAAACACATGGTTAGCGAAGGAGTTCTAACTGGGATTGCTTGTGCGGCCAGACGCCTCTGGGCCTTGGGTAGTCTGTCTTGTGAGTTAGTGTGTAGCCTCACAGACAAAGCAAAGGCTCTCTGGTGATTGGCATTACTAATTTAATACATGTTAAACAGATACTACTGACAAGAGACCCTGGCATGTATAAAATCTTGTTTTAGATGATATTGGAATTACCAAGCTGAATGGGGAAGTTTCTTGTCCTTAGGAATTTATACTTAATTTGGGATAGGCTTTGCCAGTCCACATCTAAGAGCCTGATTCATCCCTTCCTCTATCAAGCATCACTCTGCTCCTGTGATTCTTGAGTTTATTCCTAAAATGTAGAGTTCTTTCTGTAAACCAGAAGTTACAGAAGTATTCCCCATGGATTTGGCTGTAGGAGAGGCTGCATCTTTGTGTCTGTACTTACACTGATGCCTAGGGAAGGTCCTCGGCTATGATAGAGAGCCGACGAAGCAGGGATTGTGTGCTGTCCCCCTCAGCATTGGAGCCAGCATCACTTAACTGTGCCATAAGATAGTCCTCACTCCTCTGCCTACTACAGATTTACAGCAGGATTGTTTGATCTGTGCACTTAATAAATAAGGATATTTTGTTTAAATACATTGGTCACTATTAATGGCATAACGATAACAAACATGCACTCAAAGAATTTCCAAGTTGCAAAATACCTTCATTTGTCTTCTGGTACTTTATACATTGTTTGAAGTCTTTAAAACGCAGGAAAACAATGAAAATATTCTGTAAGGATACTTTCAGATCATAGGTTGTCAGTTCAGTTATGAGTCATTACAATTTCATTTATTAGATGACGTACATGCAGTTCCTCTAGGTGAGAAGTATTTGTGGATCATGTCATTTTTTTCAGGGCACTTTTATACACTGCAGGACTGGTCTTGGGCTAGAATCATGAAGATGGGAAGCTTTTTAATTTCTGTTATCAGATTTCGCTTGCCTTCTTTTCTCATCCTTGTCTTCCTCATTTTGTTTCCAGTATCTGTGCTCTTTTGCTTCAAAATAATTTCTAGTAAGGGATAAATGGTTTATTCAATGTGCTATCTTTCTCAAGGATGTTTGCATTTTAGTAGACATAGTACATTTGGCTAAATTAAGGGAATAATTGTGAAATTAAGCTTGACGTGTAGGTGGCCACTCATGATGTAAGTAAAGTAGACTCCAAATATATACCCATAAAAAATGAGTATCGGGGCACTTGGGTGGTTCAGTCAGTTAAGCATCCGACCAGCTCAGATCGTGATCTCACAGTTTGTGAGTTCGAGCCCCATGTCAGGCTTTATGCTGATAGCTCAGAGCCTGGAGCCTGCTTTGCATTCTGTATCTCCCTCTCTCTCCACCCCTTCCCTGCTTGTGCTCTGTCTCTCTGTCTCTCTCTCTCTCTCAAAAATAAACAAACATTAAAAAATAAAAGTAAATGAAATAAAATGAGTATCTGTCCCACATAAGGAATATGGTAGAAAATGACAATGCCATTTGTTCTTAACTAACCTGCATCTGCATCTTCAATTTATAGATTATGATTTCTACTTTTTTTTTTTACCCATTCTTCTCATTTTCTGAAAATGTTCTATGATTTATGGAGCACAACTCAAATGTAGCAGAATGAGTGTATGGACTTTGGAGTAAAACTTGGATTCATATCTGAGTTTCACAGTTACTTGGCCTTGGACACATACTTCCTGAATCTCAGTTTCCTCACCATGGAGTATGATTGTTAGGGTTGTTATGATGGAAAAAATATGTGTAAACAACAGCACCATAAACTACAGTGTATAAAGCATAGGCCTATGGCAGATGCAACATAAGGCAGCTATTTTAATCAGTAATAATTCTAGGATTCTTACAGGGAAAAAATAAAACAATCAAAAAAATTCCTTCTACATAATAACAGTTTTGTTAAACATTCATAGCAGGTGTCAGTTTTGTGAGTAATAAGTTAATTGGGAGCTTGTCTTGATTATAAGCAAGCCAGATATAGTTTATGGAAACTTGTTATATCCTCAGACATATAAATGAGATAGGAATATTCACATTGTAATCCATTTTTTCAAATAAAATGATTCATTGAACACAGAGTTACCAAAATATATTTGAGAAATGATTTGAGTTCTCAAAATTTCATACCTGAGAGACGGCTCCGGAACGTATGTATTTTGGAAGATGAGGTGCAGTCTTGTGAGGTGGGCACTTTGGGCCAATGTTTGTCCTGCTGTGTCCTCTTGTTGCATAGGCTTCTACCATTCTATTTCTCACCCTACAGATTTACCCAAATTAAAGAGACAGAGAGAGTATGAGCTGGTGACTCCAGTCAGCACAGATTTTGAAGGACACTATCTCTCCCATATTCTTTCTGCAAATCACAAAAAGAGGTCAACGAGGGACGTGTCTTCCAACTCTGAGCAATTGTTCTTTAACATCACAGCATTCGGAAGAGATTTTCATCTGCGACTAAAGCGCAACACTCAGCTAGTAGCTCCCGGGGCGGTTGTGGAATGGCATGAGACCTCTCTGGTGCCTGGAAATATAACCGACCCCAATAATGACCATCAAGCAGGAAATGCTTCAGAAAGAATCTGGAAAACAGAGCCTTTGCAGACTAACTGTGCTTATGTTGGTGACATCATGGACATTCCAGGAACCTCTGTTGCCATTAGCAACTGTGATGGCCTGGTAAGACTTATTCCCTTTTGTGTGTGTGTGTTTGCAGGTGTGTCAGAGCACAGCATTGCTTCGGAGTGACTTGGTAGGTAGAGGTAGAGAGGAAGCCTTATTGTTATATTTTAAGTTCAGGAAGAAGCATTAGAAAGCATTTTACTGTCAAGATGTATGCCTTGGCTTAGTTTTGACATGAAGACAACATTATTCCAAGAAACAAAAGATAATTTATCATTTTTTGATTATATTTTTAATTGTCTTACGTTGGGGTATTTTATTTGCCTATTTCTTTCAAAGCATTCTGAAAATTTTCTAAAGAAATATAGATTCCTCCAAAATGATAGTATTTCACTTCTTATGTGGAAACTTTGGATATCTTCTTAAAGAAAGTATTTTGAATGCATTCTTTTGCTTCCCCACAGAACGCTGAAATGGGAAATGAGCAGATACTTTGTCAGAATTTGTTCAAATAGCATTACTTTACAAACATGAGATGTAGTTCTCTCTGCATTGTGGCTTTGATTCAGTTTTTTTCTTTATTTTCAAATAAAATACCCATTTATTGCTCTTTAGTTTTGTTGTCGAGGCCAGTAGTACCCGACCCTTCTTCACACCCTCTGCAGATATGAAATATTTTTGTTCATTTTGTATCTCCAGATGACATTTGAAAAGTGTGTCGGTGTTTATGCCTCTTCCATCCACAGTTGACTCCCAAGTCTTTGTTCAAAAAAAGCAACCATTTTTCTTTCTGTGGTTGCCAGCCTGCTGTTTCTTGGGAGTTCAGGGTATTCCCTTTGTTTTGTCACTCTCAAAATAGTCCTTATGTTCCTGCTTATGATTATTCTACCTTAGCTGGTCCTCCACCAATACCATGAATTTTTTTGTGATTGTTCTTTCTATGCATAGTCCCAACCGAGAGGGGTTATGATACATATGTTTCACCAAATGCTGGTAGGTTCATTGTTTTAGGCTTTATTTCTTCAGTCTTATACTGTCTCCTGATGATCTGTAGGGTTTTAAAAGCCAGCACAGAAAACTGAATAGAACAGGTCCAAGTCTTCAAGTTGGACTCCGTTAGGTTAGAATCTATATATACCTTCACATTTGGTGCTAGATGGTATTCTGGGGTCTGAAGACATAAGGAATCTCTCAGATTCTTCTCATTCTACACAAAGATTGAATAGATGTGAATTATTAAGTCACTGACTGGGAAATAAAGAAAGTGCTTTCCAGAAGACTAAGTTTAAAGTAATTCATTGAGAGAGCTTGATTCAGTACCACTAAGATATAGAAGAAGATAAATTATATAAAAAGTACTATTTTATAATACTTTTAAGTAAAATATATTGAGTATAAACTTAATTCAGTGTTATGTGTTAGTTTTCTAACATAAAAAAGTGTGTACTTTTTTATCTTCTCGGTTAAGATTTGAGACATGGGATACTGGCTTGAAAATCAGTTTGAGGAGGATAAAAGGGCAAAGAAATCATATTTATATGTATTTATTTATTTATTTATTCTTAAATTGTTTATGGTCAAGTTGGTTTCCATATAACACCCAGTGCTCATCCCAACAAGTGCCCTCCTCCATGCCCATCACCCCCCTTCCCCTCTCCCCAACCCCCATCAGCCTTCAGTTTGTTCTCAGCGTTCAAGAGTCTCTCATGGTTTGCCTCCTTCCCTCTCCCCAAGTATTTTTCCCCTTCTTCTCCCACATCGTCCGATGATACGGGAGAGGAAGAAATCATTTTTAAATCTGACCTAGAAATCAGTGTTTTTCTTCCCATACATGTCAAATGATCCAATCACAGATACAGAAATATGGGGCAATAACAAGTTGTTATAAGGAAGA
This sequence comes from Proteles cristata cristata, assembly GCA_017311185.1. NCBI lineage: Eukaryota > Metazoa > Chordata > Mammalia > Carnivora > Hyaenidae > Proteles > Proteles cristata. Next base: position 241,988 of record JAESUZ010003084.1, read on the forward strand.
GGAAAATATAGAGTATGAATGAATGTTAATTATTAGGATTTTTAAGTTCTCACTCTTAAGATACAGTGTAAACATCATGTATACATGAATATTGAATGGGTGTGTGTACTACACTCCCTCTGCACATTGCAAGTATTCATTTGTTCCATTCTTTGATCCATTAATTAATTAATTAATTACATAAACAATACTTGCGGGAGCCAGTAATGGACCGCGTGCTATTCTAGGCACTGTGAAATGGTGAAAGACATAATGGTTACCATCCCCCTACAGCTCAAAGATGTCAAATTTGTCACAGAACTTAAATGTCAGAATATCTGGCATATGTATGTATAGTGGAGTCGTGTTTAACTCGAAAAACTGTAGCAAAGGGAAATATCTTCTGGAGAGAGTTTATGGGTAGGGCAGAGTTTTGAGCCCGAGATAAGTGGCCCAGACCTTTAGCTTGATCCAGGAAAAGGGTGGGTCTGGCCGGCAGAGAAGGCAGTGCTGACAAGGCGGGTATGTGAAATGAGGCCTTTTCTAGAGTTTCTGGCTCACAGCATCCATGTGCCAGGAGGAGGAGTGGAAATGAGGGCAGGAAGAGCAGTGAGCAGGGCAGGTCATGGAGAGCACATCACCAGACTGGAGAGATAGCACCAGGACCACTTTATTGAGCTGGGGACAAATTCATAGAATTTCGGGATTGTATTGGATGGGATAAGCCCTCAGCAGAGACGAAGTAGGAAGTTTAATGGAAGGGAATGTAAATAAACTTGGCTGATTCCTGAGCCCCTTTTTCCCTTTAACTGGCTACAAAGGGATTTAAGCTTGACCTTCTTGACCTTAGAAAGGGATACTGAGATAACATGGATGCCTGAGGATTAACCTGATGGGCTATGAAGCCATTCCCTGAGAGGCTCTGATTATAACCAACCAATGGAAAAATCCCTGCCCAGCAAAAGTATAGTTAAATCTCTACTGAAGCTCTACCTGGATGAGAAGTGTAATCCTTTTGGTTACGTTGATTTCAGATGGCATTCCAGTGACCTGACTTTTACATATGTCCTTCCAAGCTGTTGCCCATAAGAAACAGCCACAGGAGGTTGGGGGCTCCAGAGCAAGGCCTTCTGAGTGAACTCCTTACATCTCCTTTCTGTTATGCAACCTGTGGCAGACTATGTGAGTTTGAAATGGGCCTCACTCTCAGAATTAGTTTGTAGTAAGCAATGCTTTAATTTGATTTAAAATCCAGTGGTACTCAAAGTGTACCTACAGACTCAGGCTTGTGAAAAGATAAATGCCAAAAGTGAGACTATATATAGAAGCTCTTATACCAATTTGACAATTATTGTATTTGCATTGGGCCTAATAATAATAAAAAAATGGGGCTAGTGTTTGTGTTTTATCATTTAATTTTTCTAGCAATTAATTTTTGTAATATTTTGCAAAAGTCCAGAACCAATTGGGAGAAAAGAAAATGGTTTCTTCACCACAGACAATTTACAAAGCAAGCGATGACAGGTGTTTTTACTCCTCTGGATACCAGATACTTGACTGAAATAGTCAGGTATAGTCTACCTATCCCAGGTAACTGTATGAAATGATCACAGGAAAGGTACTTTAATATAGGCATTATTGAAAAGGACGTAAAAATGCCTTGAGTGGCATATCCAAAGCCAATGTCTAGAATTTGATCTAGACATAGATATGCATAGTAACTAAGATATTATTCTCTGGGTTTCTGAAATCAGCATCAGAGTCTTCTGCACAAAGGAATTGACACTGGTTCTCACCCAGTGTGGCAAAGAGTAATAGCTGCTCCTCTCTAGTGTGACCTTTTCCAGTTCTTTGCAAGATGATCATTTATGAGTGACTGCTAATTCTTTACCATTTACAGCTTTATTCCTGCTCTAGTCTATCCTACTTCTAGGTAACACCTATTGAGATTTGTGTCATTGAATTGCCCCTGCTTTCTGATAGCATCCAGTATAGAACAAAGCCCTGCTTCTCTAGACCTTCCCCAAAATTACCCAACAGAAGCCCGAGTCCTGCTAATAGGTTCTTTCTAACACTCTCTTATTGAAATGCTCATGGTTCCCTCTGGTGTGCGTTCTCCCTCCGTGCAACATGTAATAAACCTGGCTTGTCCATTGCAGATGTGCTGCTGGTGGTCTTTGGCTAGAGGGTGTTGACATGCTTTACCTCTCTGCTTCTACATTTCTGAAATTTCACACACTTCTTAGTGGGAAGACACTTCTGGCTGAGAATCTCAGCTGAAAATAGATTTCTTTATTCCACAGAGCCCTGGCATTTATTCTGTAACACCATTAAATCTCCCCTGTGAGCAGTGGCAGCTCACAATCATATTTTGTGGTCTATAAATGTGCCAAAATAAAGGGTTGTTTGGTTAGTAGGCTTTATTTCATGTATTTCATAACATAAGGAAACTGAATTTCTCTAGACCTGCTGGAACAATATTGCTATGTGAATTCCCCTGGATTATCATCAGAGGGAACTAGATGGGAGTGGAAGAGCTGACTGGGAATGGTTTTCCTGGGTTATCCAGCTCAGTGATTTCCTTGTGGGCTGAGTTTATGGTCATGGGAGTGTATCTAGGACAGAAGTTTTAAGCATTTTTTAACATTTGGAATTCTTCCTTCAAATGAAATCACTAGGGGTTATCTAATAAGGTAAGATGTAAAATGGATAAGCTCAGGAAAGGCCTGGTTGAAACACAGTTGGGAGATACTCTCTTCTGGTGTTTGTTCTTTCTGACTCCTTTTCACTGTAGACCACTTTGAGGATCCCTGAAGCATATGACAAGGATCTTCACTGTTAGGGCAAGTCTTAGAAGCTTGAAGTTAACAATTTGGAAACCATAAATAGTACCCCTTTCCTAAAATATCTGATAGTCACATCTGGTTAATAATGGAGGCATTTTATCTTTTATAGATTTGAGGAATGGCCAGATGAAGTCTTTGAGGACAGTTGCAAACCATTAAGAATATAGCCTTAAGATTTTCCTGCCTTAATGGGGCTACTGGGTGGCTCAGTCGGTCAAGCGTCTGACTTCGGCTCAGGTCATGATCTCGTGGTTCATTGCTCTGTGCTGACAGCTCAGAGCCTGGAATCTGCTTTGGATTCTGTGTCTCCCTCTCTCTTTGCCCCTCCTCTACTCGTGCTCTGTCTCTCTCTCCCTCAAAAATAAATAAACATTAAAAAAATTAAACAAAGATTTTCCTGCCTTAAGACTTTTGCTTTGGGATTTGGTCCTCTCAAAAACATATTCTTGCCAGGCCTATTTCAGTAAGTCTAGCTGCAGAGGCGCTTTTTAAAAAGTCTATCTAAAATGTATTATGAGCCAGTGTGCCTGGGATTAAGACTCTTTGACCAGTGATTGTAAATACAGCTCAATCTAGTGAAAGAAATGTTTGATACTAAAAACAGATACAAGTCTGTAGTTATTTATAGTGGATTTAGAAAAGAGGGTTTTTGAGGGCTAATCTTTAGATGCTGACATTTGAACATCTGCTTTTATGAGAAGAACCTGATGGCTGAAGGCCCGTCACCTCCCAGGGAATATGTCTATGAAAGGCGTCATGTGTTTTTTTGATGGGGCAGGGAGAGATCTGTATGTTTATAGTTTATATGCAGATTTCAGAGACCTTAGAAGGTTGGAGGAACAAAGGACAGAAATTTTGTTTTACCTCCAGGCACCTACACCAGGCTATTTGAACAATACAAGACTAGGAAAAGCTTAAAGCCCCGATACCCTTTAAGTTCCAGAAATAGAAGGAAAAAGACCAACAGCTGACACTGGTCCCTTTCAAAATGAAGAATGGATGGAAGTTCTCTAATTCAATTAGTCTCGGAGAACCAGTACCCCTACAGGTCTCATTGCTTCTTTCCTGAGATTTGGTTAAGCTGTGACCCTTTAGGAGCCGACGGTATTTACCTTAGTTGTTCTAAGCAAGTTGTTCTAAGCAAATACACGTTGCTTCTGCCAGGTGTGCGTGGCTGGGTACGTATCCCACTCTGCTTCCTTTCTCAGATATGTAGGCAGCCAGTGTGTGTATATCCGGGGGAAAGAGGCAAGGTTTGGCATCATCCTTGATCATTTTCACATTTTGTATCTGATTTGCATAAGTTGAAAATCATACATATGTCAAGTCTTTCCCAATTTTTTTGGCTCTATTTCTCTTGTGTGATTTAGTCGATCTTCTACAAAGAATATCCAAGGATGTGAGCTTGGAATAAAGTAGGAAATGAAAAAAAAACCACGTCAGAAGTGTTTTTAAATTTTAAAAATATTTCTTTATAACAGTTTTTGTAGTTCATCTCAATTTTTATCTAAATTGTCTTTTTTTTTTTTTAAATATTTTTTATTTATTTCTAGGAGAGAGAGAGACAGCGTGAGCAGGGGAGGGTCAGAGAGAGAGGGAATCACAGACTCCGAAACAGGCTCCAGGCTCTGAGCTGGCAGTCAGCACAGAGCCCGACGCGGGGCTCGAACCCACGAACCGCGAGATCATGACCCAAGCGAAAGTCGGCCGCTTAACCGACTAAGCCACCCAGGCGCCCCAGTCTAAATTTCCTTTATAAATATTACCTGTTCAGTGCTTATTTGCTTTACATCATTTTGATTACAATATGTTTTATCTCCTTTGACTTTCGTGTAGTAAATTTTTAAAAGACCAAGTTTAAAGATAAGTTAAAAATCAGGGGAAAATGTCAAATTTTCCTGCAAATCTGTCTGTGGACATACGTGGACAAACGAAATAAAAGGGGCAGCAGACGTACTTTTTCCTTCTGCTGTCAGCTTGGGAAGTAATGCTGCTTCTTCTTCCCAGTGCCTTGAAACCATGACTTCATTAAAACTCTAATACAGATTTTTAAAGATACTCCAGACATGCTGTAAGAACTATGGAAATAGTGCTGACCACATCTGAAAGTACTTTCTTCTGAGTACATCACCAAGAATAAATAAAATCACCAAGAATAAAGAAATAAAACAAGAACAAAAGGACATCCCGGTATCGATATGATGCCCTTGTGCATATTCATGTCATGAGGTCACAGACTAAACCAGCCTCAAAGTTTTCAGCCTTGAAAAAACTGTGTTCTTCTTTTGACTTAATCTTTGCTTCCAGGAATACTGATCTCAGGTTAACAAAGCATTTTTGTTTTTTGTTTTTGTTTTTTTAAAGGTTTTATTTATTTCTAGGAGAGAGAGGGAGAGAGAGAGACAGCGTGAGCAGGGGAGGGTCAGAGAGAGAGGGAGTCACAGACTGAAACAGCCTCCAGGCTCTGAGCTGGCAGCCAGCACAGAGCCCGACGCGGGGCTCGAACCCATGAACCGTGAGATCATGACCTAAGCAAAAGTCGGACGCTTAACCGACTAAGCCACCCAGGTGCCCCTAACGAAGCATTTGGAAGCACTAGGCTATGTAAAGTGCTGTGCTGATTGCTGTGGTAAACATTGAGGTAACTCAGGCAGAGCCTTTGTCTTCCTACGGCATTGGAAATAAGATGTGCAAAAGCAGAACTGAAGTACAAGGTAGAAAATTTTATATGTTGTAAGACAAGTCTAGATGGAATGAGAGAGCTTGGATGGTGGAAAGATGATTTCTGTCTTGAAGGATGGTAGAAGGCTTCTTGGAGGAAGCAATATTTGTGATACAAGAGAATTGGAAAGGTGAACATTTCTGTTACCGTGATCCCTGATGATGGTGGGGATGGGATGAGTAGGAGGAGGAGCCTCTGAAGAACATAGGGGTCTTGTTGAAGGTCCACATATGGTGGTCCTAAGAATGAAGGGGGAAGGGAGAAGTTGATTTCATGAACTTTGTAACATATAAAACCAATACAGAGGAGGGCTAGTATTTATCTGACTATAAGACCAGATGATACAAAAGGCAGAGAGAGAGAAAGAAAAAGGAGCATACATCAGTGATGTGTTGTTGAGACTAGCAGGCTTGCACAGCATTCAGGAAGGAGCATTCAGGAAGGTGAGCAAGATTCCTGTTCCTTAATTATGTTGCTTTTCTTTATAGAAAAGTTTCTCTGAAAGTCATGGGGCCTTTTTCTCTGGAGTTTAGGGTGGTTTGTTTGTAGCAACTTTTTTTCTAGAGTTTGTTCTTTACATTTTATCTCAGAGGGTTATGAGATTTGACTTTGAAAAATCTGACCTCAGATCTTCATCTAGGTTCTTCAACTTTTCAAGTTTGATCAGTAATTATGCCATTTAGGAAGCTTCCTGCTTTGACTCTTATTTCTTCCATCTGAAATGTTTTCCTCACTTTCTTATTATATATTCTCTATATTCATATCCCCTACTTCTTTCTATTCTCCAAGGAGTGTTCCTAATGTCTTTTAAGTGGTATCAGTAAAACGTTGGATTGTGACTAACTTGTTCTGCGAGTGTTCTGCAAGATGAGCAAACATTTCTAATGAATTTTAACTTGAAAAGCGAGTGATATCTTGCAATATGATTAGTACGTGATGCCGGACATCACATGATCACAACTAAGCTGAGCCGATGGTTCTTGAAATTCTCTTTGATACAAGTGCTTTGGAATACAAGCATGTTTCCAGAACAAATTATGCTTGCAAACCAAGATTTTACTGTATTTGTTTACAATGACTACTGTAAAGAAAGTAAAAATATTGATGGGGTGATGGGTAGCTCAGTTGGTTAAACATCCATCTCTTGATTTTGGGTTGGTCATGATCTCATGATTTGTGAGTTCAAGTCCCACATCAGGCTCCTTGCTGATAGCAGAGAGCCTGCTTGGGATTCTCTCTCTCCCCTTCTCTCTCCCTCTCCCTTGCTCATACTCTTTCTCTCTCTCTCTCAAAAGAAATAAACTGAAAAAAATTTTTAAAATGAAAGTAAAAAAATTGAGCATAATGAGTAATTAGATCGACTTTACTTAAGTCTCAAAAAACAAAACAAAAATAACTTTTAATAATTGCGTTGTATTTGATAATAAATCTCATCTTATTTTGTGTCATTTATAGTATTTATACTCTGTAACTATGTATATATTTGTGTGTATATAGAAATATATATATGCACAAACACACACATATAAACACATATACACACATCTTTATGGCAGACCATAGAAAAGGGAGAGAAAATCAGTGTTTAATAAAATACTTTGCTTTAAAGACCAGTGACAGAATTTGATGTTAGGTCGTAGAGTTGGTGACAGAGCTGTACTGGTGTGCGGGTCTATTGACAACAAAGCCCATGACAATTCTATTACCCCACGCTAACTAAATGTGCTTCTCATAATGCAGGTTGTTGAAAAGAATGAAGGACTAACCTGAATGCTTTTAACACTGCTGTATTTCCAGCAGTGTTAATCAGAAATACAACTGAAAAGTGAGATTCTGACCTATTCTTATTAGTCTACAACAGTGAAATTACAAAAAATTGTGGGCTAAAAAATCAATTGTCCTTTTTATTAAGGTAGTCAGACTTTGGGAATTCTTTGTCTCTAAAACAAGGGACTTTGATCACGTGGTGTTTTTTAAATTATTTTCAAAAGAGTTGATTAATTTTTAAGCAATACCAGACTATACTAAATGTATTAAGACATTATCCTTAGTCTTACTGTGGTCTGTGAGTCCTTTGATAAACAAGTTCAAATCTTCCATAATTGTAATACATTTCTGAAAATTCTAGTTTATTGATTAAAGAAAAAGGGATATATAATTGCAGTGAGGTCTAACTTTAGAGTTAGTAATGTTAAAAAAGACATTATACATATATGTAATACATATAATTCTATACATTATGTCTATAATTATATATAATTATATACATTATATATAGCTTGATATGTTTTGAAAAGCTTTATCTAGATTGTTATAGCCTACTTTTATAAATGTTTACAAGGTATTCGGTTTCAAGTTTTGTAGCGAGAATAATCAATAAACACCAATGAAGAGGAACCCCAGCTAAGCTACCTAGAGTTATGATGCTTTGAGAGTTCAGTTTGGAAAAATGTAACTAGTATTGATGACAGAAGTCAACACTTTTGTGAAATGGTTGAGGGAAAGGGCTCATGGTGAGAGTGGGTGTGGCGTGAGTATAGAATCAGACAGACTTAACTCCAGTGCCCGTTCTGCCACCTACCAGCCTGTGACCTTAAACAAGTGATTTAACTTTTTGGAGGTGTCTTTCCTTCAGTAAAGTTGAAGTCAGGTCAACGCCTTTCCAAGACCTTAGGGCATCTTTCACACAGCCTGGTGTCTAGGAAATTGATGATTATTACTGTCGTCCTTTTCCTTCTTTAATCAGTTTCAAATTATTTGTCCTTAATATTTTGTGATTCATAATATCAGTAATGATTTTAGTTCACAAAATAAGAAATACTGCTGGTGAAGTCAGCCTGTGACCTAATTTAGGGAAAATTCTGTCTTGTCTGAAGTGAATACCTTGGTGAAAATCCTGTAATGTTCACATTACCTTCTCCACCTGACGCAGGGCTCCTTTATCATCAGCTCTTAGAGATACTCTAACCTTTGCCCTCCTGAGGACATCTAAGGATGGGAAACTCATTATTCTCCATCTTATTTATATATAGCTCTGCCAGATATAGAAAGTCCTTTCTTATGTTCTACTTAGAAATATAAAGTAAAAATATCTTGTTCTACTTACTAGGTTTTTCATAGAGTTGAGAAAGATATAGTAACTGTCCATGATTGGTTTCCTATTGTTATTATTATTGTAGTACTTTTGTTTTATGCAGATGACCACTCAGTCATTTCAGTGTACCTACCATGCAGCAAACTGCTTTGGGAAAAATTCCCTTTAGTCATGTGATATAGTGGAATTAACCAGTCATAAGCCATAATTTTAACATTCCCCTCATGCTTTTTGTTTTGGGAAAATATTTATATTATGAATCTCAGAGTGATACATTTTTTAGGACAGTAATAAAGAGTTCTATGCCATTAGGTGATATAATATTTGTTCAGAGGCTTACCAATCTTGTTCATTTCTGATCTGTTTTATTAGGTGATAGCAGTCAATATCCTTATATCTATTTTATTTTCCAGTCCAAAATATTCCTTAAAACACACACACACACACGCACACACACACACACACACACACACACACACACACACACACACACACACCAAAGTATTTGCATTTTCTGTAACTCTGTGAGGCAGTTGAGGGGAAGGGCGATAAGGGTGGCATGGTGGGTCCCTAGCTCCCAGTATTAGAAAATTCATTTTTGAACTTAAGTGGCATTATAAAAGTAGACTTTTGGGGTTCTGGTGAATTTTTGATTACCTGATTTTAACCCCAGTTTAAATAGATTTCTAGTAGGTCTACTTCTGTCTGGTGATGTCCCTAAAAGTGAAAGATTGTTGTAGATCAAGAAGACTGTGCTATTAGACGCTAGGGTGTCATATGAACATAGTGGGACCCAGTCTGAGCATGTGAAGCTCAAGAGAAAACGAACAACAGCACTCAGTGAGAGATTCTGCAAGTGTTAGCAACCCAGACACAGTGGGAAAAGTTTCATTTAGCATTATCTGTGAAACAGGATGCTTTTAACATAGTGATTAGCATCTTGGGGTAATAACTTCCTTTAAGCTTGCGGAATACTTGATCTTGCTTTAGAAGGTGCCAGTATTTTCTGCTTTCCTGCCTGGTTTCATACACACCTTTATTTTTCATACCTGGCTCTGAGGATGGTCTTAACTGGCCTCTAGGACAGTAAACAGACCAAAAAGAATGATGTGGTCCAGATAAAATTAAGTCACTGTGAGATCTCTGTCTCTCTTTGGTCAGCTGCATGTCATTGTTACCGTAGACTTCAACTGTGGCATCAAAGCTAGGGTCAGCATACTGTAAGATTCTGAAGCATATTGGTCCTAGACTTGAACCATTGATCTAAAATTTGGGGAGAGGCCTCTTTTCATGTGCTGTGCTTGGAAACATTTTAGAAACATGTGCCTCCATGAGAATGTTTTAAAATTAGGACTATATTTATGGAACTACATTGTTTCTCCTTCTCATACTTAAAAGCTAGGGGTTTGAATTAGATTGGTGATTCTTCTTCTTCCAACTGTTGGACCTTATGTTTTGAAGTGGTATGTAAACTAGAAAACTATGTTTATTAAGTAATAAATCATTTTTCCTATCTGTTAATAAAAAACATACGAAATTGCTGGTCAGAATTGCCAGTGAGTACAACTTACTTCCCTGTATGCCCGTTGGTGATCTTTCTGATGAAAAGATTGTCATTCTTAGACCTATTAGCATTTTGTTCAGCTTTATAACACAGTGATAGTCATTCCCAGATTTCTGTTACTGCCTCCACTGATTCCTATGGGCTCAGGGATCTAAAACTAGGAAATTGTTGACTGTAAGCTTTCTGAGATTCAGTTTAGGACTGATGTTCTATGACTCTATAACTAAGTTTGTTATGGACAGTGCATTCTTGGCCAAGGAAGGAATCAAAGCATTCTACTTGACCATTATTTATTAACCACGGTCTTGGGTGGAAATTGCACATATAAACATTACTTTTCCAAATGTTGCAATATGGTTGCTTTGTACTAATGCCTTTTCTATTTACTTTTTAAAATTTATATTTAATCCATTATGACTGTCTTGTGTTCTTGAAGGTTCTGAAGACCTCAACTGTAACAACCCAAGCTATTAGTTTTGGGAGATGTTTCCCCTTGACTTCCAATAAAATGTGGAAATAACCAGTGTAAAGAGAAATATGTATGTTCATATATACACACATACATACACATGCATCTACACATACATGTGTATATGTGTGTGTGTGCATGTGTGTGTTTTGAGAGAAATATAGGTATGTTTTTATAATAAAGAGCAAAAGGGACTGCCCTTGGATATGCTCTTAGGGAAGTACCTACCAAGTTTTTTTAACATAGGAAGGTGGTACCAGCTCTACTGATGTTGTCTTTCCCTAGAAGAGCTCTTCATGTGTTGCGTATGTGGAATATGCTCCTGAAGTTGAGAATCATTGTTCTCCCCAAGGGGTCTTGAACCTCAGTGGGTACCAGCATCTGCTGGACAGCTTTGTTAAGACATGGATTGCTCAGTGCTACCTCAGCTTCCAATTTAGCAGGCCTGTGGAGGGGTCCGAAAGTTTGCATTTCTTTTTTGTTAATGTTTATTTTTATTTTTGTATGTGTGAGAGAGAGAGCGCGCACGCGCATGTGGGTGAGCAAGTGGGGGAGAGGCAGAGAAAGAGAGGCACAGAGGATCTGAAGCGGGCTCTGCACTGACAGCAGAGGGCCTGATGTGGGGTTTAACTCACCAACTGTGAGAGCGTGAGTTGAGCTGAAGTGTGATGCTTAACTGTCTGAGCCAGCCAGGAGCCCCTGAAAGTTTGCATTTCTAACAAATTTTCAGTTAGTGTCAGACTTCATAATTCAACTGTTTCTTATTTGTGTGCAATGATACTGGATACTGGTTTTTCCCAACTGACCTGCTTTCTGTGGTAAGGAATTTCAACTTTTTTTTCCTTTTTTGGTCTGTAGTATTGCCTTGGCCCTTGCCCACTGCCCAGTCATAATCCCAGCCAGGTTGACTCAGCACAGGTCAGTCCCAGATTGGATTAACTGTGCATGTCTACAACTTCCTCTCTTGGTCCCCTTGCCTGAAGGCTACATGTTCTTTGGAAGCATGAGTAAGTAAGTGCCAACCCCAGACCATGTTCTGGCAGAGTACAGAAACTATATTAATATAGACAAGTCACTTAATATGTCTGATCCTTGGGTTCCTTCTTTGGTTCATGGAAAGATTTCCTGATGGTAAGTGGAACTTTGAAGTGGATACTCCTAAGTTATTCAGTAGCCAAAGGTCAAAAGAAGTGCTTGTGAGGTTCTGAAGCCACTTTGCTTTCAAGAACTGGTGTTGGGGCTCTGCTGTGAGGCAACACAGACGCCTTAAGATCTTCAATCATCCTGTGCTTTAACAGTCTGGAACTATCACTCTTCTTGAGTTTCCATGAATCAACCTTGCACTCTGTCCATAAACCAGCTCCACCAGCTCTGTGCTTTACCCGCACTCTTCTGTGTCCATACTCTCAACTTTGATGGTCTCATCTGATTTTATGGCTTCAAATATCATCTATACGGTAATAACTCCACATGTTGGCCCTGACCTTTCCTCTGAGCTCTAGAGTTGTGTGTGTAACTTGCTGCCTACCCAGCATTTCCAGCTGGATGTCTAAAAGCCATCTCAGATTTAAAAGGGCCAAAGATCAGCTCTTAATAGCCATGCCTGCATGACTTTCTCCAAAGAGTCTGGTAACTATTTCTTAGTCCAAAAACCTTAGTCTGTCAAAAATAGTGGATTCCTTTTATTTCCTTATATCTCTCATCAGATCCGTAGTCTTAAGATTTTTCTGTAAAACATGTTCTGAATCTACTTAGTAAATTTCAATGCTACAACTTTGGTCCAAAACACTGTCTCTCATCTCTTCCCTGGATAGTATAGTGACCTCTGAACTGCTCTTTTTGTTCTCTTTTGCTGCTCTTCATCCTCCACAGAGGAGTTGAAGTGAACTTTCTAAATTCGATGAACTTTGTTTAAAAGCCTACAGCAAACATGAGAATCTTATGGAGGACTTGTCCAAACAGATTTCCTGGTGCCACCTGGGGTTTCTGACTCAGGTCTGTGTAGGAGCCTGACAGTTTGCTTTCCTAACAAGCTCCCAGGTGACACTGCATTTTGAGAAGCAGTTTTCTATAAAATCTAATCTTGGCATACTTCTCTGATACTATTCCGTTGTTCACTATATTTCAGCCACACTGGTCTTCCTTTCGTCTGTCATACAGTCCATAGTTTCCCTTTTCCTGGTCTTTTGGAACTGCTGGGTTGGGGATTTTTTTTCCCCCTACTCAGAATATTCTGTTCTAGATCTTTATTTTTATTTTTTTTATTTTTTTAATGCTGTGTCCTTTTATTTCTGCTTTTTTTTTGTTTTTTTTTTGTTTTGTTTTTTTTACAAATAGTTTACTGTCAAATTTGTTTCCACATAACACCCAGTGCTCATCCCCACAAGTGTCCTCCTCCATGCCCATCCCCCCTCCCCCCCACATCCATCAGTCCTCAGTTTTTGTCAGCATTCAAGAGTCTCTCATGGTTTGCCTCTCTCCCTTTCCCCCACCATTTCCGCCCTTCTTCTCCCCCTTGTTCCTCTGTCAAGTTCCTCCTAATCCTCCTATACGTGCAAACATATGATATTTGTCCTTCTCTGCCTGACTTATTTCGCTCAGCATAACACCCTCAACGTCCATCCATGTTGCTACACATGGCCAGATTTCATTGTTTCTCATTGCCATGTAGTATTCCATGGTATAGATAAACCACATCTTGATCCATTCATCTGTTGATGGATACTTAGGCTCTTTCCATGTTTTAGCTATTGTGGAGAGTGCTGCTATGAACATTGGGGTACATGTGCTCCTATGCATCAGCATTTCTGTATCCCTTGGGTAAATTCCCAGCAGTGCTATTGCTGGGTCATAGGGGAGTTCTATTGTTAGTTTCCTGAGGAACCTCCACACTGTTTTCCAGAGGGGCTGTACCAGTTTACATTCCCACCAACAGTGTAGGAGGGTGCCCGTTTCTCCACATCCTCGCCAGCATCTAGAGTTCTCTGATTGGCTCATTTTAGCCACTCTGACTGGCGTGAGGTGGTATCTCAGTATGGTTTTGATTTGTATTTCCCTGATGAGGAGGGATGCTGAGCATCGTTTCATGTGTCTGTTGGCCATCTGGATGTCCTCTTTGGAGAAGTGTCTGTTCATATCTTCTGCCCATTTCTTCACTGGGTTGTTTGTTTTTCGGGTGTGAAGTTTGGTGAGTTCCTTATAGATTCTGGATATTAACCCTTTATCTGATATGTCATTTGCAACTATCTTTTCCCATTCCGTTGGTTGCCTATTAGTTTCGTGGGTTGTTTCCTTTGCTGTGCAGAAGCTTTTAATCTTGATGAGGTCCCAATCATTTATTTTTGCTCTTGATTCCCTTACTTTTGGGGATGTGTCAAGTAAGAAGTTGCTGTGGTAGAGGTCAAAGAGGTTGTTTCCTGCTTTCTCCTCTAGGGTGTTGATAGTTTCTTGTCTCACATTCAGTTCCTTTATCCATTTTGAGTTTATTTTTGTGCATGGTGTGAGAAAATGATCTAGTTTCATTCTTCTGCATGTTCTAGATCTTTAGAGGCTCCTACTCATCATTTTGAGTTAACTTAAATTCCATTTCCTCAAAAAGGATTTTCCTGGCCATTTGCTAAAATAGCAACCCTAGTCACTCTATGCTATACTAGTGTTTTTAATCGTATGTGTATTCCTTATTGGCAGCTCAAATTTATCTTGAATTTATTTTGTACATTAATCATTGGGAGGGCATAGCTTTTTGTACTGAGGATAAAAACTCTTTTCTCTGGGGGCGCCTGGGTGGCTTAGTCGGTTAAGCATCCGACTTTCGCTTAGGTCATGAACTTGCGGTTCGTGGGTTCGAGCCCCACGTCGGGCTCTGTGCTGACTGCCAGTTTAGAGCCTGGAGCCTGTTTCAGTCTGTGACTCCCTCTCTCTCTGACTCTCCCCTGCTCACGCTGTCTCTCTCTCTCTCCTAGAAATAAATAAAAAACATTTTTAAAAAAACACCTCTTTTCTCTGGATCTTTAACAATACTTGGCAGACAGTATGTGCTCAAAAATCAATATTGATAGACCGTAGAGTATAAATATGAGAATGGGGAATTGAGTACCACTTTTGAAAGGTGAATTATAGATCTTTCTTTAATGTGTTTAGAATTCTCTTTGTGTAACCTTCACAAGTGAAGACAGTGCTATGAACTTCAAAGTTTAAGGTTCCTTAGATTTCATATAAAAAAACTATATCCTTCTGAATAGTATTTTAGTTCTGTGGTTTTCATAGCTTTTTTTTTCCTGCTCATTTTTTCTCTGCTGTTCTTTCACATGTAAGCTAGTGAGAGGGCAACATCATCTTGACCCAAACCCATACTTAAATTCATAGTAGAAGTTTAGTGTGTCTCTTAAATTACTTTACTCTTGTTAAGCAACAGAAATAGATACAAACCAGCATGGCAACTTGTTGCTTTAAAAACGATATAATTTTTAAAAAGACACTATAAAAATATTATCCTTTGGATAAATTCCTTGGAAGAAAATAAAATATGCTCCTTTACTGACTTTCCAGTTAAGGTTGTTACTATAGCAACCTATAGTCCTCCTTTCTGAGTGCTGATCACACATAAATTATTTGTTTAATGCCTTTTCCCCCTGTGCTGAACTAGAAACTCCATAAGAATTGGAACTGTGTCTATAATGCCTACTCCTGGTATCCATAAAACTAGATACCATTCTTGGTATTATAGTAGGTGGACAATAATATCTGATGAGTTTCTGAATGAACGAAGACACAGAATGTAAGTTCTATGGCTCTATAATCTGCTTGCTGTCACCTTCCAGGTTTCATGAATCTTAATGGAAGAAATGCTTTCTCTGTGTAGAATCCCTCTCCAGCCTTCCCTGTTGGTACCCAGAACTCTGCTTTGCAACTTTTTCATTTCTTTTTGTGGTTTCTCCTTGATGGAATGTTATAAAGATTCTCAAGCCAAGTACAAAAGGCCACACCTCTTGAGTTTCTTGGATAGCTTGACTTCTTCTTCTAGGCAAGTACTGGTTTTTCCAACTTTTGTGTCTCTTGGTAACTCCTAGGATTCTTTGTATTCCTGTGAGTGAATTCTCTCTCTGCTTCTTAGGAGAGGACAAATAGATTGGTTAATATCTGGCCAACTCACTCATTTGGTCAATAAGTGTTTACTGAGTGTCTACCGTGTGCTATATACTTTCAGTGCTACAGATGTGACAATGAGCATAAGCAGGCATAGTATTAGCCCCCTTGGAGTTTATCTTAGATAGAGTGGGAAATAGTCATTACTTTGTAGTCATCCAGTTGGGTATATAAAGCTATAAAGGACAGGGACATTGTTCTATGAAAAAGGCAACAAAGTCATCAGACCTAGGCTAGGGGTCAGGGAAAGTTTCCCGGAAATGATAGGAGAGCTGAATTTTAAAACATAAATAGGAATTCCTTAAGATAGGGTGCCTTGTGAGCACATTTTATGAAGAGGACAAGGAGACTACGGGGACAGATTATCAGAGTTGGTTGAGATGAAATTTGATTTCCAGAAGAAAACTGATCTATCACAGTTCTCCTGAGCTACTATAGATGTTTTACCACAATACTAATAATGCTTAAGATGTTTGAGCAGGAACTCTGTGTGCCAGGCATAGATCTGTCTTTTACAGGAATTAGCTTAATCCTGACAACAGTTCCTGTGTATGGCTTAGGAATCCAGAGAAGTGAGTGTCTTGTCTTTGTCTCACGGAAGACCTGGGTACCTGCGTTCAGAACCTGTGCCTTTGACGGGTACCTAATCCTGGTTCCCAGTGGGTATTCCTAACATTTCTGGTAGCTTGGGTAGCCTGAGTTCAAACACAGACACATTTATGGATCTCTCATTACATATCCATTCCCTATTTATCTACATATGTATATGAAGATGTACGTGTGTATATTTACATAAAATAGTCCATATGGGAATTTAGGTGTGTATGTATACATAATATGTGCACACATAATTATATATACACATCATTAGTATGTTTTGATGTTGGAAATTGAATATAAGGATATGAAATCAAGCAGCGTAATTGTGAAAAACTTGCTGGATGGGATGGATAGATGGCTACTAGTAATTAATACATAGCCCTGAGTTGTTTCCTGTCAAGTCTGGGGGCCTAACCATCGCAGGCATGTGAATTCATTAGGGAAAATGAAAATCTTCTCTGGTTAGCCTTATCCTCTGCTGTTAAAGCAGCTCATCTCCATCCACAGTAGCTGCTTATAGTTTTAAATAGCATGCTCTGGACTCTCTCTGCCAACCCTTCTCAAGCCAGCCAGGGTTACTGTGAGGCCAGGGTTGCATGGACGATGCGGTCTGTGCGAGGCCAGGGAAGGGGTTAGTGAATTGGCCAGCTGCCTGGGCACTGGTGTAGGGAAGCCATGGAGCAGCGCAGCAATTTCCTGCTTGGGGTGAAGCCCTAGAAGGCTGGTGCTGGCTAATCCTGGATTCTTACATTCTTTTGTGTTAGCATACACCCCCACATTTCTTTTAGGGGGGAATTTGATTTGCTCTGTTTGAAGGTACACGGAGATGATTTAGGGTCATCCCCCCCTTCACTCCCAGCTCAGACTCATATTGCTTGGAATTTATACTCTTAGAAAACTTAAATATCATACTCTCTAGCTGTGAGTTTCTAGCATGGACCCAGTCACATCAGCAATGGAGCATACTTGCCCCTGATGGACATTGAAAGGCTGGGAGAAAGCACAAGTGTGGGGGCTACTGTAAACATGAAGCATGCCTCAGGGGGTGGGGCGTGAAGGATCAAGCAATGCATGGGAAAGTAGACCACCAGGAAGGAGATGACTTAAGTCTGATCTTGACTTTGCTGATTTCTCTTTCTTTGGAGGGTGAGGGCAAAAGAAAGTAAGCAAACCTATTCCCCAGACTTGTTTAATTTAAGTTCTTTTATCAAAGTGATTGAACACTAAAGTAGAGCTGATTACTAACTTCTTTTCTGATTATCCCGTCTGGGTAGTTTTGCTTTATCTTTCAAGTTCAGGTGTCTCTCTAATAATTGATGGAGTTTCAGGGAGAAATTTGAGGACAGAGGATGGAGCACTTCTTAGTGGAAGGGACATCTGGTTGCTGCTTACTTCTGGGTCTTTGATCTGATCTGTGTGCTAATATAGGGCTTGTCTGACATGGAGTGTCCTTCCTCAATGAAGTGGGATCTCTCAAAGGAGAAGCATTTACTCAGACTAACTGGGATGGGGTCCTAGGTCTGTCTCTGAACAGGTGCTCCTCCCAGGATGGCCCACCCTGGAGCCATGAACGTGTGGACCAGGGGAACATAAAGTCCTGTGTGTCAGAGTGGTAGTCACAGTGCTACTGGGCTCTTGGCTGTTGTAGGGTCAGTCCTATTGTTTTACAGGTGAGGGAATGGATGCCCAGTGAAGTGGGGTGATGAAATCAGCGTCACACATTTCTGATTAGCAGCAGAGAAAGAACTGGAATCCAGTTTGCACACTTCCTGTCTCCAATGTTGTCCCTACCTACCACCTGGTTATGAACCCAGAACACTCCGAGAGGTCTTAGGACAGCCTCCCTTTCCTTCCAATTCTATTTTTTCCCTTTCCTCAGCTGACCCAAATGCTTGGTTTGGCAATAGAAAACTGTTATCCATTTCTGTATTTTATTTGAGCTGGCTGCCCTACGCCTCATTCTCATGAAGCATAATACTAGTTATGTACTCAGAAAATACGTATCACACTAACAAGACACATTTTGTTTAGTAACAATGAAGAGAGTATACTGGTTAGGTGCATAGACTCTGTAGTTAGGGGTATAACTTCACCATTTGCTAGACATGAAATCACTTTTAATTTTCATTTCTCATTTGTAAAATGGTGATAATAATATATAATAATGTAACTATAATAAAACCTGTTTCATGGGTTATTGTGAGCAGTAAAAAAAAATCCATGTGAACACTTAATATAGTGCCTGGGACATAAGTATTTAGTAAATTAATTATTGTTCTTTATAAATATGCTCAGATTTTTTAAAGTTTATTTATTTATTTAAAAAGATTTTCTAAAATGTTTTTTTATTTATTTCTGAGAGATAGAGAGACGGTGCGAGCAGGGGAGGGTCAGAGAGAGAGGGAGACACAGAATCTGAAGCAGACTCCAGGCTCAGAGCTGTCAGTACAGAGCCCAATGCAGGGCTTGAAACCACGAACTGCGAGATCATGACCTGAGCCGAAGCTGGACGCTTAACCGACTGAGCCACCCAGGCATCCCAAGTTTATTTATTTTGACACAGAGAGAGAGAGCTAGCAGGCATGAGTGGAGCAGGGCAGAGAGAGAGAATCCCAAAGCAGGCTCTGCGCGGGTCAGTGCAGAGCCTGATGTGACTCCCGATCTCATGAACTGTGAAATCGTGACTTGAGCCAAACCCAAGAGTACAATACTTAACTGACTGAGCTACCCAGGCACCCCAATATGCTCAGTTTTTATAGTTTTCTGTTCATGCAGCATTGTCATTGCCTCAACTTTAAAAATCAGAACGTTATCAACATGTTCTTATTTAGAAAGAGCCTAGTGTTATTGTCACAAACAGAATAGCAGCTGTGTTACAGTCTTGAGGGTCAGGCGTGTATAGATGCCTTCACACTTCCTGCTTTCTTCCTGCCTGTCCTCCTCCCTCCCCATCCTTCTTCACTTTCTCTTTTTGTTGCAGTCTCTCCCTTTCTCTTACTTTTGAAAGGATTTGAGAATTAGGATAATGCCAGCTAAATCATTTAAGGAAAGATCAGAACAAAAAACATGTGGGGGAAGCTAAAAGGAATCTTTTCAAAAGTATGAACTGAACAAGATTAAACACTTGGGAAATAAAGGTTGCTTTAAAGTTTTTGGCAGTTGAAGCTTAAAAGGAGATGCATTAGGTTATACTATTCTCGTTTCCTGATGATAGAAAACAAAATACATTAAATCTTGCAAATTATTATTTCCCGTTAGGGCTAAACTCGAGTTACAACAATTGTAGGCCCTACTTATATAAATCAAACTTTGATCAATTACTTGTACTTGATAGACAACTCAATATTTGCATTTATAAGTCACATTTTCATGTTATTGTTGTCTTTTAATATCGCCTTATTTTTTTAATGCTCACTTTTGCGAGAGAGAGAGAGACACAGAGAGAGAGAACAAGTGAGGGAGGAGCAGAGAGAGAGAGAGAGACAGAATCTGAAGCAGGCTCCAGGCTCTGAGCTGTCAGCATGGAGTCTGATGTGGGGCTTGAACCCACAAACTACAAGATCATGACCTGAGTCAAAGTTGGGCACTTAACCGACTGAGCCACCCATGTGCCCAATATGGTCTTATTATAATTAGGTTATATATTAAAGATATTATTCATATAATGCATGGAAATTACTTGGTGTCAAAATGAGTCACGTTTGAGTGAACTGAATATTGATATTTTCATTAATTTTTTTAAATAACAGGGCCAATACAAATGAGTCATGCAATTATTCTAAAAAAATTAAGATGTTTTCCATATAAATTATTAATATTTAATCTTAATTAAAATTTAATGTGGTCTATAGAATTGCTTCACATGTTACCTTACACAAAGTAGCCAATACATTTTCTTATAGATTTCATTCTAATCTGAGAGCAACATTTGCATACAGTTTTACTGTTTGGTTTACTTTGTCTTCGTAATACGGGAAAACAAAATGCTTGTAAAAGTTATAGGACAACACTGTCCTTTTTTAAAATGTTAATTGTCTAAATAGGTAAGAATTCTAGAAACTGTGCTTTTTAGGAAAAAGAGGAGTCATTACTCTGGATCTACATTACCTTTATAAAGTCATAAAGAAATTGCCTTGAAATTCACTGGGGTAGAATTTTTGTTTTCTTTTGATGCATGTACCAAATGTAGATTCAATTTATACTCTGCCTACATTTTTCTTCTTTTCTCTTATACTCTTATTTCTTCTTATTTCTCTTTAGACTAGTCAGGTCATTACTCTTTGCTGTATGAGAGATTTTGGGTAATAATGCCCAAGACTCTTATAAAGTTAGCAACTAGGTTATTAAATTTCAGGCATTATTATTCTCTCTTATTCATTTTGATAGAAGAGCCTTATCTGAAAATATAAGAACCACTATTTTCCACATGGTGGGGTTATGGTTGGAATTTTCTATTTTTAAGATTTAAAACACTTCTGTTAAACAATTGCTAGTTTTGGGAAACTAGCTCGCTTTCATATTTGCTCAGCCTTAGATATTTCTTTCTAATTCTTTTTTTTCTTAATTTTGACGTTAACGTTTCAACTTTTATAATGTTTTTAACCTTTTAAAATGTTTTAGCAGTTTTAATATTGTCAGAAATGAAGACTTCTTTTTTTGCTGGTTATGATTCATTTCTATGCTAGTTTCCAAGAGAACGGTTACACAAGGTGCAGTGATTCAACCTAACAGAACCTGTGTGGGGGAGATGTGAAAGTTCAATTTGATAGGCAAAATCATCCCGTATTTATTTTAAAGTTAGTAACAAGAATGGTCTAATTTCAGAGGGTCACTGCTTTCTCACTACAGTGCCTGATATGAATGATAGACTTCGTAGGTGGCTTGGATACCCTTTCTGGTTTGGGCCTTTGAGTCTCAAGTAACCTTAAGTGTTCTGTGAACCTGTCCTCAACATGCAGCTGTTCTATCATTTCATGAGATTATTCCTAGGACAAGGGAAGGGGTGCTGCTTGACCTGTTCTGAGAGAGAGGAGGTTTCATGGCAGTGAAACGGAAGTTGAGTGGGGAGAAACTAACTGGATTAAGTTTTATTTAGTTTATTTGCGGACTGGACCAGGTGTTTAAAAGATCAGCATTTGTGGTGAATATTGAGGATGAAGTTTGGCCCACCACATCTATTCAGAAGGTCAAGGGTGGGAGGAAAGATTTTCAGTCTGTTTTTCCAATTATGGATTTGTGTGTAGGAGAAAGCATGTACCATTTCCTATTTGATGGTGAAATGTCCCTTCCTTGGGGTCTTCTTGGATTGTATTTGTTCCAGCAACTTAAGCTGCCATGTCACTGAAGCTTCATTTTTATAAAGTCCCCAATGTATTTAACTGCAAATTCTTGAGTTCTCATTCCCTGTACGGTTAAGGGGACAGTTACAGCTCTATTTTATTAAAAATAATTTTTTAAATGTTTATTTATTTTTGAAAGAGAGGGAGGGAGGGAGAGGGAAAGAGAGAGAGAGCGTGTGCGCACCCGAGCGAGTAGTATGAACACAAGTTGGGGAAGGGCAGAGACAAGGAGACAGAATCTGAAACAAGCTCCAGTCTCTGAGCTGTCAGGACAGAGCCAGAAGGGGGGCTCGAATTTGCTAACCATGAGGTCATGACCCCGAGGCGGTTGATGCTTAACTGACTAAGCCACCTAGGTGCCCCTAAAGCTCTATTTTAGTGGAAGTTTGGGATCATCTCCGATAGAAATCTAGATACCTATCCTGAGTTTATTTCAGAGATATAGGTAGAACAATGCTATAGTTGATTAGCCTGGGAATTTGTTGAGGTCATTTTCTTTGCCTACTGAAAGTATTCACTTGTATGTGGTTACTATGGCTTGAATTTTCTGGTAACTGCTCTTTATTATAGTAATGGAGGTAAATAATTAAAAGCTATGAATAACTTCAATTGAAATAGAGGAAATTATTGAGAAGGAGAATTTAGGTAATGTACAGTATTTAGGATTCTTTTATATGTAATTTAAGAAATAGGTTCTTTGGAGAATATTTCTTTGTAGAATTTGTTTTGGAACAATTATAAGTAAATCTAGCTTTTACAGTGAGAATAATATAAACCAACATTTATTGAGTCCTGATTACTTGCTAGACTCTCTGTTAAGTACATTATATGTATTATGTTTAATAACAAGTAATCAGGACTCAATAAATGTTTATTTATTTTTGAAAGAGAGGGAGGGAGGGAGAGGGAAAGAGAGAGAGAGCGTGTGCGCACCCGAGCGAGTAGTATGAACACAAGTTGGGGAAGGGCAGAGACAAGGAGACAGAATCTGAAACAAGCTCCAGTCTCTGAGCTGTCAGGACAGAGCCAGAAGGGGGGCTCGAATTTGCTAACCATGAGGTCATGACCCCGAGGCGGTTGATGCTTAACTGACTAAGCCACCTAGGTGCCCCTAAAGCTCTATTTTAGTGGAAGTTTGGGATCATCTCCGATAGAAATCTAGATACCTATCCTGAGTTTATTTCAGAGATATAGGTAGAACAATGCTATAGTTGATTAGCCTGGGAATTTGTTGAGGTCATTTTCTTTGCCTACTGAAAGTATTCACTTGTATGTGGTTACTATGGCTTGAATTTTCTGGTAACTGCTCTTTATTATAGTAATGGAGGTAAATAATTAAAAGCTATGAATAACTTCAATTGAAATAGAGGAAATTATTGTTAAATTTTAAATGTCGTTAGATAATCCTTAATTTGGACTGTTTTTTATTTTATTTTATTTTATTAATTTAATTTAATTTAATTTTATATTTATTTTGCCATTTAGAGCTGATTGTGTATTAGAAACTAGGTGAAATGCTTTGATGAGGATATACGTTATCTAAACATGGATTTTTTTTATCTTTATTGTAGAGCAAGGAATAGTGATTACACTTTGAGTCTGGGCAGAACATGGGGCACAGCTGATAGACTGGTTGGGTAAGCCCAGGAGAAGCCTATTACATGAAAATCTGATAAGCTTACTGAGAAAGAGCTTATCTCAGTAAAGAAGAATCAAGCTATTCTGAGCTTGACTTGATCTTGGGCTTTGAGGGACAGAACAGTTCTGAGCATAGGATAATGTTTGTATTATATATATATATGTGTGTGTATATATATATAGACTATTTTATAAAACTATTATATATATATAACTATTTATATATATATTTTATGTAAAAGTATAGTTTTAGATATATAAAACTATTCTAGCCCTCAATGGATTTATGTCTGAGCCCCATGGAAATATAGGAAGGCATATAAATAAAAACTGCAGTGAGAGAAGCCTTGTTCACAAGTGTGTGAGGAAACATGTTTGGAGTCTATGAGCAATACTTGTGACTTGTATGGGGATACATGTCCGAAGATCCTGGAGTTAGTGACATCTCAGTTATTACTGTTAACAAGGCCCATCCATGCCCATATATGGGTAAAGCCTGGTGACCTGGGAGTTATAGCAATGCCAATAAAAGGGAGATATTGAGAAGGAAAGGGAGACGGGGAAGGGGAAAGAGGGAAGTGGACATTCAGAGGACAGAATGATAAGAATCAGTACTCCCATCTCCCATTCTAGGGGTCAAGGAAGACTTTAGGGAGGAGAGTCTTAAAGAATATTTAATACGGAAGCATATAGAGTTAGGAAAGAGAGGGCATGACAATCTGAAGGGAGGAAAATATAGAAGTAAAGACATGGACATGGCAAATATGGAAAGGGATAAAGATAAGAAAACTTTAGTTGGCTTCATCATAGCACATACAAGGAGCTTCAGAATGGCAATAATCAAGAGTGTCCTGATTGGAATTTTATTCAAGAAGCAATTAAATAGGTTTCATGGTGGGGAGTGCATCAGAAGTGATGAGGAAGTGATGGAGAGAGTAGTTTGAAGGCTCATGCAATAGCCACAATGTAACAATACAATACAGTACAATACAATGCAATGCAATACAATACAACACAATACAAATAGGTAGTAGGATTAGCAACTAGGGAAGTAGCTATGGACATAGTGGAAAGGGAAAGATTGTTTAACATTACTGAGTAGAATTCCTTTATGATTTGGCAGTTAATTTGGATGGAGAGAGAGGGGGGGAGTGTGGATTACAGGATCACAGATGAGCTGAGAGTTTTGAGAAGGCAGGGCTGGAGAATATGGAAAACAGGGCAGGAGAAGAAAAATGTTCGATAAGTTGCCCTTCAGACACTGAATGTAAACTGCTAACAGAATGTGCAGGTGGAAATGTTTTGCAGACAGCTGGGGGAGGGGAAACTCTGGAGCGAGTGTATGGCCAGGGGGAGGAATTGGGAAGCCGGGGCATAAAGGAGGAAACTGAAGCTGGGACAGTGGATAGAACTGAGATGATTCAGATAGGACAGCTGAAGCACAGAGCATCAGAGAATACCTACTTTCTAAGTAGACTTTATTCTTTTTATTAGCAATTTTAGGTTCATAGCAAAACCAAGCAGAAGGAACAGAGCTTCTCCAAGTACCTTCTGCCCCCACATATCCAGAGGATACCTATGTTTAGGGAGCCAGAAGAGGAGACAGAAAGAAGTAGCTGAGCAAAGGAAACAAAACTCTGAGGGTAGAAATGTTTATAGAAACTGAAGGATTTAAACTTAGGCTGAAGCTTAAATTGGTAAACAAAATTAAATTACAGAATACATTTTGTTTCAAGTGCTCTTGTTAACTCAAAGGATGCCAAAATAGTGTTGCTAGGAAGAAATTCTTATAGAATCCAGTCATGAATAGCTACTAGTCATCATGACTCAAGTATTGGTATCATGGTATTCTGTTTGTTCATGGCTGACATAGCTAGATGATATTTCAGAGCTTCTCTCTAAAAAATGTAAAATATTTCTCCCAACCCTTCTATTTCTCAGATACCAGAAAATCATTTGAATCTTCTTGACTCATCCCTCCCAAGTTAAATATGACTGTACTCATTGTTTTCTATAATTGCCTTCAAAGATATCTTAGAAAAGTTGTTTTGTAGTCCACGAGTTATTGGTGGGAGATTTTAACTAGTAATCTATTTTAACCCTCCCACTCAGTCTGCTTACAGGCTTCTTCAAAAACGTTACCAGGAATGAGTCATTGCTGAGATACAGAATGGAAGCCAACCCTCCCAAGTTCTTAGTAGTAGTGGTAGTAGTAGAGAAGAGATTTCAAGGGTAAGTGGAAGTGTATTTATATTGAGGGACTTGCATATTTTACTTTCAAGACTTATGTATATTTTATAATGTGCATGTTTTGTTTATTGCAGTGCATAGATGTACTTTATTAACATCTAGTGAATGATATTGTGCATTTCCATGTTATTGTGTTCTTTGTGTATACTTTAAGCCAAAAGTCACATATTTGGTGTGAAAGGCATATGTGACTTTAAAAAATTAGCATAAGTACATGGGCATAAATATTTATTTATATTACCCATGGAGATGGGCAATAAAGTATTTGACATGCTGGTCAAAAGAGGGCATTTAAGTCTCTATTGGGCATTAATAACAACAGACACCAAGTTCTTAGGTAGAAAATAGACAAAGTGCTTATAGAGAATTTCATTTTGGGCTAGTAGGATAAATGCAGGAGTGGCTCTTGATTTTCCATCAATCTAAAAGGATTTTTTGGAGCATGTGGTGGGATTTTGTGATGGTTTAAGTGCTCATTGGGCACATGCAAAGATGGTGAACATCACTTATCATCAGGGAAATACAAATCAAAACCACAATGAAATATCACCACATACCTTTCAGAATGGCCAAAATTAACAACACAAGAAAACAGGTATTGTGAGGATGTGGAGAAAGGGGAACATTCTTGCACTATTGGTGGGAATGAAAACTGGTGCAGCCACTGTGGAAAACAGTATGGACGTTCCTCAAAAAAACTAAAAATAGAATTACCCTCCAGTCCAGTGATTGCATTATTAGGCACCCAAAGGATACAGAAATACACCAATGTTTATAGCAGTATTATCAACAATAGCCAGACTATGGAGAGAGCCCAAATGTCCATTAAATGATGAATGAATAAAGAAGACACACACACACACACACACACATAATGGAATATTAGCCATCAAAAAAAAAAAAGAAATCTTGCTATTTGCAGTGACGTGAATGGAGCTTTGAATGTATTATGCTAAGTGGGGTAAGTCAATCAGCATAAGACAAACATAGGATTTCGCTCATGTGGAATTTAGCAAAACAGATGAATGTATGGGAAGGGGGATGGACAGATAAGAAGGAGGCAAACCGCAAGAGACTCTTAATGCTAGAGAACAAACTGTGGGTTGATGGAAGGAGGTTGGTGGGAGATGGGCTAGATGGGTAATGGCTACTAAGGAGGGCATTTGTGATGGGCATTGGGTGTTGTATGTAAGTGATGAATCACTGAATTCTATTCCTGAATCCATGCTACACTGTATGTTAACTAAAATTAAGACAAACTAAAGGCTCATTGAGTAACAGTGACCTACAAAGAACGGATAAAAAAAAAAGGTGTGTTCTCAGCATATTCTACCCTTGTCAGATGGGTTTTTGGTTGGTGGCAAGAGAATAATATTGGTTAACATGAAGAAAAATGGAATATACTGGAATTATATTAGGTGATTTGCAGAATTTGAAGGAAAAGCTTTAAGAAGTTAGAGACCACAGTAGTTCAAGGGCTCTCAGTTAAAATCCACTTCCTGGAAGACTGGAATGGTTGGGTTCCAAATGTCACCATTGTGTATGGCCTCTCTCTAGATTCAGATTCTTAGGAGTGAAATTCCTAGGTCATCCTGAATTAGGTTACCCTTTGAAAGATAGTATGGTGATTGAATGGTCTACCTGGCTCACACAGACTGCAGAGGGGTTGCTCTCTATAAGAGGCATGAGGTATGGTTACCGTAAGAAGGGAATAGAGATGCTGAACAGGCAAACACAAGACGCTTGCCATAGGCAGTGGTGACACTTTGTAGTTCTTTTAAAAAAGTGAAAATATGAGCTTGCATGGTCTCTGAAACTAAATTTGGAATTATGCATATGCACATATGCAGATATACATACTCACATATATTTTATACAGTGCTTTTGAACGATCTCTGCCACTTTTTTCCTTAGTTCACTACTCTTAGGGAGGACATATTGAGTGACATTCTACAGGCTGCTTTTCTTGTCTCACAGAGAAAGTTTAAAGAAATCTAAGAGATCTTCAAAGACACATTAATATAGAGGATAATATGTGAGAGGTGCTGAGGTGAACCTAATATGGAAAATCATTTCTTTGGTTGTTAGTGAAGACAGTTTATTTTCTTAGGCAAAGAAGTGTCCTCACATAATTTTGAGTAGAAGTTGCATTAACTTACATTAATAGTCTCATCTAAGAGGAGATTCCTCTGCTGAAATAAACTTTTCCTTCTGGTGTACTGTTTGGTTTATGGCCAATACTTGATTTGCTATAATTAAGAACAACTACAAGTTCTGTCAATAAAAATCTGAAGCTTGCCATTTACATTTGTGAATAATTTTAGATGGGTTCTCATTATACTTCAGTAATGGGAAGAAACTTCTCATCGTGGTTCACATGCTAGAGAGAAAGGAATAAGAAAATATCTTTTGAAGTAACTTATAGATCTTTTGAGTTACAGATCAGTGGATCTCAAACTTCATTTGGCAAGAGTCTCACCTGGAGTGACTGCTAAAAATACAAATGAGTGGGTTGCTTTCCAGAGATTGTGATTTGGTAGGTCAGTGGGGGCTCAAGATTCTAGTATTATCAAATACCCCAGACGATTATGATTTAGGTAGTGTCTGAATCATACTCTGGAAATAATTTCATACTAGCTTATGAGTAGTGTCAAAGAAATAAGAAATATGT
Organism: Proteles cristata cristata; assembly: GCA_017311185.1. Lineage (NCBI taxonomy): Eukaryota > Metazoa > Chordata > Mammalia > Carnivora > Hyaenidae > Proteles > Proteles cristata. The sequence goes on from JAESUZ010003084.1 coordinate 270,305, forward strand.
ATGATTAGTTCAAAGATTTAGAATTGAATTATTGTAATTTTGACCATTAAGATTATTTACTCTTAAACCACACTTCTACTAAAGTGGCTAAGAATTCTGTTATTATTAAAAATATTAGGTAACTTTGTATGGAAGTTAATGATAAAGGAAAGTTTATGAGTAAATTTTAAATTCTAACTAAGTTTTTGATGCATCTCATATATTAATAGCACATTTTAAAAATAGTTTTCTTTTTTTAAGCTTATTTATTGAGAGAGAGAGAGAGAAAGAGAAAGAGAGGGAGAGCCTGTGTACAGGGGAAAGGGGCAGAGAGAGAGGAGAAAAGAGAATTCCAAGCAGGGTCTGCTCTGTAAGCACAGAGCCTGTCATGGGGCTTGATCTCATGAACCATGTGATCACAACAATGATCTAAAATCAAGAGTTGGACACTTAACTGTCTGAGCCACCTAGGTTCCCTAGTAGCACTTTTTTTTTATATGAGAGTATTTCACAGTGAGTTAGAATGTTTTATTTTTTTCTTGTTTTTGTTTGGAATAAGTCAGTATTCTTTGATAAATATGGTATACTAGGCGCACCAAGACTGTAGTTGCATCCCATCTTCCCTTGAAAGTTGTTTTTTCATGCGTGTATTTTGTCTTCTGAAAACAAAGTGTTCCCCCCGCCCCCAGGATGTTCTACTAAAAACCTTTTTATTGCATCTATTTCTCTGAACATAAGATGATTTGAGTTGTGCTGTCACTTAAAAAAATTAACCATGAGTGAAACTAACACTATCGGTGATACAATAAGAAGGAAGCCAGGAAGTCCAATTTCAATTACAGAAGGCACTGAAGGTTGCATAAAAAGTTATAGGGAGCAGTTAAACCAGGATGGAGCACAGCAATCAGAAACAGGGTGCCTGCTTTTGAGTAAAATTATCAATTTTGCCATCCTCAGCATATAGCAGCTGGCTTTATAAGACAAAGGATGTGTTTTACTACATGTAATATGGGAAAAATTTGTTACATACTTTCCTTTTAGTTATGCCTGAACATACATAGTTATAATCATCTGCAGAAGCATGGACAAAGAGGTTAGACAGTGAAGGGCCACACAGCTGAGATCTATATTTTACAAATTACCATAGCCTTTGAAAAGTCTCAAGCCGGAAAGCAAACCTAGTAGGTTTTTTAAAAAATCTTTTAACTGAGCTAAAAAAGATCCTCAAAGCACAAATAATGGCTAATCTTTAGTGGCATGAATTCAGCCATAAGTGTTTACATTTTCTTGTTGTTCAAATTATTTAGACAAACTTCTGGATAATGTTAAGATTAGCGAGTCAATTTAATGTAAACAGACATTTTTCTGATGAGGATCATTAGCCTAGAAGAAGAAAAGTTGAGATTTTTGTTGGAGGATACTTTGTTACATTTTACATACTGGTGCTCAAGTTTCAGAACCCTTTCATACATGTAAATCCTATGACCTATATATTCAAGAGTGTAAAAATACATGTTCCTTAAAAAAAAAAAACTCAGCTGATATTTTACAATATTCTTTGAACTTAATAATTTTGTGAGCTATCTTCTGCTAAAAGATTTTAACATTTAATATTCAGTAATTCACAAGTCAAAGATTCTCATTGATGTATCTTCATTTAAGTAATTTCCATAAAAATGTAAGAGATAGATCGGAAAATGTTTTTATAAGTTCTTCAAAAGAATATGTGTATAGGGACACTCAGTAGAACAGTAGTGACCTATTAAACTAAAAAATAAGGCACTAATTGGACTGCACGCTGAGGCATTGCTTAATCTACATTTTATAGTCAGGACACAAAACATGTTCTGGATTGTTTTGTAGTTCCAGGGTATCCCTACCAGAGTAGTGGTTTCTATGGTGTTAAGTGATAGGATAAAATACATCTACATTTATCCTTAGGATAAAACATTTCCAGCAGCTTTGCCTTCCTTCCACTTTAAAATTGTGAATTTTTACCAGGAAGAAAGCTTCAAGTATTTGGTTCACACATTTAACATCTAATAACTTCCCTTTAGATAAGCAAAGTGTGCTTTGAATTCGAGGGTCTGACAATCACCAAAGGTAAGAACTGGGATGACTCGAGGAAAAAATATTGGATATCAGAAATTGTTCCTGTGTCAAGTGAAGATGGGGAGAAATCCTTTCAGGTTTTGAGCTTTTCAAATATGGGATCAAAATGGAAGGTTTTCACTAATGTGTGGCTGGGTGTTTACTGTTAGAACGGGTTATGTTGTAGGTGTGTTTCAGTTGAAATCTATAGAATCATAGTTACCTTTTTAGAAAACAAATGGAAGAAGAGGGTACAGAAGGACAGAGGCCCAAGCATGGAGGGAGGCCCTTGGGCCCCCGTTTCCCCATATTTCAGCTTTAAAGAACTTTTCTCACTATGCTTAATATCTCCCCTCTTAGAAATGTCAATGGAATGGAAAGTGATTAGGGCTGGTGTACTATCCACAGGAAAACCAGTTACCTGTATATTAAGCAATGTTGGTCTTGGTGGGCTGGAACAGCTCAGCTTGATCATGGTGAAAGCTGAGCTGATACTTGAGGGGAAGGAACTTTTATATCCCTCTACAGAGGGGTGTTTGTAAGGATGAATATCCAATGGAAAACAAGCATTCTCCAAACTGCAAAGGTTCAAGAGATCAGGCTGATACTAGTCCCGTCTTTCTGAACTTGAAGAAAGGTGAGCTCTGAATGCCATGGTCATGACAATCCACAAGATGGAGTTATTTTACACTGGTAAAACATTTCCAAAATGAACACTTGTGTGAACAATGCTGCTTTCAGCAAGATAAAGCCTGAAGTAAGAATGCTTGGCTTATTGCATTCAAGAATATGGCTAGAAAACCACACAAAAGCTACTGCTTCAGTGACCCCTTAATCATTCCAGATTTTATCAGTTCACCTTGCCAACCAGGTAGGTTGAAAATTTCCTCTGTATGATTAAGTATATACCTTTTTTAAAATCAATGTTTGTAGAAGATACAACTGGATCTTTGGAAAAGTCTAACGTTTCTTTTTATAAAATTGTAACTCATTTCAAAAGATTAAGTGGAAGGAATGAAAAAAGAAACACCTTACTATTATAGTCCTCTTCTATCCTTAGTACTTAGCATAATGACTGGCACATAGTAGGTTCACAGTTATGTTTATAGGTGAACTTTGCTTGCATGGGAAGAGGTAGAACAGAAATAGTGCTGTGTTGAACTAGGAAATAATGTGCTGATTTGTCTCTATGCAAAATTCTTCCTGTAGTGGATCTGGTTTATGCTTCTACCTTTTTTCTTTTTCTTTTTTTTTTTAATTAATTAATTTATTTATTTATTTATTTTCTCATAGTTCTTTTTTTTTTTTACAAATAGTTTATTGTCAAATTAGTTTCCACATAACACCCAGTGCTCATCCCCACAAGTGTCCTCCATGCCCACCCCTCCTCCCCCCCACATCCACCAGTCCTCAGTTTTTGTCAGCATTCAAGAGTCTCTCATGGTTTGCCTCTCTCCCTTTCCCCCACCATTTCCGCCCTTCTTCTCCCCCTTGGTCCTCTGTCAAGTTCCTCCTAATCCTCCTATACGTGCACACATATGATATTTGTCCTTCTCTGCCTGACTTATTTCGCTCAGCATAACACCCTCAAGGTCCATCCATGTTGCTACACATGGCCAGATTTCATTGTTTCTCATTGCCATGTAGTATTCCATGGTATAGATAAACCACATCTTCTTGATCCATTCATCTGTTGATGGACACTTAGGCTCTTTCCATGTTTTAGCTATTGTGGAGAGTACTGCTATGAACATTGGGGTACATGTGCTCCTATGCATCAGCATTTCTGTATCCCTTGGGTAAATTCCTAGCAGTGCTATTGCTGGGTCATAGGGGAGTTCTATTGTTAGTTTCCTTAGGAACCTCCACACTGTTTTCCAGAGGGGCTGTACCTGTTTACATTCCCACCAACAGTGTAGGAGGGTGCCCGTTTCTCCACATCCTCGCCAGCATTTAGAGTTCTCTGATTGGCTCATTTTAGCCACTCTGACTGGCGTGAGGTGGTATCTCAGTGTGGTTTTGATTTGTATTTCCCTGATGAGGAGGGATGCTGAGCATCGTTTCATGTGTCTGTTGGCCATCTGGATGTCCTCTTTGGAGAAGTGTCTGTTCATATCTTCTGCCCATTTCTTCACTGGGTTGTTTGTTTTTCGGGCGTGTAGTTTGGTGAGTTCCTTGTAGATTCTGGATATCAACCCTTTATCTGATATGTCATTTGCAACTATCTTTTCCCATTCCGTTGGTTGCCTATTAATTTTCTGGGTTGTTTCCTTTGCTGTGCAGAAGCTTTTAATCTTGATGAGGTCCCAACAGTTTATTTTTGCTCTTGATTCCCTTGCTTTTGGGGATGTGTCAAGTAAGAAGTTGCTGCGGTGGAGGTCAAGGAGGTTGTTTCCTGCTTTCTCCTCTAGGGTGTTGATAGTTTCCTGTCTCACGTTCAGGTCCTTTATCCATTTTGAGTTTATTTTTGTGCATGGTGTGAGAAAATGATCTAGTTTCATTCTTCTGCCTGTTGCTGTCCAGTTCTCCCAACACCATCTGTTAAAAAGGCTGTCTTTTTTCCATCGGATATTCTTTCCTGCTTTGTCAAAGATTAGTTGGCTGTATACTTTTGGGTCCACTTCTGAGTTCTCAGTTCTGTTCCATTGGTCTATGTGTCTGTTTTTGTGCCAATACCATACTGTCTTGATGATGACAGCTTTGTAGTAGAGGCTAAAGTCTGGGATGGTGATCCCTCCCGTTTTGGTTTTATTTTTCAGGATTACTTTGGCTATTCGGGGTCTTTTGTGGTTCCATACAAATTTTTGGATAGTTTGTTCTAGTTTTGAGAAGTATGCTGGTGCAATTTTGATTGGAATTGCATTGAATGTGTAGAGTGCTTTAGGTAGTAATGACATCTTAACTATATTTATTCTTCCTATCCATGAGCATGGAATGTTTTTCCATTTCTTTGTGTCTTCTTCAATTTCCTTCATAAGTTTTCTATAGTTTTCATCATACAGATCTCTTGTATCCTTGGTTAGGTTTATTCCGAGGTATTTTATGGTTTTTTGTGCAATTGTGAATGGGATCAGTTTCTTGATTTCTCTTTCTGTTGCTTCATTGTTGGTGTATAAAAATGCAACCGATTTCTGTACGTTGATTTTGTACCCTACAACTTGGCTGAATTTTTGGATCAGTTCTAGTAGGCTTCTGGTGGAGTCTGTCGGGTTTTCTATGTAGAGTATCATGTCATCTGCGAAGAGTGAAAGTTTGACTTCCTCTTTGCCAATTCTGATGCCTTTGATTTCCTTTTGGTGTCTGATGGCTGATGCTAGGACTTCCAGCACTATGTTAAACAGCAGTGGTGAGAGTGGGCATCCCTGTCGTGTTCCTGATCTCAGGGGGAAAGCTCTGAGTTTTTCCCCGTTGAGGATGATGTTAGCTGAAGGCTTCTCATAGATGGCTTTGATGATGTTTAAGTAGGTTCCTTCTATCCCAACTTTCTCGAGAGTCTTTATTAAGAAGGGATGCTGTATTTTGTCAAATGCTTTTTCTGCATCTATTGACAGGATCATATGGTTTTTATCTTTTCTTTTATTGATATGATGTATCACATTGATTGATTTGCGAATGTTGAACCAGCCCTGTAACCCAGGAATGAATCCCACTTGATCTTGGTGGATGATTCTTTTTATATGCTGCTGGATTCGATTTGCAAGGATCTTGTTGAGAATTTTTGCATCCGTATGCATCAAGGATATTGGCCTGTAGTTCTCTTTTTTTGCTGGATCTCTGTCTGGCTTGGGAATCAGTGTGATGCTGGCTTCATAAAATGAGTCCGGTACCTTTTTTCTTTTTACCATTCTAAACTACATATTCCAGGGGAAAGTCCCTTCCCCGGATTTATTGTAATGTTCTTAAATCTGGGTTGGCAACACACTAGATAAAAGCTAATGTGGGGGAGGTGGGGGGTTTTCCTTTCTTTTTCTGCAGACGATGAAGAAATAATTGAACTGAAATGAATAGATATGATTGGATACTTCTCTAGTTATTTGTTTTGGAATTGTCATTGAATCACACATTGTAGCCTTGACTGCATTTCTACAAAACAAGATTTTAAAGCAGTTTGACAAATGATTTCCCTTATTTTCCTTTTTGTAACAAAAGGTTGTGAATGTCACCTGTTTTCTTTCCAGACACATAAATAATAACATAAAAACTATAAGCTTATTAATAATGTAAATGTAACCTTTTAAATTTGATGGGGCGCCTGGGTGGCTTAGTCGGTTAAGCGTCCGACTTTCGCTTAGGTCATGATCTCGTGGTTCGTGGGTTCGGGCCCCGCATCGGGCTCTGCGCTGACTGCCAGCTCAGAGCCTGGAGCCTGTTTCAGTCTGTGACTCCCTCTCTCTCTGACCCTCCCCTGCTCACGCTGTCTCTCTCTCTCTATCCTAGAAATAAATTTAAAAAAAAAAACATTAAAAAAAATAAAAAAATAAATAAATTTGAGTAATAAACTAATTGTGTAACTTTTCTTCTGGCTCTAATAATGAGTTTAGAAACTTACGGACTCATACACAAAGTGAATGAAGTTTAGACAGTTGTTTATATTTTTTCTCCACTTGAATCCAGCCAAGAAAATAGATAAGGAAATGTCAAAGTCTTTATAAGTCAAGATTTATAAACTCAAAAGAATTCTTATTGCTGATAGTGCTTATTTGTATTATTAAGTGTTTTTTTTGTTTTGTTTTGTTTTTTTTAGCAGAATAGAGCTCTTTACTGAATAGAAGTTGACTTCACAGTGATATTCTTTGGTGTATATGTAAAGGGAGAAAATTAAAACTTGAATACGTAGGGAAAGGTATTGTTAATGAGAGTCACTGCTTAATATAAGACCGTGACTTCATAGTGAGTCTGGAACCAAAGGTGGTGGTTACAGAACGATGTAACTGATGATTGATGCGCTTCACTAGGAGAAAATGGGCAGAATTGAGCATCAGTATCTCTTAGTTGTAGCCATTAGAATTTTGCTTTGCTCATTGGTCCTATGACTGTCTACTTTACTTTCATCTAGTGAGTTGCTTTTGGCTCCAAGCCACTTCTTAAGAAGGCCATTGATTCTTGAATGGAGTGAGATTACTTGGTGCCAGTTTAGGGACCAGTTATACTACCAGCATCCTTTTTTCCTTCTCAAGGGAGAAGAAGAATCCACATCAGTGTTTTCCCTTCCTTTACGGTCTTGTGTTTATTTTCCTGGACATTGAGCCAATATAATCTGTTAATGTACATATTTACAATGAATCCCTTTTTTTGTGAAAAAAGATAATCTAAGGCTTTACATACCTTTTTTAAAGAACATACAGCCTCTAAACCAGCTTCTATGTGGCATATAGTAGACACTCTGCTTCTTCTCTTGTGATTTTGGGAAAATATCAACCTCTCAAAAAAAAAGCGGATTTAAAAAAAATTCTCATTTATAAAATAAAAGTGATGAGTGTAGATATGATCTTCCCTAAAATAAGCTTTTAAATCTAGATAAGGATGAGCACAATTTTCATCAAATCTAGTCAACAGTTGATAGGTTATTGAGCATTTTTTACTTAGAAGGCTCTATTTTTCCCTCCCACATTTTTAAACTAATGACACTGAAGGGGAATAAGGATGTGATAGAGCACGTGAGAAGTGAAAAGCATTGGAGAGTAGGGGTGAGGCATTCCATCCAAGCTGGCACACCAGCTGTTCTAAGTAGCAAGCACATTGACCGTCAGATGCCCAGATTCTTCCCTCAAATTATGAACTTGACACTGTCTGTTCTTAAAGTCTTTCATCCATCTGGTAATTCAGTCTGTTTCAGAGAAGAAACATTTTTTTCTCTTATTTTTGATTCAACTTTTTGGTATCAGATATCTGCCTATTTGAAAATTTGGTTTTACTAGCCTTACTAGGTTGATGCACTGTAAAAAAAAAAAAAAATACTTGTCCAAAGTCTTGTGTTTATTATTATTGGAAGAGGCTCTTGGTGCAGAGACTTGATGGAGGGCTAGATTGTCAGTTGTCTTTATGAAATAGACATAGAACATGTGAATTAAAAACCTTTTATTTGCAAATGGCAGGCAGATAGGTCTCTCTCTACCTGACTAAGCAGAGATATAAATAAAATGTATGAATATCAAAGTATGATAATTTAACTAGGGTGGTCTCAATACTTACCTTGATGATGAAGATAGTAGGTATTAAATTTTGAAGTAAATTAGACCTGGGTAAAGTTTGGCTCTGCCATCTAGAAACTTTATTACTTTAGGAAAATTTAATAGATTTCTGTGGGTCATAGTTTCTTCATGTATAAAGTAGGAATAATATTTACTATAGGGTTTTATTTGGTCTGGCTTAAACTAGAGAACATGTGTGAATCTTCTACACACACATAGTGCTTTTATGAAGGCAGATACACAGTTGTTACTTCTGTTGGAAATTAGAAAGTGTAAATTTGGTTAGAATCAGCAAATATACCTCCGGAGAGAAAAGAAAAGAAATTAGGGGTTGAAAATCAGGGTAATTTAAACAGGGAAAACTGGGAAGATAACTGGCAGAAAGATACTCCTTGAATGATTTTATTGTGAACGTATTTTCTCAGTGATCCTTAACAAAATCAATAACCTGTCAAACCTGAACACAAATAATTAATGCTTGAAGGTGATACAGGCAAAAAGTTACTAACATTCGGATTAGAATACACATAAAATTGATTTATTATCTATTTTCCATGATCTCAAATTTTTAACATTTGCATCAGATCTGAAATTACTTGATAATTGAACTCTGGTATAAACTTTAAAGATTTTTTAGTGTAAGACCTTTGTGGATGAATCACTGTCATCAACACATCTGTAGAGGTTCAAGAAAAATGGAATAACGGAGTTGGAAACAAAATCTGCAAGAGCAGTGCAATGGATGATCTGGAGAAATTTTGCAAGATTGCATTTCTTTAAACTACAGATCTTGTTCCTCTGTTTTAGCGTTGTTGTCCTGAAAATAATCACAAACCCACATGCCCAAGGCTTAATGAAAACCTGGTGGCTGTAGAAATCATCAGAAGTATAACATCTACATTTCTCTTTTTAACCCATTTCATCTAACTGAATGTTTCACGCAGTATTTTCAGGAAGTCTTGAGCATTCCATTCCCATGTAGATGCTCAGTTTTCAAAATTTTTGTAATGTGAGAAATAGATAGAAGAAGGAGAAGGAATTGAAGGGGAGTGGCTTTTATAATCCAGCATTTTTCCAGCTGAAGAGAACTTGGGGAGCTTTCCACTTTTAGAATCGATCCCCCAAAGTGGTCTCTGGCCACCATTTGACTGCCTTGTTACCTGAGCATCTTTTAGGTGCCCACCTGTAATCTGGGTTGCCATTAGAATGACAGTGAGAACCTCACCACCGCTTTCGCACACTTCCTGCCTTGCTGCCTGTCTTCAGCAGCAGCAGCAGCGATTCCCAGTTTTTCCTAATAAAACTTGTGGGCCTTTCAGATTTTCTGTGAATGTCCTGGGAGACCCATCCCATTTCTGCTGAGGTGAGTATAGAAATTCAAGGGAATTGAATTTTCCTGGCCTCATCTCTGGTCTGGTGCAGGAATGTAGAGCAAATGCAATGAGTCAAATGTAACTCCATCTGTGCCTTAATGAGATTCAGACACACTCCTCTGTCTTTTGGTCTTTTGTACTTCTGCTTTAAGAGTCTTCTACTCAGGGAATATTCTGGTAAGACAGAGGATCTACCTCTTGAGTTTTGAAAAGGTAAAGGTAGTTGTTTGTTTAATGAATGATAGTGAAAAAAATATATATGTGTATATTCAAAGGAAACCAATAGCTTTCAGGACATCATTTGAAGAATTTCGCACATAAGAGGAACAGGGCTAGTACCCTTATATGTAACATGCACTATAATTTAGTGTTAGGTTTTTAAAGATTTATTATTCTTTCACTTTTTTTTTTTTTTTTTTTTTTTTACACATTACAGCAATTCCAATGTGTTTAAGGGAGGAGAATAGGATTGGGTTAGACTGGGTGGGGAAGGGGAGAAGGAGCCAAGGTTATTTTAGAATAGAATTGTGGAAAATAATAAATGCTGCTTAATGAGATTTTGGTATTCCTCCCCACCCTGCTTTTATCCAAATCATTATATTCTCTCTCAGCGAGGAGAGTGTTTACACTTGGGGCAGTGTAAACACTGTTGGCAACGGATTTGTTTCCCACTTGACGCCAGGCTAGACCAGATGTGTTCTATGTCTACCTTGGAGACACATGAAGAGGTGCTTCTTAGAATTCATTGCAGGGGAACTTTTGTTATTCTTCTGGGAAGAAGACAAATAAGAGGGAAAGGCTTACCACAAGCAGAAATGAAACTAAAACATTTGTCATAAGATTAATTACTGATCTTGCTCTACCCAAGACTAGTTAAGCTTTAGAATTTTAAAAATTGGATTCATTGAGGTATTCCTCAGATACAGTGAAATTCCCCAGGTTTAGGTGAGCCCTCTGGTAAGTTCTGATAGTGCTGCACAGTCATGTGGCCTTCACGACAATCATGATATAGAAAAAACATCCTCATATTCCATCTCCAGCAGCCACTGATCTTTCTTTCACCTTAATTTTACCTCTTCTAGAATTTTATCAAAAGAGGGGCACCTGGATGTCAGTTAAGCAGTCAGTTAAGCAGCTGACTTCAGCTCAGGTCATGATCTCACAGTTTGTGGGTTTGAGCCCCATGGAGCCTGGAGCCTGCTTCGGATTCTGTGTCTCCTTCTCTCTGATGCTCCCCTGCTCATACTCTGACTCTCTCTCTCTCTCAAAAAACTAAATAAACATTTAAAATTTTTAGAATTTTATCAAAAAATCATACAGTAGGTATTTTGTGTGTCTGGAAGTTTGGATGCTTTCAATTATCTTAGTGCTTTTGAGGTTCAGCCATGTTCTTGCTGAATCCATAATTTGTGTATTTTTACTACAGAATACTCCACTGTATAGATACATCAAAATGTGTTTATTCCTTTACCAGTTGAAAGACATTTGGATTCTTTTAATTTTTTGGCAATTACAAATAAAGCTGCTATGAACATTAGGGTAAAAGTCTTTGTGTGGACAGGTTTTCATTTCGTTTGAGTTAAATATTTAGGAATAGACCTGCTGGATGATATAATAAGTATATATTTAACTTTATAACAAACTGCCAAACTGTTTTATGAACTGGCTTCACCATTTTTCGTTTCTCGTATCAAGGTAAGAGAGTTCCAGTTCCTCTACATACTTGCCAACATTGGGTAATGTCACTCTTTTTAATTTTAACTGTTCTGGTGAGTATATAGTGATGCCTCATTAAAGTTTTGATTATTTTCATTATTTTCATTGCTTTAATGACTGTAATGAATTTGAGGATTTTATCCATGTGTGTACTTGTTATTTATATATCTTCCTCTATGATTTGACAGCAAATCTTTTGCCAATTAAAAAAAAAAACAAATTAGGGGCGCCTGGGTGGCTCAGTCAGTTAAGCATCCAGCTTTGGCTCAGGTTATGATCTCACAGCTTGTGAGTTCGAGCCCCATGTCAGGCTGTGTGCTGACAGTCAGAGCCTGTAGCCTGCTTCCAATTCTGTGTCTCCCTCTTTCTCTGACCTTTCTCCACTCTCCACTCTGTCTCTCTCTCCTAAAAATAAGTAATAAAACTTAAAAAAAAAATAAGCCAAATTGTCTTCTTGAGTTTAAGAATTCCTTTTATATTCTAGATAGAAATATTTTATTTTCTTCTGTCTGTGGATAGCCTTTTTCATTAACTTAATTTTTTGTTGTATTGTACTGTATTTTTAAATATATTTAAAAACATTTTTACATGTTTCTATTTATTTTGAGAGAGAGAGAGCATGAGCATGAGCAGGGGAGGGGCTGAGAGAGAGGGAGAGAGAGCAGGCTCCCAAGCAGGCTCTGGGCTTCAGCACAGAGCTAGATGTGGGGCTTGAACTCACAAACTGTGAGATAATGATCTGTGAGCCGAAATCAAGAATTGAATGATTAACTGACTGAGCCACCCAGATACCCCTACTTAGTCTTTTTAAAGAGCAAAATTTTTTCATTTGCAGTCTGATTTATTGATTTTTTTCTTTTATACTCATTTTTTTGTGTGTCTTGAGAAACTCAACATATTTTGTTTCCTAGAAATTTTTGTAGTTTTAGTCTGTATGCTAATCTATTTAGACAGGTTACCCCCACTTTACTGTTCCATTTCAAAATTGTTTCAACTATCTCAGTTCCTTTGCCATTTGTCTAAATGTACAGTAACCTTGTCTATCTCTATAAAAAATGTTGCTTGGATTTTGATGGGAATTGTATTGAACTTATATACATTTTGGAGAGAGTTGCTGTCTTTACTATGTTGAATCTTTAATCTGTGATCAAAATATGTCTTTCCATTTATTTAGATCTTTTTTGACACTTATTTATTTTTCTTGTTTATTTATTTATTTATTTAGAGAACAATAATGAGAATGTGAGCAAGGGAGGGGGCAGAGGGGGAAAGAGAAATCTTAAGCAGGCTCCACACTCAGCATGGCACCTGACACAGACTCTATCCCACAACCCTGGGATCATGACCTGAGCCGAAATCAAGAGTCAAACGCTCAACTGACTGAGCCATTCAGTTGCCTCAATCTTTTTTTATTTCTTTCATGGGTATTTGATGTTTGCAGCATACATGTCCTGTACATGTTTTCTTAGACTTACACCTACTCGTATTTTGTCTTTTTTCTCCTAATTTGGTTGTAAATGGTATTGTGTTTGTTCGTTTTTTAATTTTAGTGTGTATACATTCATTGCTTATATAAAATGTATAATTGAGGTTTGCGTGTGTATCTTGTATCATGCTACCTTGCTAAACTTACTACTTCTATGAGTTTTTTTGGATAAATTCCTTGGAATTTTCTACACATACAACCATATCATCTGGAATTAGGTATAGTTTTATTTCCTCCTTTATAATTTGCATGTCTTTTATGTCCTCTTGTACTGTATTAAATAAGAGTTCTGACAACAGACATAACTGCCTTGTCCTCAGCCTTAAAGGAAAAGCCATTACCATTAAGTATAATGTTACCATTTTATCAAGTATATTTTACCATTAAGTACAATGTTATTTATAGGTTTTTTGAAGATACTCTTTTTTAAAATATTTTTTAACGTTTATTTTTAGAGAGCGAGAGAGAGCGAGAGAGCGTGAACAGGAGAGGGGCAGAGAGAGAGAGAGGGAGACCCAGAATCTGAAGCAGGCTCCAGGCTCTGAGCTGTCAGCACAGAGCCTGACGGGGGGCTTGAACTCACAGACTGCAGGAGATCATGACCCAAACTGAAGTTGGATGCTTAACTGACTGAGCCACCCAGGCACCCCTGAAGACACTTTTTATCTAGTGAGGAAGTCCCCTCCCAATCCTATTTTTCTGAGCATTTTTATCATAAATAGGTGTTGAATTTTGTCTAATGATTTTCTGCATCAATTGACTTGATCATGTGATTTTTCTTTTTTATCCTGTTAATTTGGTGGATTGGAATGATTGATTCTTTATATATTGAACCATTTTAGAGCTCGTGGGTGGCTCAGTCAGTTAAGTGTCTGACTTTAGCTCGGGTCATGATGTTACAGTTTATGAATTCATGAGTTCGAGCCTCACATCGGGCTCTGTACTGACAGCTTGGAGCGCAGAACCTGCTTCAGATTCATGTCTCCCTCTCTCTCTGCCCCTCTCCCACTCATGCTCACTTGCTCTCTCTCTATCACAAATAAATATAAACATAAAGTATTCAACCATCTTGTATCCCTATAATAAACCTTTTTAAGTCATGTGGAATTCCTTACATTGTCATATTGTTGAATCCTATGTGCTAATATTCTGTGAAGAATGTTCATATTAATATTCATAAGATATTGATGGGGAGGTGTTTTTTTTTACTGTCTTTGTCTGAATCAGGGTTATTAGCTTCATAAAATGAATTAATAAGTGTTCTTTTTCTCTTCCTCTTTTGTTTCTTGTAAATGATTGTATGAAATTAAATGTTAATTTCACCATTTTGAGGAATTCTTCAGTAGAACTTTCTGGGCCTATAGATTCCTTTTGTGTGTGTGTTGGGGGGGAGACTTTTAAAGTTATGAATTGATAAGTTATGCCTTAATAGTTATAGGAATATTTAAATGATGTGTTTTGCATTGAATGACTTGTTATAGCTTATGTTTTTTGAGAAATTAATTAATTTTGTCTAAGTTTTCAAATTTCTGTTTATTCAGTTCATTGTATTCCCTTATTATCATTTTGATGTCTGTATGGTCTTGAATCAGTCTTCCCATTTCATTCCTGATGTTAGTAATTTGTCTTCTCTTTTTTTCATTGTCAGTCTTTCTAGAGACTTGCCAATTTCATTGATGTTTTCAAAGAATCAGCTCTTTGTTTCATTGGTTTTCCCTGTTGTTTTCCTCTTTTCTTTTCATTGATTTTCTATTATTGATTATTTCCTTCTACATTGTTTGGGTTTATTTTACTCTTGTTTTTCTAGGTTCTTTAGGTAGAAGCTTAGATTGTTGATTTAAGACTTTCTCTCTTTGCTAATGTGTTCATTTTATGCTATAGCTTTCCCTCTCTGTCCTGCTTTAGCTGAGTCCCACAAGTTTTGAAATGTTGTATATTCATTCAGAATGTATTGTTTTAATCTCCCTTGAGATTTTCTCTTTGACTCATGGATTATTTATAGTATTTGCTTGTTTTCCAAGTGTTTGGGAGGGGATATTCCTATTATTTTTAGTTTGATTTCATTGTAGTCAGAAAATACACTCAGTCTGATATCAGTTATTTTAATTTTGTTGAGTTTTACTGGACAAGGAAATGACTTATTCTAGTATGTTTTTTGTGGACTCTTGACGGTATATGTATTTAACTGTTCTTGGGTGGAGTGTTTTATAAGTTAGATCGTTTTGGTTGATGGTGTTGGTGATTTCTTCCATATCTTTGCTATTTTATTCTAGTCGTTAGTTCTTACAAGAGGTGTGTTGAAGATAGCAGCTGTAATTATGGATTTGTTTATTTCTCCTTTCAGTTATATCAGTTTGTGTAACACATTTCACAGCTCTGTTATTTGCTGCATACATTTAAGATGGCTGCATTTTCTTGATGGATTAATGATTTTATCATTATGTAATATCTCATTCTTTGGTACTTTTCTTTGTTCTGAAGTATATTTTATCATATGTTAATATAGCCACTCTTCATTTCCTTTGATTGATGCTTACATGATCATGATGTATCTTTGCCTTTTTTTTTTTTTGCCTTCAACTTACATATATTGCTATATTTGAAGTGAGTTTATAGATAGCTTGAAGTTAGCATATAGTTTGATCATATGGGGAGAGGGAGGGATGCTTCATTCTTTTGGGTAGGATGTGGGAGTTCTGGCTTCCCACGTGATGTCTACTGGTAACACAGGGGGAAGGGCTGGTTACTGACTAGAAGAGATGAAAATCTTAGCTCCCCACTTGGCTTTCTTTTACACATTAGCTGGAGTGTTGAGGTGACTCACTATAGCATTGATAGAATGGAAGCCTAGGCTCCTTACTTGACTTGTGTTAGTATGGGCGTGTGTGAGACCATGTTGTTGTCTGTGTGTGGTGTTTGGCTAGAGTAGAGCTGTTTTTATGTAAGGTTTTCTATCTTCTGAGGCTTACTTTCTCCTGGTCCTTTGGATGAAGAAGCAGTCTTTTGTTGGGGCTTTTTTATTTTTATTTTATTTTATTTTATTTTATTTTATTTTATTTTTTGGTCTGTGTCTGTTTTTTCCAACTTGCCAGCTTTTCCACTCCAAGTCTGGAAATATGAGGCAAAATGAAAGCCCAGCATCTCACCATGGGTCCTGAGGTCTGTAGCCAGTTTCTCTTCTGTCCATCTTTAGAGTCTTATGTTTGCATATATATAATGTTCAGGGTATTCAGTTATACTTTGTAGAACAAATCCATAGGTGGAGTAGTAGAAGTTATGTCCACACTACCTTTCTGGATATGGAAATCTATAATGTGCTTTTAAACAAGATCTCTAGGATTTGCTGCTTGGAATACCCATATGAATAGCGAGGCTCTACGTAAGTTAGTTATCATTATATTTGTTCATAGTGACATTTCATTCTTTTTAGAAGTTTGGAAATGGAGGACCAAGTTACCTTTGTTGTAGATTACAGATTCTGTTTTGGTGAACTGTATGCTAAATTCCCCTCACTTATATTCATGGTCATCAAATGTTACAACTAAGTTTGAGATACCTCAGATTGACTGATGTTTTAATGTGAAAGAAATCATTAGCCAGTTTCCTGAAGCATTTAAGTCAGTCTACAGCTGTCAGTGTCAGCTATTTATAAATAAAAGAATTACTTTTACCCTTCATGTTGACTGTTTTATGTGTGGCACATCCAGTAGTTATTCCGATGAGGGAACTTGGTAGCACAACTTAGATTTTTCTATTAAATGTTGGGGATTCATTGAAACTGCAGAATGAATAAAGCAATACTCCACTTGAATGGAATCCAATTTTCATATTTTTCCAGGACATACAGGGGAAAGGACAAGATAACATTGTTAGAATCTTAACTTGAAAGGAATTTGTAACGTGGACTAGTAAGTTAATTAGCCTATTTTGGTAGAATCAGTAAGAAGACAAACTGCTTTTCATGGAAGAAAAAACTTATGAGTTACTTTTATGTTCAAGATCCCTGTTTATGTGTCCTTAATATACTGTATAAACCTACAGTGATTTGCTTTGCATGTTGTTCAAAAATCTTTCACCAGGCAGCTTTCTGTTTTTGGCATGTATTTGGCCATAACAGAGGATAACATTTTATTTTCAGAAGAAAAATGATCAGTATGTAGTTTGTTTTTTTTATACGCGTCTTTTCTCCTATGGGGCATAAAATTTTGGCCTTGGCAAAATACAAGAGATGTAATGGAATTGAGAATGTATGAATATCAGAATATTTATAAGAACATTATTACTCTTTCTATTTGTCATTTATATTGTCAAGCCTCATCTCATTTTTTCCTGGACCTAGGTTTTCAGATGTGATGAAATAATATCACTTTCAGAAACTCAGTTCTCATTTCTAGGTCTTCCTTGTATTTGTTTTAGGAATTTTGAGTATCTACTTTATGTTGCATAGTTTCTGGCATTCTAGCATCAAACTGAGGGAAAAGTGATCTCTCCAGCTAGCCTTGGGTGGGTGAGTGAGGAATCTCGGTTTCTCTAAGACAGTGGTTCTCATACATTTGACCTTGGAACTCTTATACTCCAAAAAATAATTGAAAATCTCAGAGATTTTGTTTATGTAATTATGTCCATCTACATTTACCAAATTAGAAATGAAAGCTGAGAACCTGTTAAAAGTCTGATTATTTACAATAACAAAAATAAAGCTAGTATATGATAACAGAAATAACTTTTTACAAAAAATAGTTTTATTTGCAAAAACAGTAGAATTGGAGAGAAGAATAGTACTGTTTTTCACTTGTGCAAACCTCTTTAAGATCTGTCTTAGTAAGACTGCTAGGTTTTTATATTGGCTTTTGCACTAAAAATTTTTTTTAGAGAGAGAAAATATGAGTGAGGGGAGAGGAGTAGAGGGGAGAAAGAGAGAATTTCAAGCAGGCTTCATGCTGTCAGTGCAGAGCCCTATCTGTGGCTTGGTCCCTGGGATCATGTTCTGAGCCTAAGTCGAGTTGGTTGCTCAACTGACTGAGCCACCTGGGCACCCCTGCTTTTCCATTTTCATATGTTTTCTTCATTGACTTAAATGAAGAAAATTTGGTCTTAGAAACATATACAATTAGAAAAGAAAGATGTGTTTTAATAGCCTTTTCAGATAAGTTAGGATATTCCTTTATCCTAACCCAAACTCAACAACTGGTAGCATTTTAAAGGTCAGTTGCAGTGTGGAATCTGAAACCATATCAAATATTTTTGTCCTCTCATATATCACAATCCGTGTCTCACTTTCAGTGGATCATTTAGCTATGTATGATTTTGCAGCTTCATTTGAAACATGTTGGTTCACTTGGTTATGAGATATTAGTATTTGTTAATATATTCACAGTTGGGAGGCTGTCAGACTCCTAGTGGAAGATAAAAGCGCTCTAACATTCTCATTTTCACTTAAAAGCTTCAATTTTATCATTGACAATGACTCCTGTCGGTTGTTTTCCCCAAAGAGGCAGGCTCGCTTTATATTTTGCCAAATACCCAAGTTTGAATATTCATAATTTATTTGAGTCATTGTTTTTTTTGTTTTTTTTTTTTTATGTGTGTTGACTATTTAATGAACTCAGGTAACATAAAATGATACAAATGAGTCATTATTTTAAGTGAAAATTGTGTTCTATGTAAAAGTGTCTAGTTCAGGTCACACTTCAAACAATCACATAAATGATCTCTCTTGACATATTTCTTATATTCTGGTATGCAGTTGAAGTGTGATATGGTTGTGTGCTTTCCATTTATGTCACAGAATATCAAAAATATTGTGCTTCAGGCTAAATATTTAATACAATGAACTGTTATTGTCTTATCAGGACACTGTTAAGTTAGCAACTGGCTTTTTAAAAATTATAATTATTACTGTAAGTATGTGGTGGTAAAGAAGACAATGACTGCTAGTACAGTTAGTTGCCATTACCTAGATTTATGCTAAGGTGCCAGAAGTTTCACTCTCCATTGCTTTTGCACCATCAGTGCAAATATCAACACAGTGAAAAAAGGCAAAAAATATCTGCCTATTGTGATGAGAATAGTTTTGACCTTGCAGAACCCTTTTGAGAGAATGGGTCTCAGGATCTTCAGGGGTTCATGGACCAAACTTTGAGAACCACTGCTCTAAGTCATGGATATACAAGAGAATGGATATATTGTTATACAATTATTATCTTTATTATTACTCACTTAGAAATGTGAAGGAATTAGTATGGTATGTCTAATTGTATGGTATGTCTAATTGTACCCATGAGGAAAGGTGGCAATTAGATTATTTAAGAGATGGAGAAACCAAGTAGGTGTAGCTAAGCCATTTTGCCTGTGAGCAGGCATAATAAGTCAGAGGATATGCTGAAAAGGCTTGAATCCGAATGATCAGAATGAAACCAGCAAGAGAACCAGTACTTGACTGGACTAAAATGTTATTAAGCGTGATCTTTTTCTCAACGTGCTCTTTGCATCTTATATGCAAATTTGAAGTCTTCTCCAAGAAAGAGTATTTCAAAGAGTGTGGCATGTAGGAAGAATACTTGGAACAGGCAGCCTGAGAAACCTGTGTATATGGTAGCCATGGAGATGGGAGGGCGACCCAGCATGAAGGAAGGAAAGGAAGCTGATTTATTAATGGTCTTCTGTGTGCCAGGTACAGCGCAGGGCACTTCACATACGTTGCCTTCATTCTTCATTCTCATGACAGACTTATGAGGTCACTATTATCAGCCTCATTTTGGAGATGGTGAAGTGGAGTCTCAGATGTTAAAAACTAGTCTGAGACTACATTGCTCCTGTGGGTTGGAGTTGGAATTCAGACCATCTCTTTTCACTATAGTATGGCAATCTTCATGTAAATATTCATGAGTCTCTTGGACTATGCTGTTGACTGGTCGGTTTTTAGTATATCTGTCTTATAAGAATATTTCTAAATATGCATGCATATGGTTCAGGTTTCATTTTTACCTGAGTAAAACAAATACAATGTTGTGCTCATTCATCCACTAGGGGGGGCAAGAGTCCTAACTTGTTAAGTAGATTATGATTGATGACTAGGGTTTAAATTACAAGAATGTGATATGATTTATAATTGTATGTATTATAGGAAATTATAGATGGAAAATTCTAAACAATTATCTAATGATCATTCTTGGTCAGAAAGATGCTGTGCTATCTTCTTATTGAAACCCAGGAGACTTATTTCACCCTCTATTTATGAAAAATAAATGAGTGTAGTTTAACATAAAAGCATGACTGGCAATTGAAGGGAGGAATCATGTAAAGTGGATTGGCAAAATCAGCAGTAAACCAAGTCAGAGAAATTAGAATTCTAGCCTCAAGTTAGTTTACTTTTTTGTTCTTAATACATGTAAAAATTTAACATTATTTATTTAATTTTGTTATGATCTGTTTAAAGCAGTGGTATCTGAAAGAAGCGATATGATTTTCCTCAGACACTATTGAAACCTTAAAGGAAAGTATTACATACCTTTTTGTATTTGAATAATACTTTTGTTAATCAGTATTTTTTATCCCAGATCTGTCATTTAAGTGTGGCTAGGTATGGAGGGTCCCTTAAGTGATATGCCTAGTTCCTCATTTATATGATTGCCATGTGGGTAATTTAAAATTTTTTTTTTTTTTTAATGTTTTATTTTTAGGAGAGAGAGAGAGACAGCGTGAGCAGGGGAGGGTCAGAAAGAGAGGGGGTCACAGACTGAAACAGGCTCCAGGCTCTGAGCTGGCAGTCAGCACAGAGCCCGACGCGGGGCTCGAACCCACGAACCGCGAGATCATGACCTAAGCGAAAGTCGGACGCTTAACCGACTAAGCCACCCAGGCGCCCCGCCATGTGGGTAATTTATAATAAAATTATGAAGTACTTAAAAATGTGAACTGAGAAATAACTACATAACATTTGTCATTATTTTTTTTCTTTCCAAGTATTTTTATTTGAAAAGGAATTTTGGCTATTGTCCTGATTTATTGTTCTTCAAAGTCCTATGAACTTTGGGTGATGATTACTGTGAAAAAATTAGAAATTCCATGAGCATCATAACCATGATAATTGTGAAACTTTGCCAACCAGAATCTTGCTCTGCATGTTATATGTATTTTCTTTTTGTTGTTGATTTATAGTTTGTAAATGAGAGGGTCGAAAATAGTTCATCATTTGACCATTTATAGATACAATGAAGATTTTTCTTGAGCTCTACAGAGATTTTTTTTTTCATTTTCTGAAAATCTCTGAGGGGTTACTAAAATAATATATCTTTACATGATTCTAATTTGAGAAGGTATGACTGTTGGAGACAAGTGGGCCAAGGTTCATAGTCTGATTTACTCTGTTAATACAAGTCGTGTGATGTTGGGGTATACCTTAATCTCCTTGAACATTAGTATGTGATTGGACTTCAGGGTTACTGTGGCATGGTAGGCACTGAGGATACAAAGTTGAATTCTAAACTGTTCTGTCTTCAGGGATGGTGGTCTAGTGGGGGCTTTCTATAAGCAAGCAAATCATTCCAGTGAGATGTGAGGGCAGTATTAAGGTGTTGCCTACCTGCTACTGTGGCATCAGCTAAAGGGTTACCACCTTAATCTGGGACATAGTCCATGGAAATACTTCCATAAGCAGGTAAGGCTTGAATTTAAAGTGCTAATGGATATAGCATTTGGGGAGCTAGGAGGAAATAACCTATTTTAAGCAGAAGAAATAGCATGGGACATATCACGGTAGAAGAGGACAGTATGACTCTATTTTTAATATGTTTTGAATTTTTGAAATAATTTTACAGCACCCAATGCACATCACTACTAGAGTTCTTCTTAGCCCATCACCCATTTAAAAGTCTCCACCTCCACCCCCCTCCCTTCCAGTAACCCTTGGTTTGTTTTCTGTAGTGAAGAGTCTGTTTCTTGGTTTCCCTCTTTCTCTCTTTTTCCATATGTTCATGTATTGTTTCTTAAATTCTGCATATGAATGAAATCATATTGTATTTATCTTTCTCTCACTGACTTATTTCACTTAGCATAATACTCTCTAGCTCCATCCAGGTCATTGCAAATGGCAAGATTTCATTCATTTTTATAGCTGAGTAATATTCCATTGTGTGTATACACTACATCTTCTTTATCCATTCATCAGTTGATGTGCATTTGGGCTCTTTCCATAATTTGGCTATTATTGATAATGCTGCTGTAAACATTGGTGTGCATGTATCCCTTTGATTCAGTATTTTTGTATCCTGTGGGTAAATACCTAGTAGCACAATTGCTGGATTATAGGATAGTTCTATTTTCAACTTTTTGAGGAAACTCTATACTGTTCTCCAGAGTAGGTGTACCAGTTTGCATTCCCACCAACAGTGTAAGAGGGTTCCTCTTTCTCTGCATCCTCATCAACACCTGTTGTTTTTGTTTCCTGTATTGTTAATTTTAGCCATTCTGACAGGTGTGAGGTGAGATCTCATTGTAGTTTTGATTTGCATTTCCTTGATGAGTGATGTTGAACGTCTTTTCATGTGTTTGTTAGCCATCTGGAAGTCTTCTTTGGAAAAATGTCTATTCATGTCTTCTGCCCATTTTTTTAAAATTATTTTTTAAAATTCAAATCGAAATTAGTTAAATTCTAGTTTAATAATGATTTTAGGAATAGAATTTAGTGATGCATCCCTTACATATAACACCCAGTGCTCATTCCAGCAAGTGTCCTCCTTAATGCCCCTGACCCATTTAGCCCATCCCTCTGACCCAGCACCCCGCCAGCAACCCTCAGTTTGTTCTCTGTATTTAAGAATCTCTTATGGTTTGTCTCCCTCTCTGTTTTTATATTATTTTTGCTTTCCTTTCTGTGTGTTCATCTGTTATGTATCTTAAATTCCACATATGAGTGAAATCATATATCTGTCTTTCTCTAACTGACTTATTTCACTTGGCATAATACACTCTAGTTCCATCCACGTTGTTATAAGTTTCTGCCCATTTTTAGCTGGATTATTTGGTTTTGGGGTGTTGAGTTTGAAATTCTTTATAGATTTTGGATACTAACCTTTTATCAGATATCATTTGCAAATATTTTCTCCCATTCAGAAAGTTTCCTTTATTTTTGTTGATTGTTTCCTTTACTATGCAGAAGATTTTTATCTTGTTGAAGTTCTGATAGTGTATTTTTGCTTTTCTTTTCCTTGCCTCAGGAGACATATCTAGTAAGAAGTGGCTATGGTTGATGTCAAAGAGGTTACTGCCTATGTTCTTCTCTAGCATTTTGATGGTTTCCTATGTTACATTTAGGTCTTTCATCCATTTTGAATTTATTTCTGTGTATAGTGTAAGAAAGTGGTCCAGTTTCATTCTTTTGCATGTTGTTGTCCAGTTTTCCTGATACCATTTGTTGAAGATGCTGTCTTTTTCCCACTGGATATTTTCTCTTGCTTTGTTGAAGATTAGTTGACCATATAGTTGTGGGTTTATTTTTGGGTTTTCTATTCTGTTGCATTGATCTATGTGTCTGCTTCTAGAAGTGCCAGTACCATACTGTTTTGATCACTACAGCTTTGCAGTAGAACTTGAAGTCCGGAATTGTGACATCTGCAGCTTTGCTTTTCTTTTTCAAGATTGCTTTTGGTATTCAGAATCTTTTGTGCATCCATACACAAGGATTGTTTGACTCTTAAATTATAAGAATATAGAATGAAGATGGCATAATGCAAGAGAGTAAGTTGTAGATCTACAGTGGGGCTGACACAAGTGTATCTTGAGAATGTATTATTATATTTGAATCTTATTTAAAATTTTTAAATGTTTATTTATTTTTGAGAGAGACAGACAGACAGACAGAGGGTGAGCAGGGAGGGGCAGAGAGAGAGGGAGACACAGAATCTGAAACAGTATCCAGGATCTGAGCTGTCAGCACAGAGCCCAGCGTGGGGCTCAAATCCGTGAACTGTGAGATCATGACCTGAGCGGAAGTTGGATGCTTAACTGACTGAGCCACTCAGGCACCCCAAACCTTATTTAAATGATAGGAAGCTATTCATAGGTTTTCTTTAAGAAATTATTTTTAATGTTTACTTATTTTAGAGAGAGCGAGACAGAAAGAGTGCAAGCACAAGCAGGGTGAGGAGCAGAGAGAGAGAGGAACAGAATCCGAAAGAGGATCAAGGCTCTGAGCTGTCAACACAGAGCCTGATGTGGGGCTCCAACTCATGAGCTATGAGATCATGACCTGAGCTGAAGATGGATGCTGAACAGACTGAGCCACCTAGGTGCTCCGGCTATTCATAACTTTTCTATAAGAAATGACAGGATTTTGTGTTTTAGAAGACTCCTTGGCATTGTACTGGGGAAAAGTTATAAGGTGCTGCAGTAGATTCAGTGAGAAGTGGTGCAGTTTGAGCTAAGATTATATAAGAAGAGGCCCTAGGGTTCCTCATTCATCAGGTTTGGGTGACTGTGTGGAAAGTAGAGGAGAGGAACAAGCTCTTTTGAGGGGGCTTTGATCTGGAGATAGAAATGAAAACAAAATAAAATGAAAGTGTTTGAGGGCTTTCAGTGTGCTAGAGATACATTAAGGTTTTTAACATATTTCTTTGTCTCAGTATCCCTTTGAGGTATTACCATCTATAATTGGCAAATGAGAAAGCAGATTCAGGGAGGTCACATATCTCACCTAAGATTTAGGTGGAAGTGGTGGAACTTGGATCTCTCTGCCCCTAAAGTACCACCTTTTCTCACTCTATTACTTTGGGAATCATCATACAGATATAGTTAAAGGAGTGGTATAAATGGAGATGGTCAGGAAGAGTTATAGACAGACAAGAGATGATGGCAAAGGTTAGAACTTGAGCTAATAACATTAGATTAATGGAATGCACTCATATGAAACATCTGTGTGTATGTAGAAGATGCCTTCAGAGCGGTGGGATTCTAACTAGAAAAGGCAACACAACTAAGACAAAAACATTAGAATCCTCATTCCAGGCTCTCATTCTTTCTCACCCCCACATCTTGTCCATCAGCAAATTCTGTTGGCTTTGCCTTCAGAGCATGTGCAGAATCTGGCCACTTCCTCCTGCCAAAGCCACACAGATCTCCTCTGCTCTAACAGGACGTCCTGTATCTTTTCTCGTGGCCCACCCAAGAGTCAGTCCTCTCAGAATGTAGATCGGATTGTCACTTCTCTGCTTACAACTATCCAGTGGTCAGGCCTGTCAGTCAGTGCGTAATCCAAACTACCATGGCTCACAGGGCAGTGATGACTGCCATGGACCACTCCTCTCACCTCTCCTTCTGTGTCCTCCCCAGGGTCATCACCAGCCCTGCGCTAAGCATGCTCCTTTCCGGACCTCTGTGCTGACTGTTTACCTACCTCGAATGCTTTTCCCCCACGTCTCTGTCTATCACAGCGATCCAACCAACCTGTCTTAAATAGCACCTTCCATTATCTTATTTCTGCCTCTTCCTTCTCTTTTTCTCCTTAGAATTTTTATTAGTGGACATATTAAACTTGTTTGTTGCCTTCGTGTTCTTTGACCCCAGAATCTCCATCCTATGCCCAAACCTTATGAAAGTAGAGATTTTGTCTTTTTTTTTTTTTTTTTTTGTTCACTCCTCTGTCTCCAGGATCTAGTATATAGTAAATGAGCAACAAATATTTGGATAAATGAACGTAGCCAGACTGGCTTTTAAAAACAAGTCAGTCAGATCATGTTAACCCTCCCCTGCTCAACCCTCCCACTCCTGTAGTCTCCCATTACCACTGGAATAGAATCCAAACTCCTTTCCGTGGTCTACAAGGCCTTCCGTGATCTGAACCTTGGCTGAGACTGACCCTAGTCTTGCCACTCCGCCCTGGGTAACTACATTCCAGCCACACTGGCCTTCTTGTTCTTCCTGGAACTCATTAAGCTCATTTCTTCCTCCTGCTGCTCCCTCTGCCAGCCTCTTCTTCTACATGGTTGGCTCTCGTTGCTCCTTAAGACCTTTGCTCAAGTACTATTTCTGCAGAAAAGCTCCCCTAGGTGACCCTCCCTTACAAGAGTGTTCCTAGTATTTGCCTCTTCACCCTAAATCTTCCTAGGGCTCAGGCTAATTTTTATCATCGAAATGATCACCCCCTGAGCAATATTGTTCATTTAGCAACTTGATAATATTCTCTCTGTCCACCTGGCTTATAAACTTCCGGAGGATGGGGGCATTTTCATCATATTCTCAGCACCTAAAGGGAGCACTTGGTACATCTTAGAAGCCTCATACTTAGAGAATGGATGAATGAAATACTCCTGCTATTCCTGTGAGGGCAGTTCATTGTTCTTGTGAATACTTGAAGCCTCTTTGGGTGACACACAGTTTACATAAATGCCTAAAACTTCTAGGATGAAGGTTATGCAGTTTGAACATTAAGTAATGAGACTATCTCTCCAAACTGGCTCATGGAATTCCAGTACAATACTTATAGAGATTCTTTGTGCACATTCTTGGGAACCAAAATCTCTCCAGCTTTCAGGATGCTGTAATTTTTATTCTTAGTTGTTGCCAAAATTATTTGATTGAATTATATTGCTAGACCCTCAATCAAAATTATTTGATTGACTTATATTGCTAGATCCTCAAGGAGAGTGAGTTCATATTCTCTTTCGTATCCCCTAGTACCTTACCCCGAGTTCAGCACAGAGAGGATGTTCAATGAATATTTGCCAATGGTAAGTTCTAAAAATTACATTTCAAGATTTAGAATTTTTTGTGAAATATTTTCAGTTTTTGTGGATTTCAAAAGTGAGCCCCTCTCCCCCTCCCCGGCACCATTCCCAAGAGGCTTAACCTTTCAGAAAACATTTGCTTGGGGAGAGGCTGAGGTAGAGGAATGAGGAAGGGGGATGGCCCATACTAAATTTAAATATGTCCTTCAGGCCGGAGAAACAGAGGGGACCTATAATCATTTATTCACCTACAGTTACTCCCTATTTGGATGAGGTTGGGTGGAGGCAGGGAAAGGCCCTGTGGTCCAGCATCCTTCTTCACCCTTATTTTCTTTTTTGATAAAACGGCCAGTGTTCAGTGTAGCTCCAAAAGTTTTGGTTTGGGGATTAAAACAGCGAGCAACAGGTAGCAGTGACGCAGGTTTTGTACAGTCGCTGAGCTGCACACACCTTAGGCCAACATCACCCATGAAAGGTGGCAGTGTTTAAACTGAATCTGTGCTTTTTCGATGGAGCAGCACCTTTTCAATAAAAGCACGTTTATGCCGACTCCTTAAGAAGTTTAGACTGGAGGGCTGTCTCCAGAAACTGGCCCCCCTTCTGCCAAGCCCCATTTGTTTGTCTTGGCAGCCGGGCTGTGTCTGCTTGGCTGGTGCTAATGCTGGGATGTTAAATTGATGAAACACAGAGCTCTTGATCCTTTTCAGTGAGGCTTCTATTTGGTTAATGGCAGGGTAGAGCTCTTTGCTGCTAGCCACCTGTAACTGGCCAAGTTAAAAAAAAAGTAGATGCCGAGATGTGGAAGAGGAAATTTTTCTTCAAAACAAAACAAAACAAAACAAAACAAAACAAAACAAAAACACCCTTACCAAATACTTCATTTTTCAAAAATTTGTTTGCCTGCTTGAATATCCAGAATAGATTTAATAACACTGAAAAAGAAAATTTAAAAAAAAATCACCTAAATCCCACCACTATTTTTGGAAGTGGCAATGGTTAGGGGCGGGATGGAGAATATGGTGTAGTTAGGAATTTGGGGAACTGTGGCAAGTCACTTCATTAGAATAATTAACCCTGTTCTTCATTGTGGCTTTTGTCTGATTCTTTCTTTGATCTAGATAGAATTTCTTTTTTCTTCAAGTGATTACAGTGTATGTTTTATTTGGTATAGACACTCAAGCATAGATAACCTGCCCAAAATCAGAAGGTGTGTGACGTTTTGAGCATTTGGGCACATCAGAGCTATGGACCAGGTATGCTTGTGTAAAATGCACTCATGTTTGTTTGCTGGGCTTGGGATCAGGCCAGCCCTTGGCTGTAAGTCTTCGTGACTATACATTGTTCTACAAGCCTTGGGGCTATGACTAGACTTTTTAGAATTAACAGCACAGAAAGGAAACAGTATAAATCATCTCTCTGGTTTATGTTTCTCAAGAGGGGTATATAATATTGCTAAAGTTGTTACAGGTGCTGCCAGTCCCCTAAGGTTGGTGACCGTATCTATCCCTCACTTTATTCAGGCTTCCGCTCAAATGTCCCCTCTCAAAAGAATCAAAATGGCAGGTCCCTTCCCCTGTCACTCTTTAACCACTCACCTCCTTTATTTCTTCATAGCAGTTACTGCGATCTGAAATCATTTTTATTTTCATTTTTATTTTATACCTCATCAATTGCAGTGTGAATTCTATGAGGATAGGGATTTTTTTTTCTTATTCACTGCTTAACCTTCAGTGCTCAGAAGAATATCCAGGATATAGTAAGTGCATGATAAATGTGGGTTGAATAACTGAATAAGTAAGAAAAGGGAAGGAGCAAAAAAGGATGAAGTGAAGAAAGGAAATAATGATTGTTTTCCAGATAATATCCTTCAACATGTGACTAGTTAAAACAGGACAGGTAAGTCCATCAATATCACACCTGTGAAATATTTATTAGTACTTTTAATAAAACTTTGGGTGAAAACATGTAGCAAAAGCATCATTTAGCTCAAGTAAATGAAATCATTAGGTTAGCCAAAGATCATCGAATATGAAAACATTTCATTATATGGTTGAAGGTTTGAATAGACAAGTTAGATTTGTTTTCATACAGGTGTTAAAGAAATATGAGCTTGGGGTTTTTATGATTTGTTGTCAGAGTGTATTTAAAATTCTCTCATTCACCGGGATCTTTCAGAAGGGATAGGTTTGTCAATTTTAGAATCTCTATTAGTTGCTTATATCTATTCTGTGCATACACTAGCATTTCTGGGGCTCTATAGCACATGATGCTACAAACAGATGGAACTGACAGAAGAAAATATCTCCTGTCCACTAAAAAAAAATGTTTAAGGATAATGTTAGATGCATGACAGATGGCATGAGAAATAGCCTGTCAAATTGACATTGGTTATAATGTATTAGTGAGCACCCTGTAATTAACTACTAGTTGTCCTTTTCATGAATGTATTTCTTTCCACTCTATGGACATTTTATAGAAATCAAACAACTGTATTTCATATTTTCTTTTTCGTGATTTTATATATTAACTTCTACCATGAAGATTTGCTGGTTTTGTTTTACACTCTTCCTAATAAATACCTTTATCATGTTTCATCAAGTTCATCTGTGAGAGTTAGACTGTGTTGGGAGCAAGGCTATCATGTGTTCCTTAGTTATGTCCCTGGCATATAGAATATGCTCAACATATGTATGTTGGCATTAATTAAATATTTCACTAATATTTTCCTCTAATTCCACTAAAAAATATTCCACTAATAATAACTAAAATTTATTTAGCCTTTGCTTTATTATAAGACATTTAGCTTCTTTCTGATTATTGATATTACAGGTAATGATGTGCTGAATATACATCTCAATGCCCATGACTTCATGATTCTTTTGATTCATGGTCTTATAATGAATTCCCACAGGGAGATAATCTTTGTCAAAGTTTGTGAACATTTTTATATCTCTTGAATTGTGACTGGGTAACATTATTTTATGGTTATGCCTTCAATGTTTGAATATTCCTTTGGTCTTATAAAATAAATAAGGGTATTTGTTATCTTACCCAGCATAAGTTATGCCAAGTTCTTCCTGACACATTATAGCTAAAAGTATTTTCCAAATTAGATGTAGGTAACAAATTATTTTTTAAGTTCTAGGCCTGTTTTTTGTATGGGCAAAGTATGTTTGTGGATTTTATGAATATATGATTTTGTTGTAAATTATGAATCTCATTAATTTTTAAAAGCATTAGTAGATATTTGATCTTGGACACTTATTAGTTGATTATTATTGCAAGTTTTTAAAAATCTTACTTCATGTGGTGGGGGGGGTCTCTAAAGCCTCTTTTTTCCTTCCTTCTTTAAATGTTTTGAAATTCTAGTGGCTTTGACGTTGTTTCAGATTCTTAAAACATACACCACGTATTCATATGATATATGTTACATAACTATCATCCCTTTCTGGGCTCTGTAACTCTATCAAGGAACAAGATAAACTAGAAAATTCATCTTGACTAGCTTCAGTAAACAGAAAAAGAGATCTGTGACTATTCAGATGACTGAATCTTGTTGAAAATCAGCTAATGACCATTTTAAAAGGAAAAAGGAAATACTCTGAATATTTAACTATTCCTGGTTTTGTTTAGAAATTTGAAATATTAAAATCTTTCCTTGATAACATAACTCTATGATAATAGTGTCATTATTGATATTAGGATGATATCTGTTAGTAATAATAAATATAGAGATTTTTATATGCACGTGGCACTGAGTTTCTTATGCATTTTTTCATTTAATCTTATTATTATCCCACTTGATGAAACCAAGGTTTTGAGGAGTTAAATGAAACTTTCTCTAGAAGTGGACAAAATGTTCAGACTTGGATCTGTCCAGCTTTAAAACCCTAGGCTCTTAATCATGAGGCTTTGCTAAACACACTGGTTTTGAAAATTTTGTACTTATTCTATGAATTTCTTTTTAAAAATCTCTCCCTTTCAGATCATGTGGATTTGTATAACCATTTCAGAGTTGAAATATTGAATAAATAAATTTTTAAGTTTTGTCCAAAATATTCTTGATGACCAGGTATTGCTATAGATTGAGAAAGCCATTCTCCATTCTCCACTGTCTCTGCATGGAGCATGTAGTTACCACTTCTGTCTAAACTTTACTCTTTGGTTTCAGTCTGTTCCCTAATCCTAGGCCTCTTCCTTGAACAGAGTCCTTCCCTCAACTCCCAACTTAATTTAAATAAAATGGATTCCGGTTCAGAATGTGCCTAAGACATTCCTTATCTAGTAGTAGGTGTTTTTTTTTTTTTTTAATGGTTTATAATATGTACCTTTGAAAAGTCAAAAGGATGTTTTGTATACAAAATTGCTTTTTATTAGCATTTTCATTAATATTTCCTGTGTTCTGCTAGTTTTTGACAGTTAATGTCCACTGGGCAGTAAACAAAGTGAACCTGATAAAATTATGTCACTTTGGTCACAGTTTCTCATAGAATATTTAAGTGTTGTTTCAAGGTTCTTGTTACATTTAGTCCTACTCTTATTGAAAATGAATGGTGTGGCACCTTCAGTAGAAATCCTTCCTGATATCTGGAGGTGCCACTAAGTACCTATTTAAAATCATGACTACCATTTACATTAGAAGTTTTTCACCTGGGGATCATGGAGAAGGCTTTGGGGTATCTTAGCAAAGCCTGGAGAAGTGTGAAACACTGTGTTACAGGACCACTTTTTAAAAGAGTTCATAGTTTTCATCATTCATTTAGTTATTCATTGAATCATAATTCATTCAAATTCCCAAAAAGAAAACTGGACTCAAAGAGTTATAAAATATCCCTATTCTGAAAACCCCATCTGCTTTTATTTAACCACTTATGCCTCAATACCATGCCTTTTAGATATTTTGACCATGCTTATGGTTCCTACTCTTTTTTTCTTTTTTAAAAAAATTAAATATAGTTGACATGCAATGGTATATTGGTTTCAGATGTGTAACATAGTAATTGGCCACCTTTATTTTATTTATTTATTTGTTTTGTTTATTTTTGAGAGGGAGAGACAGAGCATGAGTAGGGGAGGGGCAGAGACAGAGAGGGAGACACAGAATCTGAAACAGGCTCCAGGCTCTGAGCTGTCAACACAGAGCCTGACACAGGGCCCAAACTTGGGAGCGGTGAGATCATGACCTGAGCCAAAGTTGGCTGCCCAACCGACTGAGCCCCCCAGGCATCCCAAGTAATTGAACACCTTTGTTATGCTAAGCTTACCACAAACGTAGCTACCATCTGTCATCATATACAACCCTACTGCAATACCATTGACTATATTCTCCCTGTTGTGCCTTTTATTCCCAGACTTATTCACCCCATAGCTGGAAGCCTGTTATCTTCCACTCACCTTCACCCATTTTGCCCATCCTTTCCACTCTTTTCCCTCTGGTGACCATCAGTTTGTTCTTTGTGTTTATAGGTCTGTTTCTGTTTTCTGTTTGTGTATGTATTTGTTTTGTTTTTAGATTCCACATATATGTGAAATTATCCTTGTCTTTGTCTGGCTTATTTCACTCAGCCTAATACCCTTTTGACTCATCTGTGTTTTCAGAAAAGACAAGATTCATCCTTTCTTGTGGCTGAATAATATTCCATTGTATATATATACACATATACACCACGTCTCTTTATCCTTTCATCTGTCAGTAGACACCTGGGGTGCTTCTGTATCTTGGCTATTGTAAATAATGCTGAAATAAACATAAACATAAGGGTGCAGATGTTTTCTCAAACTAGTGTTTTTATTTTCTTTGGGTAAATACCCAGTAGTGGAATTACTGGATCATATGGAATTTTTATCTTTAACTTTTTGAGGAAACTTTCTATTATTTTGTCAATTTCCTATGCTTACCCCTAAGCGTTTTTCATCTGCTAACTGTCTTTAAGGCAAGAAGCCCATGGGCATTTAGTCTTTGTTTTTTAATTAACATTGGGATTGTTTAGTCTCTAGTTGTACATGTGGCCGTATTTCAGGGGGAGAAAGGAAGGGAAGGAGGGAGAGGGGGTTACACTATAATTTGGAGAATGTGGATCTCTGGGATGATTGGCTGTTAGGAACTGGAGATTTGAAACCTGTTATTTCAGTGATGTATATCATATACTTTAATAATGTTAAACACAGCTCCGGGATTCCATCTCTTCTCCTGACAGTAAGAAAATGAGTTTATCAGTTTTCTTTCTTTTGATCACTACAAGAACCACTACCTCCAATACTGCCCCAGACTCACCCTATTCAAGCCCTGCTCTCATGGCCATCGCTGAAGTGAAAAAGGAAGCAGTCAGTCAAGGGCAGGGACTCCCTGGTCTCTTTTGTTTCTCACCCTCTGCTTTTTATCCTCTCTCCAAAAGGTCAGTCACAGTAACTTGCTTTTCTTATAACTGCCTAACAGAGATAATGGGTTTCTTTCGTGAATGAAAATCAGAGTATGAAAAAAGGGTGTAAAGTGTGCTCTATGTTTTAAGGATAAAGGTTGGTTTTGAATCAGTCTTTCATGATTCTAAAATCATAAGGTGGACCCACATAGTAAACATCCAGGCTGGAGAATCTGTTTATCTTAGACTTGCCACTGGTTATCTCTGTCACCTGTACAACTCAGGCAAAAAGGAATAGCAGTGTACCTACACACCAGGATAGAGCAGGCACTGTTCTTAGCACATACTAAGTCCTCAATAAATATTTGCTCATTGGTGACATTGGTGACAGCATCAGTTAACATCTCTCAGTTTTGGTGACTTACCTAAGAACTACTGCATTCCGTTGAGATCATAACAACCATTTCTATTGAAAAAATCCAAAAATCTATATTAAGTAATTCAAGAAGCGTGTAATAGCTAATTTGGGGCAGTTCTCATTCCTCTCTGCCTGACTAGATACCAGATTGCTGAACATTCCAAACCTATAAAAATAGAATTGATTTTGTTCCCTTATATTGCAAATGAAATTAGAGTATTATTACCGTTTATTTGTTTAATGAATTTCACCTCATAAATGTAAATGGCTTCTCTCTAATCCTGGCTTTGTTCTGCAAGTTTCTTGTAAGTAATGTCTTTTAACAATGAGCAAACAGAGCCTGGTAAAATTCACTCACTAACATAGGGCATTTCAGGTTACTAGATAAAAGCTTACTTCATTTGTTTTCTGTTATAACCATGGCACATCTTTATTTCATTTAGCATTTAGAAATGTTAAAAGATATTTCAAACCTCCAAGAAGAAAAAATGCTCTCACCCCTACAACATAAAGACCACTACTGTTTACATTTTGGGTATTTTCCTTCCATGGTTATTTCTACCACTTTAAGACTGTGATCTTCCAATAAATGCCATTCTGAGTATGTTCAATTTAGTAAGTTTCTCAAGGACTTTCTTATGTCTTTTGATCCTTTTGTAATTCCTCCCTGTGTTGGTTTGGAGCACAACACAGTGAGTGCTCTGTTTAAAAGCAGAACAGTGGAAAAGCAAACATACAAATATAAATAATGAACCAGCAATATGAGAAGAGCCCACTGCAGCGTGGTATGCAGAAAATAGTTCCTCTTCAAGTGGTGGTCTAGCAGGGAAGGTAGGGATCTCGAGGAAATAAATGCTGCTAAGAATAAGTGGGTATAAGTGAATTATATAGCATTTTCAGTCGATCTGAATACTTTTAAAGATCACTTAGAAATAGCTTAAAATGTATTTCTTCATTGACTATAATTCATACTTCGTTGAAGCAACTCACTATGGTCAGTGTGCAGGGTCTACAGGGTCTACTAAATTAGGGTGGTTCAGGTTTTGTGGGGGCTAAAACTTGAAGATTTTTCAGACCACAATATAGAAAAATTAATACAACCTTATCAATAAAAAATAGTGATACAATAGTGAATATTTGGCAGGAGAAACAATTATGAAAATTACACATTTGATAAAGCTGACAAATACCACTAATATCACAAACTCCAGGAGAAACAAAATAGTTTTATTAAGTAACTGCTTGACATATTTCTGTATGTTTTTTTCCCTTCATTTCTTGGCTCCCATACTTTGCCTCTTTGTTAGAGATTGCACAATATCATTTTTGTAGAGAATATAGAAAGTTAAGTCAGTTTTCTTCTAGCATGGTTAATCAGAATTTGTGTTTTATTAGTGATAACTGAGATGGCGGTAGCATATGCACACAGTCACCTGCACTATTTATAGTACTGATACCAGGTTGTGCCTTTCAAATGGAGGAATTTGGATAAACTCAATCTCATACACTTCTCATCAAAAAAAGAATAAACCCAGTATGCAGTGTTCTTAGTTATATATGTTATATTTTCAAATATACTTTTCATAGGGGAGAATTTCCATTTTGAGCAGTCATTGATGAAAATCAGTGCCTTTACTTACAATTTTCCATATCTGAGGATGGGAAGATTATTCCACAGTCCAGATTTTGGCTTCACACATTTCAAACCTCATTTTCCTTCACTAGTCCCACACTTCCAGGCCAAGCACCATGACTATTTGGACCTTTGTTTCATCCTGCTACTGCTATTAATGCTCTTCCCCTGGTCATCTTCTATCTATTGT
The DNA here is from genome assembly GCA_017311185.1 of Proteles cristata cristata. Taxonomy (NCBI): domain Eukaryota; kingdom Metazoa; phylum Chordata; class Mammalia; order Carnivora; family Hyaenidae; genus Proteles; species Proteles cristata. Next base: position 305,462 of record JAESUZ010003084.1, read on the forward strand.
ATTTTATTGAGTTTATTTTTAAACTAAGGTGATATTATCTAGGGCAAAGCCTACTGGCCGATTAGAACAACTAGATAATAGGTGTTAAGTGCTGTATGCCAAGCTTGTGCTAAACCTTGTGTCACCCATCCTTGAAGTCACTCTGGGGTAGTTACTGTACGAATCCTGATTCTGCAGAGAAAACTGAACTTGAGATTTCTACTCGGGTCTGCTAGGCACCGAAGCTTGTGCTCCAAACCACTACAAACCACTTTTCAACAATTTACACTTGTATTGGGGTGGTTTGAATCCAGACTTGATCCTATATTTTATTAATATGAGTATATTAATGATAGTATAATTAATGATGTAATTACACTCATATTACTATATATTTTTTTATCACAATTCTGCATTCCCTTGGATTTTCTTAATTTAGTGGTTCCAGTCCTTTCTGTGACACATTATTGTATAACAAATTATCTGTAAAATCAAAACAGTGGGAAGGGCTTTGAAGGAGGTTGTGGGAGAGTACCAAAAGCAAGGGCCCTGTCCTGTTTCGTAGGAGTGTATGACAAAAGCCAACTATACTGCAGGGACGCCATCACCTCAGATACAGAAAATTGACTGCAGTCTGTATTATGAGAACAGGAGGTAAACCAGACCAGTACTGAATTATGAGAACAGGAGGTAAACCAGACCAGTACTGAATTTGATTTATTAAGAAATTTAGTTGAAAAGGGGGCACCTAGGTGGCTCAGGTGGTTAGGTGTCTGACCAGCTCAGGTCGTGATCTCATGGTTCACGAGTTTGAGCCCCATGTTGGGTTCTGTGCTGACAGCTCAGAGCCTGGAGCCTGTTTCAGATTCCGTGTCTTCCTTTCTCTTTGTACCTCCCCTGCTTGTGCTCTCTCTCTCTCTCTCTCAAAAATAAGTGAAAACATTAAAAACAAATAAAAAAAAAGAAATGTAGTCGAAAGATTAAAGCTGGGGTCACGAGTCTGGCTCTGTAGGTAGAGCATGTGATTCCTTGATCTCTAGATCGTGAGTTCAAGTCCCATGTTGGATGTAGAGTTTACTTTAAAAAAAAAAAAAAAAAGATTGAGGCTGGTTGCTGAGGCAGATTCAAAGTGAAGATCTTACTGGCTGGTGGACTCTTGTGCTAAAGGAGCTGTTACCTAGACAGATAATGGTAGCTCAAGCAAACAGTTTCATTTAGAAGCAGTTTGAAATGCAAATTACCTGAGTTCCAGCTTGCACTGGAACAATTAGGACAATTCTGTTTGCGAGAAAAAAGAGAATGAACAGTTATAATACTGTTCACGGACCGTTATACATACTATGACTATGTTTATTAAATGTGCTATATTAATTATGTTAATAAAGAAAATATAGTATAAATATATATTGTAACATGATTCTGTTATACATGATACTTTACAGATTATAAAGTTTATAGCAGGCCAGTGCTTTTTAAGATTTCAAAACACAAGGAGTGCCTGGATGGCTCAGTTGGTTAGCCGTCTGACTTTGGCTCAAGTCATGATCTCACAGTTGGTGGGTTAGAGCCCCAGATCAGGCTCTGTGCTGACTTCTGAGAGCCCAGAATCTGCTTCAGATCCTGTGTCTCCCCCTCTCTCTGCTCTTCCCCTGATTGCACTCTGTCTCTCAAAAATAAAAATGTTAAAAAAATTTTCAAAACAAGCTTCTATTTTTGCAGTCAATTTCTGTTTTTATAAATGTGACTCTGAATAAAGGGAGAAATCCCTTAAACCTGAAAAATAATGTTTACTATTTAAAGTCTTCAATAATACCCCATTTATATATGAACACAGTGGGTGGATTGTATTTCCTTCAACATGCATAACTTATTCATGAAAAATCTTAGAAATATATTAGGTTTTGGTTTCATTACTTTGAAAATTTGAAAAAATATTTGGAGGCAGGCTATTGTAACAACTCCTTCTCCCCACCCCCCTCCCCCCAGTATCATTGTATTTCTGTATCTGTAGTTACAAATTTCTGGGTCTGAGAAATGTTCAATTAATGTCATAAAATCTCATTGGTCTTATTTCTAAATCTATTGGCATTGGAACAGGGCTAGCTTTTCCACTAGTGCTTCTATACCTATCTGTTAAAATATAAGTTTAATATATTTTCTTTTGATTGCCAATCTAGTATTCTTATGGTTTGCTACCATTTGGAATCTGCCAGTAAAAAATGACCTCAGACATGATTGAGAAATCTGTGTCATTCTTTTCCCATTAACAACTGTTTTGTTTCTTGCCTTTTTTTTTTTTTTTTTTTTTAAACAAACATCTGTTCTGGGCAGCTCAGATCCACTTCAGCCAGGCAGTTGGTTTGTGCTAAGTATTACTTGACCTTCAAGAATCTGTAGATTCAGCCAGGATTGGGTCAGATTTGATTCTCTCCAGTTTGAAGTATCTGGCCAACTTCTCTAGCCAGAATTAGGCTTTGACACCCCTAAAGGTCTGTAGATGATTTCATGAAAAGGTATGCTATCCTTTCACTTGTCTGCACTCTGTCTCTACAGTGAAAATAATGGAAATTGTGTGTTAGTGCTATTTTCTTTTGGAACATCTTATTTGATGCTCTTGTTTTCCCTCCTTTCTTCCTTTTTTCACTCCCTCCTTCCTTCCTTTTCTACATTTCTCTGTTTTCTTCCCTCCCTTCTTTTTCCCTTCCTTCCTTCCTTTTTCCTTCCTTCCTTCTTTCCTTCCTTCCCTCCTTCCTTCCTTCCTTCCTTCCTTCCTTCCTTCCTTCCTTCCTTCCTTCCTTCTTCCAGACTTCCTCCTGCTTTGCCTTTCTAGCAAGGCAGGCAAGAGGTGGTGGTGATGATGTCATCCAAATGGAATGGACCAGTAACACTGATTGAGAATAGCTTCATGGAGTCTGTGCTTTTGTAGTAATAAAACATTTGGCACAGATTGTAGTTTACCATAGACTTTCTTAGATAATCATGCCATAATCATGGCAGGCTTAACATGCATTTGTGGCATTGTCACCATCAAAAGCTTAGGAAAAATTCTCTAAGACAAATCAGTTGCTACCTCTACACAGGCATGATAAAACATTGGGTTGTGAAAGAATTCCACAAAGAAAAGAAATTTGTGAATATTCATACAATGTATTAAATGTAAGGTTTTGTAGCATGTTTCTTACTGAGACACAATAAACAAGTCTCACCTGAAAAACAAAGTAGAGTGTGCTTCTGTAGGACAGGAGGACCATATATGATTTCAGTACTTCTACAGCCTGGTGCAGTGGCTCCTGGAGCATATGTATGACCACAAAAGACAATTATATGGTTCAGTGCTTCTCTGAAGTAAAGAAATTATCATTCCAAGCAGTGCTCATGTGATGAAAGATGTGATACCAGCTTTGTCTACACTTTTTTTTAAAACCAAACAAGTAATTTTTGAGACAAGCCTGAATCATAGACACACATAGTCAAGATCATGAGTACCATTTTCCAGAACAGTGCATTGAGGGCTTAGGAAGGTATGTGAAACATTGTTCCAGGTTGTGGGGACTTTCGTGATGAAAATGTCATACAAGGTTTCTAGGGAGAGACAGTAAGCCAATAAATGTACAAGAAAACTGTCAGGTTAACAGTGGTCTGTGATGCAGAGAAATAAAATAGGGTGATGTGACAAGAAATGACTGACGTATATGAGGTGGTCAAGAAGACATAAAATTTAGGTTGCAAACTGAAAGAAAAGAAAGTGTGAGATGTGAGGAAAATCAGGAGGATCAGGGCAAAACATACCTGGTGGATAAAACTACTAAAAATATCAGTGAGCTATGGGGATTGTGTTAGAAGACACAATCCCCGAGACTGGAAGAAGCCAGACCTTGTACGCCGTTGTAAGCCAGAGTAAAAAAAAAAAAAAAAAAATCAATGGGGGACCATGGAGTATTTTAAGGAGAAGAGTGATATAGTACAATTTACTTAAAGCAAAGCAAAGCAAAACAAAACAAAACAAATCACCTGTCTACGTAATACATGGAATGGGGGGTGCCAAGAGTTGAAGGCAGAGGCTCTCATTTTCCAGGTGAGACATGATGGTGGCTTGGATTATGGTAACAATGAGGGGGATGCAAAGAAGTAATGAATTTGGGATATGTTTTGAGGGTACTTGACAAGACTTGCTGGTGAATGTGACATGTGGAGTGAGAGAAAGAGGAAACATTTCAGATTTTAGATGTGAGGAAAATCCTGGTGGGCCATTTCCTGAGTGGGGACCACTGGGAGAGCGGTGGCTTTAGATAGCAAACTCAAGGGTTCTATTTTGGCCATGGACCATTTGGACTCACTTTAGATGTTCTGTGGGGATACTGAGTAGACAGCTCTGTAACCAAGATGGAGCCTCACAATGAGATTAGGGCTGGATATTAGGTGGTATTAACATTTGGAAGATGCTCTTTAGAGCCATGGGATTGGATAAGGTCACCTAAAGGAAGCAATTGTCAGAAAGGAGAAGGCTGCTCAAAATGCACCTCTGCTTTTATGGTTTAGAGAAGGATCTAGTAAATGATACTGAGAAGGAGTAGTTAGTAAGTTAGGAGGAAATTGGGGAGAGTATGATTTCCCAGAAGCCAAGGGAAAATAGCATTTTCAAGAATGAGACAAAGGTGACTCTAGGTTTTGTGGAATCTGAAGTTTCATCCATGTGGGGTTCCTTTTAAAGATAAACCATGTAGAACTATTAATATAAAAATAGGTACTAATGTGATCATTTAGAATGAGAAGGAAATAGGGAGAAATTACAAAGTATAGAACCAAAAAATTCCACAATCTTCACAGAATTTAGGAGAAAACAATTTTATTAAAACACGTGTTGTGCTTATATAACACTGTTTCCTCTACTTTTTTTTTAAAGGGAGGGTACTTACTCTTATATTGCTTCTATATATTATAACAATTTTATAATGTATATTCTACAGAGGTAGTGGAAAGATAATTCATTATTTATTATGACTCACCAAGATTATATTTTTATTATTGACAAATTTAGAGAGGTTATTTTAGTGTCACTGCCTATGACTGTTAATGTCATATCACTGCTCATGACTGATAATGTTATGTAAGTTTTTAGGATTATGGCTTAAATGTGGGAAGCATCTCTCAAGCTTCTCCCATATGTGAACTCTGTGATTTCAGGGCATTTCAAGTTTTCACACATAGTGACTTATCACAAATGATCTTTGACTTGATGACCCTCATAAACCAGTTTGTTACTAATGTTTTTGTGGCATCATCCAGCAAGACAGTTCTACCCTGTGGACAACTAGCAATAACTGAACTCTATGAGAAAGTTACTGTGAACCACAGAAATACATCCCACAGAACCCATAATGAATATGTACCCCACTGAATTTCTATCTATACAGATTCTGAAAATGCTTGCCATGGCCTTCCAACATAAGCTCAAGTGTGACAGAGAGAATGTTCATGAAAGAGACAGTAATCCTAACAAATTGGGGGTTTAAGTATCTTATTTCTGCAAACTTAAATTGCATCATGGAGACACTTTTAGGGCTGCTCCTTGGGCCTTAGCTGTGGCCCAATCAAGGAAAATGCCTGAACCTTTAACCTGGTTAACTTCCACTGTAGGGAGTGAGCACCAAGGTGAAGGGCATACAGGACAGACAAAAGATCAAGTGAGAGAAAACCAGACAAGTTCCCACTGGATTTATACTCAAGCATGAACTATTTAAGTTGGAAACAGTAGGTCTAGGTCTTTGGTGAGAAAGTTCTTTGTATGTGGCAACATGATGTGCTTGACAAATATGGCACTGGCGAAATCTCCAGGCAGCCGACAGAAGTGGTTACATTTTTAGATGTGAAATACATGGGGTGACCATGGATTTTTCTCTCTGAATCAAAGGAAAAGATTAACTTTCTCTAACAATTGCTGCATTACGGTCAGAAGCTTTGCCTTTAGAGCCACTTGTGCTCTTTATGTTTAACATTTGCCATCAAATGTGTAAACGAAGATGTAAGTGATTAAGATGAAGAAGTTTGGATCAAAGACTTTTCTCAATTAAATTTAGGCCCTTCTCATTTCACATCGCGAAATCTGAGTTGTTTTGGAACCCAGGAACAACTTAAGTAAATTTCACATCTACATTTTGTTAAATTATTCTCAAATGTGGTACCGGGGAGAACGTCCTGACTCAAATTTTATAATAATTGAATATAAACTTAATAGCTTTGCTCAAAACTGACTGAAGTTCTGTTCCTAAATCCAAATAAATTTGGGTTGAGATTATATTTTCTAAATAATCATCAGCATTAACTGCATAAAAATAGGTCAGAGTGGAAATTGGAAAGAAGGCCTTGGGAGAGAAGAGGGATGTGACTGAAAGGAAGGGGCTTCTTTCATGGTCTTCACGGCAGCTTCTTTCGTTGCTCCTTTTGCTCATTCATGTTGGCAGTTGAAGCAACAGCAAAGAAAGGCATAAGGAATTCTCAGATATTGCTATTTATTTAGTACATTCTGGCTGAGACTAGAGGCCTTGCCTGATCTGCAATCTGTTCTTCTCCTTAGACCCACCGTTGGAAGAGTAGGGGTGAGGCTGTGAGGGAGGAACACAAGGATGAAAAGAAAATAACCCTGGAGTTTACAATCACTTTAGACTCCTCTGAATTTTCTTTATTATATGGTGGATTCGAGGAAAGGCTCTTTGGCCTTTGTGTTGTTTCTTTTCTTGCCGTTTACAAACATCATTGTAGGTTTTTAACTTGCATTGGCAGCTTTGTTAAGGCAGATGAGGAAGGAAGTTATGGGCAAGTTGCCTACATGCTTGGTTCAGCCAAACTTAGATGAGCTAGTTCAAACCTCTTATCCAAAGACTGTGTTCTCAGGAGGTGGTGAGACTGCTTTTGTGGGAATAGTCTAATTATGGCCCTCTAATGGGTCTTCCCTGAATACATTGTTGGAGAGCTATAGTTTGTAGAGCTCAGATTGATCAGGAATTTTCTCTTACGTGAATATGATCCTTCGCATATTTGGAGACGTCATTGTAGCCTTCACCTCTGAAGGTTAAACAGCCTCACTTTATTTGTTCTGCACATGAGGTCGTGTTGGATCACTCAGCCCTCTGATCACCTTTCCCTTGTGATGGTTGCTCACCTAATGTCCTAGAAGAGCCCTAACTTTGTTCATTGTTCTACTCTCCCAGTTGACTTGGGGGATGACCTCTCCTCTCCTGCTCTAGGGGCAAATCATAGTTAGATTGAACCACTCATTGTGATCTCATTTTCTTTGATAAGATTTGGTTTAAGCATAGTCATACAGCCAATCTTGGCCCCATGAACTGAGAGGAAGTCAGCCAGGGGGCGCTTGAAAAGACTTTCCCAAATTAAAGAAAGAGCAGTTATATGCTTCGATGCCCCTCCCACCCTCCCTCTTTCCTTTCTTTTCTTCTTTTTACTCTTTGAATGTGGACTTGTCAGTAGCTGTCATCTAGAACTGGTGTACCCAGCTTGGAGATGTTCAGAGAGACTGGAGCATGGGGTACAAGGTCAAAAGACTGAAAATCTCAGTCTCCTTGAGGTCAGGTTGCACATAACCTATCATTTCCTGTTTACATTTCTTATAGTTCTCCGTTACTTGACACTCTAAGCATCCTGATAGATACTAATCCCTTATTCTGTTTTAATTTACCTGCAGCTTCCTCCAATCAGTGATGCCCTAAACATTGTATACAATATTTTCTTTACAGAATTTCTATATTTAACTGAAATCTTTACTTAATGATTCATAAACATAGACAAGGCACCTAATATGGTTGATATGAAAATCCAATTGTCTTCTAAAATTTTATCCTGAGTTAAGGATAAGTTAAATTAAAATGCACTTGGCAGCATTTTTCTAAAGTGGGTTTAACACTAGCTGGTTTGGGGCTTTGATTTTATTAAGGAAGGTCCTTCGCCCCAGGGACTTTATGTTTGTTTAGCTAATCTCTTTTACAACTGGTACTGTTGATAAAAGTAACATTTTGCTATTTGGTTCTTAGTGGCTCTGTTTTACTATTCAACCTTTCCAAATAAAATGCATTAAAAAAATCCTTCTCTTTTACTCTTATAGAACTGCTTTCCCCCAGTGTTAAGGACTGTTTATTTAACTGGGGTTCTGAAGCAGGTGGAGCAACATAGCCACAGATTATTAGAACATTCGGTGGCTGCGCCAGTTGGCTGAGACAAAGTATGTTTAGTTTTCTGGCATTAGACTCAGGAGAAGCATTCTTTCTTCCAGTTTTGCTTCCCTCTTTATTCTCCCAGATTTATTCTTCTAAGTATGAGTAATTATTTATTTTGTGACTTTTTTAGACTCGAAGTAGATGTGTGTGTCATTTACTGCTATAAAGTGTTATCTATTTTTTAACAGCTTTATTGAACTATAATTAACATACTGTACAATTCACCTATTTGAAATTCAGTGGTTTCTAGTCAATTCACAGAATTGTGCAACCCTTGCCACAATTAAATTTAGGACATTTTCACTACCCTAAGTAGAAACCCACCACCCATTAGCAGTCAGTCCCCATTTCCCCCCACGGTCTTTTTCCCTCAGCTCTAGGTGCCTAGTCATCGATTTTCTGTCCCTATGGATTTGCCTATTCTAGGCATTTTGTGTAACAGAATCCTACGATATGAGCTCTTTTGGTTTTTTTTTTTAAATCTTATTTTTTTTTAATGTTTTATTTATTTCTAGGAGAGAGAGAGACAGCGCGAGCAGGGGAGCGTCAGAGAGAGAGGGAGACACAGAATCCGAAGCAGGCTCCAGGCTCTGAGCTGGCAGTCAGCACAGAGCCCGACTCGGGGCTCGAACCCACAAACCGCGAGATCATGACCTAAGCGAAAGTCGGACGCTTAACCGACTAAGCCACCCAGGCACCCCGATATGAGCTCTTTTGTGACTGGCTTCTTTTACTTGGCAGTTAAGATGCATCCATGTGGTAGTATGCCAGTTCTTCATTACATTTCTTTATATATAAAGTTGATTTATTTTGAGAGAAAGAGAGAGAGAGAGCAAGCATGAGTGAAGGAGGGGCAGAGAATCAGGGAAGAGAGAAAGAGAATCCAAGCAGGCTCCATACTATTAGTACTGAGCCTCATGCGGGGCTGAAACCCATGAACTGTAAAATCATGACCTCAGCCAAAACCAAGAGTTGGACACTTAACCTCCTGAGCCACCCAGATGCCCCTTCATTCATTTCTATGGTGAAATATTATCCCACTGTATCGTTCTACCAACTCTTACTTATCTGATCATCAGTGGAGGGACATTTCTCCTGTTTCCACTTTTTGACAATTTGGAATGATCTAGTACTGCGATCTGAATTTACTCTTCACTTCCTTCAGTTTGCCTCCCAGCGTGCAAAGTCAACTTGATAATCAATGCTATTTTCCTCTGATTATAGCTAATATTTAGATATGCCATTTTCATGTGTGAGACTTTGTTAAATGACCACTTAATCCCTTAAAATGTGTTTATAGCTTCCCACAAAAACAAGGAAAATGAAAGAAGAAATCTCAGCATAAATCTAAATGCAAATGCCCATACACATAACTCCCTGAATTTAAAAAGTTCGAGAAATTCACATGTGAACACATTACTTTTAACACAGACAGTCATTGTAAACCTGGGTTTAGATTTAAATAGGAAAAAAATACCCCAGGGTGTTTAATGTTTATCCATAAATGTCCAGGATAAGACCATGATGACAGCTACCAACTTATTTTTTATGATCTTGGAAAGACATGAGAGGAATAAATTTTTATCATGCGTCACACATAGAGATTTGCGTACCTCTTTCCCCTCTCCATTTAGAATTTGGTGAGGGTAGCAGGGAATTCTTTCCTTATTTGTTTTTCTAGGAACAGGAGAAGGAACTGTCTGTGCATTTGTGTGTTTGTAGTTTCTCCTCTGAAGGGAAGTCAGCTCCAGGCCCATTTTCACTTAGACACATAGCAATAGCTGTGTAGTGTGTGTCCTCAGCCGCCGAGCTGTGTTTGAAGTTTCTTGTGGGATATGGTGATATGTACAAGGACTATTCCTTAGGGTTTTTACTTATCTGTGTGTTTCAATTACAAAAGTATAGGACTCTAGCTCCTTTGAATAGCTATTCTGCAGGCTTGTGTTGGTTGCAACTGGTCACCTGTAGATCAAAGTTGAGTGACCACAGAGGACCACCCAAATCACAGGATTATTATTTTCTACTGCAAGGATTTTGATTCCCCTAATAATACTACCAAATGAAATAGGATTGGTTGAACTGGGAATGTGAATGAAGTTTACTAGATCAATCAATTCCTCCCTCCCTCCCTCCCTTCATCCTTCCTTCCTTCCTTCCTTCCTTCCTTCCTTCCTTCCTTCCTTCCTTCCTTCCTTCCTTCCTCCCTTCCTTTCTTCCCCCCTTCCCCTTCCTCTTCCCAACCTAGTGTCTCTGGGATCTCAAGTTCCCCTAAATGGACATGTTACCTGTTAATATTGCATGAACTTATTTTAACATAGATTGTACTTAATTCCCTAACAATCAACTAGCTGAGAACAAGGATTAAGCTACTCTTTTGTGGAAAATTAATTAAAAACACATTTGTGGGAATCTACTAATGCCATGGTATGAGCTGAATAAGTGGTGATTCTCAATCAGGGAATTGTCTAGTTGCAGGTATTAACTTTGTGATGGTAGGATTCAGACTGTTTTTACTAAACAGTGTATGTACAACTATTCGCAAGCACAGTTCTTGACACATGATAGGCATTCAACAAATATTTGTTGAATGAATGAATGCATAATTATAACATCATATAAAGTGCTGTAATTGATGTGTGAGGAACATGGAAGGAACTAACTTTGCACTGGTGAGGGAGTGAGTTTTCGGTGTACATGTCTTTTATCTGGGTTGCAGTGACTGAATAAGATTTCACCAGGCAGATGAGAATAGGGAATTAAATTATGAAAATTACTTCTCATGTTCAAGACATCATGATAGGTGAGTTACTTATCATTCACAAGGTAGTATTATTGTTCTATTATTACATCATATTATATTAGTACATACTATAATAATTCTCTTACTGTATTATTACTATTATACAAAGGGGAAACTGAAGTTTAAAGATCTTAGGTGACCACCCCACAGACAAAGAGCTTCTGGTGGTGGTTCAGTTTTGGAAACCCAAGGATATCTGTCATCCATTTCTACGTGAATGACAAATAATTTCCCAGGTAATAACCAAAGATCAAATTTCAAGATGGAAAAACCCAGAAAACTGCCTCTTCTTTGCTACTAGGTAAAATATACCAGTGAGCTTTTTCATATAACGCTGCCTTTCGTGGCACTCCGAGCTGTCCCTCTTCGGTGCTGCCCATCTCGGTGGTCCCCCCCCCCCCGGAACGCCGCACCCACACTGTGAGAGGCCCTCCCAACGTAGAGAGGCACTTCTTAGAGATATGCCATCTAGGTACCAGGCTTTGGAGTGAAGAGCCTTCAGATAATTCCAGACCTCAGCCGTTCAAGACCCTCTTCGGCCATTCCACCTTCCCAGCTAGTCTCCAGACACTGTGGAGTACAAACAATTTATCTTTCTTGTGCCCTGTCTGAAGTCCTGACCCACAGAACCTAAAGAAAACATGGTGGCTGGAGATAATGGCAGTAATCGAGTGCACAAGAGTGCTCAGAGGCCTCGACATCATTAAGTTGCAGAATCAACAAACACAGCCGCTTACTGAGGACTTTTTGTTAAGGCTTCTGTTTCATTTTAATGTCATTTGGGAGCACCAGAAAATTGTTCTGTGTAGGAAAAGGCTCTGATTATTTAAACTGGTAGCTATGGTATTGACTTGACTGATGAGTAAATCAAGACCAACTCTGTGTTTATCCTTTTCCCCATGACAAAGATGCGCCTCTGATGAGAAAAGCATTATAACAGTAGCAAGATGCCTCTAACCTGGAGAGGATTGCTGGCACACTAGATGAATAATGGGCAATTGTAAATGATGGGACTGTAATTTTTGATAAAAATTTCAGAGAATACTTAAAGTGGCTTGTGTGATCTGCGGGCATATGCAAGAGTTGGAAACCATGTAGTTTCTAGATAACTCCTTTGAAATGCACAGACATCCAGGCGTTACTCTATTCCTCTGCCTTAGCCTCAGGGTCTGAACCTGGTAGACTTGCTAAGCCTCTTTCCAGAGTGGAGAAATGGAGTGCCTTATGCCCCACCTCATCCATGTGGAGCTGGATCCGTGTCTCTCCCAAACAGTGATACAACTCAAATAATTATTCAGGGATCCTCCACTCTTATCTTAACTTCAGATACAAAACTTAATTTGAGGTGGCTTATAGATTATACTGTGTAAAGCTAGAGGCAAAAAGCTTCTAATAGAAAGTTTAGGGGTATACGAAGGATTTCTTGAATAGGACGTAAAAAGGAAAAACCCAAAATACCATTAGTAAACTGGACTTCATCAAAATTAAAAATTCTGTTCATCACAAAACAGCATCACAGTAACAAACAGACAAGCCACAGATTGAGAGAACATATTAACAGCACATATATCTGAAAAGTTTATTCAGTATATAAACTGGTTTATAGAATTAAAGCAATTCTACAATCAGTAATGAAAAGATGAACAATCTAATTTTTAAAAAAAGACAAAGAATAGAGCAGACATCTCACAAAGGAAGATACACAAAATGTCAATAAAATACATTAAAAAAATCAACATACACTTGATCCTTGAACAGTGTGGAGGTCTGGGGGCAATGACCCTTGCATGGTTGAAAATTTACATATAGAGGCGCCTGGGTAGCTCAGTTGGTTGGGTGGCTGACTTCGGCTCCAGTCATGATCTCATGATTCATGGGTTTGAGCCCTGCATTGGGCTCTGTGCTGACAGCCAGCTCAGAGCCTGAAGCCTGCTTCAGATTCTGTGTCTCCCTCTCTCTCTGACCCTCCCCTGCTCACAGTGTCTCTCTCTCTCTCTCAGAAATAGATGTTAAAAAGAAAAAAAAGAAAATCCATGTATGACTTTTGACTCCCCCAACACTTAATTCCTAATATAGCCTATTGTTGACTAGAAACCTTACCAATAACATAAACAGCCAATTAACACATATTTTATATGTTATTTGTATTATTTACCTCATTTTTCCAATAACGCTAGGGAAAAGAGGATGTTATTATGAAAATCGTAAGGAAGAGAAAATACATTTAAGTATTTGTACTAAATTTATTGAAAAAAATCTACATATAAGTGGACTCACACAGTTCTTCAAGGGTCAGCTATATTCATACAATAGAATACTAGTCAGCAATAGTAATAAGAAACTAATGCTCCATACAACAACATGGATGAATCTCAAAAATATTACGCTGAGTGAAAGAAGCCAGATTAAAAAAAAATTGACATGCACTATGTTTCTATTTATAATGAAGTCTAAGACTAGATTAAAAAAAAAATCTATGATTATAGAATCAGAAAATAATTGCCCAGGGAATGGAAAGAGAAACTGGAAAGGGGGCATGAGAGAACCTTTTGATTCCAACAGTTATGTTCTATATTTTGTTTTTAGTGTTGGTAACACAGGGGTTTGCTGTTTGGAAGACTTGGACTGAATACCTAAGATCTATGTTTTTAGTGTGTGTCAATTAGAAAATGACACAGACAAAAGCAGTGATAATTTTCTCATCATAATTCTTTTAGTCAAACAGAGTAGAAATCCAAATTGAATAAATATGTTCCCCTCACCCCCATGGGACTTAATGAAATTATTTTGATTTTATTTATGGATGGGCAAAACTGACACACTGAACATTTTTAATTTTCCTGACCTATTCCTCTTGTATAAACTTCTCACCTGCAGGGGTGCCTGGGTCGATAAGTCAGTTAAGTGTCTCTTGATTTTGACTCAGGTCATGATCCCATGCTTCATGAGATCAAGTCTTGTGTTGGGCTCTGTGTTGACAGCACAGAGCCTGCTTGGGATTCTCTCTCTCCTCCTCTCTCTTGCCCTTCCACCACTCTGCATGTGAGTACTCTCTCTCTCTGTTTGTCTTTCTTAAAAATAAATAAGTAAACTTTAAAAAACAAACAAACACAAAACCAAAACTTCTCACCTGTACTGTGCTATATCTTCACAGGAAGCAGGAAACGTGCGTCCAAATGTACAAGGGAATATGGGCTTGTAAGGAGTTGCAGTTGCTGATATAAAAGATGTGGTTGAGCGAACATCACTGTGGGCCAGATGCTGAGAGGCATCTAGGCCTACTTGTTGAAGGAATGAATTGGCAACAGATGAGGTGTTTTGGGGACTGAATGTGCCTTATATACTTATGTTAAGAAGTTTAGACTTCATCTTCTAGGGAGCAGATACCATGGAAGTTTTTAAGTGGGAAAATAATCCTCCCCTTGTCTCCCGAGAAGTTGTTAGAGACTAAGCTAAAATTTGGAGAAACTCCTGGAAGGGACATTAGTGTGTGAATGTGGTTTCCGCTATAGAGCAATTGCTCTACAATAAAAATAAATTTTAGATTCTAATATTTTACCAGATTTTGATGCATGATTATCAAATGGGATTCAGACCTTTGTCTCTTTTGAAATGTGTTTGAAAAATACTATGCTGCTTACCAGTGCCTATTTGATGTTTTGTTACATTGCTTGTATTGTATAATTATTATTCTCTCAGGCAATTACAAGTGACCCTTATCAAAACTGTGAAGTTTGAAATATTAGTGGTATTTCACTATACAATATTTTGCTTTTTTAAACTTTGAAATAGAAAAGCTATTAAATAATGTTCTGTATATCTTCTGAAAATTTACACTGGCATTATAAGACACATTCCTTTATTTAAAAAATCATAAATATCCTTCTTAATGAACTTAAAGACAATTGAAGAGTGAAAAAAAATGCCTCAAAAAATAAAATTGAAGAAAGGAGCCACATTTTTTCTTTTAGGGGATTATTGCTTTTGGAAATACATTTTAAAGTTTCAGCAAACACCTTTTCAGAAAATGATTTATTTAAACAAAATTCCTATGCCAAGGTAAGGCTTATACCAGTAACATAGCAACTGTAGGTACACATTTAATTTTGTGAGAAAGATGGCAAGAAAAATGTCTTGAGCTTAAAATGAATGTCTGCTGCCAATTCAATAATGTAAAATATCTCACATGAAGGAAAAATCACTGGTTACGATGGTGATTTCTTATAACATTTTAATCTAAATAATATGACTTAGTCATTCATGTTTTTAAAAAGAGGATCTTAGGAATTGTTAAAAGATCATACTGGTACTGTTAGTTGTTACATACATAGTATTTAAGAAATACTTCATCTAAAAAAAAAAGGAAAAAATGATGGAAACAGATGACTGCATTATTTGACTAAAGACTTACTCATACACAATTTCATTTAAAAGGATCTAAAAGTGATGGAGGGAAAACATGTGGCTTGGCACTTGAATGTCATAAAGCAAAGTTAATATACTTTATTCAGGAAAGCATTTTAAAAAATGAACTAATTCTTTAAAAAATGAACTAATTCTCAGGGAGCTAAATATTTTGTTGTTGTTGTCCACGGTAATTAGGTACTATGATAGTAAAAATTCGGATTGCATTTTGTGAATAAATACTTAATAAAATGGCATGTACTACTTCTAAAAATATATTTTTAAATTACCACTTATTAAATTACATTGGTTCATTCCCAAGGACCCAAACCACAGAAAAATTAAATATAGCTTAATTTTGACTTTTCTTAATATTACCATATCAAGATTTTACTTTGTGTATGTTTAAGTATTTGCTACTTAGAGGATTCTAACAATTTCATATTAGTACATTTTTATTATGCACTGTATAAAACTCACAGTGAAGAGTTGTGTACCCAGGAGTTATGTAACCTTGTGTGTTTGAATGCATAGCAGTTGTCAGTGCATATGGTGATCATAAGCAAGTCAATCTTTGAATTTGTTTTAGCAGTGCTGTTCTATAGTATACTGCAGAGAGGGTGGCCAGTGTTCCTGGTTTGCCCCAGAAGAAGGGTTTTCCCCAGGACATGGGATTGTCCATGTTAAAACTAAGTAGAGTACTGTGCTAAGTGAAATAAGTGAGTCAGAGAAGGACGAATACATATGATTTCATTCATATGTGGAATTTAAGAAACAAAACAAATGAGCATATGGAAAACAAAACAGAGAAAGGCAAACCTCAAAGAAATAGACTCAACTATAGAGATCAACCTGATGGTTACCAGAGGGGAGTGGGGTGGAAGTAGGTAATAGCGATTAAGGAGCACACTTGTGCTGAGCACCGGGTGATGTATGGAAGTGTTGAATCATTGTACTGTACACCTGAAATTATTATTGCACTGTATGTTAAATAACTGGAATTTGAACCAAAAGCAAAAGAATAAATAAAATAAAACTAGGATAATCCTGTCAAACTTGGCAGGTCGGTTACTCTATGTCCTTTAGACCTTTTCAGGGATTCTGTGAGTTCAGATTATTTCCATAATAATACTAAGATATCTTTCACTGTCATTCTCACTCACATGAACAGTTGAGTTTCTAGAGGCTGCCAGAGGTGTGATAGATATTACAACAGATTGAATTCAGGAACAGGTGGGAGAAACCAGCTGTCTTCTACTAAGTCACACAAAACGATTTGCAAAAATGTAAAACAATGCCACTTTTGCACTAAATTGTCTTTGTTTTGAAAATCATGGTTATTTTTCATAAAATATGTTATTTTGCCATATAATGGACTCATTATTTTTATTTTTAAATGAATTATAAATATTTTCATAATTTTTAAAAATTTTAACAAAATAAATACCAAGAAAGATAAGCTATGCAAACACAGTCTCTTTGGGGAGCCTCAGTGATTTTAAAGAGTGTGAAAGAGTCCCAAGACATAAAGTTTGAGAAACGTTGCTCTCAAATTTTTCTACTTAAAAGAACTTTTATTTATGAAAAGTATTATGCACTGAGCGTATCAGCAGGCTTGGTTTATGGCAGCATGATTCCTTGGCTTACTCCTGTTACCCTGTGCCCTGATTTTCATACATTAAAGTAAGGTGCTGTCAGTTTACTCTGGCTGAACCTCGCTCTAAATCACAGTAGCTAAAACTCAAAAGGCACAAAACCCCAAAACATTTGTGAGAACTCAAAAGATGAAAGAGTTCCATCACACTAAACACCCATCCTGTTTAATAGAAAGAATCATATAAATCGTAATAATGACTTTGTTTTCTCCAAATTGCCTATCTTGTGCCATTAGCTGCTGTTAGTGTATTGCCTATTGTTAATATTAATGAATATAAATATGCCACATGACTTTACCTAACAGTGTCAGACCAGAAGGAATCCTTGTAGTATTATTAGTACTGAGTGTTAGAAAAAGATCAAAGCCACGTGGCTCTAGGAGAGCTCATTCTCATACTGCTTCCGTGGGCATGATCCCCTGGATGACTGGTTCTTGGTAGGCCATTACTGAGACCTGGCAGTGAGCTTTGGAACTGATAAATAACGTTGACCACACAACCTTGAGGAATACATTCTGTGTCAGTTTCTCAACCTAAACACTTACTTGAGAATGGTAAGTAGTGATAGAAATTGGATTCAGATCATGGCCATAAAATCCTCGCTATAAACTAAGGCACATACAGATTCATGGGCAAAAGTCTAGCAATCTGATGCTCTGTTTCCATAAATTGGTGCAGAGTTTTATAAATATCCAGTTACTTTGAGAATATTTTAGGAAGTTGTTTGACAGATCTTTGATGTCAGATAGTTTTTTTTTTATTTTTAAAAAATGTTTTGTTTATTTTTGAGAGAGAGACAGAGAGCGACAGAGAGAACACAGAATCCGAAGCAGGCTCCAGGCTCTGAGCTGTCAGCACAGAGCCCAATACAGGGCTTGAATTCATGACCTGAACTGAAGTCAGATACTTAACTGACTTGAATCACCCAGGTGCCCCTGATGTCAGCTGGTTCTAGTGGTGCACTGTTTCCATGATGATTCTTATTAAAGCAACTAATTTTCTTTCCCAAAGATAACTTCCCTTATGAGATTAGTGATTAGTAGTCATTTCTAGGTAAAGGAGTCTTGCAAAATACCCGTGTCAAAACTTTTAGCTCTACTTTTAATCATTGCCTTATTGAAGAATGTCTCATAATGTGAACAGCCTGGGCAAACTCGACATTTGAGGAAATGCATCCATTCATTGGACAATCATGCTGCACCTCCTAATGCCATGTACTGTTTTAAAAGAACTGACAATTAGAAGTTTCAGAAGTTAACATATAATTTTAACAGAGTTAATATAAATATACACAGTTCAAGCAGAAGGTAGTTTGCTCTTTCTGAACAATGAAACGTATTTCTCTTTATTCTTTCAAAGGGAAAGAATTTTATCCTTTTTTTATACATAGTATTGAAAAATTCAGAAAATACAGCACATAAATGTAACTTCAGTTGACATGTTGATGTATAGTCAGCCCTCATTATTAATATGTTGCATATTTGTAAATTTGCTTACCTGCTAATATTTACTTGTAGCACACTTGGGTGTTTTTGTCATCATTCATGGACATGCACAGAGCAGCAGAAATTCTGAGTTGCCCAAATATGCATGTTCCTAGCTGAGGTCAAACAAGGTAACTCTCTGCCTTCTTGTTTCAACTCTCTTACTGTAACAAGTATCCTTTTTGTGGTTTACTTAGTGCCACATTTTTTGCAGTTTTGTGTTTTTTTTCTTATTGGTGATTTTACTGTTTGAAATGGTCCCCAAGTGTAGTGCTAAAGTGCTGTCTGATATTCTTAAGCTCAAGAAGGCTTTGATGTGCCTTATGGAGAAAATATATTCATTAAGCTTTGTTTAGGCATGAATTATAATGCTTTTGGCTGTGAGCTCCATGTTATTGAATCAGCAATATATTTAAATAAGTTATCCTTAAATAGAAACATTGGAAGCAGAGTTACATATTGATTGCTTGATGAAAACTTGTGACCAGAAGATTTCAGGAATTGAACCTTGTATTTCCCCTAGGAGCAATGGTTCAGCATTTGCTAGTTCAGTGTTCATTTGTTCTTTATAAAATGAAACTACCATGAATCATGAGAATAGACTGTATGTCTTTTAAGGGATTTTTATATCCATATGTACACATAATTTTTAAAAAGTAAAATAAAGTAGAGCAAACTCTTGATGGCGTTTTGCTATTTCCTAAACATTAGATTTCAGCATCTTTCCATGGCAGTACAAATGTATGAAGAAAATTTTAACGTGGCTGTGCCATAATTGAAATATTGAATCTTTACTGTTCCACTTGGTACATGTAAATTTAAATTCCCACAAGTGGAAATGTTAAGTCAAAGAATATATGCATTTTTGGGAATTTTGATCCACATCATCAAACTATCCCCTTCAAAGGCTGTAATAATTCACAATTCCAATACTAATGTTTAAGAATATTTGTTTATCCATAACTTTGGAACTGGGGACTATCTTCTTTTAAATCTTTGCCAATCATAAAGAAATTAATGGGGGCCACCTTAGAATTCTGTCATACCATGGGACCCAACCTCAGAATGTATGATTTAGTTGGTCTACAGTGGAGATCCAGGATTTGCATTTCTTACGGATCTGAGATCTTCTTTTACTCTGTAAGGGTAAAAAAAACATCAGGGTAGGAGTTGAAAGATATGAGTTAAAGCCCTAGCTGTGCCACTCATTATGTGAATTTGGGCATGTCATTTAACTTCAGTTTTAGTATTTAAATAGCACAAGGAGGTTTTAAAGATTGAGTGAGCAAATAAGAGGAATGGGCTATATAAGTTTAAATTGACATTGTTATCACTGTTACATATGTGCATATATGTGGACCTCAAACATGTAGGTGACTAACTTCTCTTTGGGTACTCCATCCCTGCAGATGGATGTGAGGCTCCATTTCTTTTTTTTTTTTTTTTCCCCCTTTGGTAGCATATCAGTCTCAGGATGCAGACCACAGCATTAGTCTCTTTACTCTTTTTTTTTTTTTACTGTTTATTAGAGAGAGAGGGAGAAAGAGACAGAGAGACAGAGACAGAGAATGAGTAGGGGTGGGATAGAGAGAGAGGGAGACACAGAATCCAAAGCAGGCTCCAGGCTCCGAGCTGACAGCACAGAGCCTGACACGGGGCTTCAACTCACAAACTGTGAGATCATGACTGAAGCTGAAGTTGGATGCTTAACCAGCTGAGCCACCCAGGCGCCCCAAGTCTCTTTACTTTTAAGTGGCTAAAGATCAGGATGTGCTCAGGTTTGAAGGCAGAGGCGTGCCATCTGTATTTGATAGTTACTATGGCCAGCTACTCTTATACTAGGATTTCACCTTCCTTAATAGTCTAGTTGATTGATGTACACAATAGTAATGGGAAGCTAGAGAGACCAGCCATTCTATAAAAACCATGCTTTGTTGTTGAAAACAATATTTTTTCTTTTTTTTCCTTTTTTTTTTTTTACAGATAGTTTATTGTCAAGTTGGCTTCCATATAACACCCAGTGCTCATCCCCACAAGTGCCCTCCTCCATGCCCATCTCCCGCCTCTTTTTCTAATCCCAACTCACATCTCTGTGATTTACATTTACAATTTAAAAAGAACAAAAAGCATTAATAGGCTGGCATACATAATGGAAAGCACATCTCTTGTTCTTCAGAGATTTTGTAAGAAATAACAACCATAAATGCTTGCAAAATCATTTATACACAAGCATATTATTAAGCAAAAATTGTGACATTAAGAGACATATTTTAATGACAGCACATAACTTCAATAAATTTTGTTATAGAATGATACCATGTTGGTGTGGTGTCACATTTTTCATACAGCACTAGCTTGCAAAGAAAGATTCAGGAGGATGAAATAAAATGTGTGAAACCCTGGACTCTGTGCCTGACACACATTAAATGATCAACAAGTGTAGCTATTCAAAACAACAAACACTTTAGTTTCATATTTAATGTGCCCAGGTTAAGGCTTCGTCTAAAGCTAGGTATAACTTTTGGGACAGATAAGCATTCTCCTTTTCTGGAAATGGCACATATTAACTAATGTCACATCTCTGAGCAAAAACATTAGAAGAAACTCGAGGTGAGTGCTGAGGAACAAGTGTAAATTTAGAGTGAAGGAGAGAACGAGAAAAAGTCTACCCACAGAGCTTGATAGTGGCAATCTGCTACTGAACTAGCTGGAGAAATGCTTTAGCATTTTAATGTGACTTGCAGGCAGGGTGTGGCTTTTGATCAGGAGCTGACATTAATGATCAGGGTCAGCTGTGGTTAAAGCTTGTTTTTTCCATCAAAAGAAGATCATCAGGGAAAAAAGCCAGTATATTTCAATACTGTAAACTGTTTTGGGCTGTTTCAGCCATTTGGCAGCTCTATAAACAGAGTCAGGTTTCATTGAAAGAATGAGAACTGAGAAATATATGTTCCTTCATTCCAGCTGAGGTGACTGCTGTTCCAACGGAGAACTAGTTTCTGAGTGTTAATTTTAAGAATTGGATCTCGTTATCTTTTCCCCTAAAAATACTACAAATACCATAAGTAAATATCCTGAAAAATATGAAATTTTGGTATTTATTTTCTCTTGGTGTAAAGCTAAATATGATGATTATATAGAAAATGTAGAAGAGAAATTCCATTACTGGTTGTTGGTACCATCGATATGAAATAAGGTGGAAGGACTCAAGGTGATTTCCAAGATCACTCTCCGTTTTAATGTTCTATCATTTTTACTAGTTCTCTTTAATACCTAAGTGTGACATTCTTCGTTTAAATTTTTATGAAGTAGAGTATAGGTCAGGGCCCTGGTAGGGAGCAGTGTCATGCTGAAGGAGGTTTGAGTGAGAAGAGTTTCATAAAGGGACTCTTTAAGGGGGTAAAGACAGGGATAAGGAAACCAATTTGAGATGATGAGGCACCTAGAACCTCTCCAGACCTGGGTGTTATTACTGTCCCAAGGCCACAAGGGGTAAGGCGGGGAAACGGTATTAAACTTGGGGCCATGGTAAAGGGTACCCCAGGGGTACCACTGTCAGATCTATGGTGTGGCAGGGAAGGAAAATAGAGACAAATTCCTAACTTTCTCTTCTTCCCTCACCTGACATGGAGGATGCTGGGGGAGGATATTAAAGGCCAGTCTAAGAAGTGGCATGTATCATTTTCACCCACATTCCATTGACTAGTGTGTGGACATACCAAATTGCAGAGAAGGCTGGGCAATACAGTTCTCCTATGTGCCTAGAAGGATGAGCACAACACAGGTACTTGTCAGTACTAGAAGCCTCTGCTATAAAAGGATCAAGAATGACTCCTGACTTTTTGACCAGAACAAAAAGTGGATTGGGTTTTGATTGGTTAAAAAGCTATTGTGGAATTTCTTCTCATCTTTTGGTTACTTTATCCATAATAACTATTGGCTTTTTTCTGCCATTACTACTTGCTCTTCATAGGTTCTCTTTTGGTTATATTCAGTATATATACATCTTCTAGATCTTTCCCATTGCCCTCCATTTGAATAGCACTATTCCTTTACCCGGCTTTATTTTTTTCACAGTACTTTTCACTATATTAAAACACGTCATTTACTTACTTATTTATTGTTTTAACTAGTATTTTAAGCTTCATGGGGTGGTGATTTTGTCATATTCCTCACTGTATTCCCAGTTCCCTAAAGACACAAAAATTGTTGTTCAGAGGAAGTATCACAGGATTGCATGAACCACTATAGCCATTGTACCATAATTCTCTCTTTCTGGTCTTATTTATTCCCAGTAGGTGATCTGTTTGTGTCACTTCTGTTTCTCTCCTTACAACTTTTCCTTTGTTCTCTTTAGATTGATTTATGTTTTGCTTTATGGGTATTCTAGTTAGTCTGATGAAAGAGTTTTCATTGAATAAACTAGAAACCATCCTAAAGTGTTAATAGTTCATGTTCTATTTCTAAATTCCTGTGTATCTTCTTGGGTTTCTATCTAAGTGGTTACTATTTATTTGCTACTGATGCCTTCCAACTTCCTTTGCTATTCTCAGTTCCCATTAATAACCTCTTACCTCATCTCAGGACTCACCTTCTCTTCCAGCCAGACTTTTCCTTTGTGCTCTTTTAACAGCTCTGCAAGTTTTGTCTCTATCACCCAACCTTCCCTCTCTTTGCTGCACAACCTTGTGTGAACATTCAAAAATACTCTGTAAAGAACAAGTATTTGCATTTATTCACTGGGTGTTCCTCTTCTATCTTAACTCTCTTCTTTTAGCTTTCCATCGCTGCGTACCAAACCACTCAAATTTATGGTGTCAAATAACAGCTATTTTATTATGTTCATGGATTTTGTGTGTCAGGAATTCAGAGGGGGCCAGTGTGGATGACTTATCTTCACTCCAGAATTCTGGGTCTTCGTCTGGGAGGGCTCAAAAGACAGGAGTGAGTTGAGTGGCTGAGCATTGGGATGTGACGGAGCTGGTTTTCATTCACATGTCTGGTGGCTAGACTGAGTGATTTGCAGGCTTAGACTGTTACCAGAGTGCCTGCAACATGGCCTCTTCATATGGCTTGGACTTCTCAGTGAGGCAGCTGGATCTGAGAGGGAACATGTGGGGAGAGAGTGTTCCGTGGGACTGAGGCAGAAGCTGCAAGGCTTCTCCCTGGCTAGGCTTAGAAATCATGCAATGACGTCTCTACCCCATCATTTTAATTACTAGTGAGTCATAAAAACTGGCCTGGATTCAAGGGGAGGGCAGTTTACCTCTTGATAGGAAGTGTTGAGGTCATACTAACAAAAGCATTGTGGGATGGAAGATTGTGTTGCAGGCCATCTTTGGGAAATAAAATCTTACACATTGACCTATATCTGATTCATGGGATTTCTTCTGTTTAACTCAATGAGATTGAAATGCCCCAAGACCTTGTTACTCAGAGTACTA
This sequence comes from Proteles cristata cristata, assembly GCA_017311185.1. Classification (NCBI taxonomy): domain Eukaryota; kingdom Metazoa; phylum Chordata; class Mammalia; order Carnivora; family Hyaenidae; genus Proteles; species Proteles cristata. The sequence continues at coordinate 329,456 of JAESUZ010003084.1, forward strand.
TACAGGGGCCAGAAGCATCAACGTCACCTGGGACTTTATTATAAATATAGACTCTGAGAGCACTGAAGCAGAATCTGCCTTGACAAGATTTCCTGGTGATTCATTTACATTTTAAAGTTTAAGAAACACTTCTGTAGAAGGCATTGACCATGATGTGGTCTTACCAGTATTCACCCAATGGCAGAAAAGTAGCAAGTACTGAAGAAATAGTTGAACTGATTTGGATTGAACTTCGATTTACAAGCAGAATTTCTATACTCTAAATAATACCTGTTGTTACTAATTTTAACAATATTAATGTTAATTGTAACCTAGCTTTTTTTTCAGAAATAGTAAATACATCTTCAATATGTGTCCTCAAAACATAATATGTACAATCCTAGCTTTAATAATTAATCTCTGTGGCTCCAGAAGGTTTGGAATGATTATGTATTTTGGTATGTATTATAATTAATTCTATTTTGAATAATTTCTAATATCAAAAAGTTAGATTCTTTTGGATTTTGCATTCCCTTTGAACTATTTTTTAATTGTTGAATTTACAAAGCTTTTTCTCTCTTGTGACAATAATTAGTAGATATTTATTTTCTACTAAATGAAAGAATATACTTTTTATTTGCTTCTTTTAACTGTTAATTTTAGACACCCTGACTTTTGCTGCAAACTTAAAAACCTGAGAAGTGTATATATATTTTATTGTATCTTTAGTAGATGACTGTTATGTATTTTAATTATAACAGCATTCATTTCATGGATCCCATTTACTCATGTTTCCTTTAAATAGTCATCTTCTTAAAATTTGTTTTAGCATAAGGTAATAAATATCCAGAAATTCATTTTGATTGGCACATTATTTTTTAAGCAGTTTTTCTCAAACTATAATTTCCAGACTACTACTATTTGCAGGATCTGAAGTGCTTGTTAAAATTGCAGATTTCTGATCTCCATCCCAGTCCTTTTGAATCAGACTCTCTGGGTTGGAACATGGAAAGTCTCTGAGGTTGGGACCTAATTTCTTTGGCACACTGAAGTTTGCAACCTACTTTACATTAGTCTTCTAATCATATTTTAAGTTATTTATCATGGGAATAGTGGATCTTGGGATGTTGGCAGGGAACAGCCTTTCAAATTCCCATCTTTCTGGTAGCTCTAACATTGGAAGATCATTTAATTGGATCATTTTAAAGATTATCTGGGAAGACTCATAAGTTTTCAGGTAATGAAACTGAGCCCTAAAGAGCTTAAATGGCTTTTCAAAAGTTACACTAGTTAGTGGCAAAGCTTTGGCCAGAACCCAAATCTTGTCAGCCACACTAGGCTCCTCCTTTACTGTAAGATGAGGTAGGTCATCTTATCTTTAAGCCTAATGGTTGGGTATATTAGTGTATTAATGGCAAGATCATAAAGGAAATCCCGAGCATTTGATCAGAAAGGTCAGTTTCCTGATTTGCCCATGTTAATAAAATGAATGTTTGCAGTCTTTGATTTTATCAGGGCTTCAGTCACCTATTTTTTTTTTTTTTAGCATTTTTCTTGTATATCCTTGGAAACCTCATCACGACCCAGGAAAATTAGTAGATAAAATGCCGTAATATGAAAACTCAACACGAAAATACAAATCAGATACACTAGGGGGTGATTTATTCTCTTTATGAAAAGGAGTGAAGCTTTTCTTTAAACGAATACAGTATTTTATATGCCACAGAGTCTATAAATGTCAAACCATTTTACTAGAGAGTTTTAAGACTTTCTGAAAGTGAGGATCAGGGAAGCTTTCCTCCCACCTGTCTTGAAATTCAGTCCCCTTCACATCCCTCTCCTTTTTCCCTTTCGTGCCCCACCCTTCCCCTCTGTAACTGTGCCAGCACAAGAGCTGTGGGTGAGCCACCGGGCACCCACTTTCTCTTTATGTTGTTTAATCATCATGTTGACTTTTAAATTGCAAAAGGTACTTACGTGTGTTGCATGATTTTAGTTTCCCAGTTTTCGTTCACAAAAGAAAAAAAATCAACTATGTTTTCTGTGCCTTAACATTTCTGGATATTTTACTTTTATGAATATTTAGCACCAAACTTATCATGACTGTTGCACCTCTGAATCAGCATATTTGTGACATATTGGATAATGCTAACCATTGTTGATTAGTTCTATAATATACAATGTTAATGAAATAAAAATGAGTCAGTTTCTCAGAAGTAAAACTGTTCCTATCACTAAAACCTGAAAGATATTTTTTTCCTAGATTCTCACATAGCATAGTAAACAATATATGATACTGACAGGGGTCCTCAACAACAAATATACAATTATTACATTAATGAACTTCTTAGGGCTTTTTTGTATAATCTCCTTCATAGTAGGTTGATGTTTTAACACTTTACATAGTTGAATGAAAATAGTTTTATTAGGGGCCCAAATAACAGTGCCCTGGCATAACTGAGGCAGGAGCTGGTAATGGAAATTAGAACAAATAAGAGGAATTAAACTGAGTATAGAAAAGCCTTTAGTCTTTTTTTTAATTTTTTTTTTCTAGGAGAGAGAGAGAGACAGCATGAGCAGGGGAGGGTCAGAGAGAGAGGGAGTCACAGACTCTGAAATAAGCTCCAGGCTCTGAGCTGGCAGTCAGCACAGAGCCCGACGCGGGGCTCAAACCCACGAACCGCGAGATCATGACCTAAGCGAAAGTCGGACGCTTAACCAACTAAGCCACCCAGGCGCCCCAGAAAAGCCTTTAGTCTTGAGAAGAATCTTCCCAGAATTTTATTTCTTACAACCTAGATTTTGTTAAGAATCAGGCAACAGAGAGTTGGAGGTTATGTTTCTAGTTGAAGAACTGAATGATTATATCCAGTGTTTGTTAAGATTAGATCTATTTGCTTTAGTAGTTAATTGAATCAATGTTAATTAATTTAGTCAAGGCAGTGTAATATTTTCTTTTTAATGTAAGGCTCCAATCATTATACCTGCCTGACTGGAGAGCCTACTCCCTTCCTTCATAGAGGAGATTCTCCAAATATACACTTAGTCTTAGCAATTTGCAGGGGATTATGTTAGATGCTGTTGAGATTTAGAAGTCATCCAGGAGGATCATTGTTGAATGAAATGCCAGCCAAACCCAAATATAAATCCGGGATTTAATCAGATTTATAAATATTTTGATTCAGCTGACACCTTACTCAGCATCTCTTAATTCCAGGCACTTGCACAGTTAACATAAATAATTATAATGAAAGATTGACAGTGATAAGTACTGTAGAAATACAGACAAAATGCTGCACTCCAAAAAGTAAAAATTGCTTCTAGTTTCAGAAGAGGAGAGGACTCCATGGAAATCAATGGCATGACTTGGGGAATATTTTACCTACTTCTTAATTTTCGTAAACTCTCTCCAAATGCATCCCAAATAATTCAATTTCTTTAATGTAAGCAAGAAATGCTGTTTTTGGTTACCAAATATGGCCTTGAATTAGTTTTACTCACTGTTTTTTGCCTTTCTTAGCTATTTTGTTTTCCTCAAGACTTCTCTGTAGAATTTTGGGGAATCATGGAGATAACCCCTTGAAATTCAGGATTTAGAAATAATTTTCATGTGATAACATCTGTCCATTCTGATAATAGAATGAAACCAGGCAATGTGTCTATGGGTACACTAATAGAATAAATATTGGAGGAACCAACAGAGTGAAGTAGTGAGTCTCAAAATGTGTTTTCAGGGAAACTAAGTGAGTTAAGATGGAGTTGTTGTACCACTAAGGTATAATGATGGTCTTTTTTTGAACACCATTTACTCTTATTCTTTCTCACATACATACACATGCAACGTTAATATAACATTTTCTCAGTGCCTCTTCTAGACATTTAAACATAAGCTAAGTTTAAACTAGTTTAAAACCTAATAGACATTAAAAAAGCAAAAAACAAAAAACTTAATAGACATTTGAAACTTATTATTGCTTGTCTATGCTATGACCTAGCTTGTATAAGATGGCAACCAATTTAGCACAAAATAATGGATACTAGGTTGGCTTCAGCTTCGATAATACAGTATTTGGCACGTGTTTCCTGGCATTTCCCCCCGAATCTACCAAGCTCTACTCTCCTTCCATAATAGATTCAAGAATCACTGCAGTAAAGCAGTATTTAGGTGTCACAATTAAAAATTCCCTAGCATAAGTTTTTTAGATTATCTGGCACAATTTTCAAGAAAACCTTAGTAATTCCTGATGGAACACTTTAAAATATTTTTTATACTGATTTTTATTTTAAACCAAGTTAACGCAATTTAGTCTTTTCTTAGTGACTGATGTTTATTATTATTGACATATAGAGACTTGAGTTTTACATTTTTATAGGGCTTTATAGTTTACAAAGGGCATTCATAGACATTATGTCATCTGAAAGTCCCTGCACCCCACGCCCCTGATTCTTGTTTGCCATTTGCAATCTGATGAGAATTAGGAAACCATCTAACCTGGTTTATTAGAACTGGGTGTCAAATATGGCCGTGAGGACCCCTCCTAGTGAGTAAGGAGTGTGGCCTTTGTGATAGCTATTTCCATGCTCAGAGGCTGTTTGGCTTAATTCTGGATTCTTGGCAGTGTCTGTTGAGTGATGTGGCTGGAAGAGTTGACCAGATGAGAGGGGAATTATGCAGCTGGATTTTTAGCATAGATCATTGTTTTATAAATATCCCCTCCAAAATGCTGTCAAAGGGCTTGTGTGAAGACTTAATTAAAAACAATAAAATGTGTTTAATATAATATGCTTGATGCTGTACTAAACATAATAAATATTTTAAAAAGTAATCTGTGTTAAAATTTGGAAAATAGTTTGAGAAATACAATAAATATTTCCTGGATTGTTACATGGGATTAGAGAATGGTATACGTGGAGGGCTATGTGTCATAAAGGGAAATTTACAAAATATTATCTTGATATCATACATCATTTCAATAACATTAAAGATGGATTAGAAATGATTGCATCTGTTTAACAGAATCTTCTAGGACCATATGTCATCTTATTGTGACATTTCTAAAAATTCCTGTTATAATTTAAAAGCTGTAAGTACCTGGCAGCAGGATACATAACACCAGCACTTTAGAATGCCATGATCTGAGACTTTATTTTATATATTGGGTTTTATTTCTTCAAGTCACTCTGTTGCATTCTATTGTGAAATAAAACTAGGGGTCTGAGATCAGGAGTGTATTATTTAATATTGGGACATGACAGTGCACGGTCTTTGAGCTTCCAATGATGTTCATTGACTGCATGACTCCTGGTTTTGGCTCAAGTCCTGATCTCACAGTCATGAAATAGAGCCCCACATGGACTCCAGTGTGGCACCTGCTTGGGATTCTCTCTCTGTCCCTCCGTACCTCCCCAGTTGGCACACGTGTGTGGATTCTCTCTCCCTTTCTCAAAATAAAAAAAAAAACAAAGCAGAAAAGCAAAAAAAAAAAGTTAAAAACATGAGTACTTTTTGAATAGTCACCCTATATTTGGTGAAAGAAAGTAAAAGAAATCAATATGGTATGATGAGAAGAGCAGCAGAAAAATCTACCCGTAATGGCACCGACTAGGATCCGAAATATATGTGGTTTGACCACTTCGTCTTCCATAACTCTTTGTAATATCTTTTCAGTTCCTGCTACTCTAATTCAGTATTTTAAAAAAATATCTTTTAGCATTTATTTATTTTTGAGAGGAAGAGAAAGAGAGAGGGAGGGAGAGAGAGAGAATATGAAAGGGGGAGGGGCAGAGAGGGAAGGAAACACAGAATCCAAAGCAGGCTCCAGGCTTAGCTGTCAGCACAGAGTCCGATGCGGGGCTCAAACTTACGGACCATGAGATCATGACCTGAGCCAAAGTCAGACATTCAACTTTTGATAGCACTCTTATTTAGAAACCCAGGACACGGTACTCTGTTTTCCTCCCATCTCTTGCCATTCCCTTTTAAGGTCTTTCTAAGATGTTTTATTTTCACTTGCCCATTTCTTACATTAATTTCCCTCAAATATTAGGCACCTACTTTGGCCCAGGCACTGTTCTGGGCCCAGGGAATCAGTAGTGAATGGGACAAAGTCCATGCTTGGTGAAGCTCATGTTCTGAAAGGGGGACAATCATTTAGGCTATGCCTTGGGGGGGGTGGGGGGAAGGATCAGCAAAGAGCCCGTTGTGGTTGGAGTGGAGCCAGGAAGTGAGTAAGGAAGCGTAAGTAAGGACACAGGTCCAGGAGGTGGTGATGCCAAGAGCAGGGAAAGCCTGGTGGCCCTCATAAAGGGAGTCTGTGAAAGCAGAGGGACTTCGGTTTTAAAAGGCACCAAGTATTTATTTTCTTCTGTAAGTATTCTTCATTCCTTTATCCCCCCCTTTCCCCTTTTCTCCTTCCATTGCCTCTTCTGCCACCTCAGCTTTTATTTAGCCCCATGTTGCTTACTTTCTAGCCTTTCTTGCCTCTGGCAGGTAGTGTTCAGATCAGTCTTCCCAGGCCACTTTCTTCTCATCTGCTGATCAACCTGGTGTTGTGGTAGGTCGCTGTTCTACACATTAAAGCTCAGACTCGAGGGGACACAGTCCTCCATTGCATCATTTCCCAGAACTGCCCCACACAGACTCTACTCCCAATGAGTGGGTTACTCACTGTCCTCACGTATGTGTGGGGCTTTTGCACTTCAGAACATTGCATGAGCCTGACCTGCCTCACTTCTAGTGCCTTCTCTCACCCCACTGGCATGGCAGTCCTCGCACCTTTCAAAGACCACCTCAAGTCTGGAAAGTTGTTATCCTTTCACCTATACCATTCATTTCTATAGTCTTTCAGTAAAAAATGTGTTGAAAACATATTTTGTGCTAGCAGTTGTGCTGGTGCTTGCTTACAGAGACCAAGGCGAAAGAAGAGAATGTGCCTCAGTGGCTGAGTGCTGTGGGGGAGACAGAGGATAATAAACTTAACATTTAGGTAAAACAACCTGGAATTTGTGTTAAAGACTCTGAGAGAAAATAACACACCACTCTGGGTCAGAACACTGGGCTGAGCTGGGCTCTAATTTAGATGGGGGTACCTAATGTAGGAAGGGATAAGGAAGTCAGAAAGTCATTTCTAAGGAGATAACATTTAAGCTGAGACCCGGAGAATGAAAATTAGCCAGCTAAAGGAAGTGTGATGTGGTGGGAGAGGAGCCTTCTAAGTAGAACCGAAAACATTTCAAACATCTGCGGCTGAAAAGAGCTTAGGAATATCACAGGAAAAATGAAACTGAACAAAGGCCCCGAAGGCTGGAGCATAGTAAGTCTGGTGGGAGTGGTGCTGCCTGGGGTTGACGGCAGGGCCAGATGATGCAGGCCTTGAAGGCCATAGTAAGGAGTGTGGTTTTAAGTGCAATGAGAAGCAATTGAAATGTTTTAAGCAAAGGCGTGACATGATCTTATTTGAAGCTGAGATTGCCATCTGTTCATTAAAATCCATTTGTCTTTTTCTCCCTGTGCACACAGCCAGATTCCATTTCCGGGTTCCGTTTGCAGTGGGCTTTGCAGTCACTCTTTGCAGTGACTCTGTCCTATACTTAGAAGTGAGTAATAGTGGTGAATAGCTACGTGGTAAATAGTGGTGAATAGCCCCTCACTAAGACTAACTCATAAAAATCTCCCATGTGGGCTCCTCAAGCTGTTTCCCCTCTGAATGGGCAAACTTGAGAGTGCATGTTGAAATGGTAGAGCCGCGGTCACCCTGGACATCTGCATAGCTGTATGGAATAGAATCCCCTCTTGGCTGACCTAGAACTGCCCTGAGCTTTTATGTGAACAAAAGCGAAGCACCTCATGTGTTGAGCCATTACTCATTCTGTCCGTTCGTTATCACATTCTAGTTTGTCTAAAATACTATGATTTAGACAAATACTATGAAAGAGCAATTTTGGCTGCTGTGCTATTTGAGAATGTGAGACAGTGTGAACAATAGCAGTGGCTTAAGTGAAGTCCCCATGAGGACTAGAGAGATTTTAGTTGAAATAGATTTTAGATAATTTGGGGTATAGAATCAACAGCTCCAACTGACAATTTGCTGTGTATAGTAAGCTTGTGGTGAGGGGAACCTCACTTCACTTGGCTCTCAAGTGCATATCACTTCCTTTTTGGACTTACCATAATCTACCTCACTGAATACGTTTAGGAATATATATTTTATTATTTGACTAGCTAGCCCTAAACTAGAGAGCAAGCAGACCATATATTTGAAAAGTTTTTTTATTTACTATGGTGTCTAGTATAGTGCTTTAGATAAACTTCTTTTTTCATTAAACTTTGCTTAAGTTAAGGAATAATAGGATAGGCCTTCTGAATTTTTGTCCATAGAGTTTTTGGAGGTCTCTATGACCTCCAGCATTGACCCAGCATCGCCTTGTCATTGGTATCACCTCAACCTGGCTTAAATTTTCATTGCCTTATAAGGGAGGAGTTGAGCTATATCAAATTTTTTGTGTTACCTGTGTGTGCCCAGTTATAAGGGAAACAGCATAAGGAAGCCCGCATGGGAGGTTTTTATGCACTAGCCCTATTCTTGGTATTCACCACTACCACTGACTTTCCTGGGTAGGATACAGTAACATGGTTCACAGCCAACTGCAAAAAGAAAGCCAGGAAATGGAATCTGGCTTAGTGGGGAAAGTAATATCATGGGGCCTGGGATTTGAATGTTTGCAGTAGGAGGTATGTAGAAATGTTTTTTAAAGGCATATGAGCTAATCCTCACTGCCTCCCCATCACTTCCAAGTGTCCCCCCTAGCTGTTGCCCATTGCTCAGAGTTGCTTCAGTGACCACTGTTTCCATCCACAGTCAGGCGCTCATCTGGGAGAATCATTATGATTTATGGAAAGTCTCAAGATAGGAGGCAGTTTCTGTAATCCAAATGAACAATGATGAGGTCTGTAACTAAGAAAGTGATGGTGGAAATAGAAGGATGGGATAAAAGAGTCAAAAACTTTATAGAATATGGTGACTAGATGGATTTGGGGCAAAGAAAAGACTAGAACTAGAACAAGGATGAATACTGAAGCCTTATGCTGATAAACCTCAATCTGTAAACTTAAATGTGTATCAATAGACCAGTGTTTTCGAGATAAAGCCAATTACTGCTGCCTGCCACCAATGGGTGGTGTTAGTGATGAGACTGGACATTTAAGCCTTGGATGTGACACTGCAGGTTAATGCATTACATATATACTGTGTTTGTGCTTAGTTGGGATATGTTTTATGAACATTATTAAAACATACATGACTGAGAAGGGCAAAAAGAGTGAAGTTGAAATTACTGGTAAAAAGAGATATAAGAATAGGGCACCAATGCTAAGTAGATTAAAATGACAATGGAAAATCATGAGGAAAATGCTGGAAATTATATTTGTAGAGGGGATCCATTGACAGTAGGGTAAAAATCTAATCAGGCCTCTTGTAAAAAACTGCATTTCACAGTACAAGAGTAGGGGAAGAATAATTGACCAGATGAGAAAACAACTCTAGATATGGGAGTTGTGTCTGGAAGACCAGCATTACTATTGAATACCCATTAGCTCAGTGTTCTTTTTAGTGAAGGCTAGAAGTTTTTCAAGGGGCTAAAGACTAAGCATGGTGAAGGAGGTGTGGTGATGTTTTCTTGTGAGACACGGTCACATAAGTTCAAGGGCTGTTTGTGACCAGTAGGAGGGTGGGTGTAGATGTGCATGTGGGGACACCTTAGCTTCTAAGATTTCCCTGTAGGGCTTATACAGGAGAAGGAGGGGACAGAGCAAACCAGGTAGAAGAAGTCAGAATGGAAACTAGGGAATAGAGTTGAACACAATAGAAAGGCTACAGTCACAGGCACATTTGCTGAAAACAAATGCTATTTGGTGGCATGTAGCTACCTTTCGTTTCTGTGTTGCTCAACAGAGAGTGGTGGAACCATTAGATCAACAGCTAGAGGGGATGAGAATCCCTCAGGCCCAGCCTATGTTTTGTGAGAGCCAGTGATCCCATATTTGAAAATATAGAATAAGCTACAGGCCTCCGATAAAACATATGACTTCTAGATCCGATGTGTATTTCCAAAATAATTATAGTTCCCACACTAACACGTTATTTGTTCAACTTGGTTTTCAAATAAATGTACTGAAATTTAAATTAATACTACCTATTAATGTATGACCCTTAAAGTAGAAATATAAGCTGTAACTGTTTGACTATAATGTGGACTTGACACCTAACGAACCAGTTTCAGACAAAACCATCATTTCTGTTCAGCTCTAGTACTGAATATAGTCCTGGTTTTTCCTAAATAAAAGATGAAACAGTCAGAAAAAAGACTAAATATTAGAGAGGTAGAAGGCAATGAATACAAGGATAACCTTTGAGTATGGAAGGATGAAACTTGAGGAAAAGGTATGAATAAAATCATCAAGTTAGATTAAGATAGGACAGATAGGAGTTAGTTCTTCAAGTTAATAAATATTAGAAATGCAGGGTTTCTACTGGAGCTTAAAGAGGCTACTTAAAGTAGCCTCTTTAATAAATAAATATGTTTATTTATTGAATGCACTATGGAACTCATTCTTATACCATAATGATATAGAAGGACAACATAAATGAGTTACCAAAAATACTAAACATGCATGTACAGCAGATTATTATGGGATATAAGAAATATTTCTTGAATTTATTACCCCTATAAGATTTCTTTTACACATAAAATACTAGTAGAATATATAAATGCACTTTTTCTGCAGTCTGATGCAATTTATATGTTGTGTAATTTTCTTTTCTTACCCTAAAGTTCTTTTTTATACCTTACATGACTTATTTTATTCCTACCATATATGAATTTCTGCCTTCTATGAATTACTTAACCATTTTAAAGTTTTAGCCAAAAGTAGAAAGAAAAAGCATTCATTTTCACAAATTATATTATTGCCATTTAAAAAGGTATTTGTAAGCTAACGATGACAGATACGTCTTTTCAAAATTAACACATTTTATGCTTTCTCTAGGCTGGAATGATAAAAAGTGATAATGATGAGTATTTCATTGAGCCTTTGGAAAGAGGTAAGCAGATGGAAGAAGAAAAAGGAAGGATTCATGTTGTCTACAAGAGATCAGCAGTAGAACGAGCTCCCGTAAACATGTCGCATGACTGCTACTATGGAGGTAGGCATCTTTGATGAGGCTTAATAATTTGTAATTTTAAGGTATGGTGAAAACAACTCTTCCAGTCCATTAAGAGAATGTGATTGTCATGTGCTCTTGCATAATCTGGAGGTAGCAAGAGAAGTTTATAAATCATGAAATATGGCCCACCTTTTTTTAAACATGTAGCGGAATATATGTTACTGGTATTATTTTATTCAAGTCAGTATTGTGTCCCCAATCTGTTATTTATGATTTCTTTTACAGTTTCACATTAAAGTGATCATTTCTCTAGCTTCTATGAAAACTTGGAAATATTTTAGCCCTCCAGAAGTATCTCAATTATGTTATTAATATTATTTTCAAACTTTTAAGTGTCTGACTTTGGCTCAGATCATGATCTCACAGTTCATGAGTTCGAGCCTCATGTCAGGCTCTGTGATGACAGCTCAGAGCCTAGAGCCTGCACTGATTCTGTGTCTCCCTCACTCTCTGCTGCTCCCCATCTTGTGCTCACTCTTTCTCTCTCTCAAAAATAAATAAACATTAAAACCAATTTAAACAACAAAAAAAAAAAAAAAAGAAAAGAAAAATGCTATTTGACTTTAAGGTCTATTTTGCAAAACATTTTACAATATGGAAGAGAGAATCAGTTGAATGATTTTGTCAAATTTTATTTCAAAGTAGGGTGGACCACTAACGTCAATGAAATTGACATGTGAAGCTTTTCCAGTCTTGTTTGTTTTTATGAAATCTGAAAGCAATTTGTTATTAAAAAGATGTTTTTATAAATTGAGTATAAAAGTTTCCTTTCTGGAAGAGAAAGGAAATTTAAGAATCTATGTTTTTTTAACCAAATTTCAAAAAGTCTGTATTTACTTTTGCCAGGCCAACAATCTGAATTAGAGATAATAGAAATTTCCTCTAGGGAAATGTCAGGGATATAAATAAACTTAATTTAATAATCTAGATTCTAAATTAATGATATCTTGCCTTTTGAGACTTGTTACCTAGTTAGTTTGACTTTCAGATACCACCAGTTACTATTAATATGCTGTGCTAGTAGAATAGCACAGTTTAAATTTAAAATTTGGAGCACTCGGTGGCTCAGTTGGTTAAGTGTCTGACTCCTGATTTCAGCTCAGATTATGATCTCACGGTTAGTGAGATTGAGCCCTGTTTTGGGCTCCATGCTTGGCATTCTCTTTCTTCTGTCTCTCTCTGCCCTTCCCCAGCTTATGCTTGCTTTCTCCTCTCAAAATAACTAAATAAACTTAAAAAATTTTTTTTAATTAACACAGCCTGAAGAATTTTTGAGAAATACCTGACTTGAAGTAACAGCACTGAATTAATAGTGTGAAATGTGTGCATCTTCTATAGGGTCACCATGATGTAGTCAGAAGAGAGTAAACTGTGCATTTAGACAAATGTGAGTAGTTGCTCTAAAACGTCAAGTTGTTCTGTTACCTTAGATTAGTATTTAACCTTTTTGAGCCTCAGTTTATCTAAGAATAAAGCATTAAAATACATTGCACAATTATAGTAAGTATTAGTAATAGTATTTGCAAATTGTTGAATGTAGCCCTCAACAATAAGCTACCTTAATCAATGGTAGCTGTTGTTATTGCTATTAATTATTAATAGTAATACTTTTAGACAAAGATATATATGTTAGGAGTTTTAATTAAAGTTGAACCTTTAGGCATTGCTTGCCTTCATGTTGGGAATATGTTGCTATTAGTTACCATTTTTATTTTCATGTTTTAAAAATGTCATTCTAAATCAGAAGACTGGTTATATCAAAGGTTAGGTAGGAGAATACAGTACTTTTTCTAGAGCTTAATTGTTAGTAATATCTAATATCTTTTGTGAAGCAATAGTTAAATATCTTTTAGAAAAGCATAGCCCACATGTTGTAGAATTGTATTAGAGGACCAGAAACCAGATAAGTCACTATGACTTTCTTCTCAGTTCCTCCTCTGTCATACCTATGGTTTCACCAAGCAATAGATGATTCATTTCAGTGCCTGAAGGTATCCATCCTAGTACTTTTCAGTACCAGTACTGTATTATTTACAGAGAAGGAAAGAAGAGCTTTTTATTGAATTAATAAAATTATATGAAATAATGATGTTTAATACCTATTGTATTTCTAGATACTAGATTAGGAAAAATAATTTAGTCATTAGGACATATAAATTTAAAAGAATTAGATGAGATTAAGGAAATTTGGGGCATTAGTTTAGAAAATCATTTAAAATATCAATTCTAGTAGCATCAACATCAACTTAACACAGATTTTATAATGAGGTGTCTAAAGAATGCAGACACTGAAAACCTTTTTTAGTTTTTCAGTTTTGAATAGAAGATTACTTTATAGTTGAAATAGGCCACAAAATACATTTTGGAAAGATATTCAGCAATCATGGGTCAAAGGGAGAGGAGTCCCTTTGTTAATTCTCAATAACCTTAAAACTTGACACAAAATAGAACATAGAATATTCTCTGATAAACCTTACTATGTAACTTTTATTTTATTTGTGAAGTTCTGATTGAACTGAATTGCTGATGATATCAATTTACTTCCTTTTGAGAATCTTAAATTGTAAACATATATTCTAGAAATGGAAATGTCTTCCTAGGGTAAAAAGAGATTCAGATTCAGAACTTTAAGTACTATACTATAACTTTAAAATTCTGCTTTTAACTTCTTTGTCACAGGACTGAGAGCCAAGCTTTTTCATGGACTACATACTTTCCAAGTGAAATTAAAAATATATTTTTATACTTTATTCCATCATTCTAAAATGTAAAACTGAACAGATTGTAGGTTTAAAAAGTATATTGAAGGGCGCCTGGGTGGCTCAGTCAGTTGAGTGTCCAACTTCGGCTCAGATCATGATCTCACGGTTCATGAGTTCATTCCCCGCGTTGGGCTCTGTGCTGACAGCTCAGAGTCTGGAGCCTGCTTCTGATTCTGTGTCTCCCTCTCTCTCTGCCCCTCCCCTGCTCATGCTCTGTCTCTGTCTCTCACGAAAAGTAAAATAAACATTAGGAATTTTTTTAACAAAGTATTTATAAATGAAAACTGTAGTATCATATAACAATGCTTTGTCAGGATCAATTCATGTGGTTATTTTAGGAGACACATGAGGTCTTTTTTCAATAAGTTATTAGAAGGAGATGAAAATACATAAGATGTACTTAGAAATGCATTTAAGGGGCCTGGTGTCAAGTTTTTCTGATAGCAGGTCATCAGGAAAAGTTTTTATCATAAACAAGGCACTTCTGACCCAATAGAGTTTCAGCATTAGGGCCTCTGTAAATGAATATTTTGCTGTATTTTGTGGGTAATCCCCATAATTGCCTGGCCACATGTCTTGCTTTGTTACCTTAGCAGCTCAGAGCTATCATTTGTTTGAGTTCTGTAATTTAGTGGGAATATTCTATATTAAAACCAGTTATAACCTAAGCTAGGTGATAATAGTGAGATGGAGAGAAAGAGCAAAATTGGAGTGATATTGAAGTAAAACTGACAGTTATTTGATGCAGAATATATCAGGGGTGGAGAGAGAGTAAACAAGTATGACTCAGAATCCTAATTTGAAAGACCAGAGGATACTGTTTCCAGAATTCAGGTATTTAAAGTGAGAAACAGAAATAGGCTTGTTGGAGAATGACAAGGGGTTTTAGTTTGGTATATTGAGTCTGAAGATCCATTGGAATAGTGAGTGAATTAAAAAATGCACAGTATATTTTCATAATCATGTCTCAGAGCCAGTGAATGAATGCCCTTATATACATGTTGGGGTAGGGATGGGTAGAGATTAGCTTGGAGTCAGGAGGCAAGAATTGCCTTGTGGATGCTTTGTATGTCTCTGCTTGCCTTCTACTCTCTCTTTTGCAACTTTGTATCAATGAGAATCAGAAGGTGCACACCTTGCACAGAATTGGAAGCCCATGAAAGATGCTTCCTACCTATCAATGCAGGAAGGGAGGACATTGTGTCCTAAAAAACAAAAACAAAGCTAAAAACAAAGCAAAAAGTATGCTTCTAAGCTATTTATGAACACTCATGAACCCTAAGCTATTCCACTCAACTAAAAATCAACATCTGTTTGATTCCTTATCCTCTTAGGATATTTATCTAGGTTTCCAATAAAAGTCACAGCTTTGAACCTGTTGAGATAATATATTATCTCAACTATTTCCATATATCACACAGATTTTCTTTCCTTGACTCTTAATAAGGAAATTGTATTGTGTCTGCAATGTGGACAAATGTGAAGAACTGTTTGAAAATATATTGAACTTGTAAAATCACAGATGCAGTACTCTGCTTTGGAATTACTGTTTTAAGACCTAAAACAGTTTTATGTTTGGCAATATAAATAATCTCTTCCAGTGCAGAATTGGCAGGTGTTTATAACACATAGTACTGCCAGTTTCTGGCAAAGAAGTTCTATCCTTCTCATTAAACAACAAACAAACTGTGCATGTTTATGATAAAAAAAAAAAAAAGCTTGTCTGCTTCATCATTGTGGGGAGAGTTGAATTTACTTCTTTTTTTGATTTCTGCTTTGGGAGGATGGAAATCCCATCCATTTTTGGACATTTAGTTTAGACAAAATTTTTTTTTAATATTTTACTGGTTTTGAAATTTCACTTGGTAGTGACATGGTTAATCAGCTAATAAAGGGGCATAAAGTTCACCTCCACTGTTAAATCAATCAGTTGAATCTAAACTCATGAAAAACAAAACCTATCCCTGACCATCTCTTAAGATTGTCTGCACTGTCATCAATAAGAACTTTGCTTTAGGCAGTCTATTCGGGGGTCTATTCGGGGGTGGGGGAAAGAGGGGCTCCACTTGTATGACATCATTCAACTTTTCATATTTTTTTAAAAAATTTAATCCCTAGGCCCTTAGGCTTCTCCCATCAAATTACAAACTATTCACTCACCAGAAGCTTTGTGTTAAAGTAATTTTTGTAATTACTTCCTACCAGTGGGAAACAAGGAATAGTAAGCCTTTATCTCCTAGCTTCCTTTCAGGATTTTCATTTTCCTGCACGAACCCAAGCGCTTGTGTTGCTGGTGTGGTTGTCATGGTGCTGTGAAGGAGTGTCTTTGTCCCAGGTGGGAAACATGTACAAGTCAGAAATGATTTGGGAGTTGCTCCTGGTTGCCAGGGAATGAAACTATGAAGCAAGAACTTGAATAATGGGAAGACTATTTCTTATTTTGGTGACTCTAGGAACTTCCTAGGCAGAGTCCTCCTTTGAATCTATAGAAAAGTCAGTAGGTACTATAACCTATTGTATTTCCAAGTTCTCATGACCTGTGCCCTGACCATAGAGAAACAGTGGTGGGCTTTGCAAGCAATCTAAATAAATAAATGAATGAATAAATAAGTAAATGAGAGAGATTAGTCTTTATCATGTTTTCCTACTAAATGAAGCATGGAACATAATATTACTAAATCATTAAGATCTGCCAAATAGCAACCATTCTTTCAGCTAGATGTTAAGTGATAAATTTCACTCATTTTTACTCTGCTGTATAGTTTACTTTATAATATAATCTAGGGTCAGTCATTTGTCAAAGGTGATACCAGTGAATTCATGTGGAAATACTAATCATATTTATGTAATTCCCAGTTGCTTTTTCGGTTGGCGTTGCGTATTTCATAATCCATGTATTTATAATAATTATTGGCAAAAAAAGAAGGCAATTAAAGATTGAGTTATTACATGAAATAATCAGGAAGCAGAGTGATAGTTAAAGACCTTTCAGATATGAAAGATAAAGGATACTACTTTATTTACTTATATTAAAATGTCTTGCAGGGCCTATACTGTCTCTTCACAAATAGATACAATGAAAGGCGTTTGTATCTAGACCAGGATTAAAGTGTTACAGATATAACTCCATATGTTTTTTTTTCTAATAAAGAGTTGAGTGTGGAAAGATAATACTGTATTAAGAATACACAGCTGCTAGATACTACTTAGTTACTGATGTGGCATTAAGGGAGACAGAGAACTGGAAGACTGCAGCTATATCTGGGTGATTGAAACAAAATTGAAAGCAGTTAATTTATATTATGGTACAGAGATAATGCAGATCATATAAACTGTACATTGATTCTTAATTTAGATGCTTGGCTACTCAGAAGTAACTATATCAGTTATTGACTCATGAAAGAACAATTATTACCAAGATAAAACTTTGTTAGTGTTTAAAATGTATTTGTTCTTTCTGAATATAAAATATATCCTAATGTCAAAATGTCCTTTTAGTGTTTGGTTTCATTCACAAGAACTGTTTTTACTTAGGAGGAATAGACTCTATTTTTAGTAAAATATTAAGTACACTTTGACCCTACACATGCCAAGTGTACCTGCTTAAACACATTTTAAAGCCTGTACTTACTTTCTTTCCATGTACAACTTAGAAACTTTCATGTGAGTAAGTGGGAAGCTTTTGTGTAAGGAATTCAAATATTCCTGGAGGTTTAGTAATCTTTAGTTTCATTATTTCTGTCTCTAACAGAAAAATAAAATAATTATTCTAAAATAATGTGATTGTTATTTTTAAAGAAGATAATTTGCCATAAGGTTTTACTTATGTCTTTCATGGTTTTCTTTTTTCTACTGGATCATCAATTGTTAACTTTAAATAGAAAACTTATTTATGAGGATCAGTGCTATTCACTTCGGTATTTTGTAAACAATTTTTGTGTGCATGTGGGTTCCTCACATCCTGGTGGAGGACTCGGGTGTGTTATTCTCAACCCTCTTTATGGGATCTTTTTATCCCTCTCCCTGCAGGGCATCTTTTAAGTAGATGAAGTGGAAGTTAGTGATATATGTTGGAAAAAATGGAACAATGGTAACAAATAAGTGTAGCACAGAAATAATATTTTTTATGTGAAAAGCATTTCTTATTAGATTATGCGGACTCTGAATTAAAGTGTGAGGGCTATAATCAGGCCAAAATAAATGCTCCTTTAATGTGCAATTCTGCAAGGGAAGCTGAATGCTTGATTTTGTTCTTTCTAGATACCAGAAAGTTTACTCCCATTTTCAGCTGTGATCCAGCTGGTCTAAATATCTACACTGAAAAATTCTTAGTGGACGTTCTTGAGCTTGGGATTTGGATAAGATGGAAAGATTTATTTTAGGAATGATTGGGGCCATTTCCCTGAGTGAGACTATAAAGTTTACTGGAGATAAGTATTATATATAGCATATTCATTTCTTACTTTTCAGTACCTTACTCTCTTGAGAAAAAAATCTTTGACAAGTTTGAATGAGGCATTCGTTCAAATTGGTTTTATTTGTTTATCTTTCATAATTATTATAACCACTTAAATGCCCCATTAACTTGTTGCTTGCCTTTTGGCTGAGACATTTACTTGTTCATTATTTTAGAGCTCTGACAAATAATCCAAGTAGCTTAAGCCTTTGTATATATTCTTTTTCAAAGGACAGTCTTTAATTGTGGCTGTTGTTTAGTCAATTTCTGTAGAAGAATTTGTTTCTCTTAAGTGCACTTTACAGATTGCTGTGTGTTAGGTGTTAACAATAAGGTCTGTGTGGTATTAACATTCTGCATTTTAAATGTTTTTTTTTATTTATTTTTTATTATTTTTTTAAATGTTTATTTATTTCTAGGAGAGAGAGACAGAGACAGCGTGAGCAGGGGAGGGTCAGAGAGAGAGGGACATACAGACTCTGAAACAGGCTCCAGGCTCTGAGCTGGCAGTCAGCACAGAGCCCAACGCGGGGCTCGAACTACGAACCGCAAGATCATGACCCAAGCGAAAGTCGGACGCTTAACCAACTAAGCCACCCAGGCGCCCCAACATTCTGCATTTTAACTTCACTTCTCTGTCTCAGCACTTTGGCTGGTTTTGTTGTCATGTTTTCATGTTTTATCAGATTTTATTCCATATGCTAAAGGGTAAAAGCAATATCTAAGCCCCTTTTGGTGAGTTGAATGAGTGGTAAAAATGGAGTCTTCTTATGTCCTGCACCATGATCCTCATACTAACAAAATGCCACTGGACAGCAATCTAGTAATGAGGAATTAGGATATTAGGACAGATTTTTAATTTCTCCATTCCCAATTTTTTTTTAATCTTTTTATTTATTTCTAGGAGAGAGAGAGAGAGAGAGAGAGACAGGTGAGCAGGGGAGGGTCAGAGAGAGAGGGAGTCACAGACTCTGAAATAGGCTCCAGTCTCTGAGCTGGCAGTCAGCACAGAGCCCGACGCGGGGCTCAAACCCACGAACCGCGAGATCATGACCTAAGCGAAAGTCGGACGCTTAACCGACTAAGCCACCCAGGCACCCCTCTCCATTCCCAATTTTGGATGACACATTTCCATGTAGCCAACATAGAAATTTGATGCAAATCAACATTGCCCTTCCTCCTTCTGCGATCCTGGGCTTGGCTTTTGAGTCCAGTGGGAAGTCCTAGGGAAATCACTGCTAGGTATGGTGCAGGCATCACCCTATTTATGTTTAAAGGAGGTATAATTAAGTTCATGAGGCAGATTAAAACAAAATTTTTATAGTTTATTTTTGAAACAGAGAGAGACAGAGCATGAGCAGGGAAGGGTCAGAGAGAGAGGGAGACACAGAATCTGAAGCAGGTTCCAGGCTCTGAGCTGTTAAGCACAGAGCCCAACGCAGAGCTGGAACCCACGAACCATGAGATCATGCCTGAGCTGAAGCTGGACGCTCAACCGACTGAGCCACCCAGGCGCCCCAGATTTTTTTTTTGGTCTTCTTCAAGATCCTTCTCTCTTCTGTGATGATGCAAAATTTGAAAAGTCAGCAGAAGCATTTGTGTGGTTGTTACAGGGTTGTGATCACCTGAGTTCCCGTGGGCATCTTTTCATCATTCACCAGTACTCTTTCTCTGAAATTTATGGAAGAAATGTTCTAACATCCTGTCATCTCAGACTTGTACAAATTATTATGATATACATTGAAATTATTTTTATAGATTTGAGATCTGAAGCATAGATGTTGGTGAAAATAATTATTACAGTAATCACTCAGATTTTTATTCTCAGAGAAGGGGGCCGGTTCCTCTTGATGCTGACTGTGCCCCTGGGGTACCATCTAACCTGGAGGGAACTTTTGGGACTGGAGCACCCAGCCCAAAGAAAGCTCCACAGTTAGAGATAGGATCTCCCTCTGAAAGCCTGTGGTTAGAGATGGGATGATAGGATCCTCTCCGTCCTGGGCTGAGGTTTTTCTCTTGTCCAATTACAGCCCTACACTTCCCCAACCTCTCTTTCTCTTCCCTTTATCTCTCTGCAGAAGAGGATTCCTCCCCTCTACGCCTCCGTGTCCCAACCCGTATTTATCTCCCTCAGTTTGCAATCACACACCTATGAGACCATCTTCCTAGTGGACTCTGCCTTCTTTCCTTCCAGACTCTTGGGGTTCAGAGTCCTTTGACTTCAGCCCTTCTTTGTTTGAGAGATGCAGGTGGGAAGTACGGATCTTCCTACTTCTCCACCATCTTGGCCTATTCCTCAGATTTTTATTCTTAAATAAAACCCCAAGTTTTATGGATTTTTCATCTTTCCTAGTTATATGGCCCACTTTATATTGTAACTTGGATCTCACCTCACAGTGTACATAAGAGTGTCACTTTCTGCTGCTGCTTTTTATGACTTTATGACAACATTGATAAAGCAACTCAAATAATTAGAATCAAGTTCAAGGTTTGTATTCTGAATAGAAATTAAGTAAATGGTAAGCCAAGAATTTATTCTAAACACTAGGAATTATGAAAATTGACCTTCCTTTTATTGATAGAGTAGTTAACATTATAGCACATATTAATTCTGTGCAGATATTCCTGGAGAAAACCAAGAAGAAACAGGGGAAGCAGCCCAGCCCTCTTACACTGTGGAATGCATCACAATTTGATCTTGTGCAGGAGTTTTCTATGTTAACTGCTCTGTGGGTTTCTTTGGCTGGCTGCGTAGGCCCCACCGGGCTGATATTCCTGGTCTGCCTGGCTGCTGCCTGCCTGCCTTGCTGACTTTCACTGCAGGTCTTCCTCAATTTGACTAGAGGCTGCTCTCACGGGTGCAGCAGACCACCCTGAGTCTGGCGAGGACCCTTACTTACGCAGCCCACATGGTCCCCTGTAGCTTTTCGTGTGCTTAGTTCAGCAGCCGTTTTTACAGGCTCCCCGGGAAACTCAGATCTTGCTGTTCCTGTAACACAGCAACCAAGGGGAGTCATGGCTTCCTCAGCTGCATCCAGATTGATGTGCTAGCAGCCGTTGAGGTGTTCTTCTTCCAGAGTCCCCAAGACAAAGCAGGAAGAAAGGCTTGGGTGCTTAGAGATCCCCATAGATCTGAATGTTTTCATACTATGTCCTTTCTCTTTTGAAACGTGGCCTTGAAGGGAACTGGGCAGAAGTCAGAACCACCGTCTCCTCATTCTCCTTTGTCTCCCTCGCCCCAGAAGCATTGTAAGATCTAAAGCGCCAGACTTGTCTTTTCCTTCCTCTGATTAAATGCTTTTTTCCTCACTACACCAGTCTCATGACTAAGACTTATGATGGCCAGGCCTTTCTTCTCATAGGAGGAAAACACAAATAAAAACCAAACATGCAAATAAAAAACTGCTGTGTTCTGGCCTCCAGGCCTGGCGTTGATTTGTTATATGAGAACTAAGAGAATTAGAACTTCCTTTCCTTGCATACAGCCTTGGTTACCAATCTCTTTTTCTTTGGAAAAATCTTACTTGAACTCCAAAAGCTAAATATGGAGTTTCCTTATATTCTTTCTTGATGTAACCATCCGACTGTCTGAGGGCCTCCTTCTTCCCTCTTTACTCCCCTCACTCAAGGCCTTCTCGCCACTCTTGGGGATGATTAGAGAGTCATCTGTGCACAGACACAGAGAAGAATAAACATTATATTTTCCAAATGTCCTCCCCATTACACGAGTTATCATATTTCTGTGGTCCACATTGCTGTACTTCCATATCATAGTTGCAGAAACCATATATATCAAGGGGTAGTTGGAAGGGCTCTTGTTAGAATCTTTTCCCCTTATTTTGTACATGTAAGTTTGGATAAAGAATGATAAGATGACAAATGCCAGATAGTGAAAAACAGGGTTACAGATGGAATTAATGTCAGAAAAAAGACCAATTTGATCTTCATAACTCAAACACGTCTTCCCACATGATTGGTAGTCTAAAACATATCACAAATATGGCCTTGACATCCTGAGTCACTGGAAGAACCCTGGAGTTTTCAGTTTGTCAGTGTCTATGCTTCTAAATATGGAGTCTTAATACTACTTGACTATTATTTTCTTTTTCTAATTAATATCTGCAAATATAGAATTTCATCCCAAATCCCACAGAATTTTATTTGTGATTAGAAGAAATCAAATCTGTTCTCTTTGTGAATAGAGAAACCTGATGTTTTATTTATGATATGATTAAAATTACTAAGTGACTTTTTTTGCTTTTCATCCAAAGCAAAGCATAATAGTATAATCATTATGAGTCCACATACTGCTTTTGTAGATTTTTTTAAACTTTTGGTCCAGAGATAGGAGAGTGATGTTAAAAGTGACAGAGGTACCATGTCCAATCCTCCTTCAGTTGAAATAGAGAGGTCATCTGTTTTAGTCTTCTTCAGTTCTTGGCAATAACAAAGGAAAAATTAATAAGGCCAGTCATGAAGGCAATTTCTTACCTCAGGTACTCAGATCCAGTGACTAAAGCTTAAAGAACAACTTGAATGTGATATATGGCAGGAAGACAAATGGGAATAGGAAGCCAGAAGTGCGTGGTGCTTAGTCCCTTGAAAATATCCCTTATTTTTCTAGGTATGGGGCAGAGTAGGAATGTTTATTTCAGAAAACATATTTTAATTAATATAAGAACATGTTCCATTAAAATGGGATCACACACATTCTCTGTCCAACCCCCTTTCCACACATACTCTAACCCCACCTTAATGGCCATTCCTGTGAAAGGTGTTTCATAGCCAAAGGAAGGCAGTCCAAGTGTGTTAAATTTTTTTAGAGTAAAGTTAGCCAAGGATATCCTGTAAAAACAGATTCAAACATTTGAAGCTGATCTCTTGAGCCAGTTTTAAAATTAGATCTTCAAATGATCTTTAGAATACTAAAGAAATCAGAAATCTCAGCAGTGACTTTTTTTTTGACATAAGACTATCAACATGTATCTCTTTAACAACCTTCACTATTTTCTGTCTCACAGAAAAGGAAAAAGCGCTCACATTTTTCAGCTAGTTCATAAGAAAACTAAAGCATTTATGAGAAATGGAATAGAGGCCCATAGTTTATGCCTTTAAAAGGTATGAAGACTTAATAAGTAATTATTAATGGTCAGTATTAGACAAACACTTTAGTACGTTATTGACACAAGATACATTATTTTGGTTTATAGAGTACTCAATATATGCTTTCCTATCCAAGAATATAGTATACTTCAGGGGTGCCTGGGTGGCTTAGTCGGTTAAGCGTCCAACTTTCGCTTAGGTCATGATCTCGCGGTTCGTGGGTTCGAGCCCCGCGTCGGGCTCTGTGCTGACTGCCAGCTCAGAGCCTGGAGCCTGTTTCAGTCTGTGACTCCCTCTCTCTCTGACCCTCCCCTGCTCCCGCTGTCTCTCTCTCTCTCTCTCCTAGAAATAAATAAAACATTAAAAGAAAAGAATATAGTATACTTCAATAATGATTGGTAAAGAAGCATACAACTAAATCAAACCATTATGTAATTAGCACTATAATGACTGATTTAGAAAACATGTTTTGTGACTTTAGGTCAGTGAAAGTTACAGTGCTTGAAGGCACATGTAGAAATCCTATTACGTCAGGGATTATTTTATTTTATTTTTTTGAACAGCAGGCAGAAGTTTATTAGGATATGAGATCATAAAGGAAGAATAGTATGAAACTTCTCTTTACAGCGAGGGGACATTCAAAAGTGAATACTCCAGTGATATTTTTATGCAATAAATTATTTAACCAGGTTGATTCAATGTCTTTGCTGTTATTGCATGGTAAACATTTTTTTCTTTAATGTAGTTTCAGCTCAGTCTTACTGTTAAGCTCTGTGACCTATGTCAAGTTACTTAACCTATCAGTAACTGGTTTTTCATCTATGAGACGAGAAAATAATAGCACTTATTTCAAAGGATTGTTCTTTGAATTAAACTGATATTGATGTGAAGCAATTAGTTTTAGCTCTTGAAACTTACTAAGCACACAGTAAAAGTTACCTCTTATACCTATATTATGACTAGTTTCCCTCTGTAGTAGTTTCAAAATCTTACATGAATCATCAGCTGTTTTTCTTTGAGCATGTGGTTTGTTATATTTTTATCAAAGCATCACTTTGTTTTTCTCCCTTTGGTAGCATGCATGCTCTCTTTTGTGTTTCTACTTTCAGCTTCTAGGAAATTTCTCTTCACTAAAATTTCCTTAGGTGCACCTGAGTGACTCATTGGTTAAGTGTCTGTCTCTTGATTTCAGCTCAGGTCATGATCTCACAGTTAATAATATTGAGTTCCATAGTGAGCTTCACACTGAATGTGGAATCTGCGTGAGACTCTCTCTCTCTCTCTCTCTCTCTCTCTCTCCCTCCCTCCCTCTGCTGGCACATGCACACATACTCTCTCTCAAACAGTAAATAAATACATAAATAAATAGGATTTTCTGAGATGATGAAAATGTTCTATATCACTGCTATTCATATGGTAGCCACTAGCCAAGTGTAGCCATTGAGATGTGACCAGAGGACTGAGGAACTGAATTTTTAATTTTAATTTTAACCAATTTAATTTAAAGAGCTGCATGTGATTAATTGCTTTTGTAATGGACACCACAGGCTAAGAATTTGCACATGGCATATATCTCTAATGGTTTTCAAAGTCCTTTCATAAGCCTTATTCTATTGGAGTCTCCTACAAATTACATGACACAGAATAGGTGGGATTACTCCAGCTTTTCCTCTTTGCTCAACATCGCTTATTCAAAATCTAGCATAGAGGCTAGCACAGAGAAGGTCTTCAATAAATATTTATTGAATTAATGAATGAATGAACCTGATACTTAGAAATGTTAAGTACCTTTAAAACTGAACAGAAGAAGCTTTCAACTGAAATTTTTCAGGAAGGTCCAAAATGAAATGTCCTATTATGTAGGATAGCCATCGTGACATATAGTGTTAAAGACTCATGGGAGAAAATGACAAGAAAGATTATCCAAAAAGAGCTCTTCTCACCTCAGATGTCTGTCAAACCCAGACTACGTAATGAAGTCCACTGGTGATGGTTTGAGGGCACTTCATTGCATAGTCTATTTGAGCATCAGAGTGTGGGAATTGAACGGAGCCCAGGAATGGTATGCACAGCATAGAAGAGATCGTTGGGTGCTCCAGATTTAGGATGTAGACTATGCTTGTTTACTTAGTTGCAATCCTGTCTGTCACACATTTCTTCCTGTTATTCTAGAGACATTCATTTTCCATCTTTACATGCTTTTTTCATAAAGACACTCCTGGGTCTCAAGTGGGAAATGCAGAGTGTACAGATAGATGATATAGGTCTCCTCTGTCTTCATAAATATTGGAATTTTGGCTCTTTTGCCCGTTTGCAGGTTTTTTTTTCTTAATCACCATCATTGCCAAATTTCTGTAAAGAACATATCTCCTTTTACTCCCTCTTCCTTATCACTCCGTCTCTCATCCAGCTCCCCCTGAGTTTGGCTATCATCCTCAGCATATTACATAAGGAGTTTCTCCCAGATACTGAGTGACACATAAAAATTTCAACAGATTTTTCTTTTCGGAGCCCAATCTCTTGAACCGCTTCATGCTATTTGAAGCAGTACAGAGTTTTCTGTTATCTTGGCTTCTGTAGCCTCCTTATAATAACCGGTCAGTTATTTCGGCTCTCTGGTCATTTAGCAGGGCATTTCCTCTTGTCTCAATTTTATCCTACATAATTTCGAAAGAGCTGTTCTTTTTATGGCTTCAAGTATTATCTTCATTGAATATCCAGAAGTGTTTTTTGGTATGGTTTTTGGAGCCTGCCCAATGTGACTTTAAATAGTAGCTCTGCTATGGATTAGCTCTGTGACCTTAGGAACTTCTGACAACTTCTTCAGATACCATTACCTCATTAATGAAATGGAAATTCTGCTTACCTCATGGTGCCGCTAATGATACGCTGCCATATACAAGATGGGCAGCCAACCTATAATCTCTCTCATGCCTTTCCCTATGTGTTTTTTACCACTCCCAAAAACATTCCCCAAAACACACTCTTGTGTCCTTTTCTCACAGGAAAGACCAGTTAATACTAGATTGCAGTGACCTTATTTTTACAAGTTAAAAAATAAAATATAAATTAAAAATTATCAAATAAAAAAGTAAGCAAACCCCCCCCAAAAAACCCCAATGTAGTCACCAAAGTGATATAGTATGATATGTATTTTAGATCTCTCTGCCCTCCATGTGGGGTACAGAATAGAGGAGTGGGGACATGCAGTCTATTTGGAGTTTACTGGAGCAATCCAGGTGAGAGGTGATGACAGCATCCTATGTGTCTACTCTAATGTGAAAAAGGAGGAGGGGGTGGGGTTGAATGCGTTTTAAGAAGCTAAGCCGTCTGTTTTAACAGGTTTACTTTCATGTGCTGCTGTTTGTGATCATTATAACCATTAGATATTTAATATTTATTTATTTAGTTACTCATTATTTATTTAAATTTATTTATTGTTTAATGTACATCCAGGTTAGTTAGTATATGGTGCAACAGTGATTTCAGGAGTTGATTCCTTAATATCCCTTACCCGTTTAGGCCACCCCTCCTCACACAACCCCTGCAGCAACTCTCTGTTTGTTCTCTGTATGTAAGAGTCTTCTGTGTTTTGTCCCCCTCCCTGTTTTGATATATTTTTGCTTTCCTTCTCTTTGGTTCATCTGACTTCACTCATATGGGGAATTTTAGATTTTTAACTTTTAAAATTTCAAAGTAACATGAACAACAGAATGCCTTTTGCTACCCCTGACCCCTGTCTAATCTCTGAGCATAGGATTCAGGGAAAGGGCAGAGATAAGGGTTCTCTGTTATATGTATTATTTACTTTTGTTCACTGGTTTTGTTTTGCTTTTTACAAAAATATACATAATTTTTACAATATGTTTTTGAAATCATGATATAATTGAAAATATCTCAACACTTTCAAAAGTAATGCCACATTTGATAGATACTCTTTTCCAGAAACTTTTTTCTATATCTTCAGTACCTTCTTGTTGCTTCTAGTTAGTGTTTATTTTCCATCTAGAGTGTCTTTTTTCCTTTTTTAAGTTTATTTTTTTAGTTTGAGAGAGATTGTGCACAACTGAGGAAGGAGCAGAGAGAGAGAGAGAGAGAGAAGAGAGAATTCCAAGCAGGCTCCACACCACCATTTCAGAGCCTGATGTAGGGCTCGAACTTACGAACTGCGAGATCATGACCTGAGCCAAAGTCGGACGCTTAACTGACTGAGCCACGCAGGTGCCCCTAGGGTGTCATTTTTCAATGTAAGTGTTTTCTTTTTATTATTATTATATTTTTTTATAATTTATTTTTGAGACAGAGAGAAACAGAGCATGAGTAGGGGAGGGGCAGAGAGAGAGGGAGACACAGAATCTGAAACAGGCTCCAAGCTCTGAGCTGTCAGCACAGAGCCCGACGCAAGGTTCGAACCCACGAACCGTGAGATCATGACCTGAGCCCAAGTCGGATGCTTAACCGACTGAGCCACCCAGGTGCACCACAATGGAAGTGTTTTCTTTCTTTTTTCTCCGAAATTCTATAGCTCGTATAAGTTCATTTTTACACTGTGTCATACTGCACTTATAGTATGAATTATTTCATATGTTTTTATTCTTGATCTATTGAAATCTGTTTTTTTATTCCTGGCTGTTTATTTGCAAAATAAATAACAAACTCTTTGAAGATAAAACTGTGCTGTTCCATTTTGCTTTCTACTCACCTTGTCTCTCTGGGCCATTAGTCTCTTCCTTTGGCTTTTATGACTTGGCTCAGATTTCCTTCTTAGCCTCCTTTCTTGGTAACTTTTCCTCTTCCTGTCTTTCTCATGCAAGTCTGTTTTTGTCTTCTTCTTTTTTCGCATTTTGAACCATTGGTGATCTGTGGAAAAATTACACAGTGGTACGTCTTGCCCACATTCCTCTCTTGAGCCCTAAGACTGTATATATTCAACCACTTACTGCCGCCCTTGGCTATCCATGAAGAGCTTTAACCTAATTGTGGCCAACACTGAGCTTGTTTCTAACCATCCATCTTCTCCTGTTCGATCCTGATCTTAGTGACCAGTACCAACATGCACTCAGCTTACCCTTCTGACTTTCCCATCCCTCATCGATTTGGAGAATAAGACCCATGAATTATACACCTTAGAAGACTGTCAAAATAGCCTTCAGTCTTCATTGCTTTTACTTTTGTTCAAAAATTTTTTTGTTATGAATACTGCAGCAGCTTCGTATTTTCCTGCTTCTACATTTGGCTATCTCTACTCCATTTTGAGATAGAATGTTACCAAAATTTGTGGATTATGTACACATACCATGTTTGTGTGTGCATATGTGTGTGCGTGATGCACAAATGTATCATTATAGTCTATAGAACATGCACGGCATGTACCGTAGGATGTCCACAGAGATAGAAATGATAAAGAATGTAAGATAACTTTAATAGAAGGTTTATTTTCCCCTCCATGTTCCAGCAACCAGTTTTACATATGTTTCCAATGTAAGTGCTTTGGTATCATGCTTTGGAGATTTTGTTGCTTTTGATTGAAGATGTAATGATCTTTGTAAACTGAGATCTTTTATGTCACTATTTAGTCTAAAATTCTAGGGGCACCTGGTGGCTCAGTTGGTTAAGCGTCTGACTTCGGCTCAGGTCATGATCTCACAGTCCATGGGTTTGAGCCCTGCATCAGGCTCTGCTGGCAGCTCAGAGCCTGGAGCCTGCTTCAAATTCTGTGTGTGCGTGTGTCTCTCTCTCTGCCCCTTCCCTGCTCACTCTCTGTCTCTCTCTCTCAAAATAAAGACATTAAAAATTTTTTTAAAAAGAATGAAAAAAATTCTTTAGTCATTATATATATATATACATACATATATGTATGTATGTATCTCTTCCTATTGTATATAGAATATATATGTATATATATGTATGTATGTATCTCTTCCTATTGTATATATATGTACCTATTTTAGCATTGTCCTCCATGACTGGAACTCCCTTATCTTAGCTCTCTTACTACTCATTGGGAACTGCTCCCAGTCCCCACTATTCACTCTGTACTTTGGCTCTACTGAACCCTAAACTCCCAAACACACATTTTCTCCCACCTCACCTTCTTGTTTGTCTTTACATTTGCTAGACTATGTAGCTCTTCCTTTTGAAATGCTGGAAGATATTCTTCTATCAGGCTTTACCTAAGGAAACATCAGACCATGTTTTTGAGAAGAGAATAAATGTCTGCTGTGGGTTTTGTAAGGTCTGAAATGTGGGAACAGTAATATTTGTTTTGTATCTGAGGACTAAATGAGATAACTCATTTCAACTCCTGGCACACATGGTTTGCCTTTTTAAATTCATATCCAATTCATTTTGTCTAATCTCCTCTAATATTCTCCTTTGAAAATAAAAATGATTTTCTCTTAGTTTTCTTGCTTAAAATAATTTAAAGGAAGTCTACTCTTTCATAACTAACATTGTACATAATTGGAGAAGAGCCTGCCATAACACAGAGGGGACATTAGAAAGCTTTTTGAGAAAATGCTCACTCTCATAAGAGAGTCATTGTTGTACATACATACTTTCCAAAAAGCTGGACCGAATTTTTCTTTTCTAATGAAACTATACTCTGTAAAACAGAGTTTTTTACTTTGCAAGGGCACCAACTTTGTATGTATGTGAATATTTGTATTGTTCCTCGTCTCCCACAGAGCTTCCATAGTTTTTGAAGGATTTTGAAAGGAGTCCATTATTTTAAAAATGTGGGGGAATGACTGTCCTCAAGCTGTTTTAATATTCTTTGAGTTATTCAATCTGCTTTTCCAACTCATATGCATACATATATTGGGAACAGAAGGAGGGAGAAATGGATCTTATTTATGTAATGATGTATTTTGCCTACCAACTAGTAGACTTTTAATGACAGAATACTAATTGAATACCATATCTATGCCTTATTTATAAAAGCATAATCTTCCCTCCCACCCCCTGCCCCAGACATGTATGAGTAAGGCACTCTAGTTCAATAGTATCTACTAACTAAACTTAAAAGCTATGTTTCGGTGAGAGGGAAACACATCCCCAAATGCTTTCTTTCCCAAAATGTGGAAAATAAAGAAAAAAATCTGAACATGTAGGACTCTTTTGTATTTAAAAATTTCGGAAATGTATGCCACAGAAATGGATAATGCATTGGGCAAAGAGATCTTCATTATCTCAGCCAACAGTGGTCTTCAGAAGCAATGACATCAGTGTTGATTCACTGACTTCAGAATTCAGGCAGGAGCCAGAAGCCTCAGAACTTAGGCAGCTTCTTTGTCAACACGGTGCAGAAAAGAAGACACAAAGAGCCTCCCTTTGAGTCATGGCAGGCTTTGTGACTCCTTTCTTGGCCCTTTGTGAAAGCACATGACTGGACTTGTAGAAGATTAACCCCCTTAACATTTCTGTAAAAAATTAAACAGATGCAAAGCAGCTCCCTCACCTTTTTTCCTCTGTGTTGTGAATTCTGTATTATGGTGGGCAGTGAATTATTTTGAATTCCCTCAGAGAGGCCAGGGCAGTCAATGAGGACTGTGAATGAGGGCCCTCTGAAGGGCTCAGTTGTGGGTTTTCTTGGGCTTTCACTTTTCTTTATAGCATTATTCCTCTGAAAGAGTTCCCTCTAAGAGAGGGGTCAGTCTAGAGACCTTTATAGTGCTTGAAGTAATCCACCCTTTAATCTGTTCCTTCCTGTGGGAAAATCAGTGTGGAAAAAAAAAAAAAAAGAGTGAGTCAGTATATACGTCCAGATATAGAGTGTTTGGGCTGTTTATTTTCAATTTACTACTGTGCTTTGCATGAACATAGCTTGTTTTCAGTTTTTTAATTAAGAAAAAAATTCCAAAAATTTAATACGTGGTTTATGCAGATTATTTTATATAAGTAAATGTGAAAACAGAAGAGGTGATGTTCTTAACACTATTTCTTATCCTGGATTATCATTGTATTCATCCAGCAGACATTACATATTTTCTTAAAAAAAGTATATTCTAGATAAGGATATTATTTACCTAGAGATAAAGGATCTCTACATTTTTAAAATGGCTTTAATTCTGAGTTTATGTACATATTCTGGATATGAAAAGATTGACTATGTATTTTATCATTACATGCCAAAATGTTATGTTTGAGAACGACAAGATTTAGTTCTTGACTTTTAATGACAAAATTGGTGGTGGTGAGAACACAAATAACAATGATTTCCTCTGGGAATGGAATAATAATTGGGAGATGAAATAGTGAGAGAAGACTATTGCTTATTTACTTTTTTTGCTCAATTTTTAAAATACAGTCATGCATTCATGTTTTATGTTTGAAAAGAAAAAATTAAAATAACAAAGAGGAAAATCTAGTAGCCTGAAATAAGTAGTGAACATTTTAGTTCAGATTCTCCTGCATCTTTTCATTTCAAATCTATAAAGATTGTATTTCCAAAAATATCTGTACCATGTGATCCAGTAATTTCACTATTGGGTATCTACCCAAAGAAAATGAAAACGCTAATCGAACAGATATATGTGCCCTATGTTCAGTGAAGCATTATTCACAGTAGCTGAGTTATGGAAGCAACCTGAGTGTTCAATGACAGATGAATGGATAGAGAAGATGTGGTGTGTGTGTGTGTGTGTGTGTGTCAGGGAATATTACTCAGCCATAAAAACTATTAACACCTTGCCATTTGTGACAACATAGATTGACCTAGAGGGTGTTAAGCTCAGTGAAATAAGTCAGATAGACAAAGACAAATACCACATAATTTCACTTATATATGGAATCTAATAAAGACAACCAAACAAATGAACAATGAAACATCAGAAACAGACCCATATATTCAGAGAGCAAACTGGTGGTTGCCAGAAGGGGCAGAGGGAAATGGAGAGATAGGCAAAATAATCGAAGGGGGTATAAAGGTACAAACCTTTATGCAAGCCAGTTATAAAACAAATAAATCACAGAGACGAAAGGTATAGCGTAGGGAATATAGCCAATAATATTGTTAAAAGAAGAAAAAAAGATCATACTCGTGGCAGATTCCAATTCCAATATAAAATCTCCAGATCATAGGAGGAAGGAAAGGAAGTAAGGAATACTATTTCCATTGCAAAATATCTGAAAGATAGCAATAGCATGTTTACTAGGAGCAATCTTTTGAAGACGAAGTGTGTATCAAAATTTCCTTCCTAGTACCTGATTACTAGAAAGAAAATAAAGTTAGCTACATTGTTATTTGAAATAACATGGAGTGGGAAAAAAAGTGAAAAAGTAAATAAACTGGGTTTAAGCAAAGAAGTCAGTGAAAAAGTTGTTTTATCCTCCTGACCTCTCTCTCTTTTTTTTTTAAATATTTTTATTTATTTCTAGGAGAGAGAGAGAGACAGCGCGAGCAGGGGAGGGTCAGAGAGAGAGGGAGACACAGACTCTGAAATAGGCTCCAGGCTCCGAGCTGGCAGTCAGCACAGAGCCCGACGCGGGGCTCTAACCCACAAACCGCGAGATCATGACCCAAGCAAAAGTCGGACGCTTAACCAACTAAGCCACCCAGACGCCCCATGACCTCTCTCTTCTTGCTTTTCTCCTTCTAGAACTGTTCTTGGAGAAAATGGATGATGCACTTTAAATCTAGCTAGCACGTTGGCCTAGTATCTCTGTGAAAGGCATACATAATCAAAACTATTAGGGTAATTTGAATTTTCAAGTAAAATGAATTTCAGTACAAAACAATGTTATGATATAATCATTTAAGTTTTCCATTGCTTTGAATTTAAAGGGTGGAATTTTTTTATTTGTAAGAAGGCAAGAAGAAATCGATGGGATAGGGTGGTGATAAATGGGGCTCAACCTAGGGGAAATAGCTTTAGAAGTATGGGCACCCTGAGCTCATGCAGCAGCAGGGCCACCCAAGTAGGGAGGGCTGTGGAAGGGAACAGAGTTGTGCTTGCCAACTTAATTTCTGTCCTTGCTGACCCTTCTCTTATTCTTAGATGGAATGGTGAGGCTAAGGGACTTAGCTCGAGCTGCCCACCTCAACTGAAGCTTAGGAAATCTGAGCGGCATAGTACAGTGGAAAGGGCCGGAGTCTCTAGGAGTCAGAAAGTAGGACTTCCGGTCCTAATTTGCCACTAGCACAGAGATCTAAGGGGCTAACTTCTCTGTTGTGCTTGTAATCACCCTCCAGATGGACATATTCTATTTTAAGCTGCTTGAAGGTTCTTTATGGTCTTGGTGTTCACCATAGGGCCTACCACTTGGTACATAGTCATAATACGTTCTTTTAAAGTTTGTTTGTTTATTTAGAAAATGAATGCAAGTGGGGGAGAGGCAGCTCTCATAATACATCTTTTAGATGAGTGAACATACATCATTTTTCTGATTGCCAAAATAGGGTAGGGTTGGGTGATTAGATTTAGTTGTTATGTCTCCTAAGGTTCCTTCGAGCTCTTAAACCCAGATTTTAAGTTATCTAGTTATTTTTTCCCTACACAAGCATCTCATCTGTAATAGTCTTCACATGTTATCATCTACCTTCCCTGCTTCACTAACCATATCCTCACTATCACTGTGTGGTGTTTCTTCATTTTTTGCCTGCACTAGTTAGCAGTTTTCTGGTCTCCAGTCCTGCTTTCTTTATGAAGGTTTTACTGAGGCTGAACCATAGGTAACTGCCACCATGTAGGTCCAAAACAGTTGAATTTTGACAAATTCATATGGTGCAACTCTAGTTCAATTTTCCAAATTGTAGTCACAGTGATGCTTTAACCATTTCAGTGACTTCTCATTATTCGTCTACCTCTCTCCTGAGGCCATCTACTCCTGCACGCCACCCCATTCCCTCCAGTCCCAAGCTCTTTCTTGTCTGACTCACAAGGGCTTTGATGATCTGACCCTCACTTTACCCATTGGCCTATTGTATGACTGCCTGTTAGTGGTAGATATCAGAAATACATTCTCTTTTATTCACATTCATTCTTTCTCTCCCTGGTCCTATGTTCCCTCTCCTTTTCCCATCTGTCTTTCTGTTTCTTTCTCTCTGTCTCTTTCACAGTCGACAGTCCAGCTGTACTGAAATTTCAGTTCCTGGACTGCTAAGCTTTCTCTTCAGTGTGGGCCTTTATGAATGCCATTTCTTTCTTTTTTTTTTTTAAATAGACTTTATTTTTAGAGCAGTGTTGGTTTCACAGGAAAAGTTTGCTGTAAGTACAGAGTTCCCATATGCTCCCTTTCTCCCCACATCTGTACACAGTTTCTCCTATTTGTGCAATTGATGATCCAGTATTGATAAAATATTATTTACTGAATTCCATTATTTACATTAGAGTTTACTTTTCCATTGTGCAGTTCTATAGATTTTGCCAAATACATGTCATGACTCCACTGTTACAGTATCATATAAAATAGATTCATTGCTCTAAAACCCCAAACTTTAGTATACATTGTGAAATGACATAATTCCCACAAGTAAATTAACACATCCCTCACCTCACATAGTTACTTTTTTTGGGGGGGGTGGCAGTGAGGGGCTTTGGACCTCTCAACATCTACTCTCTTAGCAAATTTTAAGTATATAAAAGAGTATTATTAACTGTAGTCTCCAGACTGCACATTAGATCCTCAGGGAATGCCATTTCTTTTGCCAGAAATATTCCTCTCTCCTTTCACTCTTCTCTAACCCTTAACCTTGTTCTCTACCTTGGTCAACACCCATTGTAGCAGTAGAAGAGAGATAGTATACACATAGTAAGTAAACATAAACCATTTAGTATTTTAAAAGTGAAAAGTGCTTCTCATTGCCATGTAGTATTCCATGAGAAACAATGAAATCTGGCCATGTGTAGCAACATGGATGGACCTTGAGGGTGTTATGCTGAGCGAAATAAGTCAGGCAGAGAAGGACAAATATCATATGTTTGCACGAATAGGAGGATTAGGAGGAACTTGACGGAGGAACAAGGGGGAGAAGAAGGCGGAAATGGTGGGGGAAAGGGAGAGAGGCAAACCATGAGAGACTCTTGAATGCTGACAAAAACTGAGGACTGGTGGGTGTGGGGGGGGGATGGGCATGGAGGAGGACACTTATGGGGATGAGCACTGAGTGTTATGTGGAAACTAATTTGACAATAAACTATTTGTAAAAAAAAAAATAAATAAAAATAAAAACAAGCTATACGTTTAAAAAAAATGGCAGAAGAGTGTGGAAAATACCTTTGCCACCTCTTCACTCATAATGTCAAAAAAATGCTTATCTCATTGTTTTCAATAAAGTGCATATATCTATTCATGCACAAAAAAAAATTTAAAAAATAATGAAAGTGAAAAGTGCTATCGAGTGAGGAATGTTCTTCCTGTAAAGTATCTCTAGTGTCCCATTTAAATGATAGCACCCAAGACTGAACACAGCACCACAGATGTGGTATGATGAACGGAGAATGCAGTAGAAGTCTGGAAGATGAGTACCCTTGTCTGGGGCCCTGTAATTTCATCAGCATGCTTTTCTAAGGCAGTTCGTTATCCCTGTGAGCTCACAGTGTTTTTCCACTGCCCTGGGCATAAAAGGAACTAAGAAAAAAATGTTTGGCCTGAATTCCTGTTTTCTAGGAGCCCAGGAGAAAGGGGTCATCACTGGGAAGTTAGGAAGGCCTGACAATTTTCAGGAATAGTTTATTTTATTATTTTTTTAAAAATAGCTTTCAGTTATTTATAGAACAGCTTAGGAAGTGAGGCGCTTTCCCAGACAGGTGTTTTTGCTATGCTTTGCAATACTGGTATGGGAGAAATGCTACTGAAGCCTCCTTTGAATTCACAGGAGAAACATACCCCTTTGCTCCTTCCTGTATAATAACATTGGCTTTGCCAGAATTATGAGTAACCAGTATAGGAAATGTAGTTATTTTTGGTGAATATGATGTTTTCATAAAGTATGAGATAATAGGAAATGAAGTGGGTGAAATAAGTAAAGTTAAAAATATAGGCTTTGGATCGAGGCTGCCAGGTGAATCTAGGCTCCACCTGAGACAATTTCCTTAACTTAGAGCGCCTCAGTTTCTGCACATGTGAACTAGGGAAGGAATACTGTCTTTCCTCTTGTGTTCTTTCAAGAAATAAATGAGATAAGGTACTTAGAACAGCTCCTGGTACATCATCAACACCATCACAAAATGAGGGTACTTACTATTTTAAATATAAGCGGTCATGCAGAATCCCAGGGGGGTGGTAAAAGAGTTGGCTAATATTTCATAACGTAATTCTTATGCAAGCCATTTCAAATTAATACTGCAGGGCTATGATCACTCTATAAATTTCCCAGTACTTCCTACTTGCTGAAAGATGAGTTTAGTTGTTATGTTACATTCTTTTTATAAGCTGAACTTTCTCAAGCCTCTTGAAAAAGCAAAACGAGGAAGTATTAATTTGAAAACATAGGTGTTTGCACCTCTAGTCCATCTAGGTTTGGAAATACCTAAATATTAGTAGACGCCAGAAATACATTCTCTTTCATTCGTCTTCCTTCTTTGTCTCCCTGTCCTGTGTCCCCTCTCCTCTTCCCATCCTTCTTTGTTTCTTTCTCTGTCTCTTTCTTGCAGGTATACATGTGCACCTAGTCTTCCCTTTTCTTCCTCCATTATTAGGAATATGTAAGTAAATTGTAAGCTCATGAACTATTACATTGGAATTCTAGGTAGTTTCATCCCTCATTACTTTGTAGGTAATATTTCTAAAATATGTAAAGAGCTTTTGTGGCTTTCTTGTTAGAATGTGGGGTATTCATGATTGATTGGCTGATGAATGAATATTTAATATCATTTAAACTCTGATTCTCTTTTGTGGTACCCATTATCTCCATTGTTCCAAAATATTTGTTAGGATACTTATAAAAATCACTTAATTTGACATACTCTTATAGACCTTAAAAGGTTTTCACTTAATCTTGGGGCATTTGGGTTGATTCATAGCTGTTTCTACACTGCATATCCTTTCTAGATGATATGCTTTGATGAGAGATAGTGTCCCTTTTGTATGATTTTAATTTTTTGGCAATTTGATAACATGGATGATAATACATTTAGGAGAGCTATTTTTATAATTTATGCAGATATAAACACTACAGGTCTTACTTTTTAATTTACTACTTCCTTCTAAAAACAGTTATAAATTCACATGGAAGAAGGCTGTTAAGGAAAATGTTATTCTCTAGGAGAGAAGATGCCTAGAATTGTATCTGTTTTATCTGGTATAAATGTCTGATTACAAAAATTATCCTAGCTGCTTTTCTTTAAGAGAGCCCACTATCCCTTCCTTCCCTCTCTCCCTCAGTCGTTCTGTCTTGCCTTTCTTCCCTCTCCTCCTTTACTCCTTTCACTGAAAATGAAATTTGGAGTTGCTTCATGCCAACTGCAAATAAGACCAACTACTCATAACAAATGACTTAGAGTCTCATCTGTTAACACTGCTTGAACTAGTGGCTGTGGCTAAATAGTACACATTATCTCCGTGTGTCCCAGAGTAATAGGAATACAATGAAAGGATATAGACAGAGTATCACCATAATCTCTACTGAAAAATAAAAATACAACTCAGAATGGGCACATATCTATTCAATGCTGGATACTAATATTGTCTTTATATGTGTTAAATGGCTTATTTCTTCAATAATGAGTAGTATGTTTTCAGTTATTTTCTGTCTCACTGACAAATGAGACAGAGATTGGCTGCTAGTAATTAGTAATTACCTGGATTTATGCTTTTATACTTTGATGTTACCAAATTACTTCTTTAGTGTCTGATGTTGCTAAATAACATACTTTAGAACTTGTAAAAAAAAGCCACTTTTTTCATCTTTTGTTAATTATATACTTTGAGACAGCAATTAAATAGCATTTTTGAGTCAGAGCCTTTTAATCAACTAGGAAGAGACTGACCCCTTTGTTTTTTTTTGTTTTTTTTTTTTGACCACCACCACTTGTGTTGCCCTAGGGACCAAATTCCAGTT
The DNA here is from genome assembly GCA_017311185.1 of Proteles cristata cristata. NCBI lineage: Eukaryota > Metazoa > Chordata > Mammalia > Carnivora > Hyaenidae > Proteles > Proteles cristata. The sequence goes on from JAESUZ010003084.1 coordinate 367,979, forward strand.
AATTCCAATGGGAAATTCTGATAGTACTGTATTCACCATAGCAACCTCTGCCCAGAACGATAGATGCCTCTAGTTGCTATTTAACCTTATGCACTATAGCTCGAGTGAGTGAAGACCTGCCACAATCCTAATGCGTACCCCCAAGCCTGACTCCTTCCTCCACATGTCCACCAACATACAGGTAGCTCGACATCCAACTTCCGCTTAGGAAGTTTGAACATAAAAACTGTCAGTTGAGTAGTACCTGTTTTGTGAGTCATTATTTGCAGGAGGTATTTGACGTTTAAGAGTTTTGGTAATTATTTATGATAAAGGCAAGAGATAGCCAGTATGGGTGACTGTAAGGTTCAAATTACAAACTTAAGAACAGCCATAATTATCACAGTTACCAATCATGTGGCTACAGAGCAGGTCTAGACTTCTGTGTCATGGTTTGTAAAGTGGATCTAATAATAGGGGATTCTTATCTCCCACAGTTGTCATAAGGATTAAATAGAATGTTCATATGAAATGCATTTTGCAACCTGTAAATATCTTATAAGTTTTAGTTATTTAATACTTTGTATCAGCTAATAGACTAAAGGGAATTCTCTAAACAGAATGTACACAGAATTTAACAAGAAATTCTGATTGGTAAATTTCTATCTTGATAATGTTCACTAAACTTGAGAAATTAGGTAGCCTTCTTATTCCGAAATTTCTGGACCTTTGTCATGGTTGGTATCAAGAAAACACATAGTAAATGGAATCAACCCACTAATCAGCTGATCAATTGGTTGATTTCTTTTCCTATCTGAAGAATAGATTCTTGAGATTTTGTATGGCATTAACTATTAGAGGAGTTTTTCTTTTTCTAAATGAATTCTGATGTTTCAAATAGATTGTATTCTTATCGTATACCTTACGTTTTAAATACAAAGGGCAGTGGCTAAAATTTCCAAAAAGAGTTGCTAGTTCACCATACTGAGTATGTGCTTCATCATGAACCCTTGAGAAAATCAGTGTTTTTACACCTTGGTCATTTTTGTTGAAATGGTACAGTGGCTTCAAAGGGTAGACTCTCTGCTTAGACAGCCTGCATTTGAATGCTAATAGATATAAAATGTTGGAAAAATAATCTATTTCATTTGTAACTGGCTCATGAAAACATTGTAATCATGCCCTGGGTATTTGGTCAGTTGCCTCTCTCTCTCTTTCTCTCTCTCAGTCTTCTCTCTGTTCTTTATTTTAAAATTTGAAAACAGGGGTGCCTGGGTGGCTCAGTTGGTTGTGTCCAACTTCGGCTCAGGTCATGATCTCTCAGTTCACAAGTTTGAGCCCCGTGTTGGGCTCTGTACTGATACCTGGAGCCTGCTTCAGATTCTGTGTCTCCCTATCTCTCTGCCCCTCCCCTACTTGTACGCTCTCACTCTCTCTCTCTCTCAAAAATAAACATTAAAAAAATTTTAACAAAGAAATAAAATTTGAAAACAGGTTTGAAAAATAAATCAGATCATCCTTCTCTTATACTGCACTAATCATAAGGTTAATTTAAAAAAAACTAGCTAAATAAAAGAGCACAGGATTCTTGCTTCCTGTTGCTCCCTTTTGTCTTTGCAAAGTGTTCTTTGCCAGTACTTTTGAGGAGGCATTTAGTATGGCTGGAGTAACACGGATGGATGAAATGTGCTTTTAAAATAAGAAGCCATGTATATGCATAAACATATGCCCATATATATGCACTCATATACACAAACACAAAATTGGATAGAGTGAAAAAAAACATGAAAAAAAAACTATTTTGGTTACTGATTATGGGAAATAATTTGGCTGGTAAATGATACATTTTAGGGAGATTACTAAGAATATCATCTCTGGACCAAGTATGGAAACTTCCCAAGGAAATACGTAATATAGGATTAATTGGGTTTTTGGTGTAACTGCATAGCAAGTTGTGCCCATATAGATGATGGATGGAAATCAGCAGTATTACACATAAAACATGAACACCACAAAAGTAATATGCTAATTCAGGAGCATTTTCTCCATTAGGTTATAGAATACTTAACAAGCATGAAAAATAATATATGGAAATCACTTAATTGAATGAAGTTTAAGTATAATTAAGTGCAATTTTATTTTATGTGTTCCTGATAAACTGGGAGTATCTGAATTTTTGAAGACTTTATAATTAAATTTTTTATAATTAAGAAATTCTCATATTTTACTGTTTTTTAAGATATCTACTTTATCTGATATTAATATAGCCACTCAGCTATCTTATGTGTACTTTATACATGCTGTCTCTGTTTCCATATTTTCACATTCAACCTGTGTCGTAGGGTATAGCTTGATTTACCCTTTTTTGTTATTATTTTTTATCTCTTTCAGTAATCTCTGCCTTTTATACAGAACATTTTATTTAAAGTAATTATTCATATGGTTAGAAGTAGGTGTAATGTTTTATTTCTTGTTTTCTGTTTGTCTTTACTGCCCTCTGTCCCTGTGTGCCTCCTTTCTTGCCTTCTCTTGGATTAATTGAATATGTTATGTAATTCCACTTTAATTTATTTTATTTTAGCTGCATCACTTTTTTTTAATATAATTTACTATCGGATTGACTAACATATAGTGTATACAGTGTGCTTTTGGTTTTGAGGGTAGACTCCCATGATTCATTGTGTACACGCAGCACCCAGTGCTCATTCCAACAAGTACCCTCCTCAATGCCCATCACCCATTTTCCCCTCTTCCCCACTCTAAACCCTCATCAACCCTCAGTTTCTTCTCTGTATTTAAAGTATCTTATGGTTTGCCTCGTTCCCTCTTTTTTTGTAACTATCTTTTCCTCTTCCCCTTCCCCATGGTCTTCTGTTAAGTTTCTCAAGATCCACAGATGAGTGAAAACATATGGTACTTGTCTTTCTCTGACTGACTTATTCCACTTAGCATAAGACCCTCCAGTTCCATCAGCATTGCTGCAAATGACATGATTTCATTCTTTCTTGTTGCTAAGTAGTACTCCATTGTATATATAAACCACATCTTCCTTATCCATTCATCAGTTGTTGGACACTTAGGTTCTTTCCATGATTTGGCTATTGTTGAAAGTGCCCCTATGCATGAGCACTCTTGTATGTATCACTCTATCATTTATTTTGTAATGTGGATAAACCAGCTGTCAATAAAAGTAGTGGGAAAAACATTTCTCCTTGAAACAGAAGAAACTATTCCCTGGATATACCATAAGGCTATGCATTTTGCTTCAGGGATGGAACCATTTGTCTAGCAGGAGATCATTTAAAATAAGTTTAAACTGGGGTGCCTGGGTGGCTTAGTCGGTTAAGCGTCTGACTTTCGCTTAGGTCAGGATCTCGTGGTTCGTGGGTTCGAGCCCCGCCTCAGGCTCTGTGCTGACTGCCAGCTCAGAGCCTGGAGCCTGTTTCAGAGTCTGTATCTCCCTCTCTCTCTGACCCTCCCCTGCTCACGCTGTCTCTCTCTCTCCTAGAAATAAATAATAAAAATAAATAAATAAAATAAGTTTAAACTATCCTAAATTCTACTGCACTGTGGACCCCAGGAGTATTTTAAAATAACTGCCTAGATTAAAATTGTATTTGTTTTAAAAGCTTAAAAGTTATCATTTGTAAATTGGTGCCTGGAGATACAAAAATATATTTGAATATGATATCGACCCCGTTGTCCTGTGACTTCCAGATTTCAGTTTGGGAGTCTAATCAAGTAGTTCTCTATCCTTAATATGAAGTATACTAGTCCATGTGGTTTGTGAAAAATACAGATTTCTGGATTTCATCTCTAGATATTACAGTTTAATAAGTTTGGGGTTGTTGCTTAAGCATCTGTATTGTTAACACGTTTTATGAGTGATTCTTGCTCAATAGCTAAATTCCAGAATTACTGACATATTTCATAATCCCAACTCAGATTTGAGGCTTTCTGAAGTAACTGTGAATGGGAATTTAAGGAGAAAGGAAACTTCTGATTTGTTTTACAATGTGTGAAATCTGTAAATCTGTAAATTCTCAGGCATATAATCTTTGGTTTATTTGCCTACAAATAACAGAGTTTGACTATACCACCTTAAATAAAGCATAAAAGGGAATTAATGAAAAATATCCTGTATAGTTCAAAGAATTACAAAGCTGAACAAATAGATGCTAGGTTTAGAATAATGAGGTAACTTTGAGGTCTTCATTTGCAGAGAGTCATGGAGATACTCTCTGAGTGCTCTTTTTGGATGACTCAGTTCCAACAGCCATCAGTTCTGTTAGTGCTCTTTTAAAGATTAAAATTTTTAAAAAAGGAATGTGATTGTTTTAGTATGGGGCATATGTCTACTCCTGTGTTTAGAAACAAAGGTCCTATGGTTTACAGTTTGTCAGAGTTGCCTTCAGAGATACTGAGCAGAAAAAAATAAAGAGATCAGCAATAGATTCTGCCCTTTGGCTCCCAAGGACACTCCTTCTACCATATATAGAATTCTGAATATTACCCTTCTTACTGTAAATGTAGAGTTCCCTGGATATAACTACAGGTGCCCTTATATCAATGGATGATATCCTAAAACCATACCTGTCAAGGGGTGACTATTCTTCAGGTCTGTTTTTCTTCCAGGTTTGTTATATTATCATCTAAATATTCCATAACATGTAGACCAAATGGTAAATATAGTACCTCCTCACTCAACATATATATCATAATAGGGGAAATAAAGAAAATGTGAGAAAAATGACAAAGTATACATGTATATCATTACAAGCTTTTCTCTTCATTGGCTTTTAGGTCGTAACATATATTTGTACTTCTTTAATCCATTCTACATTCTTCTTGCCTTCACCAAGCATCATAGCTAATGAAGAATTTAAAATGACCTATTCATACAGTTTCAGCATCTCATACAGTGGAATTATTGTGTTCCTTGCTGATATATTCTTCTCTTTGTTATTAAAATGTCCAAGTCAGCAGTACTCAGAATCACAAGGTCAGGGGAAAAACTGATATTTAGTCATTAGGTATAATATTTAAAGACTCAACTCCCTGGTTCATGGATTTTTATATTTTGGCTCTTGTTGAACAGTATTGTATACTGGTCACTGGTTCATAGCAGAAAATTTCATGTGAGAGATTCACTCAGTCTCATAATATTTTATTTCCTAAACTAAGCTTTCAAAAGGTCATTCCTTGGGATACATACCAAAAAAAGTATGAATCCTAAATGATAGCCTTTTTGTTTTGTTTTGTTTTGCTTTGTTGTTTTGCGTGAACTGAAAACATTCATTGGAGGATTCATTATGTAAGATATATATGGTTGTATAAGGAATTTGGGTGGTAATGCTGGGAGACTCATGTTAAGCAGTAAAAATAAATCTAAACCCTAAACAAGTTTCTGTATCCATGAGAACAGTTGCTAAATCTTCCACAGAGAAATTAGGCAGTGTGTTCAGTTGGGCTGTCCTCTTAATGTATGATGGTTTTCAACTGGTTTGCCATGGCACTTTCATGTACCATAATTGGGCTCTCTGTATGTTGTTAAAATTATTCCCTTAGCTTTGGCACCAATTAGTCTTTTTTGTTTGGTCTAGTGTGCCTTACAAATTCAACATAAACCGTGTATCCCACAATGTGCAATTAGGTTATGAAGCTCTCTTCCTTTAATATATCATATCAAGTTGGGATAGATCCTGTATTTGGTAAGTTGGGTCATCAGCAGAGATGAGTTCCAGATTAACCTTATAGAGGTTAAATTCATATTTTGATCCCATGCACAGCTTCATTTACTGCCACCAGAGTGCTGAGCTGTTTTGGGAAGAATAACTAACATGTATAGAAGGAGTTATCCAGCCCAGCTGATTAAGAACCTCTTCTACAGGGATCCTTTTGGTTAGCATTCATATGGGATACAGATATCCTTACATCCTAGTCCAATTCCAAAAAATCTCTCCTAACTTTTACTTTGAACTCCTTGGTCACCAAGATTCCAATTTCATTTCTTTCATAATTCTGATTACTTGACAAGACTACCAAGGAAGTGGTATCAAGGTGCTAACCTTGGGCTATAGCTCCTCCAGACAAAATAGAAAGTGATGCATAGTGCTTAAATTCAGCCAGGTATGGACTGTCATTCTTTTGTCTGTATTCCTGAGTGAGCCTGTAACACTCTCAGAGCCCACTTCAGCCTGTTCCCTGTATATCTTGTAGAAGCATCAATAAGAAAGGCTAGAGGTTTCATCTTAAGTGAATTAGTGATGAGGAACTTCCAGGAATATAGGTGTGAGTTAAAGGAAGAAGAAAAGTATTAGGAGCATACATACTGGGTCATGTGAGTCAAATGATCAACAATTTGTGCCATCAGGATATGATCCCATGTGTGTGTCTGTGTCTGTGTGTGTCTGTGTGTGTGTGTGTCTGTGTGTGTGGGTGTGTGTGTGTGTGTGTGAGAGAGAGAGAGAGAGAGAGATTTTTATTGGTTGATGGAGATGGAGATTTGTTGGATATGCCATTCATATAAAAATTAATCAGATTAACACTTAATTCAGGAATAAAAGATCAACTAGCATGGTTATTTGACATCTCATAATTAGACATTCAGTTTTATCAGACATAAGTAGGAAGCTAGGAGATATTTTCTCAAAAAAGAAAGTTATTTGCTTCAGTGTAGTTGGCCTTATTACTATACCATAAAAAGGCTCTGCTGTGATTCTTTCATTAAATACAATTGTCTGATCATGATAACTGAAAATAGAGCAACTTGCACTGCATCTTAGTCAAGTGGGAAAATTTTTTCCTCTTTTTTATCCTGGGCCCTCAAAACTGGCGACTTTTAAAAATAATTTGGAGAATGAGTCATTGATAAATGTCACTTCCAAAGTCAGACTGTCTGACAAGATGTTCTTACTCCTTTTTGGTGGTTGAGTGTACAAGATACAGGAACTTGTTCTTCACTTTGGAAGAAGTATGCTGATACTCTCTAAACCAATGGACTCTTAAAAACTACCCCGAGGTGGCAAGATCATGTATTTCTATGAGAACTATTTTTCAATCTCTGCCACACATTTGGTTTATAGAGTCATATGGGATAACTACTATAACCTGATCTCTAGAACTTGCCAGTAATTCGAAGTTAATATTATAGACTAAAATGGTACACTGAGGGATTGTGTGCGAGAGATTTGTTGTATCCCTAAGGCAGAATGGCAAACATAAACTTCTGGTCCTGTCAGGTACAAATAGTTTACTAGTGGTATTCTTGTCTTAATAGAGAAAAAAAGGTAGTGCATTTATCAAATGAAAACTGAATATTAGGTGAAATAGGCTATTTAAGTTTTATCCAGTAACAAACAATATCTGGAACAACAGCTATAATTATAATCACCACTTATTACTTCTATAAAGATTTTCATTCTTTAAAACCCATTTATCTTTCACACTAGTCCAAATTGGAGAGCTAAATGGAATCACCATTCTTGAATTTTTTAGGTCTTTGAGCTTAATAATGTCTCTGAGTTACCCAATAGGAAAACAATTATTTTTTAAATTTATTTTTAATATTCACTTATTTTGAGACAGTAAGAGAGAGAGTATGAGAGCAGGGGAGGGGCAGAGAAAGACGGAGATACAGAATATGAGGCAGGCCCCAAGCTCTGAGCTGTCAGCACAGAGCCAAGTGCAGGGCTCGAACTCCCAAACACTGAGATCATGATCTGAGCTGAAGTTGGACACTTAACTGACTGAGCCACCCCGGTGCCCCAGAAAACAATGATTTTTTTAAAAACTTACTATTGCTTTTAAGGAGGCAGTGCCTCAGTGGCTTCCACTGCTCTTTTCTATTATAATAGCTCTTCTGCCAGGGGCGCCTGGGTGTCTTAGTCGGTTAAGCGTCCGACTTTCGCTTAGGTCATGATCTCGCTGTTCGTGGGTTCGGGCCCCGCGTCGGGCTCTGTGCTGATTGCCAGCTCAGAGCCTGGAGCCTGTTCCAGTCTGTGACTCCCTCTCTCTCTGGTCCTCCCCTGTTCGCGCTGTCTCTCTCTCTCTCTCCTAAAAATAAATAAAACATTATAATAGCTCTTCTGCCATAGGGAATTTGTTTGGAATTTGAGCACTTTGACAACTTCTTAGAGTATCCATTTCAAACATATCCTTAAGAATATTGTAAATATCTACAGAATGTGTTTGGGCATCACACTAGCCCTACAGTAAAACGTGTTCAGATTAGCATTACATGTATATTTTTCAACTGGTGGACCATAAAGACATTCTGCTTTGACACATTCTGTGCCCTCATCAATTATTACTATTCCACGGCAATACCTTCTATTGCTTGCGTCCACTCCCACTGATACAGAATTCATATGAGTGAGATGGGACAAGAGGAAAGAAGAATCAGTCAGATAAATGGTTTTCCATTAAACAATCTGGAAGGGTGCTAGTGATAATACGAATAATATATATAATGATTACATATGTATGCCATTATGTATATACTATATGCATTATCTCATTTGACCTTCATGATAATCTTATGAAGATTTTTATTACTATAATTATTATCACCACTTTTACTGTGAAAACTGTAGTGAATGATACTATAAATTTCCCAACATTTCAAAGTAAATAACTGTTATATGCAGCACTCGGTTTTAATATTTATGATTAAAAATTAACTGTTCTTTTCACTCTATCATAAATTTTAAACTATAGGCTCTAGATTGATTTGAAGTTATTTCTTATAAATCATGAAATGTTAATGAGGGAAGAGTTTTTGGCAACTGGGTGGTCTTTAAGTGATTTATCTGGTCCAAAGTTTTATTGAACATTTTTAATGTACCTGGATAACAACTTATTAAAGAGCAATTATCTGTCAGGAAGTCCAGTATGTGAAATAGATGGAAATGTGCTATTACATTTGAGAGTCTCAGCCCCTTGCTTCACTTTAACCGTGGCTTCTAGGGAAGAGGCACATTTAGGAGCACTGGTTGCTCTGTGGATAAAAGTTTTCAGGAGGATTGGTGTGGTAAACAGGATGCTAAGGTGCCATAGGATTTCCACCCCAAGGTATACATGCTCTGTATAACTCCTTCTCCTTGAGTGTGGGCAGAAGCTTTGAATGTGATGGGATCTCAAAAGGAAGATTATCCTGCGTAAGTTTTTTCCCATTAGAAGACATAATTAAAAGAAGGTGAAATATTAGAGAGATGTGTTGCCACTGGCCTGGAAGTAAGAAGCCATGTTGTGAACTGCCTGTGGGGGCCTCATGGCAAGGAACTAAAGGAAGTCTCTAGCAGTTGAAGCCTTGGCTGAGAGCTGACAAGAAAACTGGGATCTCTTGTTATACAGCTGCAAAGAAATGAAGCATGCCAGCAACCCATAAATTTGGATGAGGACTCCGAAGTTCAGATGAGAACCTCAGCATGGCTGACATCTTGATTTCAGCTTTGTGTAAACCTGAAGGGGAAAAAAATTGAGCCCTGCCCAAACTCTGACCTACAAGATCAGTTCAGCCCTGCCCAGACTTTGACCTACAAGTCTGTGAATTACTAAATGAGTGTTGATTTAAACCATTTGGTTTGTGGTGATCTGTTATGAGGCAAATAGAATTCTAAGACAGTTGGCATGGTGTTAGTCATATACCTTCTTGACTGCAAATATGAAATTCCAAGTCATGTGGATGGTTATTTAGAGATGTCATATACAGTTATATGAAAGAGAGTACTTATATTTTGGCAGTATATAATGAAAGCTGGCTCTTCCAGAGAATCTCAGACTTACTGTTAATAGCCCATCAAAGATGGTTTCATGTGGTTCTATTCAGAATTAGAAATGGAAGTTTCTGCTAATGATAATGATGATGATAATATAATTATAAAAATAGTAGGTAATGTAACTAGGTGGTAAAAAGCATTATTATTTTATTATATTATGTTTGTTACATGATTTGAGAACTTTTCTTTAGGAAGGGGCCAGACTCTGTTGGAAAAAAAATAAAACATAAAAGTCTGCTTGGGTCAGAAGATGAAATCATACGGTGGTTATATGCGGACAGAATTTCCAATTTGAGAAGAGAGGATAAATTTGCTCGGGGCACCAGAAAAGGAAGAAAAGGAGGAACGATGAGGAGGTCGGGCATGCTGAAATGGTAGGAGACTGTAGGCTGGACCACCCACCCTTCCCTGGAAAATAAAAAAGTTAACTAAACTTATCAGATATTTGTTGAAAGAGGATCTTCCTTGGGAGCCAGAGAGAGAACTGAACTCAGTATCATAGCATGAGATGTAAAAGACACATTCTGCAGGGCATGAGGGGCTGTGAATTAGTCGGCCATTGGGAATTTGCTGAAATCATGGGGAAGACTCTGGACTTCCACAAGTCTCTTAGATATGGGGAAGCAGGACTCAACATGTAGAAACATTCATTTTAAGTTTATCATGTTTTAGACACTATGATAAGCACGTAGCTATATAACTTTATTGTATTCTCTTGAAAGTAGGTGCTATTTCTGTCTTGTTATCAGCTAATTCTAAGAACTTTATATAGTGTTTATATGTTAGGTGCTTTATAAGTGTTTCCTAGATTTATTTGCCAAAAGCGCATGTGTGCACATGTGCGAGAGAGACAGAGAGAGAGAGAGAGAGAGAGAGAGAGAGAGAGAGAGAGAGAGAGGGAATGTCTGTTACAAACTGAGAACTAAGTTTGTAAGGATGGACCAAGAGTCTTGGTTCTTGTCCTTATAGATCTTACCATCCAGTGAGTTAATAAATAAAGTGATATGTATGAAATAGATTGTACTGTTATCCTCATTTTACTGAAGTATCTCAAGTTCAGATTAAATAACTTGTCACTCAGCTAGAAAGTGACGAAGGTAGTAATGATAATCTTTCTTGTACAATTTCTAATATATAGCACTTGTTAAATACTATCTGCTGCCTCTCATCAATTTAAATGATATTACTTTGCATGTTGATTTTCAATTCAAGAGATTTGAATATGAATCCTGGTCATAAAAACTCTATAACTGCCTGTAGATGTCTTTCAGAAAACTGACATAATTCATTGTAATCAATCAATTTAAAAATTTTTAGGAGCTTTATTTGTAGATGATAAATGTTTGTGATTCCAATAACTACAGCCAGTTCAAGGCTCAGTTCATTTAGGTATATGCTCTTTATGGACATCTAAACTTAATAGATAAAGTAAAGGAAAATGTTTGCCTCACTCCTATGCCTCTACCATTTCCCTGATTATCTACCTACTTTGTTGAATTGCTTCTCTCTTTTTTTTAATTTATTTATTAAAACTTTTGATGTTTGTTTATTTTTGAGAGACAGAGCATGAGCAGGGGCTGGAGGGAGCAGAGAGAGAGGGAGACCCAGAATCTGAAGCAGGCTCTAGGCTCTGAGCTGTCAGCCTAGATTCTGACATGGGGCTTGAACTCACAAACTGTATGAGATCATGACCTGAGCTGAAGTCAGGCGCTTAACTAACTGAGCCACCCAGGCGCCCCATCTTTCTCTTTTTTTTAAATGCTTCATTTATTTAAGTGGAAAGCTTGCTTTGTCACACTAAGGGTCTTCTCTGTCCCCAAAACATTAGTATCTATCTTCTCTTTCTCCTTTCATTTTTCTCTGAAGATCCTAAAAACACTGTCATTTTAAGAGCAACAAAAGATGTTCAACAAACATTAATTAAAGTGTACTTACACAGATTTTCCATACATGTGCCTTCTTTTATGTTGCTCCACATTTGCCCACTTGTTCCCTTCCCTTCTGGCTTAAAGAAACAGATAATGTCACATTTCTGGAATGCTAAATTCAGCATCTTATTATTTTACTCTCTAACATTTATGTACTATTATAGTGTTTGAAATGTATTTTTCTGTTTTCCATTTCCATTGAAAGTTTATGATTTTAAAAGTTTTAGAAAAAAATTTTTTTACTGTTTGCTTATTTTTGAGAGAGAGAGACAGAGCATGAACAGGGAGGGGGCAGAGAAAGAGGGAGACACAGAATCTGAAGCAGGCTCCAGGCTCTAAGCTGTCAGCACAGAGCCTGACACAGGGCTGGAACTTATGAACTGTGAGATCATGATCTGGCCAAAGTCAGAGGCTTAACTGACTGAGCCACCCAGGTGCCCCAATTTATGATGGTTTTAAAAAGTTTGAGTAAGATTCAGTCAATAAAATGATTCTGTAGACTTTATGCAGTGCCCCAAGAGCACAGCCAAATAGTGACCCACCCTTTTATACAGCCCGGACAGGGCAACATCCTTTGTAACCTTCATTATATACAGCGTGTTACTGTGCTTTATGGCTTTCTTCAAAAATTTTTAGTTTACTTGTAATTTTTTTCAGTGAGTTTCCATATCCATTTAAGAATATTTCCTTTAATTGTTTTTATTAAGTTTTCATTTTTATTACTTTATTTTTTTATTAAGTTTTAAAATTTTAATTCCAGTATAGTTAACATACAGTGTTATATTAGTTTCAGGTGTACAATATTGTGTTTCAACAGTTCTCTACATTACTCAGTGCTCATGATGATGAGTTACTTTTTAATCCCCATCCCCTATTTCACCCATTTCCCACTCACCTCCTTTCTGGTAACCATAACTTTGTTCTTTATAGTTAAGAGTATTTTTCTTGGTTTGTCCCTCTCTCTCTATTTTTCTTTGTTTGGTTTCCTATATTCTACATATGAATTAAATCATATGGTATTTGTCTCTCTCTGACTGGCTTATTTCACTTAAAATTATAACCTCTAGTTCCATCCATGTTATTGCAAATGGCAAGATTTTATTCTTTTTTATGATTGAATAATATTTCATTGTAGACATATACTACATATTTTTTGTCCATTCATCTATTGATAGTCATTTAGGCTATTGCCATAATTTGCATTTTTGTAAATAGTTCTGTAATGAACATAAGGAGTACATGTGTCCTTTTGAATTCATGTTTTTATCTTTTGGGGATAAATGTTCAGTAATGCAATTACTGGATCACAGAGTAGTTCTATTTTTAACTTTTTTACAAATGAAATGTTTTGGCAAGAATGTGGAGTAAAAGGAAACTTGTGCACTGTTGATGGTAATGCAAACTGGAAAAGAGCATTTCTTCTTAATGTTATATATTGCCCTGAACTGCTTGATCAACATTTAGAAGCAATTCTTTCTCAAAGAATACACATATGTTCCTATGACATTCTCTGATTATAGGAAGGAATATAGCCATTTTGACTCTTAACATTGAATTGAAAATGTACCATTTCAGTGCCTATGGTTTACTACATGCTTCATTCATTGTGTCCGGTGTTTTGTAGCTGTAACTGAGGTAGAAGCAAAGAATGGCAGCATTTTCTGTGGAAACCAATGAAGGAACTTTAGTCAGAAACCCCTGTCTTCTAATATGGGTGAGAGATCTATAAGTGGAGATGGGATCTTTCTACATTATCCTTTTCAATTCCATCTATGGAAGAGAATTTTTTCAGAAAACATTTCCTGGAATGGTGTTTCTTATGACTCTAACCATGCATCCTTTACTTCCTTGTTACTCAGAAAATGCATAAGTAGTTTATTCAGGGGTATTTGAAGAAATTCAGAATGATCATTCATTCTTATTTCCAGGTATTTTGTTGTGAGTTAGTGAATCTCAGTTTTTGAGCTCAGAAATTTCAACTGAAATAATAGACAATATGCCCTTTCTCTGAACACAGTAGAAACAACATTGACCTAATTCCAAAGTAGAAATTCCTCATTTCTGTCCAATGCTTGGCAACATCAAAGGCCACTCAAAATATCAAGGCCATAGACCCAACTTGCTCAAGGTGGCAGAGCTGCTGGCAATGGAATTATGTCACACCAGATGGCAATTTGGAATACTTGTAGCATCTGCACAGGAAAGTTTACTTTGATTTGGAAAATGCTGCAACAGTGAAGCAGATGTAGACCAGTCATGCTGTGACTGCTCTGTCCTTTCTCCTTATAGACCTTTCTAAACTCACTTTTCTGAATAGGTTTTAGCAGTATCCAAGGGAAGTTATTCTGCAACAACATATAATCCTAAATCCTTTCCCAACTTTGGTTTTTCTCCTTTCTCCATTATACTTTCTCAGTCTCCTGGAACTTCTTATATGATGGAATAAAGATACAGAGGAAGAACCTGTTTGCCATGGAATGATCTAGAAAGATGTGTTCAAGGAGTTACCCACCATCCTATCCCTTCTCCTTTCTGAGGGTGATATTCAAAGCATGTAATTTTCAGTATGTCATGGGCACATGGCACGGAGGCAAGGTGGTGGCAGTCCCTTGCTGTGTCAGCCATTTTCCTTCTAGATGCCTTTGTGGGTCTGCAGTATTCAGGAGATGACACTGACAGCAGTTATTTGGACAGCAGTTACTTGCTAATCAGTATGGAAACATTTTAATATTTTCATATATAGAGAGATCATGTTAAGAGTACCAGCTATCAGGGTACCTGGGTGGCTCAGTTGGTTAAGCATCTGACTCTTGACATCAGCTCCAGTCACGATCTCAAGGTTTGTGGGTTTGAGCCCCATATCAGGCTCTTTGTTGACTGTATGGAGCCTACTTGGGATTCTCTGTCTCACCCTCTCTCTGCCCCTCCCCTTCTGTCTCTGTCTCTCTCTTTAAAAATAAATAACTTCTATATATATGTATGTATGTATACACACACGTGTATATATAGACACACACACACACACACACACATATATATATACCAGCTACATAACTCCACTCCCTAGTCCTCCTCTCTCTTTCTCACTATTTGAATTCCTGTTTATCTGGGCTATTTAAATGAATGCTACTTAAGAATTCTTAGGTATTTGATCTAAGATCTTTGATCTTAGGTATTTGATCTTTCTTACACTCACATAGAATCACTTTATTAATCAAATGTAGGCATTCAGTCATTCAAAGATACCCTCCTTTGCAGTGAGATATAAGAAAACTACGAAACATGTTATATCCTTAGAGGACATGACTGGTTTTATTCAACTCCGTGAAGTGGGTCTTAGAGGCAATAGTACCCTCGTTTTGCAGATAAGGAACGGTACCCTTAGAGCAGAAGTTCTCAAAATCAGCAATATCAGTGTCACCTAAAACTGGTCAGAAATGCACTTTTCAGGAGGTGAGGGCAATCTGGCTGCCACACTTGTCACTGCACTTATCGCCAGGGTTGATTAGGCTGATCTGGCTTGCTAGACAGGTGTCCCCTTCCTCCCTCACTGCTCCATGTGCGTCCCTCCCTAAGCTGCATGCTCAGTGGAAGACGGCCTTCCTAGAGAGAGGAGTACAGATCTTTGTTCTTCATTCTTTGGTCAAGGGTATATGAGTAGCTGCACTCCCCTGCTATAACCTCCAAACAAGTTCTCAAGGAATGCACTTTTCAGGCTTCTACCCAGACGTATCTAGCCAGAAACTGTGGGGTGGCCATGCAGCCTGCGTTTTAACAAGCCCTCCAGATGATTCTAATGTACTTTCCTGTTTGAGACTCACTGTTAGAGGCTTGGTGACTTAGGCCTTCAGAGATGTTCTGTTGGGCCTCAAGTCTAGGGAGCCGTCCACCTTACCTCTCTGCCTCCACAGTGACAGGTATTTATCAAATGTCCAGGCTAATTTGGAATAATTGTGTGTAGTCTGTGTTAATGCTAGATACTCTCTTGATACTATCTGTGACTCATAGGAGCTGTCCAACTTAAACCTAAAGCAGAGATGAGTGGAAAAAGAACTGCTGTGTCATTCTCCTTCTCTGTGTAAATAAATAAATAAATAAATAAATAAATAAATAAATAAATAAAATATAAATAAATAAATATATATATATATATATATTGTCCCTGGATGTGGCATTGTGAATGAAATTGTTCTAACTTCAAGTGCTTATTATTTCATGTTTTACTTCTATTCAACAGTATATAACACTTATAATCTGTTATATATATTTGAACGCATGTATTTAAAACTTTCAAACTCTGATCTTACCTAATGGCCCTCTTTTTATGTTTGTCTTTTGTTTTTTAATGTTTTTTTTTATTTTTGAGAGACAGAGACAGAGAGAGAGAGAGCACAAGTTGGAGAGTAGCAGAGAGAGAGGGAGACACAGAATCTGAAACAAGCTCCAGGCTCTGAGCTGTCAGCACAGAACCCGATGCAAAGCTCGAACCCACAAACTGTGAGATCATGACCTGAGCTAATGTCAGACATTTAACTGACTGAGCCACCCAGGTGCCCTAGATATCCATCTTTTTTTAAAAAAATTATTTATTTTTTTGTGGGGGGCAGAGTGGACACACAATGTTACATTCGTTTCAGGTGCACAACGTCATGATTGTGATTTCACCAATTTATACATTATGTCCGCCTTAAACTTGCCTCTTCTATGTTTCTATTGCTGTCCAAAGCTCTGGTGTCTGGCATTTGACCCTGTCTTCCTCTCCATATACATTGATATCTAACTTTGCAAATTCCCCTTTGCCATCAGTGTTTTCCCTTATAGAACTTCATGCACCTAATGTCTTGGTCTCAGCTCTGGGTCCTTTTCCAGTTTATCTTTTGGAGTCACAGAGACTCTCGGCAAAATTGAAGGATGATTAGGTTTCTTTTTTGCAGTGAAACAATCTTTGCACTAGAATATTATTTAGTTTCCTCTTTTAAAATGCCAGTTTTTCCCCATTCCCTTATCTTTGGCTAATTAATAATTTTCCGAAAGGAAGTTCCTCCCTGTCATGAACACAAATTCCTCATCCTGCCATGCAAGTTCCTGCCTGGTACCGCTCCCTGCCTATTTATCATTCTTCAGATCTTGCCTGCATGTTGCTTCCTTGGAACGCTTTCCTGACCCTGCAGACTGGGCCAGGCCAACCATCATATGCCCTTGGAGTACCCTCGTCTCAGGTACTTTCTCTTCCCAGCACTCATAGTCTGTGATCATGTATCTGGGCTTTTACTTTGTTTAAGTTCTGTCTTTTCCATCACAGCTCTCAAAGGGCCAAGACTCTCTCTGTTCTACTCATTTTCTTTTTAGCACCTGGCAAAGCGCTGGGCACTTAGTAGGCCCTCAAGAAATATTTGTAGTGTTGAATGGACTGAATGCTCAGAACTGCATTAGCTGTTTGGGGGTAATTCCTTGTGGTAAAAACAAGCTTGTTGGGCCAGTCTGCTAACTCATAGGGATAAAACAGTATTTACTCAAGGTTGCCAGAGGCCGATTACATGGTTGTGGGGCAGACAGACAGTGCCTAGGACAAAGTCTAAGGGGTGAGATAATGCTAGAAATGAAATAAATGAGGGAAGGTAATAAACTAGATAGCCAGCAAGGTCTACATCCAGAAATGTAGTGGGAGGAAACGTTTCAGGGCTAGTGACTCAGAACTGAGACTATATACAATGATCTCCTTTCACGTAGTAACCTGTGAGATGTGGCAAGCATTTTGTAATGGACATTAGTGGAGAACCAGGACAATAAAGCTTAGGTAGTAGCTTTGAGGGTTTCTTAGAAATATCTATTTTCCTTTGAAAGTAATAATTGCTTGGATCAAGGGCAAGAGGTCTTAAATGATTATAACTACTAGAACTAAAGATATTTCGAGTATTTCTTTGTTAGTCATTTCTGTTGTCATTTTTTTAATGTCATAGTAACAGCTTTCAAATCTAAAAATAAACTCCTTTCACAGCATTTTAAACCAAGCAACTATGCAAAAAATATAATCAGTCACCTCATTCTCTTGAAATATATAACTGAAATAGCAATAAATAATCCACCAAGTGGACAGGATGGAAGAAACAGAAGTGGAAGAAAATTTAGTGTAAGGAAAAAATATAAAAGTCTATTTATGGAAGCATTTATTTTCATATTGCCTAGTTAATAATTAGTGACATCTTTTACTCTTTTCTATTTATAGCTTTCTTCTTCCATTTGCCACAGAAAATTATCCAGTTTTTAAATAATTCATATGTGTAATAATTCTAGAACAGTACTGAAGGAGATAATCTCTTGTGACTGGTTTTCTTTGCTTCTGGGTTAGCTGCTTAATGCTAAAAACAACTCTTGGCTTGGATGATTGAAAGCATAGCAGGAAAATAATAATAGGGAATTCTATACCAAAAAAGCATTCTATAGTCTCAGAGAGGGAGAGAGAGAGAGAGAGAGAGAGAGAGAGAGAGAGAACTATTCCCAAACATGCAGTAGAACAAAGTCTGTCCCTCAGTTTAATTAAAGACATGTTTTTAATTTAATCAAAATGAAAAAAATATAGAATAACTTATAAAGTGTACACTTTTTTACTGCTAACATAGCCATAGGCTTTGAAAACATTTATTTTTTTTTAGATTCTTTTTACCATATTCTGTCTGGGTAAATGAAGAAATAGGCAATATGCTTATTCTTACATAGTCTTTATTAAGTTGTGGAAACTTTAGTCTTAACATGAAATGTACCACAATATTATATTTGACCTATAGCATTGTCAGCACCCTAGATACTTCTCACACCACTATTTTCACTTCATACACCTTAAGTTAGTTTTACTGATTTTGAACTTCGAATAAGCAAAATCATATGGTATATAGTTTTCTGTGTTTGATTTTTTTGTACTCAAAGTTATTTTTGTAACATTCATCCATATGTTTTTAGTGCTACGTCACTCATCCTTATTGCTGTCTAATTTTCCATTGCATGGGCGTACCACAATTTCTTTATCCATTTTATTGGTAATGGACTAGGTTGTTTCCATTTGGGGCTATTATAAATAGGGCTGTTAGGAACATTCTTGTGCATATTTTTGTGCACATGTATATAGATTTCTGGTGAGTCTATGCCTAGGAGTGAATTTCTGTGTCATACATTCAGCTTTAATAGATAGTTCCAGTTTTCAGAGTGGCTTTATCAATATAGGTTATTAACAGGAAGTGTTTGAGAAAGTTACTAGTTCCACATCTTCATCAACACTTTGTACTGTTGTTATTATTACTATTATTTTAATTTTAGCTGTTGTGGTGATATATAGTGGTATCTCATTCTAGTTTTTATTAACATTTCCTTGGTGACTATTAAGTTTAAGTGTCTTATCAGATGTTTATTGATCATTTGAATATCCACTTTGATTAATTGCCTAAGTGTTTTTTCCATTTTTCTATTGGAGTGTATGCTTTTGTTATTGATTTGCAGAATAAGAGTTTTCATTTCTTATATTTGGAATTTGGGTCTTGTCTCTCACTGATAAATCTTTATAGAAGTTTTCTCAAAACGTCATTCTTTCCACAGATTTAATTTTTGGCTGTGTCAATTTTTTTTCTATTGTATGTTTGTTTTTTATTTATTTATGCTTTTCTATTATTTTTTCTAGTTAAATGACTTAATTTATTTTCCTTTTCTAACTTCTTGAAATGAATATTGATATTCACTCTTTCTTCATTTTCCAATTTAGGCGTTCAAGGCTATAAATTTACCTTCTAAGTACAGCTTTATGTGCATCCCACAAATTCTAATATGCTGGTATTCAGTTCAAAATATTTTTTAAGTCTCCACTGTGATGTCCTCTGCAGCATATGGTTGATGAATATATTTTTTTTCCATGTTTGGAGATTTGTAATTGTTGTTTTGCTTTTGATTTCTTTTTCAATTTTATTGAAGTGGTATGGCACTGAATGATTTCAGTTCTCTGAAATCAGTTATGGCCCAGCAAATGGTTCAGCAATAGACAATAGTTCTATCATCACTTGAAAAGAATGTAAATTCTGTCATTGTTCGATACAGTTCTGTTTGTTACTAAGTCAGTTTTGTTAATTGTGTTGTTCTTATCATCTAGAAATGTACTGCTTTTGTAAATCTCTTTGTTCTTTAGTTAGTGTTAGTTGTGTTAAAACTATCTACTATCATTAAAGGTATTTTTCTCATTTTAGTTGTCAGTTTTTGCTTTATATATTATTAATCTATGTAATCAGTTGCATGTAAATTTAAAATTACTATATATTTTTTAATTGCTGTATCTTTCTAGTGGATTGAATTTTTTTGAATCTTACAAACTTTTTTTTTCCTTTTAAGTAAGAGTCTAGTGTTAAAGTCTGGTTTTAAAGTATAGTGTATCTGATATTAGTATAACTACATCTTTATTTTCTTTAGTGTTTTCTTGGTGTACCTTTTTCCATCCTTTCATTTTTAACCCTTCTTTAGTATTTAAGTTATGGCTCCTGTTTGCAGCATATTGCCACCTTTTAAATTTTGTTTTTCTTATGCAGTATGATAATCTTTGTTTTTAAATTTAAATATATATTCAATTACCAGTTAATGTAATTGTATTAGTTTATTAGGGCTGCCATAACAAAGTACCACAAACTAGGGAGTCTAAAAACACAGATTTATTCTTCTGCAGTCTGTCAGCTAGAGTTCTATAATCCAGGAGTCAGCAGGATTAGTTCCTTCTGGGGGTTCCAAGGGAGAATCCATTCATTTCTTCTCTCCTAGCTTCTGGTGTTGCCAGGAATCCTTAGCATTCTTTGATTTGTAGACACATCCCTCCAAACTCCATTTCCACCTTCACCTGATGTTCTCCATCAGGTGCGTGTGGTGTATCCAAATTTTGGTGTGTCTGTATCCAAATTTTGCTCTTATAAGGATACCAGTCATTGAATTAGAGCCCATCCTAATTCAGTAGGACCACATCTTAACTTGATTACATCTACAGTGATACTACTTCCAAATAATGATATGTTTAAGGGCCCCTGGGTGGCTCCATTGGTTAAGCATCTGACTCTTGATTTTGGCTCAGGTCATGATCTCATAGTTTGTGGAACTGACCCTTGCATTAGGCTCTTTACTGACAGCATGGAGCCTGCTTGGGATTCTCTCTCTCTTCCTCTGCCCCTCCCCTATCCATGCTATCTCTCAAAAATAAATAATAAATAAACATTAAAAAAGATAAGGTTATGTTCACAGGTACCAGCATTTAGGACTTCAGTACATCTTTGGGGGAGGGGGGGAAAGACACAATTCTACCCCCAGAACAGTCATTAATGGTATATTTGGAATTGTAACTCCCATCTTATTTTTTTCCTATTTTTTATTCCTACTTCTCTTCCTCTTTCTCCCCTTTTTTGTCTTCTTTTGAATTACTCAAGTATTTTTTATTATTCCATTTCCACCTTCAGTTGCCATTTACATGAACATTCCTTTATATTCTCTTAGCATTTATGCCAAAATAAGAATATGCAGGCTTTACTTATTATAGCCTAATATAATTTTTGATACTTTCTGAGAAAATACTAGAATCTTACAACAATTTAATTCCATTTGCTACTTACTACCAACATTTGGATTATTATTGTGATATGTTTTTAGTTCTACATATATTTTTCAATGCCCCCCAACCCTCCCCCCCAAATTGATCATGATTCATTTTTATTTATCCACTTTGGTGCTCTTCATTCATCTCCTTACAAGTTTTCATCAGATATTACTTTCCTTTTGTTGGAAGAATGACTTTTAGTATAACTTTTCTTGTGGGTCTGCTGACAATGGTTTTGGTAGTTCATTTCAGTATTACTTATCTGAGAATAACTAAATTTTCCCTACTTTTGTGGGTTATTTTAGTAGAATATGTTCTTTTAGCACTTTAAAAATGTGATTCCACTGTCTTTTAACTTTCATCATCTCTAGTGAGAAGTCAAGTTGCAGGTCATTGTGGTTCCCTTGGAAGTGATATTTCTTTTTCTTTATGACTGATTCTACAATCTTCCCCTTGCTTTGGACTTCACTTCCTTGGTCTGGTTTTCTTTGTTTATCTCCCTTGAGTTTTATACTGCTTCCTAAATTTGTGACTTGATGCCATTCATCACTTTTAGAAATTCTAACCTATTTATATTTTTCCTTGCTGAGATGCACATGTATGTTATACATTTAAATGCAAAGCAGGTTTGCTAAAACAAATTGTAAAGAGCAGAGCTTGGGAAAGCTGAGTATGCAGGGACCACCTGGAACCTGGATTTAATTATATTGTACTTCTGGCAACCTGGCTTAAATATAAAAATTTCACATCATCCGGGTTAGTAGTATCTTCTATCCTAACCCAAGAGTGAATATCAAAATACTGAAAAGCTATGATCTTGTTAAGGAAGAAGTTTGGTGACATGAATCTGCTTAAAAACTGCTAGTACTCAGTGTAGCATTTTATACACAACAAATAGTCAGAAAGTACTGATCAAATGAAAGAGTAGAAAGCCACGAAATATGGGATATTTTGTCATAGTTGTTTCCTTAATGCCTTTTGTCCTATTTGCAGATCCCTTGGGTACAGTGCCCTTGAAGATCTGAAAGTAAAAACATGTATTTAAACATCAATAGGAGTGCTTATCATGCTTGATGACATTAAAGCTTATAAGCACTATGAGAGACAGAGAGAATTCCTAAACCTGGTTTCCCATGTTGGTAGCATTAGTGTTGAGGTGTAATGATATAGCTTACAGTATTCACTTTAGAGAGTATTGCTTTATATTTCTTCAGACCACAAAATTCATTAATATTTATTGCCAAAATATTTTTAATTTTACCACATTTTAATCTATATTATCTATCATATCGAATTTATTTTTTTCTCACATGTCAGCTTGAAAGATAAAACCAATGTATTAATTTTTTAATGCATTAGTTAATGGTTCAGTTCTTGGTGTGTTCATTTATGTAAAATTTTTTGAGTACCTTCTATGTTCCAGGACCTTAAAATATAAGAAAACAAATAACTTTCTCTTTAGGAAACATTATTGTTGGCCCTCCTGGGTGGCTCCATCAGTTAAATGTATGACTTCAACTCAGGTCACAATCTCACAGTTCGTGGGTTCAAGCCTCATGTCAGGCTCTATGCTGACAGCTCAGAGCCTGAAGCCTGCTTCAGATTCTGTGTCTCCCTCCCTCTCTGCCTCTCCCCCACTCGTGCTCTGTCTCAGTCTCTGTCTCTCAAAAATAAATAAAGGTTAAAAAAAAAGGGAAACTTTATTGTCATCCACCAGAAAATTAATGATACTGAAGAGCCAAAAATTAAGTCCTCCATTAAGAGCAACCTCGGGCTGTACGTAGCCCCAGTCCCAGTTCCAGGAAAAGCCTCAGATTGTTCAAGGCTAAAGCCATCCTCGGACCGCCCTCAGTTCCGCTAATCAAAAAGAAAAAAGAAACACTCCTATGGTCTGAGTCAAGGCTGGGAACTGCAGATACAAACTAGCCAATTTCTCACCGCTTGCCTGAACCCCACATGGGCCCTTTGAATTCACTTCATAATTGGTCATTTCCAAAGGATTCTCAAAAGTCATGATTGGGTCCCACCAAAAGTAATGAACACCTCACAGATACTGAATGGTAAAGCTGTTACCATGGGTGCTGCTGTACAATTGTAATTGATGCTTATGTGATGATGCCATATGTACAACGTGTACACTGTAACAGCCCCATGCCTTACCCCATAAAAACCCTGCTCACTATTGTTCGGGGCTTCATCTTGCTGCCACTACACCAATAGGCGGATGAGCCCCTGCCCGAACTTGTAATAAAGGCCCTTTTATATTTGCATCAGTGTTGGCTCCTTGGAGGTCTCTGGTACCTCACGAATCGGGCACAGCAATACAAATATTCCAATCTATGATATTCATGATGTTTACAGCATCTCTTTAGATATGGTGCCCTTGTGTAGTGCACAGCCTGCAAGATTGTGTGCCGTGGCCCTGATGTATACTGGCTTACTTCTTCCTTCAGAGAGCTTCAAATGCCAAAGAAAATAGTCACAGGTAATACTATAAGGTAGCGCTATTATACTTATAATAAGGGCATGCATAAAAATTCATGGGAAACATGAGTGACAATGTAGTGTGGGAAAGGTTTGGGTTGTCAAATATGAGTAAAATATTTACCAGAAATACAAAGAGGTTGAAATTTGAGTGATTTTCCAGCTGTGCTAGAAATGTCTCTCATTTCTCAACCTGATAACCTGCTCTCCTCATGACCACACAGCCAGGTGTGTCTTTATGTAATCATGAGGCCATATCTGCTAGTGATTAGCCCCTGAGACAATTTTGTTCTTATGTGGTAGAAGACGGTATTGTCCGTAGTGTTTTTTCTCCTGCAAGCATGACATTCCTCAGCCACCACTTACTGAAAGCCTCTTGACACACGGCAGGCCTGTATTGTGTAGGCGCGGTGGATGCAAATGAGAATGAATCATGGTCAGTTCCTCAACAAGCTTGCAGAGCTAGTAGGAGGGGCAAAACAAACAGAAACTTAAGTGCATATAGAGAATGAAAGGCAGATGTACTTATAGAGTACTATTGTAGTTAAAAAAGAAAGAAAAAACTTCTGCGAGGTAGTGTACGTTCTTGCGCATATTAGATAAGATTCTTTAGAATTCGCACATAAATCCGTCTTTTTGTCCATTTGTTGTCTTTCGTGTAGCATTTACTGATTTTTTTCTAGTTATGATAGCACTCAAAATTGGGGGAAAATAAACAATTTTAAAAAGGAAATTCTGTTTTACTGTCTATCATTCTATTCTCTTTTCCCTGTGTGTCCATGTGCGTATGAGTCTGTGTTTTGAATTTGACTTTTTCATGTATATTGATCCCTTGTATTCATCCATACATCACTGTGGACTTGTCCACAGTGCATTTCTGCTTAATTGTGTTATTTTAGGCAACTTACTGTATCTGTGACTCATTTCGCTCATCTCTCAAATGGAGACAATAGTATTTCATAAGATTTCTCTGAAGATTAATTAATACATTAAAACCGTTACAGTGAACCTAGACTATAAAGTTTTCATTTTGTTGTTAATGAAATGTGCATTAAATAAGGAAAAATAAAATTGGAATTTTACAGATAAATCTTTCATTGAAACAAATGTAGAATATGCTTGTTTTCTAACAAAGAGGGAAAATAGAGATATTTGATAGTATTTGTATTTTGAAAGTGTATTTTGAAAGAATAGTTCCATTAGTAATCTTTTATTATCAATGTAAATATTAGTATTAAAAACAACAGAAGAAAATATTTTGTTAGGCATAAAAGTCTAGGAGGTGTCAATAAGGAAAATATAAGTATTTTGCAGTCTTTTAAACTGGTGGGAGTGTGTGTGTGTGTGTGTGTGTCTATGCATTTCATAATACAGAAAAGCACTGGCCTTCTTCTCATTGGTAATGCTTGTTCATTTGTGTAAAACTAAATTTCAACAGGAAACATTCATTCTTCAGTCTTTCATGAAAGACATCTTTACTTACATGAAGGCATTCAAGCAGATAATTATATTTGTACAAAATGTTTTGCTATATTAAACAGTCAAAAATTAGGAAAACAGAAATCTCTACAAAGAAGTTTCCTTTTGACATTTGTAAGTCCTGTAGGATTATGAGACCATGGCCTTTCAGGTTGAGCATGTGTATCCTCAGTGTACTATGACATTGCTTGATTTAAGCTTCATTGTGATTGCACTATTCAAGGGGGAAGAATCCATTGATAGGGTAAGGTATTGTCGTAAGATTGTAGCACACACATGAACTCCTCAGGGATAAATGAAAGTAAAGGCCATCAAGGTGGTTTGAGTGATTCTATATATAGCCTTAACACAGTAAAAAAAAAAGGATTGGAAACATTAGGCCTGTCATCATCCAATGTAAATAACTTGGTGAGATCAGCAATCTGCAATTGGCTTTTCCACACTGGAAGTTGGGATAATGATTTACTCCATTTTTTCTGTCCTTCTCCCCTTAAAATAATTCTCCTTACAATTCTGTAATATGAAGTAGGCATTAATTATATGTAAATTAGTCCTAATGATAATAATACTCAGTCTTTCAGTGTGGCTTACTAATTTTGTGAGCTTCTCAAAGATAAAAGACTATTTTATTTTTACCCATGATGATAATTCATTGATAATGTGTTTGTTATATTAAAGTGGTGATGTGCATGAGGATTGTTATAATTGCTAATAGTTAGAGTGTACTCACTCAATTAGTATTTTAAGAGCTTGGTAGGTAGTATGTATTTCATCAGCATTGGTGTGATATCCTCAGTAAGTGATTATTAAACCAAAGAGGGTCTTCGTGTTTCTAGCACCTTCAAATTCAAATGGTATCCAATATCAGTGTGGGGGTCAGGGAGGAAGTAATTGCGTTCTTTCACTGAAAGATTTAGCAACTATGCTAAATGAATTTTTTTTCATATGGCCTTTCCCCATAGTATATTTCACTATAGTACTTGCTAAATTTTTCATGCTCATGATACTAAATGTTATTAAAATGTTAATTCACTTAATTAGCATAAATCAAAAGCACAATAGTCTGAATAAGTATATACTGTATCTTGAGAAACTGAGAACAATTCACTAATCTTCATTCCTTATTTGCATGATAATACCTTGAAGTCCATGATGTCTCAGGCATGGTATTTCCTTTTCATATAGGTGCAGAAGCAAAAAAGTTAGGGGCATTTCCCAAGGCTCATAATATGAATAATACTAACCTTGTTCACTGTTTTACTTTATTTTGGTTTTTTTTTTAGTTGCTTATTTAAGAAATTATTTTTCCAGCAATAAAAATTAATTTTGTTGAATGTTATACTTTCTACTTCCTATCATGTTCTCTGCATGGGTTCCTAGTAAGGTTTTGCTCTCTCACTTAAAACAACCACAATGTTGATTTTCAACTAGTCATTACCCAATTTAAATTGCAGGATATTTATTTCTCTCTAGCCTTTTCCAGCTTTGTCAGATTTTTCTTTTTTTCCTGTTTTCTCTTTCTCTTTTTATTTTGTTTCTTTTGGGAAGCCTCTCTCCTCTGTCTTTCATTTGCCTAGGTAAATTCACTTTATAATTTCTCTCCTATATTTTAATAGTGCACATTGGCCTTTTAAATGGTTGAGTTCTGCTAATCCTGAATTTATGTGTTAGCAGATTCAGATAGCTCTGGTCCAAGTCTAAGTTGCCTCTCATTAAGAAAAAGTTAATAGTTTATATGATAAAAATCATTCTATGCATATAATAATTATTAGTTAATATGGAAAGGCATTATTTCAATTACTTTCTTTCTTGGATAATTTAATAGGTTAATGTTGTTACACTGATGTGACTGAGAAAGATGAAATCTAAATAGGAGATAAAGGATTTATAATAGGACATATATAAAAAAGACATATATAGCTTATTGCTTATTGTATTAAGTTCTATCATCCAAACTAATTTCACATAGAGAAAAGATATATTTTTGAAAAAAGCAAATCCACTGAAAATGAATAGTTGATACGATAGTATAGAGCAGTATACCATAAATGTATGAGCCAAGCCAGTTGACTCAGGGTCTCTTGGAATGCTTCTTGAAATGCAGATTCCAGGGCCCTTTGCAAACTGAGCGCAGTAAAATGTCTGGATGGAGACCTTAAGAATTAGGTGATTCTGATGCACACAAGTGTGCTGCAGAGAAATCTTTTCTTCCCCCTCAAGGTTAGCTAAAGTCCCAGCTGGTTTTATTTAAAAACCTATAAAGTATACTAAAGGAGTGTCCAGCATACATAAATACCAAAGCAGTTTATATCATGTCAGGAGCGTGGAGGGGAGCCCTTGTGAAGAATGATCTCATAGACATTCTTTGACAAAAGTCTGGCAAATGTCCTGTGTACTCCACTAGGCTTACGTTAACCAGATATTCCACCCCCTAGGAACTACATTTTGTGACTTGATTTAAAGTGTTTTGTTACCAAGTCACTTTTCTGGGGGGAAAGAAGGTAGTCTTTGTGGGAGGTCTTTTGCCATTCTTGCATAAATTATTTTGTATCATGTTAGATTGCTATATTACAGCCCTCAGAGATTTTTTTATGATGGTCCCCCAAGTTTCATATTTCTATACTGTGTCAAACAAGGCATTAACATGTGATAGAATAGATTTATGCTGAAAGCTTGTTTTATTTATTGTAGTTTTTGTCTTGTTCTATAAACCATATACAGTAACGTTCAGTCTTAAGTTTTCAGCTCAAGTTTTACAAAAGTAACCATTATACATATCAAGTAGTAGAATATTTCCACTGTCCCGAAACCTTCCCTTGTATGATTTGCTACTTCAATACCCCATCAAAGGTAATCACCATTCTGAATTTTATCGATACAGTCTATTTTGGCCTTTTCATGCAATTAATATATATAAGATAAATTGAATCATAATTATTTTTTGTCTGACTTCTTTAACTTAACATTATATCTATGAGATTAATCCATGTTGCTGCATGCTGTAGCAAGTTGTTTTTTATTACTCTATACTATTCCATCACTAAAATTTCCCATAATTTATTCATCCAGTCTATTTTCTAATTTTAGCTATTATAAACAGCTATGAATATTCTTGTACATGTATCATGGTGAGTGCATATATACACTCATTCTGTTTAGTTTTTACACAGGAGTAGAATTGCTGTGTCTTAGAGTACACATGTATTCAATTTCAGTAGATAATGCTAAACGCTTTACAAAAACAAATACTTTCTCCAACTCTGCAACTTACTGTCTTTAAGTAATGATTATGGTTTTCAGCATAGAGGTCTAGCACATTAGTTCAGTTTGCCTAAAACTTTATTTTTTATACTCTTTTGAATGGTATTGTTTTTTATTTGTTAATAAATTTTATTTATTATATAATATATATAATTATTATATATATAAACATGTTGTTTTACCCACTCATTTATTTAACAAACATTTATTGATCTCTTAATGTATTCAAGCTCATTAGACTATTTTTTCCGAAAGCACATTTCCCCATGTTATGAGAAATGGATGCAATCACTAATTATTAGGTTTTTTTAATCACAAAAGTTTTCTGCATTCAAGAGCCTTTATGTCCTTCTGTCTACAATACCATGGAGTCAATATAAAAAAGAACTCCAAAGTAAATAGAATATGGGTGAAATAACTCTCATATATCATATGCTTCTTATGTGAGAACAACAGAACTATAACTGATAGTGTGCAGCACATACCTAGCTTCTGGGCTTGTTGTTATGTGTACTTATGTGCTGTGGTGAGTTGTATTATCTGGGACTATTCTTTGCTTTACCAAGAACTTTCTCCAATAGTCATTGAATAAGAAAAACATAGCACATAAATTTATCCTTCAAGACTTTTTTATTTTTTAAGCTTTGGCCTTACAAACATTAGTAGAAAGTCCTCTGGAAGTGCTGAGTATATTAACTAGAGTCAGATGAGATGACCCTTGAACAGAAAACATTTTGATCAGTTCCTTTAAGGATTTTTTTTTTTAATTTTCTCGATGTTTATTTTTGAGAAAGAGAGACAGAGTGCAAATGGGAGAGGCGCAGAGAGGGGGAGACACAAAATCTGAAGCAGGTTCCAGGCTCTGAGCTGTCAGCACAGAACCTAATGTGGGGCTCAAACTCACAAACCTCAAGATGATGACCTAAGGTGAAGTCAGACGCTCAACCAACTGAGCCACCCAGGTGCCCCGAGGATTTTTTGAGATATTTTTTAGTTCAGGTGGACAACATTCCAAGCTGATAAAATAGGTAAAATGGCAGAAATGAGTAGACTGTGTAATGATGATTAGGTTAACTCTTCTAGAGAAAAAATGAATCCAGACTACAATGGAAGATATATAGTAAGTTTGGCCACTGACAAAAGGTTTAGATTTAATGAGGAAAGAAAATTTGCACTACCAAAAGTTCTTATGATAACATTTAAAGGAGATAATTTAAGTGGCCAAACATAGGATAGGTGTAGATAGAAAATAGGGAAAGAGGAGAGACCAATACAAAACCTGGGACATGATACTGGGTGCAGAATTGTAGATAGAATGGCAAATCTGAGGATATTATGTAGCAAGAATTACCAGAATTTGGGAATGACCTGATGAGCAAGCAAAGTAAAAATCACTTCAGAATATAAGAAGAGTGTTGAAGGATGATCATATTGAGATAAATTAATGCTTTGAAAATAGTAATTGTGAGAAGGCACTGGAACAGCAATGTAGAAATGTTCTGTGACTCAGGATATGTGACTTAAGGGTTAAAAAGGTTTTAAAACTTGATAGCTGGGGTGCCTGGGTGGTTCAGTCAGTTAAGTGTCCGACTCTTGACTAAGCTCAGGTCGTGATCTCACAGTTTGTGATATCGAGCCCTGCATCGGACTCTGCCCTGGCAACAAGGAATCTGCTGGGGATTTTCTCTCTCTCTCTCTCTCTCTCTCTCTCTGTCTCTCTCTCTGTCTCTGTCTCTCTGTCTCTCTCTCTCTCTCTTTCTCTCTCTCTCTGTCCCACCCATGCTCATGTTCTCTCTCTCTCTCTCAAAATAAATAAAACTGGATGATTGAATGATTTGTCCAAGAGAATATGTAAGCAAAGGGCCTTGGGTGATTCTCAGCCAATTGATGAGGAGCACAGGATCCAGCAAAAGACCACCTGAGGAGATATATGGGACACTAAGAGTGGAGAGGAAGGGGTGCCTGTGTGGCCCAATTGGTTAAACGCCTGGTTTCAACTCAGGTCATGATCTCCTGGTCGTGAATTCAAGACCTGTGTCAGGCTCTATGGTGACAGCTCAGAGCCTGGAGCCTTCTTTGGATTCTGTGTCTCCCTCTTTTTCTGTTCCTCCCCAATTCATGCTTTCTCTCTCTCTCTCTCTCTCTCTGTCAAAAATAAGTAAACATTAAAAAGTTTTAAAAAAAGAATGGAGAGGAATAAAATGTGGATTTGAAAGACTACATCAGTGAGCAGAATGTGTGACTATTCACCCTATTAAGGACAGCAAAATGGGCTGGAAATAGAGATAGCAGTCGAGAGACAAAGGAAAAGAAATTCTGATTTGACTCGGGTCAGCTTCTACAAAGAAGCAGTAGCACACTGACTAAAGCCCAGAATGGAGAGGGATAGAGAAAGGAGAGTTTGGGGAGGAAAATTATTATCAAATTGCAAACAAGGCAAGACAAAATATAATTCCAGGAATGTTTTGTCTAAACAAATGCTTGGACCAGGTCAAGGAGTTTATAAAATATTATTTAAGAGCACCTTGTGTTAATAGGTAATCAATAAATGTTTGTTAAATAATTGAGTGATTGTCTAATATACATCCTATAACTTTTGGTGCATTTTCTGACTGCTAAAATACATTCATAGCGATCTTAGTGAAATAGTGCTATGGAAATGTAAGCTAGAGGCCAGGTTGCAAGCAGTTTGTGAGGATTAGGCAAACTTCACAAAATTATAGAATCACAAAAGCAAATTCTAGAGGTAGGAGAAGTCTTGCAAATCATTGACTAGCCCAGCCCTCTTACTACATGGCTGTGGATTTGAGGCCCAGTTTTGTTAAATACCTTACCATATATATGTCAAGGTTCAGTTCCAGGAAATTGAAGCCACACTAGCTATTTTAAGCATAAAACGATTTAATATAAAGAATTAGGTGTGCATTAAATGTTGGAAGGTTTGAAGGAGGGGCCTTTGGGCTTGAGCTCCAGGATGATATAGCAGATTGGCCCACCCTGGGCAGCCACTGCTGCCACCTGGCCAGAGATGGGGAGAATGAAGGGGCTGCCACTGGACCTGTGGATTCCAAGGACGAAGACTTCTCTGAGGAAAGCAGACTGGCATGAGTACTCACTATGTACTTTCCACACAACCTCCACACTGCCAACAACTAGACCTAAGATGCCTAGATTGTGGTCCCACAGAATCTCCCTAACCACACCTGCCACCCACTCTAGCTGGCATAACCAAATGCTCACATGGAATCCTAGCTGGGGACACATGGGGGCATGTAGTTCCTGCTTCTGCAGGCGTCAACAACCCATGGAGGTCGGAATGGATGTTGACTGCCAAATAATGCTATTTGCCATCCCTGTTTGCACACCTAGGAAAGAAGATCACTGCAGCAGAACGTGGAAGACCTGTTATGACAGTCTCTCTGTTGTCATTGAACTGAAGTGCACAAAGAAGAATTCTATAGCTTTAGCCCTCCTTCTAAAAAGTCACATTCTGATACCAAGAAACCGGGGTGCCTGGGTGGCTCAGTTGGTTAAGCAACCGACTTCGGCTCAGGTCGTGATCTCACGGTTCGTGAGTTTGAGCCCCACGTCGGGCTCTGTGTTGACAACTCAGAGCCTGGAGCCTGCTTCAGATTCTGTGTCTCCCTCTCTGCCCCTCCCCTGCTCATGCTCTGTCTCTCAAAAATAAATGTTAAAAATTTTTTTTAAAAACCTAAAAGTTTATTTTAAAAACATGACACCAAGAGACTTATAAGTAAGCTGCCTACCTGATTTGTTGTTCAAACTAGGCCACATTTGAGAGTAAAAGAAAACACTGCTCCTATTTATGCCAGGATAACAGGCATGATACTGAACTACCCCAGTAAACGCAGCTCTAAGCCTGTGTATTAAATATTTAAGGTACTTCATGATCTTGCTTCAACTCCCTTTAGTGACCATATCTCTCAACACAAATCTTCGCTTACTTTTTGTGCCATCCCCTTTTAAATTCTATTCCAACAGTTCTTTGCTGCTCTGTCACACATGTGCCATTGTCTGGAACGGTGCTCTCTATTTCTCCACGTGTCTAACTTCTGTGTGTCTTTTAAAATCCAGCTCAGATATCACCTCCTCTGTTGAAATACTCTCAGATAGCTTCCAGTAGAGTAAGTTGATTCTTCAGTATTAAAGTATTTGTTTATATATCTTTCCCCACCGCTATTACACTTTGGCCTCCTCAATGACAAGAAGTGGGAATATTCATCTTTAATTCCCAGAGGCTAGGTTGGATTCTGTAAAAAGGGCTCAAGAAATGTTTGGAAATAGATGGATGCCAGGAAATCAAGTAGAGAGGAGAGAAAGGAATGGAATGAAGAGGGGAGGGAAGGTAGAAAAGGAAGACAGGAGGGAAAGAAGTAATGAGACTTTGTTAAAAACCCTAGTATTTCCATTTTGTGAGGTTTCTTTTTGTATCACCAATCGATTAGATCTTCACAATTACTGAATGAGTTGAGAAGGAGTCTATTCACACTTACTTAGAAGCAGACTTGTCTGGATTTCCCATCTAATAGTTGAAGAAAATATCAGTATTTGTTGACTTGGATGACAGTGGTTAAATGTTTTCACATCTATGTTAACTCATCAAATATGCCACTGAGCTGAACACATAAATGTTTAAATTTTTTGAACTAAAAATGCAAAAAGGCCTCGCTTTCCTATTCATAAGGTGATTTCTTTTTTGAGAGAGCAGTTTCATCCTGCTCCTTGAGGTCTTTGTTGTTGATTTTAGGAAATGTCCCACAGTGAACCCTGATTTAAAGGATTTATTTCTTGCCTTCACTGTAATGACTTCTTGCGGTTCAGCCCCCAATTTTTCCTCATCTAAATATGATGTTTTTAAAAACCTAGTTTATAATTCTTAATAAAACTCAGTGCAAAACATTTTCAGTGACTATTTCAAACATTGTGTTCTTTGGACTGTAAGGTGATTCCTATGTTTACTAAGGTTTTAGCTTTTTTTTAATTTCTCTCCATGTTTGTGTTAAGTAACAAGCAGCTTTTTGGGGGGGTCTACTCTTGGATGTCAGTTTCCTTCTGTAAACACATTTACAATACCTCTTGGCTCAGCTAGCCTTTTTTTTTTTTTTTTGAGGAAAGTGCAGAATTTACCTCATATTGTTTAAGGCAGTCATGCCTATGGCCATATATCACTTCTGATCATATCTGTTATGGTTATAGATGAGGAATGCCCACTGTGAGGGGGAAAAAAAGAGAAAATTCTAAAGATCACACACACATTCTTCCTAGTTATCGTAACCTGAAAAAAAATCCCTCTGTCAGCTTAGGATACATTTCATTTTATTATAACAGGCATTTTTATATGAAAGTGTAACTATGAAAATTTTATCTTGGCTAGGAAGATCACAGGTATTATTACCATAAGATTTTTCTTATTAGCTTAAAAGAAATGATCAGTTCATCATATATTATTCATCTTGAAAATAAAAGTGAGAAGACGGTCGTAATTAAGACTCTCAAGTCCTTGGCAAAGAATATCCATCAATTTTCCTTGGGTAATTTTTAACATTTTCTTAGATAGGTGAAATGACACTCCCTGAAAAATATGTACTTTATTTATTTGTTTCATCAGTCAGCTTTTAATGAACAGAGGAGCACACATTGTTTTAGGAGTAAGGTGAACAGAATATATATATTTTTTGAGATCTACTGACTACTGCTCAACCTTAAATGTCTCTTGCTTACATATGATATCCTATGTTGCAAGGACATACTCAAAGAGATTTAATGTCTTAGAAGAGTATAATTTTTTTAATTAAAAGAGTGTTGTCAGAGTTTTTACACTGAGCATTTCACTGCTAATTTATTTCTACAAGTCCAAGCAAATGTATATAGAAAGCTTTTTTGGGAAAACGGAATTGCTACAGAAAATTCTAAGTCCTAGTACAGAGTAACATGCCTATAAATCCAAGTTTCTAAACTACCGTATGTTCTTAGCAAAACCAAATTAAGTGAACTTCTGCTTTTGACCAAGATGGAATAACAGAGACAAGATATACTCCCCTGCTTTAAAAACAGAAATGAACAAAATATGAAACACCAGTTTGCAAGATACCAGATATCTGACAGTGAAGGCTAGGGATCCCTAAGAGCTGAGAAACAAATGAAGTGAGCCTCAGCTTTACCCCAGTTTACTTTCTAGAGGGTTTTTAATCTGAATCTCTGAATCTTAAGAGAAAGACAACCAGGCTGAGCCTGACAGACACTTAGAGTGGAGATATCAGAGTTGAGAGTCTGGGAGATGAAGGTGGCCAGAGTTCACAAAACTGCAAGAAAAGAACTACACATGGTAGAACTCTGAAGATCTGAAGGGATTCCCCTCTAGTGTTTAGTCAAGTCCTAATCAGCACATATATGTGAGAAAATTATGCAAAGTTGGGGAAGAATCAGCTGAGGGGATGAGAGGTAACAGTGACCATACTTCCATGGGGCTGGGAACAATACTTGTTCAAACTCTGCAGACTGGAACATCTCCTAATCTACCCAGCATTGGCTAGTGCATACACAGAGGGCTCTTCTTGGTAGTGGTGAATAATTAGCTCTAGATGAACATGATTCTGGTCCTTTGTGATTGATCTTAAAAGCAAGACCTGAGAAAGAACCAAATGTTATCAGGTAATTTGACTGCATCCGAGAATAAAGCTCAAGAATATTTTTGGAACACAAATACCTCCAGCAACCAACAAAGTAAAATTCACTATGTCAGACATCCAGTCAAAATTAGCAAGTATGCAAAGGAGTAGGAAAATACTACCCATAATGATGAGAAAAATTAGTCAAAACTAACCCATGTCACAAATGTTAGAAAACAATGTATTAAAACTATTTCATATGTTTACAAAAGCAGAAGGTATAAAAATACACTGATTTTTTTCCTTCCATATGATCAGTACTATGTGGGAGAATGTATCATAGACATGTTTATATATAGGTAAAATGTAATTATAACAATATTTCTTTTCTCTGTGTATTTCATTTGTTAGACTAAGAATAGTTTTATTTTTAGCAAATAAGTGTATTTAGTGGAAGTTCACATTAGGAATGGCCCAACAATTTTATTTGAATGCAAAACATGCCATGTTATTAAATATAACTTGGATAATGTTATTTTGGGGTTATGAGTTACACTGTTACATTCATAGTATTTGATAGCAAATACTGTTCTGTCATAATTTATCTTAAATTCACAATAATTTCTATGTCTTAAAAATATTGATTACATATGATAGGTTTATAAAATCTACCTTTACATATTTTGGATATTAACCTCTTATTGGACATATCATTTGCATATATCTTCTCCCATTCATTAGGTTGTCTTTTTGTTCTGTTGGTGGGTTCCTTCACTGTTCAAACACTTTTTATTTTGGTATAGTCCCAATAGTTTGGTTTTTATTTGTTTCCTTTTCCTTAACCAGATCTAGAAAAATATTGCTATGGTCAATGTCAGATAAATGACTGCTTATGTTCCCTTCCAGGACTTTTATGGTTTCAGGTCTCATGTGTAGGTCTTGGATCCGTTTTGAGTTTATTTTTGTGTATGGTGTAAAAAAAGTGGTCCAGTTTCATTCTTTTACATGTAGCTGTCCAATTTTCCCAGCATCATTTATTGAAGAGACTGTCTTTTCCCCACTGGATATTCTTGCCTCCTTTGTCATAGATTAATTGGCCACGTAAATATGGGTTTGTTTCTGGGATCTCTGTTCTGTTCCGTTCCTTTGATCTGTGTGTCTCTTTTTGTGTCACTATCATATAACTTTGATGCCATCGTGCTGTTTTTATAAATTTCTCAGCCCTGTGACTTCGTTGTTACTGTATAGAAATGCTACTGATTTCTGTGTATTAATTGTGTATCTATAGTTTGTTCTTTTTTATTGATGTGGAGTATAAATAAATCATTTGTTTAAAAAATAACCTTTCATCTGAACTTAAGTCAAAACTGATCAATATTACTCAAATGAGCATAGGACTTAAAGTTAAAAACATGTAGATGACCACTTCAATATTTTCATTTTATGGGTAATATGCATTTTTAATTCCATGATATATAACTCTACTTTGGTAATAATTTATTGGCGATTGCATAGTATAATTCTATTGCAACACAATAAAAAAGCATAAAGTGAATTTTTAAACACTTAGAATAAATTCTAGTTGTTGTTGTGGATGTATAAAAACTTAAATAATTTAAATGTCACCTTCACTTAATCTTTTATAGGTTGTCTATAAAATCTGGAAACACAGATAATATGTTATTTTTCAGAGAAGAAACCAAAGATGTCCTTGATGCTATTATGTACATTTGATTATGCTTCCAGACTTTATGAGCACTTTGTGCTCTTCTTTAAATGGTAAACGAATTGCTTCTCAGCCATTTAGCTGAGATCCAGTGTAGTATGTGTTCTTAACAGCTTAAATCATAAATGAGAAGAATATGTCTTATTGTAATAATGTAATAAGACATTATACGTTGTCATGAGGTATTTATATCATAATAGTTTGTCTTATGGTATAATGCATTTTTCCATGTAAGATATGTTTTAATTGTGAATCATATCCTTGACCAAAGATTTAGCAACAAGCAAATTATAAGAATGATCAATCACTTATGATCAAGAAAGCAACTTTAATCATCTAAAATAGGGAAATCATGGCCCAATGATTAATTATAGAAATTTAGCCAGGAAGAAGATTTTAGTGGTCCTCTAGCACAACTCATTTATTTTATAGATAAGGAAACTGAAGCTCAGATAAATTTGGCATCTTTCCCAGATAAAACAGATGAAGCACAGCAGTGCTGGGCCTAGAGCACTGCTGTCTTTGTATTATTTTTCAGTTGTTGCATAGCAAATCACCAAGAGCTTAGTGATTTAAAACAATAGTCATTTATTAACTCACAGTTCTGTGAATCAGAATCCAAGGACTGGGTTCTGTGCTTCACTATCACAAGGGCAAAATCAAGGTTCTAGCCAGGGGGAACTCCTGTGTGGAGGTGAGGGGAAAGAATCCACTTCCTAACCCATTCACCAGGTTGGCAGAATTCAGGTTCCTGTTGTTGTGGGACTGACGTCCCGATTTCCTGGCTAGGTGATGGCTGGGGCTCACTGTCAGCAGCTAGATACCTGTCTCCGGTTCTTGCACAGCCTTGCTCCATCTTCAAAGCCAGCAATGGTATGTCATTTCCTTTTCATGGTTCACATGTTTTACCTTCTCTCCTGCAACCAGTCAGGGAAAGGTTTCCACTTTTAATGGCTTGTGAGATTAGATCAGGCCCACCTGGATAATGCTATTTTATTTTATTTTATTATTTTATTTTATTTTATCATATTATTATTTTTTTAATGTTTATTTTTGAGAGAGAGAGAGGGAGAGAGCAAGCATGAGCATGGGAGGGGCAGAAAGAGATGGAGAGGGAGACACAGAATCCGAAGCAGGCTCCAGTCTCTGAGCTGTCCACACAGAGCCTGACACAGGGCTCAAACCCATGAACCATGAGATCATGACCTGAGCCGAAGCCAGACACTTAACTGACTGAGCCACCCAGATGACCTGAAGCCTTTGTTTTACATTCAGCTATGCATATAATCAGAAGTGATATCTCCTCATATCCACAGTTTCCATGGATCTTTGTGGACAACTCTGCCTGGTATATTCCTGAATTTATTCCGATTTTCTCTGTATTGTACCATACAACCTCATTCTAAGAGATCTATAATATAAATATAAAAGTTTACATATATATATGTATATATAAAGCTTATCTATGTCCCCCATAAATATAATGTTGATATTCACGTGGCTCATTCTATCACTTTACAAGATCTCTGTCCATTTTCTTTTTCTGAACACCTTTTTCTAAAATTGTGCCTTCTTCGTGTTGTTCTTATTACCCTCATTCTGTTTTATTTTTCTTAACCCTGCTTCATCTTTCTTCTCACTAGAATGTCAGTTCAGTGCAGGCAATCTCCATGCCTGCTTGCTCTACTGCTGTACTCCCAGGGCGTAGAACAGTGCAGGGCCATACCTTGTTCTTTAAATATTTATTGGAAAGAGAAGAATGTATTGCAAGTGTTAATATTCATAGGTTGGCTATAATGACTTGTTTAATTTTTATTAAATCATTCCATATGCCTTTGGAAAACAATTAATATACTCAAATAGGGTTTCTGCAGAATTCTAAAGGGAAGAAATTGTACATGGGGGCAACTGGTGGACATAATCTGAGCTTTGAAATTGGCATCTGTGAAATGAGATTCTCTCCTTTGAGCTTACTTAAAAAACTAACTTGTAAGAGTGTCAGATTACTAGAATGCACTCTAGTATGCTGACTGTAGGGACTCCTCCCTCTACTCCTGGATTTAGTAGAGGTCAGCTACACAATCAGAAGTAAGAGAGATTATGATTTAGTCAAGGGGAAAAGAGAGATGGTAATTAAAATGCTACTCAAAGTACAGAGTGATAGTATTTGGAAATTAAAAACTATCCTGCTTTCAAAGTTAAGTTTTAGCTGGATAAAAGCAGCAGAAGAAACAAACTAGGAAACAAATCACTGGCAGCAAAGTCCTTAATTTCAAGTGAAATAAAGAAAATAAAATAATTAATTTGGAAGATTCAACAGAACATGTCAACCTTTTCAAAGGATGGTATCGCCTAAGAATATTAAAGAGGAGCAGGAAGGAAAATGAGGATAGTTGATGACTGTAGCATGGAGCATATAGATGAGTTTATTTATCAGGTTTCTTTTAGTTTCAGTTGTTAGAAAGTAACATCAAACAATCATAGGCAAAAAAATATTTTTTTAAGTAGTAAGAGAGAAAATGAGGTGGCAATAGTTTATTGACTCATGAAGTTGAAAAGACCAAGTTTCAGGAATGGTTGAATTCACTGCCTGAAAGTCGTCAATGGAGCAAAATCTATTCTCTCCATTAGTAATCTTTGCTTTGCTCTTCTTGCATAAATTTAGGTCAACAACTATCCCCGTGCTAGTCCAAAGCAGCTTCCATATTATATCCTGCCAGTTTCAAGCTTAATAGAGGCGATTTCTCTTTCCTAGTAACTAAAAATAAAATAATCCCAGGTCATAGTTTAATTCGCATGATTTAGACCATTTACCCACCCATTAATCAATCATTAGAGTCAAGGAAATGGATTATAGTACTTGTCCATGCCTGGGTCAATGCCCACTGCTAGAGCTGAGTACATAGGGGAAGAATGGAAAATTGAGGATGGGTGGACATAAATCTGTATAACTACATGGACCACCTGGAGAAAGATAGATTCCCCACTCGTAGAGTTGCCCATATTTAGCAGATAAAAATACAGGATTCTCATTTAAATTTGAATTTTAGATAAACATTGAATAAGATTTTAGTATTAGGTACATCCCATGTGATATTTGGGACATACCTATATTTTAAAAAGTGTTGTTTATATGGATTTCAAATTTAACAGAATATACTGTATTTTGTCTGACAACTCTGCCCACATGCAGACATTTTAGTGATTTATTCAAGAAACAGTTGGAATGGGGGGCGCCTGGGTGGCTTAGTCGGTTAAGCGTCCGACTTTCGCTTAGGTCATGATCTCACGGTTCGTGGGTTCAAGCCCCACGTCGGGCTCTGTGCTGACTGCCAGCTCAGAGCCTGGAGCCTGTTTCAGTCTGTGACTCCCTCTCTCTCTGACCCTCCCCTGCTCATGCTGTCTCTCTCTCTCTCTCCTAGAATAAATAAAATGTTAAAAAAAAATTAAAAAAAAAAAAAGAAAGAAACAGTTGGAATGGGCTAGGCAATCAACAATGATGAGAGTCCCCTACCAAGGGAATGAAGGACTATACCTTTCATGAGAATGCAGAAGTGATCTCCAGGCAAATAGGTTATGATAATAACAAGGGAAATGAAACACAAATCTTCATTAATACAAACAAAAATAGAATAAAAGAGACCACTAGAAGATTGTTACTAGGGAATGTAGGAAGAGATGGATCTGAAAGGGAGAATTCAGCAACGTGGGTTACCTGTATAACATCTGTTTCCCTTTCTATTTCAAGGCCTTCCCCCTTCATCTTCAGTGAAGGCCAGCCTTAGTTACAGGGGTTGATTTCTGACTGGACTAAGACTTATGTGGGGTTCTGTTCTTCTTATCTGTGAATGATTTTTACATGGGTATGTGACTCCATTCTGGCCACTCAAATGTCCTGAGCTTCTAGGAAAGACTTTTGCCTACTCCTAAGAAAGATGTGCATGAAGATACAATTTGTTGTACTGGCTATGATGCTGGAATTGGTGCTGCCATTTTGAAATAATAAAAGAAGCTAATCTGGAGAATGACAAGAATGTCACCAAGAATGACAGAATATGAAAAGATGGAAAGTGCCTCCTTGATTATCTATCAATAAACTAATTATAACTCAGGAATCCTCTGACATCTGGGCCTCTTGTAAGGCAAACAAATATGCTTTCTGATTGCTTAAAACACTTTAACGTTTTATTTGCAGCTGAAAACATTTTAACGGACATACAAGAGATTCATGCTAAAAGTCACAATTTTGTATGTATTGGAGGTGACTTTTCTGTTTGGTTGGTTTGCTAATGGTCATAAACTAAAATTATGAAAATGTTATTTTTTTCACATAAAAGGTAAGACGTTTTCCATTAAAAAAGATGCTCTATGCTCTCCCTTAAAGTAGTCAGTGAAAACAAAAGCAGACATATACTTTTAGAATTAGAACTTTTGGGGAAAAGAAATCACGGAAACTAATATTCATTCAATCGTAATGTCTTTTTATTTTTTTTAAAGCAACAGTTACTTAATGAAACTGCAGAATTGACATCATAAATTGGCATGAATCTAGTTCTTTGAACTATCATTATGGAATTTCCCAGTTGGTGAAGGATTCAGCTGCTTTTCACAAAAATATTTTATATCTTGGTGGAATTTGTCCCCATATATAGAGATGCTGTTAGCGTATCTTTTTAGGAATTATAAAAATATAATTTTTTAAAAGATGTCAATGGGAAAGTCACTGTTGGATGATATAAACAGGTCAACACAATTTAATTCCTCTCTGCTTTTGATGTTAACGTATGACATTTGTTGAATTTTACTCCTATTTTTAGCTCTGATCTTAGGATCTCCACCTACTATTGGAAAATCCAGCTTGTGGCATCCCAGGCACTTCATTTTTACAACCATATTCTGTTCATGAAGCATGTTAAATTTATACATACAGACTCATTCTATGTTTATGGTTACTGTGAAACATTTTCTTCCTCATTTTCTGAAGTAGATGCACTATAAAGAAAGCTGGGACATTTTGGTAAAGTGAACCTTACTTTCTCATCCACTTATCCACATAAAAATTGACTGGCATTCCCAAATGGAACAGGGAACATGTGGGATTGACACAATAAAATCATTGTCAGTGTCCTATCTCTTAGGACTCGATTCAGTTACATATAAAAGAAAACTCAGACTTGGCCTAAGCATGATGGAAGGTCTGTCCCCCATGTGCAATAAAGGCTGGTGCTAGGCAGTCCAGGGCTGGGATGCCAGCTCTGTAGTCACTGTGGGCTCAGATCTCTCAGATCTCTTTTCTGTAGCTACCCTTTCATACTAAGCACATGCCTTGAATATGCTATCTCAGAGAATGACTGACATCATGTCTACATTGCCGGAAGCAGAAAGGAATACTGAGTAAAGAACTGAAGGGTCTAATCTACTGAGGTGAATCACATTCCTTTCAGGAGCCTTGGTGGAAGCCTTTCATACCAGCCATTTTAAGCTACTGAAGTATAAGCAATATTTCTATTTCTCTCTCATTGAATGAGTCTTACCTGGAGTGTGGTCCTTTGTGCCCAGAGAGACTGGGAGTGACTTTTAGCTGGGTTCACTACCACCTCAGATAGAATTAACATTTTCCTCCTTAGGAGGAGTGAATGAATGGATATAGGATAGATGATTCTATCACAGTCTTTGTCACAGTATACTTGAGATTACTTTTTAACCCCAAATGTATTTGTATCAGATTCAGAACTTGATCAGAACTTGTACTTTTCCAGTTTTGCCTTTGTCTCGTGCCATTTTTCATAGTATAGAATTTCTTCTGGTGTTGGAGTAATTTCATCAATCTACACATAGATTTCCTGTAAATATGATTAGGTATGCAAACATGCCATATTCCATCCTGAAAATGTCTTAAGCTGAGGTGTTCATAATCAGCAAAACGAATTATAGTCTACTTTATCTCTTTGGTAAGTTCAAAGTACTGATTTAACACTAATAATCCTATCTTTAATACTAAAAATAACTATATATATTGTGCCTTAGTTGGTCACCTATGTACCCCCCCCAAATAGTGTATATCTTCAATAACATAGGCTCTGTAATAAAATTACTCTTTTTCTGAAAGTTCACATACAACAATTAGGAAGGTAGGGGGTACAAAATGGAGTAAAATCAAAATGTTCTCCAAATGTTAATTAATTCATGTCAATAACTTGGAAGGTAAGTTTTAAAAAGAGTTTGAAAAAAGGAAACTCACTCAAAGTGCTAAGAAGGATTACCTTTGATATTTCTGGGAAGCTTAAAAGGTACTCTGAGGATAGCTTCTCTGAAATGAAGGACACTGTACCTACTGCAGGGCCTTATTTATTTATTTACCTTAAAAATGCTCAGTTTTCCCACTGATTCTGTTATCACATCCACCCCCTATCTGCTGTCCAACTCAGCTACAGCCATTCAAGTCACCTTGGATGCACTTACTTAAGAGGATGTCAGCAGAGTGCCACCCCAGGCCCAATTTGCTACTCCCAATGCAAAATGTAACTCTGCTCTCCCTTCCAGAACTATTGCCTTCTCTGTGATTCCTCTCAGCCCTTTTCACAGTAAACAGATCTGATGGTAGTTGGGAGTGTGGACATGATGAGCATGATACTCACCTTTAATTTTTCCTGTTCCTGTATTTCATGGGGCACAGAAATAATGGTAGAATTAGACACAGAAGCATCTTAAATTTTGTCAAATCATGTGTCAGCTTTTAAACTCAGCAGCTTTCTAAAGGTGTAAGCTATTACTGACAGGCATGTTCTAATACCTTGACTAGATCTGCTTAAACTAGAGATTGTGTGATTCCAGCCTATATAATGTTTTGTGATTACATGATACAAACCCAGCTCCATTCTCAATATAAATCCAGTATGACTGTACGGTTCCCAGAGTTGATACCTAAAGATGTGCCAAATGGGTCTTTAGCTTCTTGGGGTCTGCCACGTGAGGGTACTCAATAAATACGCATTGAGTGAAAATCAGCGCCATCTGTAAGTAGACTGTTTCCAATTTTGTATTAGATTTTTTAATCTACCAAATAAGCTTGTCTCTTTGGGGTACATCTTAATTTCCCTGCAGGTAAACATTCTAGATCCCTTTCTCCTTGTACCAATGTTATGCTTTTCAGAAAATATTGTTACCCTCATTCTTTTTAAAGTTATTAGCAGTTCAGATTTCCTTTCACGAATTCTAGACTTTTTTTCTTACCACTATTTTTAAAACAACTATAACTATGTGATTTGTTATATATAAAATGTAGAAAGCTTTAAAAGATGTAGGAGACTTCTCTTAATGGGAAATAATCATCATGAGCAGCAGCAGCATCAAAATAGTAATAACAGTGAATAGTATTTGTTGAGCACTTATGTCTAAGCACTGTACACAGGTTTTGTTTTTTCTTTTTTTTTACTATAATTGTCTCTTCACAGCAAATCTTCAAATTAAGTATTCCCATT
This sequence comes from Proteles cristata cristata, assembly GCA_017311185.1. Classification (NCBI taxonomy): domain Eukaryota; kingdom Metazoa; phylum Chordata; class Mammalia; order Carnivora; family Hyaenidae; genus Proteles; species Proteles cristata. The sequence goes on from JAESUZ010003084.1 coordinate 412,332, forward strand.
TTACAGATGAGGAAAGTGAGGTGTTGAGAGGTTAGGCATCTTAACTAAATTCACATTGCTAGGATGTGATACTGCCAGGATTTGGAGCCAGGTATGTCTGATTGTGAAGTCCATGACAATTACATTACAAAGTGGACATACTGGGAAAATTTCATCATGAAAGAAGATATTTCATAGCCTCAGATTCATCTGTAATTAATACTGATATATTTAGATAAAAAATGCCAGAAGTTATTCTGCTGTCTTTCTTTGAAACGTTTTACAGTACACACTTTAGGAATCATAGAGCACTGTACAGCACAGGGAGAAATAGGGACGGGAGTATTCTTGACTGAATCAAGGCAATGGTTAAAAGAAAAAGGCTTCCTTCTTCCTTTCCAGATTCCTCATGCAATGGAAAAAGAGATTCTCTTCTCTTACCAGAAAACCACCTATTTAGAGAGGGATTCAAAGGCCAAACCAAAGGTGTATGAGAGCAGAATTAACTGTCCTTCTGAAATAAATATTCAGCCTTCTCCATTCATGCATCAGACTTAATGGTATGATGACATTGCTACTATATTTGCATTGGACACTGTCACTGGTAGTTCTGCCAAAAAGAGCCATTTTTAGAACTGGGAGCTCATGTGTGAGTTTCCTATTTGTACACTAGCTATCACAACCTTTCACTTTCTCAAGTGTGTGAAGGGCTTGAGGTTGAATTAGGTAAAGCTGTTTGCAGGTGTAGTCGCTTGCCCTCAATGTGGGTTACAGTTCTTAAAAACAACTTTTGAGGAAAACTTTCTGTTTGATGTGGATGGCGGTGAGAGCTATTTATGTATTGTGGAGTCGGTGCGATTCCCCGATGAGAAGAAAATTCCCAACTGATGATCTAGCATTTGGGCTTGGGTCAAAGTGAATTACAGTATGGCTTTCAAACCTCAGTAGTCCCTTGCCCATCCTTGCGAAGTAGGGTGCTCGTGTTTCTGTGTGTTTTTTAATAGTGGAAAGGGGGTGAGTAAAATCTGTACCTCTACCACTTCTAATCCCATGTGGCTAGGGCTTGGTCATCAATCTTCCCGGCCAAGAGACACCTTTTTTTTTCCCCTTCAACTTTACTAAAACCACAAAGGTGGAGAGGAAAATGCCTATTTGTTAATGTCAGACAGCGATTCAAATGGCTTACAGGCTCCAATGAAGCATGAAGTAAGCCTCCCATGACTCAGAACTGGTTCTGTCAAACTTGTTTTTAGATATGGAGTTGTTATAGACATCAAGGCAGTTTGCAAAATAAAATCCTTTCAAGCTTATATATATTTGAAATGGAAATGAATCTACTTTCAGTTTTGTACCAGCAGTTTTGAATAGTATCTTTTATTTTAGCATCCAGATGATAAATTTTATTTTTCATTTCACAAAAACATTTTTCCTCACAAAAAATATGGTAATTTCAAAGCAGATAAGCAAGATAGTTAGAACCTGAGAATGCCTTTCTCATTCTCTTTCTAGATAGATAAATAGATGTACCTGGATAGTTGTGTGTATATGAGAAAAAGATGATGTCCTTTTGGAAAGTAAAAAAAAAAAAAAATTAAATTCCTTCAACTGTATTAAATAAAATAAATTATCCTTTTATTTTTCTTTGGACGTAGGTATTTTCTGATTGACTTCTTAGTTTGGTGTCTCACAGATTCAGATATATAGCTGTTGAAATGACCTGCTATCCTGATGGTGACCAATACAAATGTGGAGACCAGTAGTGTTTCACTAGCAGCATTCACTACAAAACCACACACCTAAGAAATACAGTAATATATCATGACTAATAGTCGTAGCACCAGATACTCTTGTGTTGCCATACTCTAATTTCGTTTTTAAGCTTAGGCTACTGGTAAAAGAAGTGATTTAAATTTATATGATACAAATTCCATCCCCCACCCTCCCCCAGAATTATAGTAATTTAATTTAACCACTCTAAACTTACCAACACGTGATTTTTTAATTTATAATAACTACTTGGCAACTGCTCTGTCTGTATCCCCACTTTCTTTGCTCTGCACAGCGGATTCAGCTAGAGGAGAACTAAACCACACACTCTTCTCCTCCCAGAACACTCAGTGTGGCATGGCGCTCTTTACCCTCATTGTTGCTAGTCCATATTGAATCAGCACAGTCTGTGTGATCGTATGCATTGTACATTATGTAAAGAACAAACTGTAAAGCAGCATCTCAGTTACTGGAGTATAATGACCCCCTAGACAGATTCTTTTTTTCTAAAAAGCTGTTAGAAGTCCATCGGGGAAGCTGAAATGCCTGAGTTCCTTTTGTTTCTTAATAGAGTCGGATCTGGAAGGCCTTGACGATGTAGATACTATTTCCAGCAGCATCGACCAGCAGCTGAAGGAAGCAGTGAGGCACCGCAGACACGCGGGAGAAAACGATTACAACATCGAGGTGCTGCTGGGGGTGGACGACTCCGTGGTCCGCTTCCATGGCAAAGAGCACGTCCAAAACTACCTCCTCACCCTCATGAACATTGTGAGTAGCGAGTCCTCTCTGAGGTTTTTTGATGTTTAAATTCACTCTGTGTCTTTTGGAAGCCTATGTGAGGACTCCCAGGACCGCGCCCCACATCCTGAATGTGTACCTAACTGCATTAGATTCAGATCTTGCTCTCTGCATTTCACATACAAGAATGCAAAAATGAAGGAAGCATGAAACGAAATCTATTGGGTGATCGGCTAGTTTTCCATTGTCATCAAGGGCACATCATAAATTTAAAATGTTGTAATAAGATGGAACTTTACCGTGAATTGTGATTCTCGTTTTGTTTTGAGGATAATCAAAACTCTCATGACTTTGTCCACCTGCCTTGATCTGGGCCACAAAGGATGAAATAGCATCGTTTTGTATCCCAGGGTGACAAAGAATGATTTAGGCCTCATACCTGTGTGGATTCTTGTTGCTAGAGCTTTTGAATAAGAGTGATATTTTTCAACGTTATACAACCGAAGGTAATCTATGTATAGAGCATGGTTAACCTTTGGAGCCCTGCTGCACTGCAATAATAAAGAGCTCTTTAAATTTTTCCTTTATTTCTCCTTTATGAGCCTTAATCATAATGCAGAGGAAATTTAGTCTACATCCTAACACTGGGATTCTCTTTTTCCTTGTGAATTGGCAGAGAGCAATTGAGGAGAAATAGTATATAAACCACCTACCTCTAAAAGATAATTGATATAGTAGTATGCTCCATTTTATATACTTTACCTCCTAGAATTATGAAATATACATTTACTGATCTAGAAAATTTATTCTCTAAGTTTATTCTCTCTTTTTAAGCTTTGGCTTTATTTAATTTCTTTAGTTATCTATATTGTTTACCTTCTTCTTTCCATGCTTCAGATTAGATTTCAAATTATGATAATGGAGAATAATTATTAATTTTATTAATCATTATTTTATTTCTACTAACATTTAAGCCTATATGTTAAATATATTGTTGTTCATTGAGATACTAGTTTATAAAAAATATATATACCATGTGCCTGGTAAGATGGAAAGGCAGCATAGAAATTATTTTTTTTTTTTAATTTTTTTTTTAATGTTTTATTTATTTTTAGGAGAGAGAGAGAGACAGCGTGAGCAGGGGAGGGTCAGAGAGAGGGGGAGTCACAGACTGAAACAGGCTCCAGGTTCTGAGCTGGCAGTCAGCACAGAGCCCGACGCGGGGCTCGAACCCACGAACCGCGAGATCATGACCTAAGCGAAAGTCGGACGCTTAACCGACTAAGCCACCCAGGCGCCCCATCATAGAAATTATTTTTGTTTGCTCATTGGCACTACTTGCTGTTATGAAGACTGAACATCACACAGAAAACAAATTATTAGCTTTGACAATAGTTGTGCATGGAGGATTGTTATTTGTAAATTACATGAATGTCTTCACCTATTAACTTTTTGTAGACTTTCTAGTGATGAAACTGTGGGCATGCTGTTTAGGCTCTCTGTTCCTGCTTCAGTCTCTCCATCAATATAAGAAAAATAATAGGACTTACCTAACAAGACATGTTGAGAGGATTAAATGCGTAAAAACAAGTCACTTTGTTTAGTGCTTTGTTTAGTGCTGTGTACACATGTAGAAGGAAACAATCATGTTTTAGTTTTTCACATGAACTTATTTCCAAAATTATGTAAAATTTAAAAACCCTTAGAAGATGGTGTTCAGTTACATCATTCACTGTGCCCTGGGATGCCTTGTCCTACCAGCAGGGATAGCAGTCAGTCCTTATGGACTTATTAGGCTCCCTCCAGGTACTCAGAACTATACACGGAGTCATGCGGCAGAGATTTGATATGGTCTGTCCTCACAGAACTTATAATTTAGTCGAGAAGCAAAGAGAAAAAGCATAGGGGCTTTTTTTTTTTAAGTTAAGCAATAAAACATGCTATTATTAAGAGTTATATTATGGGTGCTCTACTATAAATTGCTATAAGACTTTGGAGAAGGCAGCTGTGACAACAGTCATCCAAGTCATGAAGGAGTGAAAGTGTTAAATTAGGACTTCAGAGGCAGGAGCTTTCATTCTAGTTCTGTTACCCGTTGGCTCGGTGGCCTTAGTCAAATCACATCCCTTCCTGGGATTTCATTTATGTGTTTATAAAATCGAAAGTCTCAATAAGATGTTCATTAATTCTGGTAATTCATCAGGAAGTTGGGAGTTAAACTGGGTATTTAGGGATTTGTTTTTATATGGTTGGGTTTTTTTTTTAATTTTTTAATGTTTTATTTATTTTTGAGAGAGAGAGAGATAGCATGAGCAGCCAAGGGTCAGAGAGAGAGAGGGAGATATAGAACCTGAAGACAGGTGCCAGGCTCTGAGCTAGCTGTCAGCACAGAGCCAGATTCAGAGCTCAAACCCACGAACTGTGAGATCATGACCTGAGCCAAAGTCGGACACTTAACCGACTGAGCCACCCAGGCACCCCCTCCCCCCCTTTTTTTTTTGCTTTGTTTACTTTTGTTTTTTGAAGAGCCCATGAAAACATAAAGGACTTCCAGGTAGAATCTTTTTACAAGAAAGTAGAAATGGATAAAGTTTATGTGTCAGAGAGCAATTCTAATTTGAAAGATATCAAAGAATAAAACAAAGTGCAACATTTTTGGTTTAATAACAGTACAAAGGGCTGCTTTATTTTTAATACCATTAGAAAGGTTAGATAATAGACTGAGTCTTTGTCTCAAATTCCAGAAATTATTCTAAAGTCAATAGTCCATCAGAGAATGGAACTACAGTAGAGACAATAATTTTTAAAACTGCAGAAGTGCATTGCATCTGAAATCATTGATGTAGGAAGGGGTTTGGCAGAGACAATAATAACACTCCTCCTTTTCCTTTCCCAAGTTCATAACCAGCTGAAAGTTAAACATGGTCACGAGACAGACAGAAAATTGTTTTATTATTGATGCAAGCTGAATTGCACATAACTTAAGTGTATAGCCACAAAGATTTTCCTTATTCTAAATCAACAATTCTCAGCAGAGGGCGCTTTGTCCCAGCCTCTGTTTCCAGGGACATTTGGCAATCTTTAGAGGATTTTAGTTGTCACAAATGGGAGTGGGGTATTGTTAATGCCTTTAGCAGAAGAGGCCAAGGATGTTGCTAAACATCACACAAGGACAGCCCTACACAACAAAGACTTATGAAGTCTTTATGTTATATTTAGGTATATATATATATACACATACATAATGTGATCTACAATGTCAGTAGTGCTAGAGATAAATCCTGTTCTAAATTAGACAAACTTACGATTCCCATCCCTCTCCAGCTGAATAATTTCAGGTTTCCTTTATAAGAGCCAGCAGACCACTTTAAGTATGACAGACTGAAGACCGAATGTTTTCTTCTTCTTCCTAGCCCCCCACCCCCATCTCTCTGTTGTAGACTATTAGACTTTCAGATCCCAATCAATGAAAGGAACATGCTTATTACCCTCTCTCAAATTGATCAATTAGATAAGAGTTGGACAATGATATTCTAACAAAACTGCCTTATGGAAATTTAAGGTAAAAAAGTTGGTTTTCCCCCTCACCTAACAATGTTTGAATAACTATTACCTCCTGTGTTAACCATGCTTTATGACTTCCCATGGTTGTCTAAAATCATGGCTCACCAAATTTGAGGCCTACACAGACACACAGGCTTTCTACCTGTCATACAGGTTCAGACAGAAACCGTAGGAGAAAACGGAGCGAAAGAGTCTACCTCTTTGCATTGATTTGGGAAGAAATGTGTCCCTGTGGTAGAGAACATCTTTTAACATCATGTGACACCCTTGCCTTATTTGAGTGGTCAGTGAATACATTCTTCCTTCAGTTTCCTTGTTGGTCAGTTTAGTTTCCATACCAGATCCCAGATTATATTTACCATAGACAGTTTTGGAACTATTGGAGTACTTTTATGTGTCCAAGTATTTTTCTTCATGATTGTCACTTTAATTTAAACTGACCTCATTTTAAAAGAGGAGTTTGTATTTCTTATTTCATACTTTTTTATCTTAAAAAGTCCGTGGGTGGCTCAGTCAGTTGAGCGTCCAACTCATGATTTCAGCTCTGTTCATGATCTCATGAGATTGAGCTCCCCCATCAGGCTCTATGCCAAGTATGGGATTCTCTCTCTCCTCTCTCTGCTTCTCCTCCACTTGCACACATGCACTCTCTCTCTCTCAAAATAAACATTTTTTTAAAAACAGAAGTTCTTAAATTGTTAAACATTAAGCATCTGTTTAATAAAAGAATGGATAAATAAATAAATGAGTATAAATAAAGGAGATTATGAACAATCTTGGGAGGCAGAAATTCAGACTTGAGGCAAGAGGCTACAGATGACAAATGAAGGCTTTGAATCAGCTTAATGATATAATAAGTGCACATTAAAAAATCAAGTAACATTTATTGGGTGTCATTTTTTTTCAAGTTTATTTCAAGCTGAGAATTATTATTACCCCTTATCTAGAGGAAACAGGTTTCAAAATGCTAATAAAATTGAGGTAAATTTTTAAAATTATTTGAAGTGTGTCACACAGTCTCAAATAATGAGAGTGGTGGTGGTAGTCATTCAAGGAAGACAGAGTGGAGCTTCCTGGTTGGTGATTACGTCAGGGTGCTGGGAGGGCAGCCCCCTTGGAAAAGGCACAGAAGCCCCGTACCCCGCCTCTATAGGCTCCGGATGCCTCCCACATCCACTGCCCTATGCGTCTCTTCTGTCTGGCTGCTCCTGAGTTATATGTTTCATTTCAAAATCAGCAGGAGTGCCCAGGCAGCTCAGTCAGCTGAGCGTCCGACTCCCACTCGGGTCATGATCTCACAGTTCATGAGTTCAAGCCCCACGTTGGGCTCATTGCTGTCAGCCTGTCAGCACGGAGCCCACTTCGGGTCCCCTGTCTCCTTCTCTCTGCCCCTTCCCTGCTTGTGCTTTCCCAAAAATAAATAAATACTTTTAAATAAACAAATAAAAATCAGTAAATGTGGGGTACCTGAGTGGATCAGTCGATTAAGCGTCCAACTTCGGCTCTGGTCACAATCATACGGTTCGCGGTTCAAGCCCCACATCGGGCTCCCCGCTGTCGGCACAGAGCCTGTTTCAGATCTTCTTGCCCCTCTTCCCACCGCTCCCCCATGCCTGTTCTCACTCCCAAAAATACATATTAAAAGTTTTTAGAAAAATAAATAAAAATCAGTAAATGCATAGGAGGCAATAGTCTTCTAGAGGAAAGGCAAGAGAGTCTAGCACCTACAAGGTGACAGGTGACAGGCCTTGTCCCAGTAGCCACTTCTCACTGTCTGATTTCCTTACAATAAGGTAGGATATCAGTCTTGTGCTCACAAGAGTCCTAAAGAGGAAGGAGACTGCAAATACAATATGCCCGGAAATGACTAGGTGCTTCGCAGGTGGGCAGTTCACAGTCGCTTTAAAGGAACTCAGAGCTCTTCCCACAGCTTGCTCTTTCCCACAGGTCAACGAGAAAGGGAAGTAGGAAGCCCCTCATGTCATGTGAAGGAGGATACAGGTTTGCAGGTATTTACTGTGAATCGGAACCAGGCAGCGGGCTTTCCCCAAACAAAACAGCAATGTTGTGGGGAGATCTAAACAAGGAACACAGCCTGCCACCCGCAACTTGAGGCTCCTGATTTTCCCAGAATCTCAGAGCAGGAGACACTGAAGGATTTGCTCCTGGTGATATGTGGAGGCTGGAATGGAGCCCCATTTCAGTCCCCAGTCTTAGGAACCCTGATGGCTTTTCCCCCCGATGTGCCTGCGCCAGTATCAGGAGGCGGAGGGAGCCAAACCTCTCTGAGTTGGTTTCCTCGTCAGGAGTAACTGGGAGTGGGGGCAGGCACAGAGTTCTGCTTTCTTCCTTGGACCATGCAAAGCAAAAGCCTTATAACACCGGGGTTGGCACAGCAAAACCTGTTGCCAACCGGGGTGCACACAATGACCAATTATATCAGGGGAAGGGCAGAAGAAAAAACTCTACCTGAGTGTTTAGGGCCAGGAAGGGTCTCGGGAAAAGAAAGCAACTGCCATGCTCTGAGAACGCTCAAGCAACTCTGTGGAGAGGCTCTTGTGAAGAAAACCTGAGCCCCCCGCCCACACCAGCCACCCCCCTCCCCAGCCAACAGCCAGCATCACTGTGCCAGCTGCGTAAGGAAACCACCTCAGAAGTGGAATCCTTCCCCCTTTCTGCCCCATCAAGCCTTCGCGTGAGTAGCCCCAGCTGATAGCTCACTTGCTTAATGACCAAAACCAAGCTAGAACCAACCACTCAGCCAAGTCGCTCCCAAATTCCTGACCCATGGAAACTGTGAGACAATAAATTATCACTGTTGCTTTAAAAGAGAAGGAGAAGGAGAGGCTGGAGGAGGAAGAGGAGGAGGAAGAGGAGGAAGAGGAGGGAGGGGAGAAGACAGGGTTATTTTGAGGAGAAACTTATTTAGAAAATTCAAACTATATTTAATATTTGTTTTACCTCAGACTACTCATAGTCTAAATGTAATCAAGAAAACACTTGAAACAGTGTCTTATATGTGAAGAGTAATGTTAAACTTAAAAAAAATTTATTTGCTACCTTATTTTTCCCCTATGCTATCCTTTTCATACTGTGACTTACTTATTTTACAACTAGAAGTTTGTACCTCTTCATCCCCTTCACCTATTTTGCCCATCTCCACAACCCGTGCCCTCATTTACCTGCTATTTTAAATGTGCCACGTTAATCACCTTTTTGACAAAAATATATTTCATCTATTCCAGGGCCATGTTGCCTAATAATAGTAATGGTTTTGTTGTATATGAGTGTGGTAAAGTTAAAAGCTAAAGTTAAGCTAAAGTTATTTGCCACATGATTATGGGAATTTGGACACAGGAAAGGTGGCACACTAAATTAGTACTTTTCCCTAGAGGGTTAAGGATCAATTGAGCAAGTCTGAACCTGCCCTGAGATGATTTTGCTATCATTCCCTGAGAGGGAGGAGGTCCATCTACCCATCCCCCTGGTTCCTCGGAATCAGTGAAGAAGGAAGTCAGTTGCCTTCCATCTTCTTTTATCTTTAACTCTTTCTTTTTCATAGATCTAGAAATTTATCCAAGCCTCATCTATAAAGAAGAAATGAATAGATATGAATATATTCTTTTTTTATTCCTAGGAGAGAGAGAGAGAGAGACAGCATGAGCAGGGGAAGGTCAGAGAGAGAGGGAGATGCAGACTCTGAAATAGGCTCCAGGCTCTGAGCTGGCCGTCAGCACAGAGCCTGACGCGGGGCTCGAACCCATGAACTGCGAGTTCATGACCCAAGCGAAAGTCGGACGCTCAACCGACTAAGCCACCCAGGCGCCCCAGATATGAATATTATTCTTAAACAGAATGACTAATAACTGTTCCTAGATTCTTGGCAAAGTTTTTATGTTTCATGCAAGATACATGTGATATGTTTTAAGCCTTTGCTAGATCGGATCTCATATCATATCTTGTTATGTTACGATAGTTTAGTTTTGCTATTTTGTAGTCTGACTGACTTGCTAGGAAAGTGATTCTCAGCTCTGGGGCATGTCTTATTATAGAAATATATTGATCTCATTCCCTACTATGTACAAGCCCTTTTTAGGCTTAGGAAATGTCCCAATGAACAAAATAGAAAATTCTCTGCCCTCTTAGAACTTGGAAGAGGAGACAGGTGATAATCAAATGAAGAAATAAATATGTAAGTTTAGGTAGTAATAACTGCTGAGAAGGAAAATAAATAATATTGAAGAGATACTGTCAAGGAGAGAAGACAGGTGGGGAATATTTGGGGTAGGAGATTAGAAAAAGCATCTCTGAGATATTATGTGGGCAGAGATTTAGAAATTCTGTGAGGAAGAGAGCTGGAAAGAGTGATCCAGTCAAACAGGTCATTAGTTGCAAAAGTGAGTCAAGAATGAGCTTCTGAATCAGGAGTGTTTGGGATACAGGCCTAAAAGTTAATGTTTTCTGAACCAAATGGGTAATTTTGATGAAAACTCCTAGTTAAAAAATCACTAGTAGGACAATAAAAGCAGAGAATTGAGGGGAGAGATTGGGAAGAAATCTTTGAAAATAAAGAAATAAAAATGAAATTTCTTAGAGTAAAAATATAAGTAATTGGACTGTCTTGGAAAATTTTCCAGCAATTTTCTTTGTATTTTATATTCAAGTCCTATTGCCAAAAATCTGTTATCATGTGAGTAACCATGAACTTTGCTTTATCGAACTCTGAGTATTCTAGGCAGGTAACAAATTTTTCTTGATCTGAAGATATCGTTATTGTTTTTTTAAATCTTTTGACTCTTGCTAATTTCTACTTCATGTACTTTAGTTCCCTTATACTGTTTCTTTTTTAAAAAAATATTTAAATTCTAGTTAGTTAATATACAGTGTGATATTAGTCTCCGGTGTACAGTATAGTGATTCAACACTTCCATACAACACCTGGGATGGATGGTACTCATCACAAGTGCGCTCCTTAATCCCCATCACCTATTTCACTCATTCCCCCACCCACTTCCCTTCTCATAACCATCAGTTTGTTCTCTATTAAGAGTCTGTCGGCCTCTCTCTCTCCTTTTTCTTCCCTTTGCATGTTTGCTTTGTTTCTTAAATTCCACATATGAGTGAAATCATATGGTATTCATCTTTCTCTGATTCATTTATTTTGTTTAGCATGATACTCTGTAGCTCCATCCATCTCATTGCAAATGGCAAGGTTTCATTCTTTTTTATAGCTGAGTGATATTCAGTTGTGTGTGGAGATATATAGATCTTCTTTACCTTCTTTATCCATTCATCAGTTTATGGATCCTTGGGCTCTCTCCACAGTTTGGCTTTTGTTGACAGTGCTGCTATAAATATCAGGGTGCATGTATCCCTTTGAATTAGTATTTTTGAATTTGGGTAAGTACCACCAGTGAAATTGCTGGCTCTTGGGTAGTTCTATTTTTAACTTTTTGAGGAAACTCCATACTGTTTTCCAGAGTGACTGCATCAGTTTGCATTCCCACCAACAGTGTAAGAGGGCTCCCTTTCATCACACCATCTACAACACCTGTTTGTTTCTTGTGTTCTTGAGTCTAGTCATTCTGACAGGTGTGAAGTGGTATCTCACTGTAGTTTTGATTTGCATTTCTCTGTTGAGTAATGTTGAGCATCTTTTCATGTGTCTGTTGGTCATCTGTATATCTTTGGAAAAATATCTGTTCCTGTCTTCTGCCCATTTTTAATTGGATTGTTCATTTTTGGGGTGTTGAGTTTATGTTTTTTAATAAATTTTGGATATTAACCCTTTATCAGATATGTCATGTGCACATATCTTCTCCCATTCTGTAGGTTGCCTTTTAGTTTTGTTGATTGTTTCCTTTGCTGTTCAGAAGCTTTTTATTTTGATCAAGTCTCAATAGTTTATTTTTGCTTTTTTTTCCCTTGCCTCAGGAGACCTAGCTCAAAAAAAATTGCTGTGGCCAAAGTCAAAGAGGTTACTGCTTGTGTTCTCTAGAATTTTAATGGTTTCATGTCTCACACTTAGGTCTCTAACCAAGTGTGAATTTATCTTTGTGTATGGTATAAGAAAGTTGTTCAGTTTCATTCTTTTGCATTTAGCTATCCAGTTTTTCCAGGACCATTTGAAGAGACATTCTTTTTCCCGTTGGATTTTCTTTCTTGCTTTGTAGAAGATTAATTGACCATAGAGTTGTGTATTAATCTGAGTTTTCTGTTCCATTGATCTATGTATGTATTTTTGTGCCAGTACCATACTGCTTTGGTCACTACAGCTTTGCAAATAACTTGAAGTCTGGAATTGTGATGCCTGCAGCTTTGCTTTTCATTTTCAAGATGACTTTGGTTATTTGAGGTCTTTTGTGGTTTCACACAAGTTTTAGGACTGCTTTTTCTAGCTCTGTGAAAAATGCTATTGGTATTAATATAGTGATTACACTAAATGTGTAGATTGCTTTGGGTAGTATAGACATTTTAATCTTCCAATCCAAGAGCATGGAATGTCTTTCCATTTCTTTGTGTCATCTTCAATTTCTTCATCAGTATTTTATAGTTTTCAAAGTACAAGTCTTTCATCTCTTTGGTCAGGTTTATTCCTAGGTGTTTTATTGGCTTTGATACAATTATAAATGGGATTAATTCCTTAGTCTCTCTTTATGCTGCTTTATTATTGCTGTATAGAAATGCAGCAGATTTCTGCATGTCAATATTGCATTTTACAACTTTATTGAATTTGTGTGTCAGGTATAGCAGTTTTTTGGTGGAGTCTTTAAGATTTTCTATATATAGTATGATGTCGTCTGCAGATAGTGAAAGTTTGAATTTTTTTCTTGCTGATTTGGATGCCTTTGTTTTTTTGTTGTCTGAATGCTGTAGCTAGGACTTTCAGTACTATATTGAATAACAATGATAAAAATGGATGTCCCCATCTTATTCTTGACCACGGAGGAAAAGCTCTCAGTTCCCCCCCACCCCCTTGGGGATAATGTTAGCTGTGGCTTTTTCATATGTGGCCTTTATTATGTTGAGATATGTTTCCTCTAAACTTACTTCGTTGAGGATTTTTATCATGAATGGATGCTGTACTTTGTCAAATGCTTTTGTTGCATCTATTAAAATGATCATATGGTTCTGATCTTTCTCTTAATGATGTGCTGTATCACATTTATTGACTTGTGATATTGAACCCCCTTTGCAACCTAGAAATTAATCCCACATGAGCATGGTGAATGTTTTTCTAAAATGTATTTTTGGATTTGGTTTGCTAATATTTTATTGAGAATTTTTGCATCCACGTTCATCAGTGTTATTGGCCTATAGTTCTCTTTTTCAGTGGAATCTTTATCTAGTTTGGTATCAGTGTAATGCTGGCCTCAATAGAATGAATTTGAAAGTTTTCCTTCCTTTTATATTTATTGCAATAGTTTGAAAAGAATAGGTATTAACTCTCTAAATGTTTGCTAGAATTTGCCTGTGAAGACATCTTGCCCTGGGGACTTTTGTTTGTTGGGAGGTTTTTGATTACCGATTCAGTTTCTTTGCTGGTTATCAGTCTGATCAAGTTTTCTATTTCTTCCTGTTTCAGTTGTGGTATTATATGTTTCTAGAAATGTGTTCATTTCTTCCAGGTTGTCCGGTTTGTTGGTGTATAGTTTTTTATAATACTCTTATAATTATTTGTATTTCTGTGTTGTTGGTTGTTATTTCTCCTCTGTCATTTGTGATTTTATTTATTAGGGTCCTTTCTCTTTTCATTCTGATAAGTTTGGCTAGAGGTTTATCAATTTTATTAATTTTTTTCAAAGAACAGCTTATGGTTTCATTGAGCTGTTATGAAAAATGTTAAATTTGGAGAAGCTTGATGAAGGATGTATTGGAGTGATTTATATTATTTTTGCCCCTTTTTTAGAAGTCTGAGACTATTTCAGAGTGAAATTAAAAATAAAATAAATATAATGAAAGAATCCCTGATTTTATGTTTTCCCTTGTTTTTTATTTTTCTTTAAAAATTAAAGTGTAAAATAATCTTTTTTGGAAATTTCAGTTATGGATAGAGATAAGTACTCAAAAGAAATGGCTTATGTATTTTTGCCAATCACATGTGAGAAGATATGCAATATGTGATATAATAGTAAATGAAATCAGTATTAAAAATTATAGAACATCACTCTTAAACATCAGTTTATTAAATTATAACTTACGTGCATCAAGTTTGATGAGATTTTATTTAAAGTTACATTTTTGTTTTAGTGTAATTCTCTTTCAGGTACCTTGAGAGATTATAACAAACAAATTGCGTCTTGCCTGTTTGTCCTTCACTTTCTCAGCACCCTATTATTCAAGCCAGAAAACTCTTATCATAGAGATGTTTTTCCCTTTGAGGATGCACTTTACTAGGGGAAGTTAAGTTTATGAAAATGTATAATAAAATCTAGAAAATAATAACTGAAGCAAACAAAAAAGGCTCCCAACAAGACAAAGCAGTGTCTGACACAGAGTAAACATGCAATAAAATTTTAATTAATACAGTGTTTTAACAATATTTTAATGCTATATACCGGGTATATGGAGGTAAACACAAAAGACCTACTTCCTACTCATCCCAAGATTACAGACTTGTAGGGAAATCAAATAAATGAATAATAGGTTATGATACGAGCAATGCAGGGAACCAACAGTTTGGTTGGAAAGGGAATATGAGAGTGAGGGAGTGATAGGGATTTTACATAGCCACAATGATAAAGAAAGTCTTCGACCAAGAAGTGATGATTCAATTGAGATCTAAAATAAAAGGAAGAGCTAGCCATTGAACAATGCCCCACATTTTAGTTATTAAACAAAGCCACCGTGGTTGGAGTCTAGCTGGCAAGGAATCAGATGAAACATGAAGAAGGCGGCAAACGCCTTTCAGATCATGAGGGGAACTTGAATTCAATTTTAAGTAAATTAAGGGAAAGCCATTTTTTAAGGCCTCTTTCTGTGTTGCAAGGAATGGGTTGGAGTAGTTTGGAATGAAGGCAAACCATTTGGAACTTAATTGTAGATGTGTTTGTAAGAGATGATGGCTTACTGGACAGTGACAATCACAGTAACAAGGGAGTATTATATGGTGTGATCAATAGGATTTGCCAATGGATCAGAAGGGGGCTGAGGGAAAGGGGAGATTTACAGTTTTCTGGCTTGAACACTGATGGATGATGATAGTACCATTTATGTAGATAGGGTGGTCTCTGAAACAAACAAAAAGGTTGTCTGAAATCGAGGTTAGTAATGAAATCTTTGAAGGTATTTGAAATCATCTAGTTTCAAGTGTAGTTTTAAATGAACCATTTCATGTTGTTAAGCATGATGACTTATGCTACTACCCACTAACTTTTAGCCTTTGCTCTGTGCCTGGTCTTATGCTAAATATTTTTCATGAACTCTATAATTCTCCTAAATCCTGAAATATGTTTACTTTTAATCTTAGTTTATAAATGAGATTGAGATTCATAGAGGTTAGGTGACTATCCCAGAGTCTTACAGCTAATAGGTAGCAGAGCCAGAACGCTTGAACCCAGGTAAATCTCTCTACTTTCGGAGCCCAGGGTTCTTTCCTCCCTAAGCTTTACTGCTGTTGTTTGAAGTCCAGGCTTTTTGTATATCCCTTGCCAGATAAAACTCTGATGTCTTTCCTTTACATATTTCTGTGTCTTATTAAAATACCATTCAAGTCATTGAAATGAGAATTCAGTTAACTTGCTAGATTGAATCAAATCAATTAGCAATCTAGTTTAAGATCCTCTGTAATCGGGCAGTTAAGCAGGTTTTGTGGTTGGGAGGTGCGTTGTTTTCAATGTGCCAGAAGTGCCCAGTCACCAGCCCTTTGCTGTCTGTGACAGGTATCCTAACAATATACCAAGATCTGTGAAATGATCTGGGTCCATTGTGCCTATTAAAATTTTCAGAGTTCTGCAGAGAATTGAGTTCATGCTTTAGTCTCAGGATTTATCAAGTGAAAAGAAAACAATTCATTTAAAAGGTATATCCCAGTATGAGAAATAATCATACTTCCAAGTATCATTAATTAAGAGGAGAACTCATTTTTTTTATTCTGAAGTTGACTACTTATGCTGTACAGTGAACTAATAACATCGTTCACTGTTATACGGATGTGGCAGGCTTCCCTACTTAATATTTTTAAAAGAAAATAAATACTCCATGGAAGTACTCCAGACCTAACAAAGCATTAATAGACCTAATCAAGGGTTTGCAGATATGTGTGGTTACTGGTTAATTAATGATGATTAAATCTCTACACTACTTTTGATTTCTCAACTAATGTTTCTTAAAACACTGAACATGAGTTCACTGAACAAGGCAGATTTATGTGGGGAGTATATGTGTTTAGGCAACCTAAGCAAATCATGAAACAGTTTTCTGTTTCGAGTCATTATGTTTAATCCATTTCTTACATTAGAATAAATATCAATCCTCTAGACATTGATTCACCCAGCATACAGGCCAAGTCCTGTTTGCTTCTATAAATTTGCTGCAAATTTATAAATTTGCAGAAATTTATAAAACTTAGCTCCTTTACACAAGGTGCTAATTCTAGCAGGCACATGAAATCAACAAATAATAATAAAATGTGATAGTTTCTTAAAAAGATTCAGTCACACATTACTGTATAAACATTAATTGAAAAGAAGGGGATGTGGTTTGGCAAATAATGCCAGTGGCAGATGGAGTCTTCATAGAGGAGATGGCATTTGAGTTGGACTTTAGGAATGAATTGGCATGCCCCTGCTAGAAAAAGAGAAGTGGGGAACAAACTGTAAAAAAAAATACTCAAAGTGGTAGTTCATGGTGTCTTCAGAGCCACTGGAGGCTGTCTCCAGATCAAACTGAAGAATATTAGGGAAGGTGGCAGAAAATGAGGCTGGATGGGGAAGCTGGGGTTACCTTTAGAAAAGGGTATATGCCATTCTAAGGCATTTGAATTTCAACTTGCTAATGAAGAGTCAGAGGGTTTTAAAGAAGATTAGTGACTTTATCAGTCTGTGCTTTATGAAGAGAATCTGGTTGCATTAGAATGATTTGAAAGAAGAGTCTCAGTTGGATGCTGTGTTGTGAACAAACACACAGTATCCATAATTAGGAAACAGCCCAAACCCTTTGTGGTTTATAGTGCATAACCCAGCCTCAACAAACTGTTTTCATTTCCCCAATGTGTATTGATCATACCAAGTCACAGAGACAGAGTGAAAGAAACACAAGTCAGTTCAGCCATCCCTTATATAAACATGCATAACTTCCCTGGAATATGCTGGTTTGTTGTTCTAGAAGACAGTCCCAACATCACAGGTTAAATTAACATAACAACAGGACCACCCAACAGTATTGCTGCTTCAGAGGTTCCTTTGATTTTTACTGAAACATTTCAGCTCCCTCTTTCCCCTTCCCCTTTGATTCTGAAGCTCCAAATTTCCTTCTTGACATTCGCTTATTTTTCCTTTGTCATGCTGCAGATATTAGACTGACCTTATCCTTCCCAGATTTATAGCAATATTTATTTTCTCCCAGAGTCCTAAAACACAGAAAAGTTTTTTAGCTTGTTGAGGGAACCTTCTTTTTCATTCTTGAAGAAATGGAATGAGTTCTACCTGAGTGTTTGGTATGCTTTCACTAAAGGTGGGAAGAGTTTTTAAGTCCTTGAATTGACTATTCTTGGTCCACCCAAAGCTTCTTTGAGGCTTAAAGGAGGTAAATGGATAATTAACATAAAAGGACAAGCTCATGCTTATTAAAAACAACCATCTTACCCTTATAATTGGCCCTTTCAGAGAACTATGGAAATGGGCCCAAATCACTCAAATGCAAACATTTGCAAAAGTTTTAACAGGTTATTGCAACAGTTCAACCGAGTAGGGTGGATACTAAGTGGCTGATGGTGGATGGAAAAGGTAGACTTGAGAAATGTCTACAGGACTGGGTAATAGATTGACTGTAGTATTTGCAGAAGAGAATGGAGTCAAGGATGGTTCAGTCTTCAACTCTGTAGAATATTGAGAAAAGAACAGGCTTTGGGGAGAAGATGAGTATGCTTTGATATATATATATAGGTATCTTCCCACTAGATGGGTCTGTTACTAGGGTTGAGCAGATGGCTCTGGAGCATGAGAGAGATGAATCAGTGTTACAGATATAAACATTTGGAGTTCATCAGCCTCTAGGCATTGATTGAAGAAACATCAGTGGATGAATATTGAAGGAAGGGCACGTGAGCAGGTATGAGAGTTGGAGACAAAACTTTGAGGCATGCTGACACATGTGAGCTAGGCAAAGAAAAGGGAGCTGATATCAGTAAAGAAACAGAACAATATCATTGAAGAGTGTGGTGCTAACTAGTGCTAAATGCTGTTGAGTGCTGTAGATGGGTTATTTTTTCATAATGGGTGGGAATTGAGAATCTTAATAAAAGAGGAAAAGGAACTTCAAGAAAGGGACAGATTGAATATGGGCAATAGAGTTGATTTTTTGGAGCAGGTGTCTTGGGGCAGAAGAATCTAGAGATTTAGCACTTTCACTGTGTAGCATTTTCACTGTGACAGAAAGCAAAAGGCAAGCAAGGTAGTTGGGAAAAAAGAATAGGCATCAGCATCACGTAGACTTATCTGAATCTTAGTTGTGCTAACTTTTTGGGGTATAAATCCTATAACTTCTGTGGGTCTCAGTCTCTTTCTAAAATAGTGATGAAGAGGGGCGCCTGGGTGGCTTAGTCGGTTAAGCGTCCGACTTTCACTTGGGTCATGATCTCGCGGTTCATGGGTTCGAACCCCGTGTCGGGCTCTGTGCTGACTGCCAGCTCAGAGCCTGGAGCCTGTTTCAGTCTGTGACTCCCTCTCTCTCTGGCCCTCCCTTGCTCACGCTGTCTCTCTCTCTCTCTCTTAGAAATAAATAAAAAAATAATAAAATAAAATAAAATAAAATAGTGATGAAGATGTCTCTTTTGCAGTAGTGACAAAGATGTTTGAGCTTTTGTGATAATATGGGTGGAGCTTTGTGCACTTGCTCTTCATATGTACCCTTTCATCCATGGGTCTCCCTGCTCTGACTGTTCAGTCTTAAGTAGCTTCGTCCTCTCCCTCTAGTCCTCTAACTCATCATTCAGATTTATGTTCTTCAGAGCACCTATTCCTATCTGGTATGACCTTGTCTACATGTATTTTTTTTATTTATTGATTTTTGTCCATGTATATAGACTATTATACCTGTTAGAACATATTCACAGAAAAGAACAGAGACAAACTCCGTTACTATTCAGTTTCCCACCCCATGGATAATAAGGCAAGTGGTAACTGTTCAGTAAATATTTGATAACTCTGTTAATAAAAAAGTTATTATTAGTCTGAGATGGAAGTTATAAAAGAAGAGTTGGCAGGTTGGAAATCAGCTACCTTCCCTGAGTAAAAGGAATATAGTGTATGGGATGAGAATCCAAGTAGGAATGTGTTTGGAATTTTAAGCTTTACAAGAGATTAGTTGTGGATAGAATACTATTTCTTCCCAGTTCTTTTCAAAAAAAATTTTTTTAATGTTTATTTAGTTTTGAGAGAGAGACAGAGTGTGAGCTTGGCAGAGGCAGAAAGGGAAGGAGACACAGAATCTGAAGAGGCTCCAGGCTCTGAGCTGTCACCACAGAGCCCCATGTGGGGCTTGAATCACAAACCATGACATCACGATCTGAGCCGAAGTTGGATGCTCAACTGACTGAGCCACCTGGGCACCCCTTCCCAGTTCTTTTCAGAATACTTTTATGTCCAGCCCAAATTACCCAAGCTATCTTGTCATTACTTCAGTTTGCCCTCAGTGAACCAAGTCTCCATTTCTTTTTAAAAATCATACTTAGGTCTCATTTATTTTCCTCTATATGAATAATAGTGTTAATGATAGCTAACAGTTTTTTGTTTTTACTTTTGCAAGAGCCACCACTCTTAAGCACTGTCCATCTCTGAGCTCATTTATTCCTCTCAATAATCCTATAAGGGCAGTACTATAATTATCCCATTTTACAGATGAGAAAAACTGAAGCACAAGGACAAATAACATGCCCAAGGTCACATAGCTAAAGTCAAACCCAGGCAGTCTGGCTGCAGAGCCCACCCTCTTAACCACTCAGCTATACTGTCTGTCTCTCCCACCTAATCCACCCATCTGAAAGAAAAATGAGTGTTGCTTTGTTGAAGCCAGACACAGCTGTTCATCAGCTAGTCAGACAAAGCAGGTCAGATTGTCCTGCCAGGGAAATGTCCTGGGAGAAATTGTCCTGTCCGGGAACAAACCTGGAAGGAATTTTCCTTTCAAGGAAAAGAATACTTGAGTTGATTTTACCTTTTTTTCACCCCCTCACATCATTGGCAACCCCTTCTCATTTAAGGTCATCTGAAAATGGAATTAATGTTCCATTGACCCCTTCTTTCAGGTAGTTTAATAAAAACTCTGGGCCCAACTGTGAATGCCTCAGAGAAACTCTACACACACTCTAGCAGATTGGTTCACGTGGTAAAAGGATATTTCAGTTTGCATATATTTGCATTACCTCGTGTCAAATATGTGACTTCTTATAATATTTATGCTTAATGCCTTTCTTACAACCTCAAAGACTGGTCATAAATTTCAGCTCTATCTTTTCTTTCCTCATTCACTTTTTCCAGTGATCTGTTCTAATACCTCTTTATTTTCCCCGGTATTTTTTAGAATACCATTATATTGATCATCAAGAAATCTTTATTTATAATAAGTTCAGAGCTCAATTCCTTATTTCCTCAAAATCTACATGGAGGAAGATTATGAAAAGGAAGTCAAGTTATTAAGACCTCTTTCTCAGTATGCTAATACACCAGGTTCTTAAATTCAGGGCTAGCAAATCACTATTGATTATTCTAAATCCATCAGGTTTATGCATAGGGATAGACCTGTGGTTTAGAGGTCTGTGGAAGTCTAGCAATATGGTGAAATCCACTGACTCTGGAGTCAGACTGTCTAGGCTTTCATCCTTTGCTGTGTCTGTTAACTGTGTGACCTTGGGCAAGTTACTTCTCTGGGCTTCAACTTCTTAGATCCAAAATGGAGATAAAAAGATCTCTGAAGTTGTTGCAAGGATTATATGAATTCATATAAAGTATTGAAAGCAGTGTCTGGAATCTGGAAAGCTCTATATAATATTAACTGCTGTTTTTGTTTGTTTTTGATGTTGCTTTTAGGGGGAAAATGCATTCCTTGTCACTAAGAGTTGTAAAATTCTTTCTTGACCGATATTATTGTAGTTCATCTTGACAGATTCAAGTGGTTCAGTATGAGATGTTTTTATTTCATTCAGTATAGGATTTATTGATTGTTAAAATTTGTGATTAATTTGTAGTCAGATTCTTGGAGTTTCTCTGTGCTTTATGTGTGTTTTAATAGATGACATTGAAAAACAATCTAAATAAAGATGTCTTCAATATTTTTCTTTGTTTTCAAGAGTCAAATGACTCAGTGTTTTTCCTTAGGCTAGAATATTTTAAAACTTGTATTTAATTTTGAGGAAGTTATTTTATTTATGTGTAAATATAGGAAAAGACAGACATAACAACTGGTGAATAAGTACCTCCAGGTGTATGTAGCAGCATTTACCCCCCTCAAAAATGTGCATACTGCCATCTACTGGAAGGTGCTTTTGTACATTGAGACTATTTTTGAAAAAATTTAAGAGTCAACTGGCTTTTCCCGTAGTTTATATATATAGTTTATATATCATATAAATACATATAATTTAAATCACACCTTTCATTCAATTGAGATTTCTAGCAAAAGAGTCTTGAGTGTCTTTTCGTAAAAACTAAGAAGGAGGCAGTTGTATTTCTTGTTCTTTCCATGTAGATTATGAAAATACATACATAAATCTTCAAAATTTTTTCAGGGTGCCAAAGTTGTTCACGTTTTTCTGGGGGCGATTGTGTGGTATTTTGCTCAGTTTGGACAACAGCCCTTTGAAACAGGCATAGCAAATTTAGTTATGATTTGCCAGTGGGAAAATAAAGGCTCAGAGAAGTTTAGTGACCAGACTGAGGTCGCTCAGTTTATCAGTGGCTTAGCTGGAAAGGAATCCAGGTTTTTTAATATCTTATCCTATGTTGCTGATTATTTCTTCAACTCTTTCCTATAGGTCTCTGAGTATAAAAACTTTGGATCCTGTTTATTAATAAGGCATAGGAAGATGAAAAGCAGCCAAATTATTAAGTACATTTTAAAGTAGATAATGTATCAGAAGCAACTTTTTAAACTTTGAAAAACAAATTAATAAATGATATCCAGTGCTTTGCATTACACAGACACCTAATGTGTGTTGGTTTGCCACATCGAAAGAATACTTTCTTCTCTCTCTCTCTCTATAGATAGATAGATAGATATTATTGCCTTCTATTTGGTGATTTCTACTCATAATAATTTATGTGTGTCCCATGACAGTTTCACAAGTGCTGACCTAGAAGATTCCACAATCAATTTTGGTCTCTACTAGAATACCTGCTATCTAATCAGGCGAGCATAATAGGGACTTTTGTTAAATAATGTTTTTCATTTGGTGAATGGTAACTCTGACTTTCAAAAAAGTGTCCTTTTACTCCAGCATTTTATAATGTAATATGACCATTAAGAACTTAAATTTTGTCCATTATACTTTCTTGGTGTTGCACTTTTCCTAAAATTTCCCAAGTATGATGAATTTACTAATTTAGGATGTTTATGTGTGCATTATACTAACTCAGCTACCACATGCTATATGTCATTATTGCCACCTTTCCTTCATTTTATGATTTCTGATGTGTTTCCTACAGGTTATAGTTGTCACCGCTGCTGTGCAAGTGGCTGTCTCCCCCTCCTTCCATCATCTGTGCTCTAGAAATTTTCTTACCCAACTACTTTTCTTTAGTTTAAAATTTTATTGTTCTATTTTGTGTATTTACTAGCATTGTTTTCAGCCTTTTTTTCCCCGTTTTTTATACCAAATACGTTTACATTTCAATTACATTAAGCTGAGTACATGTGCGTGAAGCCATGTTGCTAACTCAGAACAGCTGCCTTAGGAAAAGTCTCTTAGAGTGTCCGTGAGTCTCTGGATGAATGTGTTAGTAACATGCCTGCCTTCAGACTTTTTACTTGCATTTGCATTATAATGTTAGGAATTTCTTTTTCTTAAGTGTTTAATTTATTATTTACTTTTGAGGAAGACAGAGAGAGTGCTAGCTGGGGAGGGGCAGAGAGAGAGGGAGAATTGCAAGCAGGCTCTGCAGTGTCAACACAGAGCCCAGTATGGGATTTCAACTCACAAAACTGTGAGATCATGACCTGAGCAGAAATCAAGAGTTGTGGCATTTAACTGACTAACCCACTCAGATGCCTAAGATGTTAGAATTTCTTATCAGATAATTAATCCAGAAGAGGAAGGGGATTCAGTCTTCAATTAGGCAGGTATGGAATAAGAAAAGAGAATGTGTCTGTGACCTAATGGTCATAAGAAATCACAGCTTTTTTGTCCAGCATTCAATTTTTCCTTATATTGATCTGAAATGTACCTCTGGTAGTTTGCACCAAGGTTTTTATTTATTTTCTGTAGATACACAGAATAAAGTGGAGCCTTTTTTCAAATGGCAGCTATTAAGTCTTCTTTCTAGGTTGTTCTTTTCAGTTTCCCATATTCTTCTGTTGCTTAATGTCCCTCCCTCCTTGTCATTCAAATTTTTTGAGCAATATGTTTGCAGGAGTTAAATCTTTCAATTCTTGTATTAGCCCAATGTGGTAATATTCTTATTATCCCCATTTGACTGAGGCCAGAAAGATAGAGACCACACCACAATGAAGGGCTGAACCAAGATGTCAGCCAATACCGTTAGTGTTTGGTGTTAAGCTTTTGGCCACTGCGTCTTCCATTCTTTATGTGACACATTTCCTAGGCTTCTTGTTTTTTGTTCTTCTCTAGATATATTTATGTTTGTCAACATCTCTTTTATAAGATACCATAGATAAAATGTACTCAATACTTTAGGTACACCCTGGCCTCCAGAGGGGATTGCTTGCCCCTGGGTTAACAGCCTGCATGCCTGTGCCATGCAAGAGCCCACTGCAGATTTTTTTTTTTTTACCTTGGCTTATCTTGAATGGGATTAAATCAGGTCTGAGCATTTTATGTGTGTATGTGCATTTGTAAACTGTATGTGTGTATATGGCAATGCATTTTTCCATGGAAGAGGATTCTACATCTTTTCTTGTCAAACTGTACTTTGCCTTCTTTAGCATATACTAGTTTCTGTAGGTTTGTTTTTTTTTTAACATCTTAGCTGTCTTCTTTTTTGTTCCATACAAATTTTATAAGTATGCCTTTAGTCTATTTTTTTTAAGGTGTGCAGCACCATTAGATTCTTGAAATATTTCAGTTGAGATTTCTTGGTCTGTTTCTTGGTCAGTGTGGTAATATGCAGTTTTATGATTCATGAGTTTTATGGGGTTATTTTTAGAACATCCTATCATTCTTGAGTTGTATTCCTTTTTAAAGCCTCTCTCTATGTGATTATGGTTATCTTTTCTCTGTGGGTTTTCAATTGGCTGCACTTACTGTCCAGGTCTCCTGGATCTCAAGTCAAATTGCAGTTAGTTTTCCACTCCTCTTTCAGTTATTGTGACAAATACTGGGTCCCTGTCCCTGGGAACAGCTAAGAGTCTTTGTAATCTAGTCAGACAACTCCACCTTTCCCATTCCTGCTAATATTTGCCTACTTAATAAGCAATCTTTTTCTCACCCTGAGTCTGCAGTCCCTTAATCAGAAGATACAATGATGGTCCACTTTAGATTCATATCTGCTAACAGTTGACTGTGGGTTTTGCCTATCAGTTATCTCTACCATCTCCACCTTCCTCATCTGTATAAACCCATCTTGAACTGTGACTTCTGAGGTTGCTGAGGTTATGATTTTAAAGTATGCCAAATTGCTTCAAGAAATTTCAGCCCGACTTTAAAAATTAAGTAAAATGGAGTGATTCAACTTTGCTTCTCTGAGCTGTACCCAAGGATATATTCATCTAATATGCACTCATACAGTCACCTTGGTAATTAAAATATCTAAGGACTTCTCACACTGTAGAATTCCTAAATAACTGTTGTCTCAACTGCCCCACTGCAGGCTACCCACTCACAGGCCTGCAGATAAGGCGTCACAGCTCCTGCTCACCAGCTCCATTTCCATGGGTTCTCCCAACCAGATTAGGACCTGTGGTGGTGACATGAGGACCCAGACAAATGCCTGCTGTCCAGTTCCCTCTACATGGCTGTGGCTCCACACAGCTAGTAGACTCTTGCCAGAATCACCACCCACCTGTCATTGCCTTTGATGAATTGAATGTTATATGTGGATTATAGCACATTGAACTCTTTCTAACACAATAGTAGTTTAATGAAGCCCTTTGAAAGCATAGTCTCCATGTTCATGATACTGTGGGGTTTGCTAAATCAGTAATTCACATATCGGAGAAAAGTAAAGTAATTTCAGTAAATTAAAAGTAAAGGTAAGTAATTTCAGAGTTCAGCTTAAACCAAATTAAAAAAAGAAAAAGAAAAAGCTACGTGACTCCAGTCTGTATGATTCTATGGCTGATCCCTGAAATGTTGTGCCCCTCATAATCATTCTGTTACCTTTCTTTTAGTGATTATCTGCTTTGTTTCTAGGTGAATGAAATTTACCATGATGAGTCCCTTGGAGTGCATATGAACGTGGTCCTGGTGCGCATGATAATGCTGGGTTATGCAAAGGTAAAATGTCCTAAAATATGTGAACTGTGAATGTTAAGGACTGGGTTAGCAAACGGAAGCTTAAATTTCTGAAGCTATAGCTAACATGTGGCACTGATATCTCACATAGACTGAGAAGAGAAACCACCACAATGAGTGCACATCTCCCAATTTGAGCAGATAATGATTTATGTGCTGATACCCCTTGCTATATTCATCTGTCTAATGAATTCATGGATAGTTATTCTGACTTTAGGTATGGCTGGATAAGTGAAAAAAATGTATACCATTGTCAAAAAAGAGAATTTCCTTAGTCTACTGTTATCATCAAATTGTGATTCACTTATTCATTCAAAACATTTATGCTGAGTGCTTACTAAGTGTTAGGTGCTTTCTAGGTGCCTTGAATATATCAATGAAGAAAAATGGCAAAGATCCTTGCCATTCCATGATTTGTTAAAAATAATTATTTTACATGTATATTTTCCACTTAAGAAAAGTGAAGTATACAGAAGCATACTGTGGATATTCATTTAGAAGAGTTTTAATCCTTTTGCAAACAAAAAATTAGATCAAAATGTATGTGGTAGGAATTTCATATAATGTAACTAACTTCAGCTGGCTTTCAAATGGCACTAGATGTGTCCTTGTCCTTGGAAATAATGAAGTGAACAGCCATAGTTTCTCCCCTTGAGAAAGTGACTAAGTTGGCACTTTTCTTGATGTTTAAAATTACATGCCCCTTCCCATACTTAATCCTCCTGATTATGAAGTACTAATGAAAGTATGCAGTTGGCAAACAGGAAAAATCCATGTGTTTGCATTTCATTATGTATTTAACACCCACTTATCATTTTCTGATGAGAGGGTGTCCCTAATCTTTACTTTATTCCATAAACCTGACCTACTTTGTATCACTAACACTGACTACAAGTCAACTCCAGCTGGAAATGTTAACAGTCTTCGATTGGTTGTTATAGGATTTGTTTGGAGAAGTATGTGATCAGCATATAATAAACCAAACTAATTTTATTCAGAATGTAAACATGGATAATAAAATTTGCTGAAATGTAGCAAAACTCTTAGCCTGTCAGCCAAGTAGAGACTAATTTGGGTACCAAATTCAATTTCTTATTTCATCAGATACTCTGGGAAGTATGGATACTTGGTTCTTGAAAGATAGGCCCTTTTCCTTCTGTACTTTTAACTCCTGATCATAATGTGGTAGTAGCAATATTCCAAGCAATGTCAGTCTATCTCTTGAAACCACAAGATAAGAGTACATCCCTCTTCATTGCTGTGAGGTTATGAAAAGTGCATTTGCTTTTTTCAGTGATAAGGTTTATATAATTTGACCGTTTCCCAAAATGAAGGTTTGACCCACTTTGCCAACTCCTTGAAGAACCTACATCCCTTACATATGTTGATCAGTTGTGGACCAATAAATATAAAAATACAAATTTTAATGAAAGACCTTTTACTTTAACAGCTTTGGATAAAACTCTTATGCTAGAATATTTTCCCTTTTTTCTTTTTGTTCGTAACATCTATAAAACTAAGAAATTTGAGCTGAAATAGGTAATGGACCACTAGAATTCTTAGCCCAATGATTAATATTGAGTTGCCCCATAATAGCAAACGTCACCATTACATGTTCCCATAAATGTGTCAGTCATGTTTCACACAGGTAACACTAATCATCATAAAGATATTCTTCATGGGTATTTAGAATTCCCTTTAGAATTCCCAAATAGAAGAGATCTACATAAGCCCCAAATAGTAGTATTGAACATCCTTATATTTCACTCCCAAATGTTGATTTCAGAGAAAGTTATGAAAGGAAGCCTTTGGGAAAGTGTTGTGCACTTCATCAACCCACTGTTTCCTCTTAGTCCATCAGCCTCATAGAAAGGGGAAACCCATCCAGAAGCTTGGAGAATGTGTGTCGCTGGGCTTGCCAACAGCAAAAATCTGATCCCAACCACTCTGAACACCATGATCATGCAATTTTCTTAACCAGGCAAGACTTTGGACCTGCTGGAATGCAAGGTATTTCTATTAATATGCAGAAGAAAAACTTAAGGGCATGACTTTTCAAAAATAATCCTAAATCAAAGAATCTGTTCAAATGTTCCAATCCCTACCATCACTTTCCACCATGCATTAGCCAAGCATACACTTTCTTTCTATTGCTTCCAGTGACTTCTGTGGAATTCACAATGTTAAATGCCACTTAAATGCTGTAATAAATTATACTTGCCTTTAAAATAAATGATTGTGCATTCAGGGCATGGAGGGGACGCTATAAAATGCAGTGTGATTTCCACTAACTCTTTGGAAAGGGAACGGAGATGCCATGAGAAATGATTGCTGCCAAAGAACCCTCTTCCAAAGTCAGCTTACATTTATCTAATAAATTCTGATGTAGACTTTGGAAAAAAGTAGACTGATGAGTTTCTTTTCAACGTTGATGGAATTTCTGGCTCCCTTCATCAGTACCATCATGGGAAGGACCATTCACTAAAACAGAAAGACAGGGCTTTGTTGGTGGGCGGAACAGAATAGTAACCCCAGGCAGTTCCTTCCCTTAGGAAAGAAGAAAACACAGACCCAATGAATCTTTTTAGAGACCATTACCTGTGTGTGGCTTTCCCAAGAGAATGTGGCACAATGCTAGCAGTGAAATAATACTGCCTCTGTTTCCTGAAAAGCTTTCCTTTTTTTTTTTTTCTAGGCAAAGGTCCAGTAGTAGTGCTTAATGGGCTTTCTCATAAAATGAAAATAAAAGTAATTGTTATTCTCTACAGGATATGCTCCAGTCACCGGCATGTGTCATCCAGTGAGAAGTTGTACCCTGAATCATGAGGATGGTTTTTCATCTGCTTTTGTAGTAGCCCATGAGACTGGCCATGTGTAAGTCACTGTTGACAGCTATAAAGCCAAAAAAAAGTCTTTTCTTTCCTGCTTCTCTCAGTATTGTTCGCACTTTGGGCTGAGTACATGCCAGCATGCAACTCTCATTCCTTGCCAAGTGTGCGGAGCTGAAAACAGGGAAGAGGTCATGTACTGAAACTAAGTAAGTGTCTCTGGCTTGCAGAGACATGCCTGTGCTTTTCATAACTATAGAATAAAGAGACATTTCTTTCAGATGGTTCTCTGTCACAGTTTCTGTGACTGTTCCACGAAACCCACGTTAATTTATAAAATGCATATTTCCCTCAATTGATTTACAAGAGGGAAGTCAAGCAAAACCCATGGCCCCTCTGATTCTTACCAGGGAGATCTCCCTTTTGTTCTAGGCTGGGAATGGAGCATGACGGACAAGGCAACAGGTGTGGTGATGAGACCGCCATGGGGAGTGTCATGGCGCCTTTGGTACAGGCAGCCTTTCATCGTTACCACTGGTCCCGGTGCAGCGGCCAAGAACTGAAGAGATACATCCAGTATGTCCCCTTCTGCATGTCA
Organism: Proteles cristata cristata; assembly: GCA_017311185.1. Taxonomy (NCBI): domain Eukaryota; kingdom Metazoa; phylum Chordata; class Mammalia; order Carnivora; family Hyaenidae; genus Proteles; species Proteles cristata. The sequence goes on from JAESUZ010003084.1 coordinate 441,652, forward strand.
TGAGAGAGCATTCATGTCATAGCATAACACAGACAGGAAGCTGACTTTCAGGACCTTGATCATAACCGAACTCCCAGTGAATGAAAGCTATTGCTCATAATAAACATTTTCTTATGACTCAGAGCTTTTGGCACAGTGATGCCATAATGTAATCATACTATTTTAAACTGTAAGCCTAGAATTTAAGTGAATTTTTAACTGTGGTTTCCTTTTAGTAAATTCCTTATGGCATCTTTGACTTATGGTCAGACTTGAGTTGAGGACAAGGAGAGGATGGTCATGTGATGCCTGCATAGTGTGTTGCACGTACCCTGTAGCACCAGTGCCAGGCTCTGCACCATGGCACCATGTGGGGGCTCAGCAGGGGACATGAATAAGGCTGTCAAAATTCTACTGTCTTCCTGAGTCATGCTTGGGTTATTGTTTCTGGGGTGAATAAGGATGATGGGTCTTCTTCTAAATGGAACTTAAAACCTTAAAAGGTATGCCTTTGTGATCTTGCTGTATGATGTGATGGAATTCCAGAGTATGTAACATAAGAATACTTTTTCATTAGGATGTGATTTAAAAAAAGAAGTGAACACTTTACTACTTGAAATATTTTCCTTTCTACAGTTCCTATGACTGTCTCCTCGATGACCCTTTTGAACATGATTGGCCCAAACTCCCAGAACTTCCTGGAATCAATTACTCTATGGATGAACAATGTCGTTTTGACTTTGGGGTTGGTTATAAAATGTGCACTGCGGTATGTTACTCAAAATCCATTGAGATTTTGCATTTTGAAATCTATTTCCCTAGCTCCTGTTTGGTGAGCTTTACAGACTCACTGGTCAAGTGTAAAGTTATCTATCAATGGTTTTGTGTTTGCTGTGTCACTACCTGCTGAAGCTAAGTGCTTCAGATTATTATCTTATTTAATCCTTGTGACAGACTAGATGGGAGCCTAGGAACTGGGAACCAGTTTTATTTTACAGATGAAAAAGCCAAGAGTTAGATTAAGCAATTTGCTTAAATCACACATCTGGTCAATAGGGGAGTCAGACATTGAAACTAAGATTGTCAGGCCATAAAACCTTACGATCTATTTCTCCCTTTGTTTTTGTGACTTTCAGAAATCACTCCTAAACCTTTGATAGTTTGCTTTTCATTAGTTTGTTGGCCAAAATTTCATATCGCTCTGACCATAGGGAAGAGTTGTGCTGGTGTATTCTTGTATGGCGGTCATATGGTATAGTATGAAGGTCAAGACCATGTGTTTTATACTGAGATTAGGTGGGTTGTCAGAATCTGGATCCCACACTTACTAGATGTTTAATTTTGAGAGCTTTATTCATTCTCTCTGACTTAGTTTCCTCAGGTGTAAAATGTGGATAATGATAGTACTTATCTCGTGGAATTTCTCATGAGGATTAAATTTGATAGTATAATCAAAGTCCCTAGCATAATGCAAGCATCTAGCAAGTGGAATCCAGTAAAGTCAGTGTTCCGTGTAGCTATGCAGATTAGTGATATGTTTCACTAAATTTCTACAATAAGTTTTAGTAGTTTATTAAAAAAAGGCGGGGAGGAGAAAGAAAGGGTTTTTTATATGTTGGAGCAAGCTTTATGTGTTAGAGCAAGAAAAATAAATATTTCATGGCCCTGAAAAGAAGTTGATCTTCTGTTTGAAATCTTACATATAGAGATATCTACAGCCATTTGGTCTGTCTATACGTTGCACATCGTCAGCCCCTTATTACCTACATTAATGCTTTAGACCTGAGAATTCTAAAGTTTGGCTCAATATCATGGAAAAGTGCAATTTCTGCATTAAATAATAGGAATTAGAACAAAATTAAACCCCAGGTCCAAAATGAGGGCTAATTAAAAAAGAAAAAGCTATGACTGTAAGGCTGTATGTGGGTAATTAGGGGTATAAGCGATGAGTATGTGGATAAACTGGTATTTGATTTTTTTTTAATCTAGAGAACGGTAAGGTGTTTCCAGTTACAAAGAGATCAGACAAGTAAAGAGCACACACAAATGGGTGTACTTATACATATATTTGGATATTGTAATGCTGTGTTTTAGGAAAATAAAAAACATCTCAGGAATAAGTATACTAAGATTCTAGTCTGACTGCTACTTCCTCACTTCAAACTATAACTACCACCTTACCTTGTAACTTATATTCTCAGCTGTGGATTGTTTTCAGGATTAAATATTTAGAAAGTACATGATAAACTATATGAATATATTGCGGTATTTTGTAACACCCAGAACACCTCATCTCACATAGCAAGCCTTACAGATATTTTCTGCTTTTGGTTATCTCATTATGATGCGTATTTTTATTATTTATACCTGACTCGTTCATACCTACAGGGATAAGGAGAAGCCATTTTGATAGCTTGAGAGCTACAAAACCATCATAATAAGTTTTCATATTTAAAATGATCATAATGTTTACAAATTCGTTAAAGTTCCAATGTTGTCTATTTGAAAACCATAAAAAAATAGTATGCAGAAATGTTAAAGTGACCCAGAAAATCCCAGACAAATCATTGTTTATCATTAATATTTTGGAAAAGCAGAGTAAAAGTATTCTTTCTTTGGAATTCATAGGTAGTATTTTTTTCTTAACATACCACAAATATGACTATTAATTTGAAATGAAAACACCCAAGAAACATGACATGAAACTGTATAGAAGATATCGTTGGACATGTATTGGTATGACATGACATCTGTCGTTCATTGAGATCTTGATTCTTTCTCTTCCAGTTCCGAACATTTGACCCATGTAAACAGCTGTGGTGTAGCCATCCTGATAATCCCTACTTTTGTAAGACAAAAAAGGGACCCCCACTTGATGGGACTGAATGTGCTGCTGGAAAAGTGAGTATATCTATTTATACAATAAAGATTTCAGATATGTTTCATAATAATCATCTTTAGAAACCTAGAAAACTATGACCATGGCTGTAGTCATTTTTGTGCAAGCCATGGTGTATGGGGTTTCATTATGGTCATGTACAAACATTGTTTCCTAGGGCTGTTATAACAAATCACCCCTAAATGGGTGCTTAAAACACAGAAATGTTATTCTCTCATAGTTCTAGAAGCCAGAAGTCCAAAATCCGTTTCATTGGGTGAAAATCAATGTGTGGACAGGACCGTACTCTCCCCAGAGGCTGTAGGGGAGGATCTGTTCTTGCATCTTCCAGCTTCTGGTGGCCACCTGTATTCCTTGAATTGTGGCTGCACCATTTCAGTCTCTGCTTCCATGGCCACATCATCTCCTTCTCTTCTGTGTGCAAATTTCCTTCTGCCTCTGTCTTATAATGTACTGGGCTGTCTTACACGTGCTGTGCTGGCATTTAGGGCCCAACTGGATAACCCAGGATAATCTCTCCATCTCAGAATCCTTAACCAAATCACATCTGCAAAGACCATTTACCAAATAAGGTAACATTTACGAATTTCAGGGATTAGGACCCAACATCTCTGAAACCACTCTTCAGCCACTACTGATAGAATAGGAAACAGCAGCTCAGCAGAATATCTGGGCCCCTGCTAATGGGATTTAATTTGCTTGCTGGCATCCCACTCCTTGTGAAAGTTGTCCAGAAGTAAAGTCATGTGAATTTATACAGAAGATTTGGCCTTGTTCCTTGGGGAAAGATGCCCAGACGTTTTAAATCTCACATTGTGTAGTCAAGATTGAATGCTCAGAAACTGGCCTGGGGCCAAGCTACACAACTCATAAGGGGAAAGATCACCAAACCCAAAACAAAGACATGTTAAGAACTCAAATTGAAGAGCCTTGACTAGTTTGGAAATAAGATATTGTAGACAGGACCAAAAGCTGGCAAGGAAGATTTACATAGCTTTTAGTTCCTTTAAAGCCCTGTAAGCTCTATTTCAAATATATATGAACTGTATTTGCTATGGGAATTACAATAATAATAATAATATCTGCCATTATTGGTGTTTAAACTTAGGTACTACACTAAACACATTACATGCAGTGTGTTACTTTAGAAAAACTCAGTGTTACAGACTTTTGACTAAAAAAACAAGAGCAACAATGAGTTGATTCATTTTTGCTTTGTGAAAAATATATCATGTACATCAACCCTAAACATCCAACTTCTCTGAATATATTTGTGTTATATTTAAATTTACCTAATTTGAGTTTTAAGAGGTATTTTTATTGTATATGGGATAAAAAAGTGAGTCAAAATGTTGAATGGGAGGGGCACCTGGGTGGCTCAGTCAGCTGAGCATCCAGCTTTGGCTCAGGTCATGATCTCACGGTTCATGGGTTTGAGCCCTGCATCGGGCTCTGTGCTGACAGCTAGCTCAGAACCTGGAGCCTGTCTTCGGAGTCTGTGTCTCCCTCTCTCTCTGACCCTTCCCTACTCATGCTGTCTCTCTTTCTCTCTCTCTCAAAAATAAATAAAACATTTAAAAAAATTTTAAATGTTGAATGGGTAAAGAATAATGGTTTGGCACCTGCTGTGTTGGGTACTGTAAGCTAGGTACCTCTATCAAGGTTCAGTGTCCCACTTAATTACTTCTAGGTCAGATGGTCTTATCCTCCTCCTGATCCTTTCTGGGCCCCCATATTCCTCATCTAAAATGTAAAGATAACATAAATGACCTATCTCAGAATCATTGTGAATGAAAATTTTGAAACATATTTAAGTGCTTTGGATACTATATATGCTTTAGAAATGTTAATTAATTCCAAAGTTAAGGCATATATTTCTCTGTTATTATTGTACAACGGAGCATATCACCCTTAAAAACCCTGATATTATAGCTAATGAGGGGTGAAGGGTAGAATAGTACCCACTATGCAAGTTAGGTCGTCAGATCATTCTTATTGGTTATGTTTGATACTGTAAATGTATCATTTAAAAACTTGTCTGAATGATTGTTATTTTTTCATTTTATACTTAAATGCAAGTCTAAATTATCCTGTATAGGGCATCTTATTGCTATAATTGCACTGGGTTATTTTTAAAATGCATTTTTACCTGGGGTGGGAGGGAAGAAATGAAGGCCTTTAATTGATGGCCCTTGTTGAAACAACTCCAGTTTTAGCATATGCATAATTTCCATAATTGCCTTTTGTCATTTTCCTAAGTGGTGCTATAAGGGTCATTGCATGTGGAAGAATGCCAATCAACAAAAACAAGATGGCAATTGGGGATCATGGACCAAATTTGGCTCCTGTTCCCGGACGTGCGGAACTGGTGTCCGTTTCAGAACACGCCAGTGTAATAATCCCACGTGAGTATAACTGTCGTAATTCCAGTTGTTTTTGGCTAGACCAGAAAGCGCTTCAGTATTGTTCAATATTGTTGTGTTTCAATACACAACATGAAAACCAAGTGTTTAAGTGCCTATTTTGAGCAAATCTCCATTCATCAGTCTCGTGAAGAGTAGTCAATAGTGAAGATCAGAGGCTCCAGTGAAGATTAGAGAATTTTGAGGCAGTTGCTATTTAGAAATCTTCAGGAGCGAGGCAGAGAAAACCTGGGCACTGAGGCTGTGAGGGCCATGGCTGTCGCAGGAAGCATGTTGGTATGGGGAGTATCTCCAGGCAGGCCCTCACTCACTCTGCGGTTAGGAGAACCACACTGAACAGGGTAACAGAAAGATCATGAAAGAACACCAAGGAACTGTCGGGGAAACAGCTATCCATTAGCTCCCTCATACTAAATATATTGAATCCTTCCATGCTTAGCAAAACCTTAGGACTTTCTTTCTGGTCTAGGGTTTACCATTTTATAAAGAATATCAAATGTGGCATACCTGTCTTTACAGGAAGACATGGTGGTGGTTTTAGTGGAAGTCACCAAAACAATAAATATTGTAAGAACAGCTAAGGTTCACTGTGAGCCATGCTCTGTTCTAAGTATATTAAATATGTGGACATACTCAGTTGTCTCCATTTTCCCGTATGGAAGATGGGATTATTTTTTGCATTTTGCGTATGAGAAAACGAAGGCCTGGAGCTATGATCAGATTTCTTTGGGTTATATCTATGTGTTTTATGCATGGTAGAAAATATAATTTTCCTCAGACAATATATATATATATATGTTCCTGCATTCTTTATATACTTTGACCATACGTTCCAAACAGACTCTTTGAAAAGCTGATTTAAGTCAAGTGTTCGGTCCCCACCTTCCCACCCTGCACCTGACACACACACACTGGGAAAGGTTGGCACTTTCCGGAAAGGATTGAAATAATGAAGTAGGAGTTCATTCGCTTTTTGCTTGCGGCTCTGAAGCTCTGGCTTCCTGCCTTCAGTCACTGCGTCTGCGAGCTTCCACCACTGGAGCAGAGCCAAAGCGCCTTTTCTGCTGTCTTCTCTGCAGGCCAATCAATGGCGGTCAGGACTGTCCCGGTGTTAACTTCGAGTACCAGCTCTGTAACACAGAAGAGTGCCAGAAGCACTTCGAGGACTTCAGAGGACAGCAGTGCCAGCAGCGGAACTCCCACTTTGAATACCGCGCCACCAAGCACCACTGGCTGCCCTACGAACATCCTGACCGTGAGTGGAGTGGATGCTCACTCTCTTTCCCACTGTGTGGACAAGGACTTCAGAGGTTAAGCCTTGTCCACACCAATTTCTTGGACTCTTGGCCCCTAGTCGTTAACTTAGAAAACTTGGTGTTTATAGGGGTAAATCCTGCTGGGTTTTGAAGAACAAGGCTTCCTCCTCTAGAGGAATGAGAATCGTGGGCAAGTTCCTGGCCAAGAGCTTTCCCACCATGGCTACTGAAGAGACCACAGTGGAAAGCAACACGTAGGAGACACCTTGAGTCTCCTCCTTTGAGTGACGTCCCTCTACTGGGCAATGCTCTGGACTGGTGTGAGCTTGCCTTTCTGAATAACTGGAAAAGAATACAGTCCTTTTACAACTGAGTGAAAAATAAGAAAAAGTTCATTATTTAAGAACAAAAGATATGTTATAACATTTTACTTTGTACTGTACACTGGTTATGAGAAAATACACTTAGAAATTCCCTTTCATGGTGCCTGGGTGGCTCAGGCAGTTAACTGTCTGACTCTTGATGTTGACTCAGGTCATGAACTCACAGTGGTGGGATCGAGCCCTGCATTGGGCTCTACTGATAGCTTGAAGTCTGCGTGGGACTCTCTCTCTCACTCTCTCTTTCTGCCCCACCCCTGCTTGTGTTCTCTCTCTCTCTCTCTTTCTCCCTCAAAATAAATATATAAACTTAAAGAAATTTTTAAAAATTCCCTTTTAATGTTTACTTCTTACCCATGAATTTTTGGTTAAATATGTTCAGATGGGAACGTCTTGCCGTACTTCATATTTGGACGGATAAAAGAAAAATAGTTACATGATTACCATGTGATATGATATACTGCCAAGTTCAGTTTAAAAGCTGTTTTATGGAAAAGACGCATCCACATAGGAATTCAGAGTTGCAATACATTAAGAAGATGCATTATTTTTTTAATCTATTTTGATGAAGTGAGTCCCATAAATTGTATTAAAATTAATTAATGAGATCCTACAGGAGGTGTAAACCATACTAGGTCATTGGGTCAAACAGAAGAGAAACGCTTTTAGTTCTCAAAGTGTCAGTAAAACTAAAATGCCTCCCTCTGAATTAAAGTTCGTTGAAGAGCTGTGGTAAAATCAAGGGTTGTTGTTACAACCATGCTTGCCTGGGACAGTCCAACTATTCCTATGTAATTATTAACATACTGACTTTTCACTCTCAGAAGTTTCACAGTTTAGGGGCACCTGGGTGGTTCAGTCGGTTGAGCATCAGACTCTTGATTTCAGCTCAGGTCATGATCTTGCAGTTCGGGAGATTCAGGCCCTGCATTGGGCTCTGCGCTGACAGTGCACTGGGATTCCCTTTCTCCCTCTCTCCCTGCACCTCCTCCACTCATGCTTATGCACTTTCTCTCTCTCATGCTCTCTGTGTGTATGTGTGTGTGTCTCTCTCAAAATGAATAAGATAAAACTTAAAAAGGTTTCACAGTTTAGTTTAGTTGTATGCCAAATATGCATCCTTTTCTGCTACTCTGTTTTATTTATGTATACAATATTTTTTTTTCAGGAAACCATGTTGAAACTCCGTATTTTAAAAATAAAGTAACTATAGTTGTTCAAATATGTCATTTCATAGAAATAGCTGATTTAATCTTCCATCTTGCACAGCCAAGAAAAGATGCCACCTTTACTGTCAGTCCAGAGAGACTGGAGATGTCGTGTACATGAAGCAGCTGGTTCACGATGGAACACACTGTTCATACAAAGACCCCTACAGCATATGTGTGCGAGGGGAGTGTGTGGTAAGTTACAGTCGCTTCCCCAGAAGCTTCCTCTGCTACTGTGCAATTCTACTTTTACCACCCTTCATCTGCATGTTTTCAAAAGATTTTTAACCCTTTCATATCTGTTAAATAACATTAAAATGAGAATCTAGGACTAGTTGAGGAGGCCTAAACTAAATGTGCGAGAAATGTGACTTTTCAAACCAAAGTTTGGCCATTGGCAGAATCAAGATTTAAATGTACTTTTCCGAATTTCCAGCCAGATGCCTTTTCTAAGTTATTCCGATGTATCTAGGTTGGGAATATAGCAACTTTGCTTTGATACTGGTAGGCCTCTACTTTTATGATACAGAGCCTTTTTTAAAATTACACTGCTAAATGTATTTTATCTTTTATATTAAAAATAATGGAAATTCTCCCTCTGACTTTCCAATTGATTTGAAGTTTAAACACTGAATTCCACATCAGAACAAAAGTGGTGAAGATGTAAAAATGGCTTTTGCCCCATTTGGACTCTCTTAAAAAAAACACACTTGACTTTTTTATTCATGTTCACAAGTTGAATTAATATGAAATTGTCCTTCTTAACTGAACACATTACTCCTGTTTGTCTAACTGAAGTGATATATTTATGAATCTCAAGTATTCAGATGCGTTACATTTCAAATAAAATTTTCCCAAAAGTAGAATCTGAGTTTTATCTGTCTCTCACTTCCCACATTATCTGGTACATCAAACATGTGGTCATCATTTTCTCTGCCCATTTTCCTTCCAAATTTATGGCTGCAGCAGCTTATCATGTAACATAACCCTACACTGATTTACATGAAGGATTCTGCCCCAATTTGGAACTTCAGTGGCTCCTTGTTCAGTTCATGTGTAAAAGTAAACTCTACCTGATATTCGAGGCCTTTTATAGCCTGTGCTTTGCAAACCATTCCCTATTCTTCCCCTATCCTAACTAACCTTCCATTCTCTTAAATATGGCTTAAGTATTGCTCTCTGAACCTACTTTCCTGCTTCCATGGCTCTATTTTAATCCCTCTGCATTCTTGAAATTCCTTTCTATAGGACCCTATAAAAATCTCCAGCACTTTGTAAAGTTTTGTTTCACATCCCTAAACAGCTTATAAAGCTTATGCTAATGCACATCTCACTGTTCTGCTATTCATCTTTCCAAATAGGAAAGCAACAAGGGAAAAAAACGCCATCTTTACTTTTGGTCTGCTCAGCACCAACTATCCTATCTGCTTCATAAATGTTTGATGCTCATGACTATGTATAATGGGGTAAATATTTCATTAGACTGAGGAGTTTATCCTAGAGTAGCATTTAACCTACAGTACGAGTCATTTGACTTCATAGTAATTCTTCGAAAGATTGAGACATTAGAAACCAGAGCTGGAGTGAAGGCTTGGTGTAGACTGCCTCACTGTGGAGTCACAGTGAAACAAATGGCTCATCATTGTCTAGGATGCTAACCTTCACTTGGCACTTTAAAATTACCCACGCTTAACATCTTCTCCTTCCAGAAAGTGGGCTGTGATAAAGAAATCGGTTCTAACAAGGTTGAGGATAAGTGTGGCGTCTGTGGAGGAGATAATTCCCACTGTCGAACCGTAAAGGGGACCTTTACCAGAACTCCCAGGAAACTTGGTAAGATGAGGTTTCTCATGAATTTAGTATCCTTCTCTAGGATTTGTACTTTTTGAGACTTGTTTTAGGAATGTAGCATTTCCCTATAAATATAATAAAACATTTGCTGCTGATTTATATTTATTCATATTAAGTTTCAAGGAACTAGTAATAAAGAAAAAACTACTTGGGATTGAATTTATACTCCATACCATCCATGATGAAAATTGCCTATTAAATCTTATTTTATGTTTTTTATAAGACCTAATCGTTAGACTTGATGCCTTTTATTTTTTGAGAGAGAAAGAGAGCATAATGGGGAAGTAGGGTGGAGAGAGAGAGAGAAAATCTTAAGCAGACTCCACTCTCAGCTCAGAGCCCAGGGTGGGACCCAGCACAGGTCTCTATCCCATGAACCTGGGATAGGACTTGAGCTGAAATCATGAGTTGGGCGCTCAACCAACTGAGCCACCCAGGCACCCCTAGAATGGATGCTTATTTTTAATTTTTTGTACATATAAATTGTTTATCAGAAGTTAATAACAGCACATCCACACACAATTCTAAATACAACTTTTAAAATATTGCATTAGTTTTGCTGCTTTTATTTTAAAAGTGAATGAGTTTATCCTATTTACAACTATGAATCTGGAGTCCATATTTCACATAATTTGAAATGTTTTATATTACAAGGGTGCTTGGGTGGCTCAGTTAGGTAAGCATGTGACTTCGGCTCAGGTCATGATTTCACAGTTCATGAGTTCGAGCCCTGCATCGGGCTCTGTGCTGACAGCTCGGAGCCTGGAGCCTGCTTCAGGTTCTTTGTCTCCCTCGCCTTCTGCCCCTCCTCCACTCATTCTCTGTCTCTGTCTCTGTCTCTCTCTCTCTTAAAAATAAATAAACATTTTTTAAAAAGCTTTATATTACACAAAATTGAGGTAAAACCAAAAATAACCTCAGGTATAATTACTTGTGTGTGTGAACTTTAATGTTTATTATGGAGTCAGTGATCTGGGCTTGGACATACAGTGAATTTCAGCAGATGGGAAAAAACGTACAAATAATATGCAAAATTATGAGTAGTTTTATAATTATTCACTGGAATTTTCATAAAATATCTGGATACAAACATTTATTACTGAACAACTTTTTAGTTGCTAGCATATATTCAGTTATTCAGTAAGCATTATGGGGAAATGTTTCTGAGAATTCAGCATTTAAAGATAAATTTGATGTAGTGCTTCCCTTGAGAAGCTTTCCTTACATCACCACCCCCACACACACACACACACACAAACACACTGGTAGTCTCTAATGGAATGATAAAAACAAAATAAAACAAAGCAAAAATAAAGATAAGAAATTTTGTTTACTCTGAGCACATTGTTATGGTGGTGACTTTCCCTTTTAGATTCCAAGAAAGTGTTAGAAAGGTAGTCTTACTCCAAATGGAATGATTCTCTTAGTTCTTTGTAATCTCATTATACCTCAGCTATACAGCATAAGACAAGTGCACACATATCAGTTATGCTCTTTGATATATTTAGGTGGGGCAGAGTTCAGTGAACTGTATCCTAAAGTAACATCAGTAACATCATTACTGATATTTTTTATATTCCTTTGTGCTAATTTAATGGTTAAATGGTTAAAAAACAAATATTGCCAATTATGGCTGATTACATTATTTTAATAAGGCAAATAGAGTTAAAACCATAACCATAGCATTTATTATCGTTTTGGTGGAGTAACATGTAATTTTCTTCATCTTATTGTCAAGTAATTTTGCTTTCTCTATTGCAGTTATATTATTCAAAGCATTCATATTCTTTTATTTCCAGAGTGAACTAATGTAAAGAAAAAGGTTTTGCCATTCATCATCCATTCTGTATTATGTACAGAGGGGGCAGTGATGCGTTTTTTTCAGGCACCTCAAAAATTATGCTAAACCTACGAACCAAGGTCAGAAGAGGCAAAGAAAAGATTTCATCAGCCATGCAGATTCAAACTGTTCAAAGATAAACTAACATCCATTTCTTTGCACTAATGTTGTCATAGTCACTCAATAGACTAATTAACGTTTTTCAACAGGGAAACATTTAAGCAAGAGGTGCCATACAGAATTCAAGTTGCTGGAAAATGAAATCTGCAAGTATCTAACTTCAAATCATCTTTATCACTTCTTATTCACGCTTAGGCCTACTTTCATTGACTACTAACTGTATTGGCATTAGCTAACTATTATAAATGCATTTTGACTTCAACACATAAAATTACAGAACATATTTGATATCTTACCTAATATAATATATATAGCTTCTAGTACGGTCAATGAAACAAGACTTTGAGTCAACATGAAACTTTACTAATTAAAAACATTCTATTTAAGGGAAGACAAGAAGCACCTTCAGTTTACCCAAAGGAGCTCGTAATATTTCTCTTGCTGAAACAAGGGAAGCTAAAAATGTACTGGGTAAGTTGCAGCAAACTGCAGAAAGATGGGCATCCGTAAATGGCATCAAGCTGTTTTGCTGTCCTCGGCATCTTAAGCACTTTACTTCTAGCCATTGCATATGCAGACGAACATGGTACAGTTCACAGACTGGAATGTACCCAGGTTCAGGTACTGAAAACTCTAACCCCCAAATGACTGTGCCATTGAGTTAAGACAGTAATCAATGTGTGAAAAAGTTGGGTAAAGCTACCCATGGGTAGATACTTATTGCCCAGATAGAAATGAGAAACTTATTTCTTCCTGATGACACGTGATTGTACAAATACACAGTTTATAACTGAATTTCTGTCAGGCTCATCCTGTAGTATATGAATTGGATGTTTCATAATAAAAGGTGTTAGTTGCATAATCTCTGTATATTTGTTTGATGGAAATGAGATGTAACATCTTCATTTCTATTTGTCCTATTGTTAATTTACTGTTAAGATCTTAACTCTAAGTGACCTTAAGATAATTTTTAGGACATGTGATAATACTAAGATTTGTTTTATATGACATTGACGATAATAGGATTGATGTATGATTTTATAACTCAAGGCAATCCATTAAGCCTATTGATTTCATGATTTCTGGAGTAGAAGATTGAGTTTAAGGTCCATATAAAGGCGATGTGTGATCTAACTTGTAGACATTTTCCAACCAGATTGTTTGGTCCAACCAGATTGTTTGCTTAAATCTAAAATATATATTTTAAAACTTTCCCATGATAAAACTTGTTTAAGATTTTAAAATTAATCACTGATTACAAGAAAAATGAAAGCTACTCACTTCATCAGTGAGTAGCTTTTTAAAAATTATTTTAGAGAGAGAGCGCACATAGGAGTTGGGGAAAGGGGCAAAGAGAGAGAGAGAGAGAGAATTCTAAGCAGCCTCTGTGCTGTCTGTGCATAGACCGATATGGGACTTGATCCCATGACCCTGGGATCATGAGCTGAGCTGAAACCAAGAGTGGACACTCAACCACCTGAGCGCACCCAGGCACCCCTTTCTTCTGAAATTTCATTAGAATAAAGCAGCCTTTTATGAAGATACTTCATAAATTAGAAGTTTAGCTATCTACACTTGCCCTTAGGCTTTAAAAACAATATATAGACAGATAAAATATCTCAAGAAGGTTACCCACTAAGTACACTAAAAATTGGCCCCCTTTAAACAGGATGGTTTAGAAAATAAAACTAAAATAATGTAATATATGAACTTGATAAATCAGTGTGTTGTACACCTGAAACTAATGTAACATTGTGTGTCAACTATACTCAAATAAAAATACATACATACATACATACATACATACATGCATACATGCATACGTACATACATAAGTCAACAGCAACAACCGCAAGCCCTAAACTCACATAGAAGGACCCAGGAAGGTGTAGAATTTACCTGAATTACTGTTGACACAATTCATAGTCCAGTACAAGATAAATGACTAATAGGTTGTAAAGAAGATTAATTGCCCCCCTACATTAAAAAGAAAAGTTTCCTTTAATCTCATGCCCGTTATCACAAAAACTACCAATGCTTTGAAGTTAGTTTCTGAAACTGCTTCTGTCAGCTTATGGATGCCCTCTTCTGCGTGCAGGAGCAGTTAAGAATTTCATGCTCGGCTAACCGTGGTTGTTGCTTTTGTTTTCTTCTTGGCTTTCTCCGATATTTACTACACATGCAAAGGGTACCTTAAGATGTTTGATATACCCCCGGGTGCTAGACATGTGTTAATCCAAGAAGACGAGGCTTCTCCTCATATTCTTGGTAAGTGTTCCGGTCTGCTGGCTTTGCTTTAGCATGAACTTAGAGAACTGTCAAAGAAATCATATATATATATATACATAAGGAATATATATATAATGATAACCTATATATCATATATATATATGAGAGAGGGAGATGTGTGTAGATGCGTGTGGATGTATACCTATATGTGTATGTATACGTAGATATGCAAGAGTCAGAATTACAAAAACATTACTATATGAAAAACAAAACAAAACAAAAAAAACATTACTATGTGGTTTTAGTTGGTCATTCCTCCCCACTATTCTTTTTTAAAACAAGAAATGTTCAAAAACAGAGCTTTAATTTTGGGTGAAACTTGAGTTGGTGTATTATTTATGTAGAGAAAAAAGTTATTTAACAAGTATTTAATGCACTTCTCCGTATTAGGGGATGAGAAAAATAAGTATGTTTATAAAATGCATTAAATTAAGGAAGAATATCAGAAAAATTTGCCATATTTAGGTTGACAAATTAGTTCTGATATTTTGGTTGATGCCATGCTCTATGCCTCTCCTTACTTTTATTGCATTTTAAGTTCTTTTACTGAAAAGCAACCATATGTGAATTTTACTAGTCTAGTAAGCTTTCCTGGTATCTGTTATGTGTCCAGTTTCTGACTGGCACATGCAGATCCATTTGCATGGCTGTTTATAATTTCCAAAAGAAGATTCTTTTCCTCCTTTATGAGAGGATCATGTAAAAATGGCATTTGAAAGGGGTGTGTCTTCAAAGTGTAGGTGTAATTGTAAACCTAACTTCCACATGTTCCCTGACCTATTAAAGCGCTAGGAGGCTCTCTGAACTCAGTCATCATCTGTCAATCCATGAAAAATTGTCTCACATTGCTTTTTTTTTTCAAATGGGTGACTTAACAAAATGAATTATTTTATGGTGTTTCATAGAATTTTTTAAGTATTTAAATTATATTCACTGCTAGATTCCTTAACGGTCTAGCAGTCAGCTATCATTCTTTTTTCAATAATTCAAATTCTTTATTTTTTGTCCTAGAATTCAGATTATTATCCTTGAAAACATTGGAGTTGTTTTAAGAAGCTCAAGTGGGGCAAATGTATTTAACTAAAATTGCTCGTGTTTTCTACACATTTTCAATAGATGGTAGTAACATGAACTTTTATTTTCTAACTTATCATTATATGCTGATGAATACCTCTAAACTTTAGAATCCCATTTGCTATTTTTTATCTAATGCTTTCTTAGAGAAAGCATTTTTAAATAATATATAGTAGATCTGTAATGCACTAAGAATTCTATCAATAAACAGCTTTTTTCTAGCCATATAAGTAGGAATATGGCCTTGGAATTTCGTAAACATGAGAGCTAATTGTTTGTTTACCTAAAAATTAGTTCAACTGTGCTGGATACCTACAAATATTTTTACTAACTTGAAAAAGATACACAGAAGCTGTTCTGTTATATGCTGTCCTAGCATAAATGATTTATGTGAGTTATTATAGAAGTATCCATGATTTTCAAGATATTCCCAGCTTTCTAAGAAAATCTATAGGAGAAGTGGGTTAGGAACCATTAACCTTTTTGACAGTGTTTTCAACTAGGAATGTTTGCTCACTTTTATCTCCCATTTAACCATTTTGGCATTGTTTTTGACTAGTTAGGGAGTGCTTCTTGAGGATTTTGAATGCCTAATAAATGGAATGGGAATCATATCAGAACTGACACTCATTTTGATTGCTTTGATGCTTAGAAGGGGATAAACTTGCAATGGATCATCAAAACTAAAATATGATAAAATAAAATGTATGCTGGTTACTCATTTTTCTTCATTTAGCTATTAAGAACCAGGCTACAGGCCACTATATTCTGAATGGCAAAGGGGAGGAAGCCAAGTCACGGACCTTCATTGATCTTGGTGTGGAATGGGATTATAACATTGAAGATGACATTGAAACTCTTCACACAGATGGACCTTTACACGATCCTGTTATTGTTTTGGTATGTGGTATTACAGGCACACTACATAGTTGGTTTAGTTTATATCCATTTTAGTTTTATAATTACTTGGTTTGAAACACTTTCACCTTGAACGTTGTATATTTAGTTGCTTGTTTTTATTTTATTCAATTTACATGCCCTTCTCTACTCTGAAACTTTGTCATATATTTTATTATATGTACATTTTAACCCAATAATGTAGTATGATTCCTGATTTTTTGTAATCAGTTATTTGTTAAATACAAAAGATAAGATAGGTTTTTGTCTTTACCCACATATTTACCATTTCTTTTTATAAAAATTTTTTATTTATTTTTATTTTTAAGAGAGAGAGAAGGAGAAAATGAGTGGGGAAGGGCAGAGAGAGAGGGTGCGACAGAGGATATGATGTAGGATCTGCACTGAGAACAGAGAGCTCGATGCAAGGCTTGAACTCACGACCTGTGAGATCATGACCTGAGCCAAGGTCAGACGCTTAACCGACTGAGCCACCCAGGTGCCCCCTATTTACCATTTCTGATGCTCTTCAAATCTTCCCTGTAGATCTGATTTTCCCTCTAGTATCAGTTACCTTCCATATTAAGAACTTTACTGACTGTTTCTGGGGGTGTGGGTGTGCATGCTAGCAAAGAATTCTCTCCACTTCCAGTTATCTGAAAATATCTTTATTTCCTCATTGTTCCTAAAATATATCTTCAGCAGATATAAACATTTTGGTTGCTAGTGGTGTGCGTGGGCACTTTAAAGATATTTTTACCCTGTTAGAAGGAGTTCAGGGAGTTTGAGGGCTAACTAAGGAAGTAGACATGACCACAAGGTGGAAGTAGTATGCACAAGCTTTATTGACCCTTCAGCAGATTTGTGTGCAAGGCCACCATCCAGAAGAGAGGCACAGGGGAACTCCTGGCAGAGAAGGGATTGGAGAGGGGGTGTTTTTGGTTGGGTGGTGTCACTCGGCAGCATAATGGAGAGTCTCTGATCTGAGTCCTCCAAAGAGCAGCAGTAGCTTGGGGTCCTTGTAGCCACAGTCTTATTTATAGTTAGCAAATGATGAGTGCAGTTTCATAGGGGTATGCTAAGCAATAGGGGCTAAATGGATAAAAATGTGCTTGTTTGGGCTATATTTAAAAAAAACTATATATGTAAAAATTTGAGTTTGGTGCTAGCAGGCTTCTGAGCTAAAGGGTCTGAGCCTGCTCTGTAGAAACAAAAATAGGAGCCAACACACAGGAGCCATCTTTGGCTCATTTATATAACACTTGTCTTCTACAATCCATCATCCATGATGAGGTCAACCTCATTCATATTGCTGCTCTGTATGTGAAGTGTCCATTTTCTCTGGATGTTTTTAAGGATTTTCTCTTTATCTTTTTGTTTTGTTTCATTTTGTTGGTTTAGCTGTTTGACTGTGATATGCTTAGTTTGTGATGTTCTTTGTATCTGGCTTGGGGTTCACCAGGCATCTTGGTGATCTAAGTTTGATGGTTTTTTACCAAATTTGGGTTGATTTCCACAAGTGTGTTTTCCCCCATCTCTCACTTCTCTTCTCATAGGGCTCATTTACACAATTGTTCCATAAGTTTCCAGGCTTTGTTCATCCTTCTGTACTCACTGTTTCTGTTCTTCAGATTTGATAATTGCTATTGAGCTATGCTCAAGTTCACTGTGTTTTTTGTGGTCTCCAGTCTGTTGTTGAGCCCATTCAGTACATTTTTCATGTCAGATGGTGTTCTTTTCTTTTCTAAAATTTCCATTTGGTCCTTTTTTTTTTTCAATAAAAAAATCATTTCCATTCCTATGCTGTGATTTCCGTATATTTCACTCATTATGTCTTAGGTTTCCTTTAAGTCCCATGTCTTCATGTTGTCTGCTTTTATGGGCTGCTTTTTTCCTCTTGATTATGTGTCACATTTTCCTACTTCTGAGAAATTTTTAAGTGTACACTGGATATTATAGATGGTAAGTTGTAGGGTGTTTGATTTATGTTGCTTCCTTTTTCTTAAGTTTATTTATTTTGAGAGAGAGAGCATGAGTGGGGTAGGGGAGAGACAAATGGAAAGAGAATTCCAAGCAGGCTCCATGCTGCCAGCCCAGAGCCCACTGGAAGATTCCAGCTCACGACCTATGAGATCATGACCTGAGCTGAGATCAAGAGTTAGATCCTTAAGTGACTGAGCCACCCAGGAGCCCTTATGTTGTGTTCTTTACAGGCTGTTGGGTTTTATTTGGGCTGTCATTTCCTCCCAATCTTTGAAGACTGGTTTATGCTTTGTTAAAGCTACTCTATTTCAATTTTGTCCTCATTTTAATGGCATGGCCTGTTTGATACCTTAACTGAATACCTAAAGTGTTAGTGAGGCCTCTTCATCTAGCTATAAAAGAACTCCTATGTCCCTAGCCCTGCCTGTCTTGGCCCCAGCCCCACAGCAGCCCTCAGTAGTAGTCGGCGTGGTGTCTTGGCCAGGGCATGTGGGGACCAGCCTTCAGTCTATGTTGTGAGCCACCCCTCTTTTCAGCCCTTTCTTTAGTGTCTTGCCTGCAATTTCCAAACACCATCTCCTTATCTCAGTGAGAGCTTTATCTTGGCTTCACCTTCTGTTCCCTGTGCCAGGGTCCAGAACCTGACCCCGTCAAGAAGCCTGGACCTGGCACATTTCTCTTCTCATTGGAATCACTATACTTTGCTGTGTTATACAGTGCCCCCCAAAAAAGTTCCTTCATATATCCTGTCCAATTTTATTGCTTTTAGTATCAGCAAGGCTGCTCTATTACTGTCTGGTGGATGAAAGCAGAAGACATCTACTTGATTTGAAAAATTTTGTTGGATTCTGTATGCAAATATTTATTGAATTCTCTATAGAAAATATTATACTAACTTAAGACTAAAACTTCTCACTCATTTCCAAAGTGCTTTTTTACTCTTTGAAAATTATTTCCCTTTGGTGAAGTGTCTGTCCAAATCCTTTGCCCATTGTTAAAGTAGGTTTTGTTATTGTTATTGTTGTTGTTGTTGTTGAGTTTTAAGAGTTTGTTATATATACTTGATATGTCCTTTATAAAATATATGATTTGTCAAATATTTTCTCCTAATTTATAGGTTTTTTTAATTATCTTAATAGTGTCTTTTACAGAGTGAAATATTTTAACTTTCCTGAAGTCTAATTTATCCACTTTCTTTTTTATAGATCAAGATATTGGTATTCCATATATTTTTTTCTACCTAAATCCAATGTTAAAGTATTTTCTTCTTCTTTTTTTTTTTTGGTAGAAGTTATAACTATTATAACGAATTGCCCCAAACTTAGTAGCTAAGCACAAAGCAACACTGGTTATCTCATAGTTTCTGTGGGTCATGTATTTGGGAGTTGCCAAAATGGCTAGTTCTGGCTCAGGTTGTCTCATAAGTTGCTATTAGCTGTGGCTAGTCACCCCAAGGCCCCTCTGGGGACATCTGCTTCCCAGCTCCATCACAGAGCTATTGGAAGGCCTCAGAAGATTGCCTCTAATCTTTTCCATGTGGTGGCTGGTGGCCCTGGGTTCTTCACTACATGAGCCTCTTCATAGCCTCCTTAAGTGTGCTTGTCACATGACAGCTGGCTTCTACTAAAAGGAGTGATCCAAGTGACAGAGTACAGCCAAGACAGAAGTCTTTTTAACCTAATCTTGGAAGTTACATCCCATCACTTCTGCTATTGTCTGTTTGCTGGAAGCAAGTCACCGAATCTGGCCCACACTGAAAGGGAGAAGAATTAAGCCCACTCATTGAGAGAAAAAGTATTAAAGGATTTGTGGACACATTTTTTTAAATTTTTTTTTAAATTTTTATTTATTTTTGAGAGAGAGAGATAACATGAGCAGGGGAGGGTCAGAAAGAGAGGGAGACATAGAATCTGAAACAGACTCCAGGCTCTGAGCTGTCAGCGCAGAGCCTGATGCAGGGCTCAAACCCACAAACCGTGAGATTATGACCTGAGCCGAAGTCGGATGCTTAAATGACTGAGCCACCCAGGTGTCCCTGTGGACACATTTTTAAAGCCACCATGATGACTTGCTCTAGTACCATTTGTTGAAAAAATCCTCTTTTTTCCACTAAGTTGTCTTTTCATCTGTGTCAAAAATTAATTGTTCAAATTTATCTGGGTTTATTTCTGTCATTCTATTCTGTAGGTTATATAATTTTTTAGCAAAAATGTAACTAATCAAGATTTTTTTAATTTGAATGTTTGGAGATCAGAAGCTCTATTCATTCTTATAATTACACTGCGTTCTTTTCCAGAGGCACAGGGCTCCAAGCCCTGCCGTTAACTGCCATGATCGCCTACCTCAAGGCTTTGTCCATTGGTAGCTGGGTGACTGCAGGGACCAATGTGAGCTAGAGATGAGATGTGAGCCACAGAGCTTATATCAGATATGAGATCTGTAGCTAGGACAGTGGGATGTGGAAGTCTCTGTCACCAAGGCCTTGCTTTTCCTCTCTAAAGGGCTAGAACCCTATGTTGGGAGCCCTGGAGCATGGCAGCAGCTGTGTGGGGCTGAAGGCATTAGCATCTGGCTAGAGTGTCAGGGTCAATGCTTGATTTGTAATGTTGTTTTAAAAATAAAGACTAAGGGAGAAAAAGAGAACAGAAGCCAGATAACCAAATCCTTCATTCTAGTTGGTTTAATAGTACTCAATTTCTCAAGCAAAAGCTATTTCTAAAAGTTTAGTTTAAAATACTAATGAGTTACACATGTTTTCCCCTTTGTATAACTGATGTAATTCTATAAAAGTTAGTATGTGCAAGTCAATAAAAATTTATTTTTTTAAAAAAGAGTTACATTGCCCTAAACAAAATTAAGAACAAACTGAAAAAAAAAAAAACCAGAATGTATTTGCAGTGCTTATTACAAAAGGATTAATGTCTTTACTGCATGAATTATTTAGAGAAAAGATATGTATACCAATAGAAAAGAAGACATGACATGACCATGTAGCGTATAGCCAACAAAACACAAGTGACTAATAAACCAAGAAAATGAAACATTAATATTTATTGAATAAATAACAATCTTCCCCATTTAATTAACAAAGATGAAAATCATATAGTATGTAGTACTGAATGGGTACATTCATATACTCTCATCATGAAAGTAATAATTGTTCTAACTATTCTGAAGGGCCATTCACCAGTCTGATATAAGAACAACAATAACAACAAAAATGCTTGTACTCTTAGCTCACTAAGGAAAATTAGAAATCACCACTAGGTGGGGACAAATTCTCATCAATACAAGTATATATTAACAAGTGATTCATTAAAAAATGCATACTACCTTTAGGATTAAACACTATGCTGACATTTAAAGGTATGTTTTCAAAGAATATTGGTTATCTTGGGAAATGTACATGACGCATTAAGTGAAATAAGCAAAGCCAGACAAGCATGTATGGGTACACACACACACACACACACACACACACACACACACACACACACCACAGTATGCAAATATCTTGAGGGCATATTACAAAATAACATAAGTGACTTTGGTTTCTCTGGTTTAGTAGAATCAGGGATGATTTTTATTTTTGGTTTTTTCATAATGTGTACAGTTTCTAAGGGAAACATTATCATCTTTATCATCATGACAAAACAGTTATTTTAAAGAATAATTTTCAAATGAAATAAGATCTATAACTTAATATATATATTAAAGTTACTGAATCTTACTGTAAAGTTATGTTCTTATTATGTAAACTCTTATACCTCAGTATATTTTTTATACTTTCTATGGTCAAAGTCTTTTATATTTGCATTTTGTTCTTAAACAAGGCATACTTGCACTATAGTTGATAGAAATATTATATTTTTAGAACTGCTTGAAAGCCTTCCAGTTTTAAAAAGAGCACTATTGTGAAATATTTATAATTTTTATTCAAAATATAAACCCCCCTCAGGTGACTTACCTATCTGTTTCATGTGTATATTAGATCATACCTCAGGAGAACGACACCCACTCCAGCCTGACATATAAATACATCATTCATGAAGATTCTGCACCTACGATCAGCAGCAACAATGTCATCCAGGAAGAATTAGATACTTTTGAGTGGGCTTTGAAGAGCTGGTCTCAGTGTTCCAAACCCTGTGGTGGAGGTAACAACTGAACACATTTATCACATTCAAATGTCATTCATATAAACCAAGTTATTGTGCTTTCTGCCTTAAAGATTGCCTCTCATCGAGGCTGTGATCTGAGAAGTAGCAAACCTAACAACTAAAACATAAGTACAAAACATTTTTACTGAAATCTCTGAATCTACAAAGGATAGCAGTCCATTCATAACAACCGTAAGCCTTCTGAAAATCCCCTTTCTCTTTTCCCTCTGGTTCTTTCTGTCTCATATTCATGTAGTGGGTCCTCTAATGACTTTACTCTTCCCAAACTCTCCCAAATGTGTCCTGTGGTTCCAGTTATTCTTCTTGTTCATTTTACTTTCCATACCTGTGCATTTCTTTGCTATCAGTGTTAGTATTAAAGGAGCTATTAGAGTTGTAGCAGATACTGTTTTCAATGTTCTCTATTTTAGTCCATGAATACTCAAAATGATTCTGTGAGGTCAGCACTATGATTCATGCTACTGATCAGGAAAGTGGAGCCCAGGGAAAATAAGTGATTTGCCTAAGATACAAACCCAGGTGGTCTGATTTCTGGCTACATGTTCTCACTACATTGTGCTGCCTCTCCCTACTTTTCCAAGTTAATCTGTTTAGCTGTTCTCAGAGTTTATCAGTTTCTCACTTCATCCCTTACTCTAGTTCAGATAATAACAATAAATGCTCCAGAACTGAGCTGGCCTAGAAGAAATTTTCCCCGACAGGCACATGAAGACAAGGGGCTTTCACAATAATGATGCTGAGTAACCGAGGGCAAAAAACAAAAATTGTTCAGAGTAGGGAATTCATCAACCATTTGTTTTATCATTTTAATTAAAGGATGTGTTTCTTTTTTTCTTTCCTTTTCTTTTTTTTTTTTTTTTGAGAGAGAGAGAGAGACAGCGTGAGCAGGGGAGGGTCAGAGAGAGAAGGAGATACAGAATCTGAAACAGCCTCCAGGCTCTGAGCTAGCTGTTAGCACAGAGGCTGATGTGGGGCTTCAACCCATGAACCGTGAGATCATGACCTGAGCT
This sequence comes from Proteles cristata cristata, assembly GCA_017311185.1. Classification (NCBI taxonomy): domain Eukaryota; kingdom Metazoa; phylum Chordata; class Mammalia; order Carnivora; family Hyaenidae; genus Proteles; species Proteles cristata. Next base: position 465,042 of record JAESUZ010003084.1, read on the forward strand.
GAAGTCAAATGCTTAACTGACTGAGCCACCCAGGCACCCCAAGGATGTGTTTCTTTTTTTTTTTAAATGCTGTATTTATTTTTGAGAGAGAGAGAGATAGACAGCATAAGCAGGGGAAGGTCAGAGAGAGAGGGAGACACAGAATCTGAAGACAGGCTCCAAGGCTCTGAGCTAACTGTCAGCACAGAGCCCGATGCCGGGCTTGAACCCCCAAACTGCGAGATCATGACCTGAGCTGAAGTCGGACGCTCAACTGACTGAGCCACCCCGGCACCCCCAAGGATGTGTTTCTAAAGAGAGTTTTTTTGAGGTAGAGAGGGCATAAAATGTTTTTAGTTAATTATTTAAAATGACACTTAATCCATTATAAAATTCTTATTTAATTTGAATCTTCCCTTCTGCCTGACCTTCAACATCTCCTTGGCTATAAGATTTGTCAGATGCACCTTTTTAATATCTGCCACATCTATTTCTCCTTCAACCGGTTTTCTGCATGATTTTGAATGGAAGATTATTGCAAAAGTCTTTTAACTAGTCAATTAATTTTATTTTCTTCTCTTCCTTTATTTCCAGGATAATTGAATGAATGAATGAATGAATGAATGAATTAGTGGAATTTTATTATTTCCTTGATTTAACTACTTTAACATCCTAATGTGTTCTTCTAAAGGCATAGCATAATTTATGTAGTATTCTTGCCAAAAGTAAACAACATGAATCTAATCATTAGGAGGCAATTAAATAAAACCCAAATTGTGGGACATTTTACAAAACAAATGGCCTGTACATCTTAAAAATACTCAAGATAAAAAAGATGCTTAGAAACCATTCCTGCTTAATTCCATGACAACTAAATGCAGTGCATAATCCTTAATTGGAAAAACATTGCTATAAAGATCATTATAGGAACAACTGGCAAATGTTTAATATAGTCTGTATATTAGATAATAGTATATCTATATTAAATATTCTGATTTTGAGAATTTTATAAGAAGTATGCTTGTTATGAGCAATATGCTGAAGTATTTAGAAATGAAGGATCAGAATGCCAGCAACTTACTCTCAAATAGTTCTGCAAAATTTTACATACGTATGACATATATTGCATAGTATAATTAATATATCACAGATGAAAAAATACACTTATATTCATCTCAAATATAGTGACATGTAACACAAGGTTAATATAGATTCAAGGCATACAAATGTTCATTGCACTTTCCTTACAACATTTTTGTAGGCTTGAATTTTTTTTTTATATTTTTAATTATTTCTGAGAGAGAGAAAGACAGTGTGAACAGGGGAGGATCAGAGAGAGAGGGAGATGCAGAATCTGAAACAGGCTCCAGGCTCTGAGCTAGCTGTCAGAAGAGAGCCCGACGCGGGGCTCGAACCCACGAACCGTGAGATCATGACCTGAGCCAAAGTTGGAAGCTTAACCGACTGAGCCATCCAGGTGCCCCTGTAGGCTTGAAATTTTTTAAACAATATTTTTAAAATATTTATTTACTTACTTACTTAGAGATGTCAGGGTGATTGGGGAGACCTTTAAAAACTCCCTATGACCATCAAGATAAAGTCCAAACACCAGTCTGGCACTCAAGGCTTTTTAGATTGGATTCTTTCCTATCTCCTGCCACCTTCACATATGAAACTTCAGCCATTCAAACAGATCTTCAGTTTCTTTATATGTCATTTCCTTTTCTCAGAGTATTCTTCTGCTTCATTCCCTTTACCCAATACTTTTTGAACTTCATGATTCTGTTCTAGAAATGCTGGTTTTGTAAGTACTGGCTACCCCTCCTCCAGCTGTTTGAGAACTTCCTCTCTGTGTTCCTTTGGTGCCCTCTACAGTAAATGATTTAAATAACTCTCTGAAAGCTTGTGTCACTGGGTATGATCACTGTGGTTCTCAAATCTGCCCCTCACAGTAGATGGTATGTATTCAGGGTCTAGTTTATTAGCATGTGTACAGCTTCTATTTAATAATTTGTAATATGCATTAAATGTAGGCTCTGAAAAGTTAAGGATTTTGTTTATTTAATTTACTTCTGGACCTTCAGCATCTATAACAGTGCCTGGCCTGCTATATGTACTCAGTAAATATTCATTGAATGAATGAATGAATGATCAAATATTTCACAGAATGAAGAAGTGATCAAATCCAGAGAAATGTATTTTCTTTCCTAGGTTTCCAGTACACTAAATATGGATGCCGTAGGAAGAGTGATAATAAGATGGTTCACCGCAGCTTCTGTGAGGCCAACAAGAAGCCAAAACCTATCAGAAGAATGTGCAATATCCAAGAGTGCACACATCCACTGTAAGCAGTCATGTTAACTATCGGATACAGAGGACAAGATGATAGAAATTTAAATATCTTTAATTTTTTAAATTTATTTTATTTTAGCACGCACAAGCGGGGGATAGGGGCAGGATGAGGTGTGGAGAGAGAGGGAGAGAGAATATCTCATGCAGCCTTCATGTTCAGTGTGGAGCCTGACATGGGCTCCATCCCAGAACGCTGGGATCATGACTTGAGCTGAAAACAAGAGTTGGATGCTCAACTGACTGAGCTACCCTAGGCACCCTTTAATTTTAGTTTTAGTCAAAGCTAATAAACATAGCAAGTTTAAAGAGTCAAATCACTTCATAGAAATTATATAAAGCTGTGGCTCTCTGCCCTTTACCATAGTCCTGCTCCTTAAAAACAACTACTTTCTAGCTTCTGTTGATATTTGGTACCTACTTGTTTCCAACTCCCTAACTAAAATGTTTTTGTGTCCACTTGACTTTTAGAGTGGGGCAGGCTTAGGGCATTATGTATTTCAAATTTCTAATGTAGGAAGTGAAGGATTTTCCATTCTTTCATAATCCTCCCCCAAATATACACCTACAGCCTAGACTTATCTTCCTCCATATTTCCAATATTTTTATAACCCACCTTTTACTGATAATAATATTCAGAGTTTATATTAACAAGTTCTATCTCTCCTAACAGTGGAGTCATTTATTAGCATACTCCTTCTTTCCTAGTGAAACTTTGTTCTAGAATTATTGAATGCTTGATTTTTTTATATTTTGTTTTTTACTACTTTTCACTAATTCATCCCTAAACTGTCTTCCATGAGTATCAATCTCCTATAAATACTAAATACTCAAGTATCCCGTCATTCATAACATCTTAGAGATCTCACTCAGGAAGTTCTAAGTGTTCCAGTGCTGCCCTCCCGGACTTCTGTTCCTCCTGGGGCTTCTCTTTACCTCTTCCAAGGTATTCCTACTCCCTTTCTTTTGCATCTCCTATTTCCTGCATTTCTTGTCTTTTTATCTTTTCATGTATTCAGTTTTTCTAGTTGGTCGTATCTTCCAGTAGCTTCATGAAAAAAGTGTATACAAAGTAAAAAAAAAATTTTACAAGAGATTTTCCTACACCTAATAGAAGTAGGTAAGAGTTTGAAGTGTAAGAGTAGGAAGTCTTTCTTCTGCTCTCACTCTTGATCATTGGGGCACACACACACACTTCCAAACTGTAATGTATTTTCCTTCAGAATTTTGAAACCACTGTTCCATTGTTTCCCAGAATCCCATGTTGTTATTGAAAAGTCATTTGCTATTCTGGTTCCCAATGTTTTCTAGTTTCGTCTGTCATTCAAAGTTTGTAAGACCGTCTTTTTGTTCCCAACATCCTGACCTTTCACTGTGATGGAACTGCCTTGGCGCTCAACATTTTTCATCCATCGTGCTGTGCACACCATGACTTTTTAAAACATAAAACCAATTATCTTTCATCCCTGGGAGATTTTCCTGTATTTTTTCTTTAAAAAATGTACCCTTTTTTTCAATATTCTTTCTTTCTGAGATATTTGTAGTTAGGACTCCTAAACAGATCTAATTTTCTTTTCTTTTCTCACCTATTATTTACTCGCTGAATTTTTCATTTTTACTATTATGTCATTAATATCCAAGAGCACTTTACTATTCAAGCACTCTGTTTTCTTCCTCAAATGTTCCTTTTTAAAGGCACTTGATGCTTATGTCACAGGCGTAGTATATTTTATTTTACCTGTTTTATGATATTAACGATGATTTTCATTTTTATGCATGACTTCTTTTGAGTTCTTTTCTATTTCTTTTCTCCTCTCTATCATTTGTGTTAGAGGCTCTCTGTGTCTGGTGATTGTTGGCTGTTCATGTACGTGTAAGAATGAAGTGTTAAAAGGGGTGCTTGGAAGATTGCTTTACGGTCAAGACTTGTTTGCTGGTGGGCTTCACTGTAGGGTGAGCTGGCTGGGCTATTTCACTGAAGACCCTTCATTAATTGTGTATTAGGGCTTTTCTAATGAACTGATCCAAATTCCAAAGAGCAGAATCAATCTCCTGCCCAGGAGTTATAACCCTATTTAATAGCTTCTCTGGAAGTTGTATATGTGTAGGCAGCTAGGGTTGTCTTCCCATTCCATATGTGGAATCTTACATCAACCCCCCGTCTTCACTCTGGTCTTTTTCTCTGTCGTCTCTTGATTATGTCTGTTGTCCACAAGCTACAAGTCTGGTTCATCTTCAACACAGGATAAGCCTCAAACCTCCTTCTGGCTTAGGGGAGGGGCAGTCAGCCAGTGGGGGTAAGAAGCAGGAGGTCTGTTTCTGAACAGACTTTTCATCAGCCCTCTGTTTTTAGTCCTGGCTTCACCCACATTTTCACAGCCCACACTTTGACCTGAGAGCACAATCCAGTACATTTCTGAAGTTCCACCGGCAAGTCAGTTTGCTTAACCTGCCTCTACTGCTGAGTAAACTTCATCCTTTTTAGGTCTACTGAGTTAGCAGCCATATGTCCCACTGCTTTCTGGGTTTGAAACTTTCTTTCGGTGCCTTCTATTCCATTTTTTTTTTGTTTACGTTTGTGGATTTATGCCATTTTTCTCCTTTGTTGTCATTTGAGGAATTTCAGGGAATTCCTCAGGGAATAAAGGTAACCAGGAGTATCTATGACTACAAAATGTATACTTTTCATATCATATAATAATCTGTCTTCCAGTGAGAGTTAGTATTGAGGTGTTTAAAATTGAGAATAATGTTTCAGTTGGTACAAGACATTCCATGCCAGTTTGATGAGCTAAAGCCATCCTAAACTGTGAATACCAGAAACTGCCAAGGTTTTAGCATGGTTATATTTTGGTGCCCCATATATACGACACTAAAAAAATGCATTGGGAAAGTAGCTTTGGAAAGGATAAATAATAGTCTGCCTCAATTACATTATGACAGACATGATTAACTAAATGGAATCTGTGGTGACCGCCCTTTGGCACCTGGGTCCATAATATGGTGTCCACAGCTGATGTGGAGAGTGCCAGGGGCATTGACATCAACACCAGAATTTGGGCATGTCCCTTGGGGACTCTTTCTGAAAATACCTTTTTAGAAATTTTCCCACCAGGTGCATTCAAGCCCTGGACGCACACACCTTTATCTTTTTGTCAGACCCAATAAGGGCCAATATGCACAGCTGAAATTTCCAAACAGGATAGACCGTGCAGGGAGCTTTCCCAGCCACAGTTGTGCGCAGGAAGTAGGCATCTCAGTAAGAGTACTAAAACGTGAGTGAACTCGGGATTTCTTGAAAAAGCAACAGCAGCCCAATCAGGTTGTCTCAGCAAGTGTTGGATGGAGTCCCTTTTAAAATTTCTTTTCAGATGTGCACCACCATTTGGCAACCTGGCCGACAGTCCATTGTAGTTTTGAAAAATTGCCAGTATGCCCGAACCTAACCAGGCAACCTTAAGATGAGTTTCAGAAACCCTCTGTCGATCACCCTTCAGAAAAACAGGATTCCAAGTCAGTGTGAGGCAGAAGAATACCAAGGCATTAAAAATAGAAGCGTGGGGCAATTACTGTGAGAACATTCTAAGATTTGTGAATTGCTCGATGCTTCCGTCCTCCTGAAACTGCTTCCGGAGCTGTAAGCGCGCCCCCCTGGGTTGCGCGTCGCTCAGAGAACAGAAAAGGCGAGGCTGCGGGGCGGGACGGTGCACCGACACCCAGTGACCGTGTTCAATCCTAACCCCACGCTGCAGCTGGGTCGCGGAAGAGTGGGAGCACTGCACCAAAACCTGCGGAAGCACCGGCTACCAGCTCCGCACCGTGCGCTGCCTGCAGCCGCTCCGCGACGGCACCAACCGCTCGGTGCACAGCAAGTACTGCGCGGGCGACAGGCCCGAGAACCGCCGGCCTTGCAACAGAGCACCCTGCCCCTCGCAGTGGAAGACGGGGCCCTGGAACGAGGTGCGCGTGCGAAGCCCGTGTGCGGGCGTGCGTGCGTGCGTGTGCGTAAGCGTGTGCCACTCACCTATCAGGTAGGCGCTGGGCGAGGTGAGGAACTGCCGCGTGTTTGGAATCGTCGAGCGCCCGGAGGTGCAGGGAAATCTTATTTGAAGACAAGTGCCTGCACCTAAGAGGAGTCGGTAGGGGCAAACCGTGGTAGGCGGCTTTGTGACGTGGGAGAGTCAACAATTCCAACCCCCCGACAGGGCATGCAGGGTCCCACCCCATTTGACATGCTGACTCTTCCCTTCCTCCCCCCTGCCCTACCCCCTGACCACCTCCTCCTCCTCCTCTCCCTCCTCCCCCTCCTTCTCCTCCTCTTCCTTCATCTTCCCTTCCTCCTCCCCCTTCTCTTTTTCCTTCTTTCCCTTCTCCTCCCCCACCTCCTCCTCCACCTTCACCTCTTCCCCCTCCTCCTCCTCCACCACCTCCTCCTCCACCTTCTCCTCCTCCTCCCTCCTCCTCTCATCTCCCTCCCCCTCCACCTCCTCCACCTTCTCCTCCCCCTCCACCTTCTCCTCCTCCTCCCCTCCTCCTCATCTCCCTCCCCCTCCACCTCCTCCACCTTCTCCTCCCCCTCCACCTTCTCCTCCTCCTCCCCTCCTCCTCATCTCCCTCCCCCTCCACTTCCTCCTCCTCCACCTTCACCTTCTCCTCCTCCCCCTCCACCTTCTCCTCCTCCTCATCTCCCACCCCCTCCACTTCCTCCTCCTCCACCTTCTCCCCCTCCCCCTCCACTTTCTCCCTCCTCCCTCCCTCCTCCTCATCTCCCTCCCCCTCCACCTCCTCCACCTTCTCCTCCCCCTCCACCTTCTCCTCCTCCTCCCCTCCTCCTCATCTCCCTCCCCTCCACTTCCTCCTCCTCCACCTTCACCTTCTCCTCCTCCCCCTCCACTTTCTCCTCCTCCTCCCCTCCTCCCTCATCTCCCACCCCCTCCACTTCCTCCTCCCTCCACCTTCTCCTCCTCCCCCTCCACTTTCTCCTCCTCATCTCCCTCCTCCCAATTTCTCTTCTCCCTCTCCTCCTCCTTTTCCTTCTTCGTATGCTCCTTGTCCTCCTCCTTCACTTCCTCCTCCCCCTCCTTGACCTCCTCCTCTTCCTTCTCCTCATACTCTTTCCTCCTTCTCCCCTTCCAGTCAGAGCTCTGCCTTCTTCAGGTGTAATTGGTGTAACATTACACTGGTTTAAGGTGTACAAGGTAACAATTCAGCATTTGTGTGTATCTTATTAAATGTCCACCCAATAAATCCCACACTAACTCTTCTTACTCTATCATTCTTTATTCCGGCTCTGTGTTCCAGTTTCTCAAAATTCTTACTATTCCGAGAAGACCGTGTTGGTTGGCCCCTCCCCCTCCTCACCCACTGCAGCTCATTTTCAGGGTCCAAAATACCACCTTACGTGGCTGCCTTTCGCACAGTGTGTCCTCTACATTCCGAAAACAAAGAAGCCTCCCAGCTTCTCACAGATCTCACAGGCTGATCATGACAGAATACCGACACTTTGACTGTAATCGGGGTCTGTGCTTACCACCCGTCCACACACTTCTCAACGGCAGTGTGCCCCGGCTGGTACATGGTGGACTCAGGCTACAAACCTAGGATTATCTGTCTCCAAAACAAAATAGAGAATTCCAGAGCTGTGCAAGTGTGCGTGTGTGTGTGTGTGTGTGTGTGTGTGTGTGTGCACGTGCACATGGAGAAAGGGAGAAAGATGATCTTGGTGGAATAAACGTTTACAATTCCAGCCTTTGTTTCTCTAGTGTTCGGTAACGTGTGGGGAAGGAACGGAAGCGAGGCAGGTCCTCTGCAGGGCTGGAGACCACTGTACCGGGGAGAAGCCCCCATCCACCAGAGTTTGTCAGCTGCCTCCCTGTAACGGTAGGTGTGACCCTGATTGGTTTCGCTGCACTGGCCGTGGTCTTTAAGCCTCAAAAACTGGATTTCAGGACAAACTCTGGAATTTCTGTTTGCTTATCAAAAAAATAACCTAAGGAAAACCCCCAATGAGAATCAAAAAAATAACCTAAGGAAAACCCCCAATGAGACATGATCCCTTGAGACACGAGCCAGGACCCAAGTACTGTTTCTTCAGATGAGAGTTTGAGCTATTAAACCACTGCAGCCTTAGTGGTTCCTTTCATGTGCTAATGCTGAGGGCGTGTCATGTGTGTGAAGTTGCTGTCAATTTTTTTTTCCTTTTTTTTAATAATTATTTTTTTAATGTTATATTTATTTCTGAGAGAGAGAGAGAGGGACAGCGTGAGCAAGGGAGGGTCAGAGAGAGAGGGAAATATAGAATCCAAAGCAGGCTCCAGGTTCTGAGCTAGCTGTCAGCACAGAGCCCAACAGCGAGGCTCGAACCCATGAACTGTGAGATCATGACCTGAGCTGAAGTCGGGCACTTAACCGACTGAGCTACCCAGGTGCCCCTGTCGATTTCTTTTTCTAGCAGAAGCTGTTTATTTTCTCTCTGTGACCGTCTTTATAATTTCACATTATTGTGAATGGTATAATATTGCAGAAGGCTTTGGAATATATTACTGTAACTGCTCAGTTTAGGCTTGTGGATAGTAAACGTCATTCACAAAGCCACGTGTGTCATCTGTCCCTCTATATAGATGCACTTCAGCAAGGGCATTGCAGAATAGACACCTTGCACGCATGCAGACATCTGCCCAGCCCGCCTCCTTGCTGTATTGCAAAACAGAACAAACTTTATTTTAAACTATATATCAGTGTGCTATCGTCAAACAAAAGATAGGTTGGAAGGTTTCAATTGTTATCACTCAGCCCCCTTCTTCTTCCTTTTTCGTGGTTTTCTTTCTTTACATCCAACTCTGTCCTCTGTCTCATTTTGTATCACCCTTTGCTGGCCTCTGTCTCTCATTTTCTGTCCTGGTGCAGTCTTGCTTCCTGTCTGACTTACTGTCATTTGAAGCATATAGGTTGCTCACTTTCTCTGTGTCTGTCACGCATCCTTTTCAGCCTTGTTTTCTCTCTCTCTCTCTCTCTCCCTCCCTCTCTCCCTCCCCTTCTCCCTCTTCCTCTCTTCATCTCTTTCTGTCTCCTTTCTCTCCCTAGCATCTCCCTCTAGCCTTTTTCTAGCTCATGTGTCTGTCTCTCTCTCCCCTACCTTTCCCTTTCTCAAGGTGCTTTTCCCTTTCTCCTTCCCTTTCTCCTCCTCCCCCTTCCTCTGCCTTCCTCTCCCTCTCTGTGTCTGCATCTCTCTCTCCATCTCCCCCACCTCCTGTCTTTCTCTGTCCCTTCTCTTCCTCCTTCCTTCTTTCCTTCTTTCTTTCTCCCAGCCTCCATGTCTCTGCTCCTCTGACTGTATCTGGCTCTCTTTCTTCTTGTACTGTCCACTGCCCAGCCTGCTTGTCTCTCTCTCCCTCTCTCTCTTTCTCTCTCTCTCAGTCTCTCTCCCTCCCTCCTTCTCTCCCCCCCCCCGCCCCCCACCACTTCATACATCCTCCCTGTTTGGTTCCTTCCTTACCCACCCACCTCCCTATCACAAGCTTCCTCTTAAATGCCATTCTTCTAAGTATGTGCCTAATGACATCTGTGGATGTTGCTGTCACACTGGTGAGACTTGGGACACAAAAAGTTACCTTTTCATTGGTCTACACTATAGGAAGCCTTTAATGTTGGCATCTGTTGAATGGTACTGTCTTTTTTTCATGGAAATTGTCAAGGCACTGTTTTATCAAATGCCTTAATATTTTTTTCTGAAGAAATTTCACATCAAGTCCTTTAAACCTTATAAATTATTTCACTATAAATTTTTATTTGAAATGCGTGGTAGCAAGAATAAGTATGACCATGAGGGGGAGACAAAGGACTTATGTATTTAATCATTTTCTCTGGAAAAGTATATTTAAAAATTCAAAACACAAGCCAAAGCCAAAAGAACAAACTTTACCCAGTTAGAAGCTGTGAGGTTTACTGTTGCCATAATATTTCATTATGTAGTACTGCCAGGAGGCTGGCGAAAAACTTTTGTGAGTAAACTTTATTGTCTTAATAGCTGACAGAGCTGTGTGTTTCTGCAAATGTGCCCAATTATCAGTGAGAACTGCTCGATTCTCTTCCTTGAGCTAAAAGAAATCCTTTTTAATTGTACAACAGAGGTGCGAATGAGATGGCCTAACTGCATTAGGGACTCCACATTCTTCTAGATGGTCCCTTGCTCTGAAATCCAGGCCCAGCAGCCAATTCTACAAGGTCGAAAGGCCACACATTTCTATCACACATGTCAAGTAAGCAGTAATTCCCATCAGTCTCAAACTGCAGCTAAAGTCAAATGGCCTTTTGAGACTATGTGTAAATCGCTGTTCCAGAACTTGTTATAATGATCTGGGCACAGAACAAAACAGCTAAAGCTTCCTCAATTTAAATGATTGATTTTGTCATATGAATCCTTTTCCTGGGCCCCACTTAGAATGTACTATTTCATTGTTACTATGAAGCCCTTCCCATCTGTCCTGACACAAATGGCGATAAAATGAATGTATTCTTTAGCTCTTACTTGGGTTTTTTTCTCAGACTGTCTCTCCCTTTTGCTTCTCCGTACAGAAGCATATTCTGGCCCTAATCAGACCCAGGTTGTGAAGCAGTCGGGGCAGTGCTGAGGTGCCACAGAGAGAGGGGAAATCCACGTGTGGACTCCTCTAACTCAGAGAGATTAGGTCAGGCTCTGAGCTGGGCCACAGAAGGAGGAGGGAGGTGAAGGGAGGTGCAAGGGGACGAGGGATCAGAGGGAAAAGAGAATACAAAGTCAAACAAAGTCCTCTCAGCTCAGGGCCTAGGGCCTTGAATATATGGACGGAGAAATTAATCTTATTTTAAGATACAGGCATAGAAAAGGTAATTCAGAAATGATAAGGGTGAAACCCATTAATATGACTCACAGGCATTCACAACATAATTAGATGATTAATTGCTAATATGAAATATTTAGACATGTCCTCTAATAGATCTGTAGATACCAGGCAAATACAGGTCATTCCACAGTTTGGAAAGGGGATGTGGTATTCTAACTCTAACAGGTAATTTTATAATTAACTTGATAATTTGTAATTGGTAATGGATATAAGTGATAATATTAGCTCTCTGTTGGTCTTGCCAACCGTCTTTTTTCCGCAAACTTTAGAAAAAAAGATTCTTTAATTTCTTTAGCAATTTATATAGCAGGTTCCTTACCTAGTAGTAGGGCATTACCCAGTAATACATTGTAATTTTAAGTGATTTTAGTACAAAAATGCCACAATTTAGAATACTTTGTGTTTATGATTTGGACACAGGATCAGTATTTCTGGGTTTCACTAAGTTCTTGGGCTCTGCATAAGATATGCCCTAAAATGGCTGAAAATAAGTACAAACTAATGTGTCCATGAGCTCAACATTTGGATTTTTTTGGAATCAAATTCTTATAATTTATAATAAAAAAATTTAAAAATAATAAAAATAGTCCATACACATATATGTTGTCTTATGAGTATTACTTTAGTAAAGTCCATAAAGTGTTATCAATTCAATGAAATTAAATTTTAAAACCATAATTTTTTTAAAAAAATTTTTAATGTTTATTCATTTTTGAGAGACAGAGAGAGACCAGGCATGAATATGGGAGGGTCAGAAAGGGAGACGCAGAACTCGAAGCAGGCTCGATGTGTTGATGCGGGGCTCATACTCACGAGCCATGAGATCATGACCTGAGCCGAAGTTGGATGCTTACCCAACTGAGCCACCCAGGCGCCCTGAAACCATAAATTATTAAAAAGAATGTTGGTACACGTTCCCAAAAGTTATGCTTCAAAATATCGGATAGCCTAAGAATATTCAGTAATAAAAGTGAAACCATTGCATTGACTCTGAATGTTACCTTGATTCTTTCAGGCATATATTTTGAAGATTCAACTTGTTCCAACAGGTCTTTAGACTTTATTTTGATTTTAAATTTTGATTTAATGTAGAAGCTACTCTATTAGAAAGCCAGAAAGACCATACAATTTTTTAAAACAGCAAGGAGCGCTTGGATGGCTCAGTTGGTTGGACGTCTGACTTCAGCCTAGGTCATGATCTCTTAGTCTGTGGGTTTGAGCCCCGCGTTGGTCTGTGTGCTGACAGCTCAGAGCCTGGAGCCTGCTTCAGATTCTGTGTCTCCCTCTCTTCCTGCAACCTCCCCATACTCTGTCTCTCTCCTATCTCTCTCTCAAAAATAAACATTTTTTTAAAAAGTCCTAAACAAAAAGAAAAACAAAAACATATGTCCTCTTTATAGCCTACAAATATCTGTGGCAAAATAAATCCTATTTTCTCATTCTAAAATGAGATATGTGTTCCTACTAGGAAGAGAAAGTACCCTCAATCTGCAGACTCTTGACAGAGATATTAAAATGGTGGTCAACCCAAGTACTGTGCAAATAAAGAACTACTTACTTCAGTGAATTTCTCATAATATTCATATTTTTACTGAGGTATAATTGATATATAACTTTATGTTACTTTCAGTGCAGTATAATGATTTGATATTTTTATACACTGGGAAATGATCACAACCATAAGTCTGGTTAATATCTGTCATAATTTATAGTTACATAATTATTCTTGCAATGAGAATGTTTAAGATCTACTCTTAGCAGTTTTTAAATATGCAATACAATATTATGAACTTTAGTCATCTAGACATTTATTTTATGACTAGAAACCTCTACCCTTTGACCCCCTTCACTTGTTTCACCCACTCCCAAGCCCCTGCCTCTGGCAACCATAATTCTGTTCTCTGTTTCAATGAGCTTTTATTTTTCAATTCTGCATACAAGTGAGATCATGCAATATTTGTCTTTCTCTGTCTGACTTATTTCATTCAGCATAATGCCTTGAAGGCCTGTCCATATTGTAAATGGCAAGATTTCATTCTTTTGTTATCTGAAAGATATTCCGTTGTATATGTATACTGCAATTTCTGTATCTATTCGTCCATCCATCGCTGGACATTTAAGTTATTTCCATGTCTTAGCTATTGTAAATGATGGTGTAGTAAACATGGGAGTGCATATGTCTTTTAGAATTGGTGTTTTCATGTTCTTCAGATAAATACTCCTTCTGGGAATTATTGGATCATATGGTTGTTATATTTTTAAGGAGTCTCCACACTGTTGTCTGTAGTGGGTATAACAATTTACATTCGCACCACTAACCTGCATATTTTTAATGAAAGCCTCATTTAGACAACTCCCTTCATGTCAGATTTAATAAATTTTTTTATATTCATAAACAATTTTAATTTTTGCCCTTTATTTTATATTTAGATGTAAGTAATATCTTGTCTTCTTTTAATGTTTACAGATGAGCCATGTTTGGGAGACAAGTCCATCTTCTGCCAAATGGAGGTGCTGGCGCGATACTGCTCCATACCAGGTTATAACAAGCTATGTTGTGAGTCATGTAGCAAGCGCAGTAGCACCCTGCCACCACCATACCTTCCAGAAGCTGCTGAACCTCATGATGATGCTATCTTTAACCCTAGCGACCTCCCTGGATCCCTAGCAGTGCCTACATCTTTGGTTCCTTACCATTCAGAGCCCCCTGCTGAGAAGAAGAAATCTTTGAGTAGGATCTCTTCAGTGGGAGATCCAAATGTAGTCACTGCTCCCAGGCCAAACAGTAAACCTGATGGTGCTAACTTACCCCAGAGGAGAGCTCAGCAAGCAGGAAGCAAGACCCTGAGACTGGTCTCCCCACCCACCAAGAGTGGCCACCTCAACTCATCTTCGGAAATGGCTGCTGCCCACTTCCTTGCAGTCAGTGATTCAATAGGTGCTGCTTCTCAGGCTAGAACCTCAAAGAAAGATGAAAAAATTATTGATAAGAGACGTCCAATAAGATCACCCACTTCGGAAAGATGAGAAAGTGAACCTCAAAGGCTAGCAGTCAGAGGAAAATGCGGACAAGCTCCCTCTCCCCGTGGTGCATACTTGTTTGAAGTGTAAATCTCCGTAAATTGTCAACTCATTTTATCTGTACGTGGAGGAACAAAAAGTGCTGGTTCACTTTCTAGTTGCTTTCATCCTCCTTTTGTTCTGCACTGACTCATTTACCAGAATTCATTGGGAGAAAGCACCAAAGATTATTAATAGAAGGAAAGTAAGTTGCTAAGTGCGTTGGTCACTCTCTAAAGCAGCAAACGGACTGGAACCGATTATGTATATCAGCTGATTTTTTTTTTTTTTTTTAAAACATTACACTAAAAACAAAAAAGGAGGTGCCAACAGTTTACACTTTAACAAAATATTTTGGAAATGGGGCAAAGAATTCTTAGACTTGTATTCCTATTTATCTATATTAGAAGTATTGTATGAGCGAATTGCAGCTGTCTTGTAAATACTGTATATTGCAGAAATCAGTATTATTTTAAGAGATGTGTTCTCAAATGATTGTTTACTATATTACATTTCTGGATGTTCTAGGTGCCTGTTGTTGAGTATTGCCTTATTTGACATTCTATGGGTTGATTTTCAAAGCAGAATATTATGAATAAGAAGTTAGAATTGTAGCTGCTGACAACACAAAGGGTGTTGTTGTGCGGTTTTGTTTAATCAACAATGTGATACATACATTTACAGAAACAGAAAAATCAGACGGGCTGCAGATATACAGATTTCCACTTACCTATTACCTTCCATCCTTTAAATAAAAAGGGATAGGATTGGTGTCTTAGTATACATGTGGTCACAGGAACAGAGACCAGTAAGTTAGCCTGTGCAAGACAAAATTAAAACCCTATTACCGGGACCTCAATAGGCACCTCTGAAGTGTCCTGTGTTCTTGTGTTGTCTTTTCTTTTCCCTTTGTTGACATATACAAATGGTTATACTCAATGTACTGTAATAACAACAAAGGAAAAATGTTTTGAGGTCATTTTTTTGTATGTTGGTAGCCGAGAAAAGCACATCGAACTAAAGTTGATACCTGAGTATTGTAGGGCTCCGGGGCTTTGGAAGAAGATTCAAGAAGGTCTTTGTCAAATTGTTGCAATATTTATTTTCTGCATGGTTCACATCCAAGTGTTCACAACCACGATGCATCTGACTGCAATAATGTGCTCGTAATTTATGTCAGTGGTCACCTTGCTCACAGTGAAGCCAGAAATGCTGTCTCCAGGGAGTACATGTAAAGTACTTGTATATAGAATTCAGAATTGAAGATATTTATTAAAAGGTGATTTTTTTTCTTGATGGTATTTTTATGTACTAAATATTTACGCTAATGACATATTTTGGTAAACTAGAGAGACATAATTAGAGATGCACATTTTGCGCATGGAAGAGAAATTTAAGCAAATACAGCAGCTGAAGACAGAGCTAAAATTAAACAAATTCAATTATATGCACACTTTTTGCATTTTTAAAGTTGATGCAGAGTTCATGACTTGTTCCCGTTCAATGAAATATAAAATAGTATGGACTCAGATAGCTGTTTGATGAAATGAAGAATTAGAAACACTTTTTTTTTAAGTATACGAAAGAGATAAATACTTAAAGTGTTGTGAGCATAATGTTTTGGAGGTCAGTTCCTAAACTGTCTCAAAATATATTATGCAGGCTAACTACAGTGATGTTAACCTCTTCAAGCACGGACTGTACAGGGACCTTTGTGTTTTAACCATGGTAAACTCCCAGCTTCTCCTATTAACTCCGTACCTCTGAAGAATCGCTGCTACTTCATGCAAGACCCTTAAAGGTTAACTGAATTAGGTGAATTCCAGATAGTAAAACAATCACTGAGCCTCAAGTGGAAGTCGTTTTTTCCCCCTAAAAGTTTCCCAGCAATGAAATTCTCTCTAGTTTGCTTGCATATGTATATGCATCTGGTCCACAGGAGAATACAGAGAAGGATCATCACACACAAACACCTCCCACAAAGATGTACATATTTGTTATACTTCTGGTCTCTGAGCTTCCTTTTCTACTAAGCTAAAAATTCCTTTTTATCAAAGTGTACACTACTGATGCTGTTCGTTGTATTGGGAGCACGTAGCAATAAAAATGTTAACAAAACATAGACCTGACTCTATCTAGGTTTTATCATTACATCCATCGCTGAATAATGGAAACGTTTCTTTTCCTCCTGCAAAGTGAAATGGTATCAATTCATTAGCTCCTTGGACTTTCTCTACAGAGGCTCAAATAAAATGACGTGTCTCCTACCCTCACACCAGGGTGTCTCATAATATTTTTTAACCAAAAAAAAAAAAAAAAAAAAGAAAGAAAGGACCATGAGTGGTTGCTTTTTGCTTAAAGCCATCCCACAGAACTATGAAGAGGCAGAAAGAAAAGGGTAAAAATGCTAGGATGTACGGGTAGGGAAAGAGGGACTTCTGTTTTTAAATGTGCAATCCCAGAGTGGTTTTAAAGAAAAGCTGCCCACCAGCTTTGAACCTGATTACCTGAGGATTTCTGGGAATATATGACACCTGACTCAGGAGTGTGAGTAGGAATGAGACATGATGCGAGGGGGGGGGGGGCTCTATTTCCATGATTACCAGTTTAAACTGAAAAGGCAGATCAACTCAGGTTCGAAGTGCACCTGTATCTTTATCCTGAGTGATCGTGGGTAACCAGACTAAATGTCAGTTTCCTCATCTGTAAAATGGGAGGCAGAACTGTCAAGCATTGCATAATTTCTAGGAGAAACGAGGAAGTAAAGTAACAGCACAGGGCTTAACACATAGTAGCTCTCAATAAGCATTAACTATCATGATTGTCCTTGTATTGTCTCCAGCCTCCTCTTCCTCATCGTCATTATGTGCCCAAGCCACAGGAGGTTTGAATCACAGTCACTATGCGTCATTAATGGTGATAACAGTTTCAGAAATCTAAAGACAAGCATTTTAGCTTTAAAAGTTAATAGGAGGGACAAACTCACTAAAAATGATCTCCTGTCATCAGTTTTGAAGAATTTTAGGTAATTATGTCCACTCTCCCTTTACAAACCACAAGTTGTCAAACTAAAGAATACTAATACTGTATTTCTGCAAAAATGGCCAGTGGTGATATAATGCCCCAAATTATTAGCAAATAAAATGTTTTATATATGTATATTTACATTAATACACTTTGTAGAAATATCAAGTCATTCCTTTACACATAGCTTATATTTCCTTCAAGAGGAAGCTGCAAAATATGATAGAAAAAAAATCACTTGAAGAATGACAAAAACTTGGAGAACCAAAAAGAACATCATCACTTGTTGCAAAAGTATTTTAAAAAGAGGTAAAAGTAGAAGGTTACAGTAAAACTACTTAAAATGCAATAAAATATAAAAATCATAGGTATAGGAATTATCAACACATCAACTAGTATTAGAAAACATAAGTTTCAGGCCCCAGTACTTTAGGAATTTACTTAGAGCTAGAGACAACATTTTAAAATTTTATTAAAATACTGCTTACCAAGGAAAGAAAGCATAACCTAAAATTGTCATCAAAAACAAATTTTCAGGGCACCTGGGTAGCTCAGTCAGTTAAGTAAGTTATATAAGTTATATAAGTAAAGCTGAAAGAATCCATCAGAAGGGAACTACATGGACTGAAAGCCAAAGGATACTGGTGATAATAAAATGGTGGAAAGAGGGCCCATCAAGTTCTCACATAAACCACTGTGGCAAGATAATATTATCCGGGACCCAGAGAGGAAATATAGACAAACCCAATTTGGTCTTGCTAAGCCTTAAAGGAAGGCTCTGTAAAGCCAGGGGTGTCACTGCATGCCCCTCCAATTACTGCAGTATTTCAGAGGTGGATACCCCCTATCACGAGAGACTAGGGCTTAGGCCAGTGTCGCCCTCTAGTACATACAACAGAGGCCAGCTAGAGGCTCCATGTTGAATTAACCATTTATTGGTCTAGCACTAACAGACTATACCAGCTGTTACAGACACTGTAACTGAATACACACTTATATTTGGAAGCCCCCTCAAAATTTCAGGGAGAAATAAAGGCTATTGATGGCTATGGGGACAAATTATTAAAGTCCCCCTAGGCACTCTACCTACAGATTGGCAGCCTTCCTCCTTGCTGTTTTCTAGTGCATATTATCTCCATTGCTGAGCATAATTCGGACATAGATATTTTACAGGAGTTGATCTAAATACGATGACAGGCAAATTTAGGTTGGGTATCTGAGTAGTGAAACCTATTGTCGTGGTCATGCAAAATGGGAACCTATGCAGCTGCTGGCTCCCCAGAGAATAATACGAGCACGATGCCAGATGTGGGTTGGGAAGTAAACATAAATTCATATCCAGAAGGTTTGGCTGGAGCTTGTGGCAATGACAAAATGGAAAATCAATTACAGTTTTTTAACGTTTTTGTTTTAATTTCAGCTAACATACAGTGTTAGTTTCAGGGGTACAGTATAGTGATCCAACAATTCTGTGCATTGCTCTATGCTTATTACCCAATTAACTCATCCCCTCATCCCTCCCCTCTACGATCAATAAGAATCTGTTCTCCTTGTAATATGACACCATTGGAAACATTGGTTACATTACCAAGACTTTGGGTGGAATGCCATATTTGAGAAAGACATGCATAGGCTCAGATATGACAAGATAACTTTATGGAACGAAGATTGACTTTATGGACCCAGTGAAGCCCCTTGGAAAAAATTAGGCTGATACCTTGCTTACAGGGTTCCCAGGAACCTTACCAGGTGAATAAGGAAGGTCACTTCCTGGCAGGTTCAGGAATCTAAGAATATTTGGGGGAACTCAAAAAGAGAGGAAGTAACTGAAATCTATAGGTATTGCAAGCAAGTCTGATTTGGTTTAGCCCTTAGCCTTGAAAAACTATTAAAAGTTCAATTTGAAGTTCCTTATGAGAAGTTCCAGTGTCACAAGCATGCTATGAAGGCAGAGCACACATGAGTTACATCTTTTCACAATGTCAGCTGTATTCAAGCATAAAGCAAGGTTAACATAATTGTAAAGCAGGTTCAGGATTCCAAACTCAAGTTTGCAATATGTCTTTGTCTTATTAATTTTATAACTTGTATGTATAGATGTATATATTATGCACACACGCACATATATATATCTCACTTCTTTTTATCCATTCATCTATGGATGGACACTTAGTTTGCTTCCACATCTTGGTTATTGTAAATAATACTGCAATAAACATAGGGGTACCTATCTTTTCAAAAAAAAGGATTCCAAACTCAGTGACCTTTCACCACATGTTTAACTTGGCTTCTTACATGTCACACAAAGCAAAGCACAAGATCGGTCACACAAGAAACAAGAGAGAACAAGGGGTGGGAAGTTAATGAACCAACTGTGAGCATGAGGTCTTGGTTGAGATGAGGTCTTGGTCACATCCAAGTCAGCTACCAGCACTTGCTGCTTATTATGTCCCAGCAGTGAAGGATCTGTTCTGCTCAGACGTCACTCGGCAGAGACTTAGGCAGCAGTTGCCTTTCTGATGTGGTCAGACATGAAAGGAGCAGCCTCTAGAAAGTCTGGCAGTTTGCTGCAAAAATGCTTCATTTTTAAAGAAGTTTAGTCAGTCTTGGACCTTTGCAGACCTCCTCTGGTTCTCCGTTCTGGGTGTGTTGTCAGCCTATGCTGGTTTCAGCCGTATCTGGTTTTAGCTCAACGCTTTTGACTGCCCGCATCACTGCTTGACCTGGGTCACTGCTTGACATGAGTGACTCCAGTTTCTTCTTGACATTCCACCCCATGATTCCTCATGGCTAATCTGTGAGGGTCATGTGGGAATCAAAAATGTCTTAAACCAGGTCAACAGCACTATTCTGCTAATGTGACCGAGGGCAAAGCTAAGGCACTTAATCATGTTTTCAGCAACAACAACAAAATCAAAATCTCAAATCATGAAATGTCAAGTGACATCCTAAAATAAAATCACAAAAAAATCAAAACTGGTTAAAATTAACTGAATCAAATAAAGTTTAATCAATTTAGAGTAAAGCAAAATTATGTAAGGATTAAATAAAAAACTCCACTCAAAGTTATACCTAATAATTCAAAAAGAAAAGAAAAACTAAACCTAAATTTAAGGTAAATTAAGAAATCAACAAAGCAATCAAATAAAATGAAATGAAGATCATGTTACCAAATACAAGTAGATTGAAGGCAAAAAATACATATGGAATCTTTAATATAGGCTTTTGGCATCCAGAAAAGTATGGCCATGGTGTGGTTAATCATAGTCTTTCTGTGATCTTTTTTCTTTCTTAAGCCTGAGGGCGCATAACATTCTAATAGTGTGTTAATTAAGGTATACAACAAAAATAATGTCTAAAAGCAATAGAAGGATTTCCTTACTGAATTCCCAAACATGAGTAGAGAGATAATTCTATACCATCTTTAAATATTTCAAAGGGTTATAGTCAGATCATAATCCAGAGAAAATCTTGTTTGAAAGATTTTATCAATAATTCTGGAAAGGAACATTGTGTAAGTTTGTATATCTTTGTTCAATGCAGCTAAGTTGTTACTTGATTGCTGATGTTGCATGAATGGTCAGTACGGTATGTTCAAAATGGGTTAGCTTGTGGGTCAAGGTTTTATAGGCTGCTTTGAGCCCTTCTAAGTGTTCCTCTAAACACTTATCAATTTTCTTAGTTTTTACCCAAGGTGGTTTTTTATCCTTGAAAAGGGTTTTGGAAAACTTTATATGAATATCCTGAGATAAAGCTACCCATTCTGGTAACATTATTAAATGTCATATTAATAACATACAACATTTTAATACACTCATTGTCTGTGGTCATTCAACCTAGTATGACTAAAGAATGTGGCCTCTGAGGAGTTATTAGCACAAGTTATCCAGTTAAAGTGTCTCCTGTCTAAGAATAAATTTTCAGTGGATATTCTTATGAAAGGATGAAAATTAGCATTTATTTTTAATCTGTGTGAAGCATAATACATGTTGCTGGACCATTGAAATGCTATCTCTTTGGGTCATAAATACCCATCAATCCACAGGAGTGTATAGGTGTTGCCAGAAATGCTGTGTTTTGATGTATGTGTTGTGGTATAGCACACGTGTCCTCTGCCAATAGGTTTTGACCCCTGAATAGTCTTAATAATAAGTGTTTACATTGTCCTGTATTGTTACAACCCTATGCTCTGGAGCTGTCTGATTGTAAAAGAGACTCTGTTCAGTTAGAAGAATGCATTTTTCTTATTACAGTAATGTTTCTGATATCATTCCATGCTTTCTCCAGTAGGTTACAGTCTGTAGTGACTATTTTTTGATTGTTCTCGCACATAGAAATTTCTAAGATTAAGTAAAAATTTTTTGGAGGGCTTAGATCTTCTGGTCAAAGTTACAATTAAATTCTCATTAGTAGGCATCATAACCGTGCATAATTGAGACAATAGAATGTAGTCCTCTGAATGCTGAGGAGATTTGGAACGTAAATTTCCTACTGTACTAGTAGGGGGTTAACAGGTTTTTGTTGTTGTTGTTGTTTTTCTGTTTTGTTGTTGTTGTTTAATGCAAAGAGCTCCTGTCTAATAGTCTGGATTTCTGCTTCCTGAATTCCAGAGATAATTAAGTTAGAACTGATGTCTAGTTCCACCAGAATTGTAGAGGCTTTCCAAGTCTAATCCTATTGATGGACGTTAGGTTAGGCAAACCATGGGGGATCGTTCCCAGCTCTGTTGCATAAATCTTACATTCAAATTGTATATAGAACAAATTGAACAAATTGAGTTTAAGAGTCATAGAGTTATATAGTCATAGAGTTAAGTAATGTAGGTTCTTACATTCAAATTGTATATAGAACAAATTGAACAAATTGAGTTTAAGAGTCATAGAGTTATATAGTCATAGAGTTAAGTAATGTAGGTTCAAATATATTTGGCTTGAGGGGTTTTGGTGTTGGGTTGGTAATGGCATATGTCCATTGTGGTTTCCAATGGAAAAATTCTCATGCAGTGTGTAATATCCCAACATCCTCTCTCAATAATATATTAGCCAGACTATTGGGTGATATACCACATTTGTCAAAGGTGACTCTTTTAAGCTATCTAAATTGGCATAGATGATTTAGCTCTGGTTATATTCTCATAGATATGATGCTATGCCAACCATACATATTCTACCCATCATGCATCTGATGGTTGGATCCATAAAAAAAATTATTGCATACCTGGATCAATCAGTGTCACTAAGCTTCCATTAAAATCAATTCCCAATGTTTCTCAACATCCTGGTGATCTTCTTTGTGTAATTGAAGTTTTATTAACCAAAGGATAGCAAAAAAATATATCAAATCTAATCGTTCTAATCGGACATACCAGTATGATAACTTCCTTTGTTATATTATATAGGATGAGTTCAGATTTTGATATTGAGGTAGCATTATATGTGCCAGTCATATTAAGTAATTTACTAACAGATGTGTCCTAAATGCCAATAGCATTGGAGCAGTTGAGTTGTATCTCATACCATATAGGTATGAAAGGACCTAAGGTGACTGGAGTCATGGCTTCAAGGCTATTAATATTATCTAGAGTATGATTGCAGGTAAAGATCATGTTACCCTACTTACCTCTCCAGTGCTGAAGCTTATTTAGATATGATAGTATGGGTATCATAGACTGTTCCAGGAACCATTTTAACTATGGGATGCCCATATTTCCAACAGTTATGTTAACTGGTAGTTTATAAGTTGTGGGATGTTAACTTGGAGTACAGACCTCCATAACAGGGAGTCCTTAAAGCCTTAAGCATTATCTCTAGAAATAGTCTACTGTGTAATTACATCCAATTTTTGATAAGCATGGATCATGTCTGGAAGTGTTATCATTAGAAGAGATGTCCTTCGTGAGGTTATGTGCAATAAACATTGTGGGGTATCTCCAGTGATGGAGGTGTTGTGTGGCATCCACGTGTAAGCTTTGTGTCACCATTCCATTGTATACTATACTCTGTGTTATGGAAGGGTAAATTAAATTCATCAATCCCATTCAGTGAGAGTTCCCTAATTAAAGCATTGTTCAAGAGCTTCCCTTCTGTCCTATTATGACTTGGCATGCAGAAGGTACCAGCAGGTGAATTTGAGCTTATCTGTCCTACTCTAGAGCAATTTACTAGTCCACCAGGGTAATGTCCCCATTCTGTAAACCATTGTTTTAAAATCTGAATTCTTCCAACTGGATAGTTGAGGTGCTGGTTTCCTGAATATTCTGTGTAAAAACATTCCTTTGTGTCTCTCACTGTAAGGTTCAGTCGAGAACATAGCAGAATTGATTTTAAAAGCATTGTTCTTGTAGCATTGTTCCTGTGTAGATGTGTGAAGAAAGTACTTTTAAAGCTTCTGAGGCATGTTAATGTCCAATTATGGCATAATTGTTCCATATAATGTGTGTTTTGGGGTACGGGTCAATCAGGTCTAGCTTGATGTGTGAAGTGGTGATCTGACTGTGTGAGCACAGTTTGCCCTGTTTTAAATTTCCAATCCAATTATAGCCAGTGCAAATGTTCTATTTCCGCTTTTATAAAATTCTTCAGGTATTAAATGGGCTGATGAAGACTTGGCATACAAAGTGCCATGTATGTTATCATGTATCTTTATGTCTCATATAAAATTGCCAAAAAATGGTGGTGTCTAGGTCGCTCATTTGGTTAAGCATCTGACTTTTGATTTCGAGTCATATCATGATCTCACAGTTCATGGGATCTAGCCCTGCACCAGCCTCTATGCTGACAGTGCAGAATCTGCTAGAGTTTTTTTTTTTCTCTCTCTCTCTCTCTGCCTCTTTCTAAATAAATAAATAAATAAATAAATAAATAAATAAATAAATAAATGTCTAAAAATTGCCAGAAATTGTGAAGCTTGGAAAATCTATCCAATAACAATCCTAATATGTAACATTTTCATTTCTGGATAAAATTTTGTATCCCCTGGGTATACCATTAGCATTAGAGCCTTGTCTATGGGTGTGCTAAAGTATGGAAAGTCATATAATGAGGGTTTATTAATAGTAGTACTTTAAAGATATTCATCTCTGTCATATTCATCAGTATTAGTAATCATTTCAGGATATTCATGTTCCTCATAAATATCCTCTTGTTCTATGTCCCGTTGGTACCAAAATTCGTACCATGTCTTGACAAAGGATTTGTATGAGTGTATTACAAGGTTCATGCAATTGATGGTGCAATTGAGTGCACATGTCTGACTTGTCTTCTAAGGACAAGTGCAAAGGTGGCTGTTGTACAATTGAGCAGGGGCACGAGAATTGGATAAAGCAGATAGTGGTTTTCTAATCTGTAATATGAGACCTAGCTGGTATGTAATTTTCTTCTACTTATTAAAGTGTGTCCATGGGAGAAAGGTCCAGGATTTTCTTAAGTTATAGCTGTCTTTGGTCCCTGCAGTCCCGTAAGTGTGGCAGTGTCTGTGAGCAATGATATCGTACAATGAGACGGAACTGTCCTCAGTTCTGTTACTACCTTATACAGAAGTTTGGGTGTGTACTCATAACTCCCTTTTCCCAACATCTGGGGGAGAAGTGTTTACCATCTTATGAGGACGATCTTTTTGAAATCTGTCTCGGATTTAGCATAAAGCAAGCCACGTCCAGGGACGATGGAAAACTCCCTTGTGTTTCTACTAATTTTAATTCTCCTTTTGAACCATCTATTAAACCTCTCTATATATCCAGTGGCTGTTGGGTTTTTGGCTAGATGGTAACTCCATTGTAAGTCCCACAGACCACAGAACATTTTATCTGAGGTGGCTGTAAAATGAACTCCCCAACCACTTTCTGCTACTCTTGGTGTTCCAAAATGAGCAGCCCATGATTTCAGAGCTCTTAATGTGGAATGGGCTGAAAGGCTAGAGACAGCCATAGCTATCCTCAATCCTGTATATATGTCTACCGTGGTGGTAGCATACTTTTGTCAATAACTGTGATTTAATGGTCCTATGAAATAGATTTGTATTATAAAATTCAATGTGGTGGTTTGTATGTATTTGTTGGTGCAATATTTGCCTATTCTGTTTACATATGATGCATCCTTATAACGCTCTTTTTATTCCCTACCAGGTAAATTTAAGATATATTCTTGTGAATCACTTACATTAGGCATGTGTTTCTAGATGTACTTTCTGTCAGTTTATTTCTGTAATTGTACGTGGAGTTAGTGGTACTTCTGTTTCCTTATTTATGTGATATTGGGCTCTTGTCTTTTTTAATTTTAGTGGTGGCTTTTTTTTCCCCAAAATGATTTTTATTTAACAACATTCCAGGAGGAAGAAAGGACAAGCACAAAGTACAAAGGCCCTCAGATAGAAAAATGTCTGACATGTTCAGGAACAGTGAGGAAGATGGCTGGCTGGGGGTGTCTGAGGGCCAAGCAGTAGGACATAAGGTCAGAGAAGGAAGGGCTGATTCAAACATTACAAGGACTTTATGGGTCATTATAGGGAATTTTACTTTTCCCAGATTTTCACTAGCATTTCATGGCCTAGTGAAAAGAACCCAGGATTTGATCCCATACAACTTTCCTTTCATGAACTGTGGGACTTTTAACTTCTCTTAGTTCCCTCATCTCACAAAATGGAATTAAAATACTTTCTAACAGACAGCTTGTGAATTCAAATGAGTTTGTGCATGTGAAGGATTTTTTTAATGCTATTACAAAGGTTTTATTATAAGTAAACCTTAATTTTCATATAACACTTTGCCGATTTCCCGTTTCTCTGGCCTTATACAATGTAGGAGTCAGAGGAATTTTGTAGGACATCCGGGGAACTGCTCTTTGACTCTTACAACTTAGCTATTTTGGCTGGTTCTTCTACCTTTCAACACCCCTTAATAAGTGGGTTCCCAAATCTCTGCATATAAACTGTCTATTTCAAACCACAGACTCCTATGCAAATGTCTGCTGGGTAGCTTACCTTTGCTATCACAACAGCAAAGCTAATGTTAATACCAAATGATTACCATCCTTACATGTAATGCATGGTTTATATTCTAGATTAGCCTCTGCAGTTTTCACTTCCCTTCTTTTTTGTCTTTTGCTCTGTATGCTTCATTAGCTTCCTTGTCCTGTTGATTCTATTTCTAAAATGCCTCCTGCGTCTGTTCCTTCTTTGTTGAGCCCACTGTCTCTGCCTAATTTCAATCAGGCCCTAATGGGCATGATCACAATTGTCTTGTGATTGTCTCTCTTTGTTTCCTGTAACATTCTGATACCTTATCATCAGATCTTCCATTATGTAAGACACTGACATACCAAAGGTATGCCAAGTCAGAACAAAGCATGTGTAGTTCCCCTTTCATATCTTGGAGTCTCTTCATAACTTTTTATACTCCCAATCCACAAAAATCTTATCCTGGATCTTTCTATTTTGACACACGTCTTGTTCCCATAAAACTAACTCCAGCTTTTTTAGCACCCCTAAAACCTCTTTTTTTTTGGTCAACTGTCCTTGCAGATTTGGTCTTCGTGAAAGGAGGCAAGGGCTGTATCTCAATCTTTATTTACCCAAAGTCTTGCTTACACTGGGACTCAACAGATGTTTACTGATAAATAATTGTTTTTAACTGTTCCTCATAACAGGCACCCTTCTCTCACCTGTCTTTATTCTCACTCACTCCTCCTTACCTCTGCCTTGCTCTACCTACAGGCTCTGAAGATTTGCTTGGCCAGGGATAACCGTTTCATTGATCCTAGTTGAGAATATGATTTCCATGGGGTAAATTAAATTGTCAAGCCCAGTGCCCTGAAATCCACAACCATTATTTTGATCCCATTATTAGAATATTTTTAAACCACAAGATTTTTCTAATATTTATTTTAGAGACAGAGGGAGAAAGAGCACAAGCAGGGGAGGGCAGTGAGAGAGAGAGAGAGAGAGGGAGACACAGAATCAGAAGCAGGTTCCAGGCTCTGAGCTGTCAGCACAGAGCCCAACGTGGGCTTGAACTCACAAACCATGAGATCATGACCTGCACCCAAGTTGGGTGCTTAACCAACTAAGCCACCCAGGTATCCCTAAACTACTAGATCTTAAAATTAATATTTTTAATATTATAAATATTTAGCATTATATTATAATATATTATATAATTATAATATAGGATTCCATATGTGTGTGTGTACACACACACACACACACACACAGGATTCCTAAAATAATATAATCAGTATTTTAATATTTTTAAGCTACTAGAGACCTATCTACACTGTTGAATTCGCTTCGAAGTGATGAGAGTAGAGTTGGTATAATTGGATTAAAGCAACCTAGGGATAGCTAAGTGTAATAAGATAGTCAGGTAATATTGTCTAGTCTCAGGTCTTCAAAAAGCACATCCTAGCTTGTATTTTAAACTCCCAAATTTATTTCTTTAGCCCCTAGGCTCTTCCGAACTCCAGACTTATTGTTATTACTACTTACTTGAGCAAGTAATAAGAGTTTCTAAAGTTAAAAGCCCAAATTTAAATTCTTCCCACCTTCCTGTCCTCCAAACTCCTTCATCCAGAATTTTCGTTCCTCCCTACATCCCATGCCCAAATCAGAGTCACCCATGCCTCCTTGTGTTAGTTTTCTATTGCTGCTGTAGCAAATCACCACAAACTTACTGGCTTAAACAATACAAATCATTCTTTTTGTGTTTATTTGATCACTATCCCACAAGTCTGTAGGTCAGAAGTCTAACACAAGACTCACATTAATCTCAAGGTGTCAGAGGCCTTCACTCCGTGCTGGGGGCTTGAGGGGAGGATGCATTTCCTTGCCTTTTCCAGCTTCTGGCAGCTGCCTATATGCGCTCCTCTGCTTGTGGTCCCTCCTCCATCTTCAAAGCCAGCAGCAGCAGGCTATATTTATCACTGCCCCTCTCTGATCCTTCTGGCACATCTCCTCATACTCCCCATAACTTGAAAAGACTCTACATTTTAAGAACTCCTGTAATGTGTGGTGCCTGGGTGGCTCAGTCAGTTAAGCCTCTGTCTTTAGCTCAGGTCATGATCTCGCAGTTTGTGTGTTTGAGCCCCATGTTGGGCTCTGTGCTGACAGCTCAGAGCCTGGAGCCTGCTTTAGATTCTGTGTCTCTCCCTCTCTCTCCCCCTCTCACACTCTGTCTCTGTCTCTCTCTCTCTCAAAAATAAATAAACATTAAAAAATAAAGATCTCCTGGAATTAGATCACACCATTCAGATAATCCAGGATAGTCTCCCAATCTCAAGATCAGCTAATCAGCATCTTTGATTACATTTGTCATTATTTTAATTCTTAATAATTCTCTGTACCATGTAACATACCATTCATAGGTTCTGGAGGTCAAGATTGAGACATCTTGGGGGTGGGTGTTATTCTGCCTACAAGACTCCTCTTTCTTTCACTCTTATTCAAGTCTTCAAGAAATCCTGCTTGCTCTAACACAGATACAGATACACACACACATGCCACACAATTTGGCAACTTGTCACCATCTACATTACAACCACCCTAGTCCATGTCCCCATCATTTCTGTCTAGATTATTGTAACAACTTCCCAGCTGTTCTCCTTCTTACTGCCCTTCCCCTCTACATGAGTCTCACCTTGTACGTGATACCCCACGTCCAAACTCTTTTCTTTTTTAATATTTTTGTTTACAAATAGTTTATTGTCAAATTTGTTTCCACATAACACTCAGTGCTCGTCCCCACAAGTGCCCCCCTCCATGCCCATCCCTTTTTTTGGGGTTGTTTCCTTTGCTGTGCAGAAGCTTTTAATCTTGATGAGGTCCCAACAGTTTATTTTTGCTCTTGATTCCCTTGCTTTTGGGGATGTGTCAAGTAAGAAGTTGCTGCGGTGGAGGTCAAAGAGGTTGTTTCCTGCTTTCTCCTCTAGGGTGTTGATAGTTTCCTGTCACGTTCAGGTCCTTTATCCATTTTGACTTTATTTTTGTGCATGGTGTGAGAAAAAGATCTAGTTTCATTCTTCTGCATGTTGCTGTCCAGTTCTCCCAACACCATCTGTTAAAAAGGCTGTCTTTTTTCCATCGGATATTCTTTTCTGCTTTGTCAAAGATCAGTTGGCTATATACTTTTGGGTGCACTTCTGAGTTCTCAATTCTGTTCCATTGGTCTATGTGTCTGTTTTTGTGCCAATACCATACTGTCTTGATGATGACAGCTTTGTAGTAGAGGCTAAAGTCTGGGATGGTGATCCCTCCCGTTTTGGTTTTATTTTTCAGGATTGCTTTGGCTGTTCGAGGTCTTTTGTGGTTCCATACAAATTTTTGGATAGTTTGTTATAGTTTTGAGAAGTATGCTGGTGCAATTTTGATTGGAATTGCATTGAATGTGTAGAGTGCTTTAGGTAGTAATGACATCTTAACTGTATTTATTCTTCCTATCCATGAGCATGGAATGTTTTTCCATTTCTGTCTTCTTCAATTTCCTTCATAAGTTTTCTATAGTTTTCATCATACAGATCTCTTGTATCCTTGGTTAGGTTTATTCCGAGGTATTTTATGGTTTTTGTGCAATTGTGAATGGGATCAGTTTTTTGATTTCTCTTTCTGTTGCTTCATTGTTGGTGTATAAAAATGCAACCGATTTCTGTACGTTGATTTTGTACCCTGCAACTTGGCTGAATTCTTGGATCAGTTCTAGTAGGCTTCTGGTGGAGTCTGTTAGGTTTTCTATGTAGAGTATCATGTCATCTGCGAAGAGTGAAAGTTTGACTTCCTCTTTGCCAATTCTGATGCTTTTGATTTCCTTTTGTTGTCTGATGGCTGATGCTAGGACTTCCAGCACTATGTTAAACAGCAGTGGTGAGAGTGGGCATCCCTGTTGTGTTCCAGATCTCAGGGGGAAAGCTCTGAGTTTTTCCCCTTTGAGGATGATGTTAGCTGAAGGCTTCTCATAGATGGCTTTGATGATGTTTAAGTAGGTTCCTTCTATCCCAACTTTCTCTAGAATCTTTATTAAGAAGGGATGCTGTATTTTGTGAAATGCTTTTTCTGCATCTATTGACAGGATCATACGGGTTTTATCTTTTCTTTTATTGATGTGATGTATCACATTGATTGATTTGCGAATGTTGAACCAGCCCTGGAACCCAGGAATGAATCCCACTTGATCTTGGTGGATGATTGTTTTGATATGCTGCTGGATTCGATTTGCAAGGATCTTGTTGAGAATTTTTGCATCCGTATTCATCAAGGATATTGGCCTGCAGTTCTCTTTTTTTGCTGGATCTCTGTCTGTCTTGGGAATCAGTGTGTTGCTGGCTTCATAAAATGAGTCCGGGAGTTTTCCTTCGCTTTCTATTTTTTGGAATAGCTTGAGAAGAATTGGGATTAATTTTGTTTTAAATGTCTGGTAGAATTCCCCAGGGAAGCCATCAGGTCCCGGGCTCTTATCTGTTGGGAGATTTTTGATCACTGATTCAATTTCTTCACTCGTTATGGGTCTGTTCAGGTTTTCTATTTCTTCCCGTGTGAATTTTGGTAGTGAGTGTGTGTTTAGGAATGTGTCCATTTCTTCTAAGTTGTCCAATTTGTTGGCATATAATTTTTCATAGTATTCCCTGATAATTGCCTGTATTTCGGAGGGGTTGGTTGTAATAAGTCCATTTTCATTCATAATTTTGTCTATTTGGGTGCTCTCCCTTTTCTTTTTGATAAGTCTGGCTAGAGATTTGTCAATTTTATTTACTTTTTCAAAAAAGCAACTCTTGGTTTCATTGATCTGTTCATTTATTTCTTTGGTCTCTATGTTGTTTATTTCTGCTCTGATTTTTACTATTTCTCTTCTTCTACTGGGTTTAGGGCGTTCTTGTTGCTCTGCCTCTAGTTCCTTTAGGTGAGCTGTTAGATTTTGGACTTGCGCTTTTTCTAATCTCTTGAAATAGGCCTGGAGAGCATTGTACTTTCCTCTTAGGACTGCCTTTGCTGCATCCCATAGATTTTGGATTGTTGTGTTTTCATTTTCATTTGTTTCCATATATAATGGAAAAATATATATGGTTTCCATATATAATATAATCTTTTAATTTCATCTCTAATTACCTGATTGGCCTATTCATTCTCTAGAAGGGTGTTCTTTAACCTCCATGTTTTTGGAGGTTTTCCAGACTTCTTCCTGTAATTGATTTCAAGTTTCAAAGCATTGTGATCTGACAGTGTGCATGGTATGATCTCTATTCTTTTATCTTTATTGAGGGCTGCTTTATGTCCCAGTAGTGATGATTCTTGGAGAATGTGCCATGCGCACTTGAGAAGAAAGTAAATTCCCTGGCCTCAGGATGTAAAGTTCTAAATATATCGGTCAGGTCCATTTGGTCCAATGTGTCTTTCAAGTCCATTATTTCTTTAGTGATTTTCTGTCTGGTTGACCTATCCATTGCTGTAAGCGGAGTATTAAATTCCCCTGCTATTAGCACATTTTTATCTAGAAGCTTGCTTCTGTTTGTGATTGTTTTAGATATTTAGGTGCTCCCATATTCGGTGCATAAACATTTATGATTGTTAGTTCTTCCTGATGGATGGACCCTGTAATTATTATGTAGTGCCCTTCTTCATCTCTTGTGATTGTCTTTATTTTAAAGCCCAGTTTGTCTGATATAAGTATCGCTACTCCGGCTTTCTTTTGATTCCTGTAGCATGATATATATTTCTCCATCCCCTTACTTTTAATCTGAAGGTATCTTCCCGTCTAAAATGAGTTTCTTGTAGACAGCATATAGATGGATTTTGTTTTTTAATCCATTCTGCTACTCTCTGTCTTTTGATTGGAGCATTCAGCCCATTTACATTCAGTGTTATTATTGAAATATGTGGGTTTAGAGTCTTTGTATCTTTTGTAGGGTTCATGTTTGTGGTGGTGTCTCTGGATTCTTTGTTCCTTGCAACCTTTCCTTCAGAGCATCACCCTCAGGATTTCTTGTAGGGTTGGCTTCGTGGTGACAATTTCTATTTATTTGGAAAGGTTTTTATCTCTCCTTCTATTTTGAATTTCTGTTTATTTGGAAAGGTTTTTATCTCTCCTTCTATTTTGAACGACAGGCTTGCTGGATAGTGGATTCTTGGCTGCATATTTTTACTGTTCATCACATTGAAGATCTCCTGCCATTCCTTTCTGGCCTGCCAAGTTTCAGTAGATAGGTCTGTCACCACTCTGATAGGTTTCCCTTTGTATGTTAGGGCCCTTTTCTCCCTAGCTGCTTTCAAAATTCTCTCTTTGTCCATGTATTTTGCCATTATTACTATGATATGTCGTGCAAAAGATCGATTCAAGTTACGTCTGAGGGGAGTCCTCTGAACCTCTTGTATTTCCACATTGACTTCCTTCCCCAGGTCGGGGAAGTTCTCTGCTATAATTTGTTCCAGGACTCCTTCAGCACCTTTCCCTCTCTCTTCCTCTTCTGGGATTCCTATGATACAGATATTGTTGCGTTTGACTGTGTCGCTGAGCTCTCGAATTCTTCTTTCCTGTTCCTGGATCAGTTTGTCTCTTTTTTTGTCAGCTTCTTGTTTTTCTATAATGGTGTCTTCTAAATCACTTATTCTCCTTTCTGCCTCTTCAATCTGTGCATTGGAGGCCTCTAATTTATTATGTATCTCATTTATCGCATTTTTTAATTCTTCATGCCTATTTTTATTTTCCATTCTGTCTGTAGCCATAGTTTCTTTGATGTCCCATATGGTTTTTTCAAGCCCAGCTATTAATTTTACCATTATTATTCTAAAATCTTGTTCAGTTATGCTGCTGATATCTGTTTTGAGCAGTTCATTAGCTGTCATTTCTTCTTGGAGTTTCTTTGGAGGAGAGCTCTTTCATTTCGTCATTTTAGTTAGCTTGCTGGCTCTTGTTGGTTTTAAACACCTGTTATGCTCTCTGGTTCTATGAACGCTGCTATACCCAAGAAGACTCTTTGACTTTCCAGGGCCTATCCTTTCAGAGATTGTTTTTTGAATGGTATCTCTTGGTCTCTCTTGTTGGGACCTTGGTTATTTTATTTTCCTATTCGTAGTAATATTTGAGACTCTCCACCTTGTGTATTCTGGCTTGTTTCTTGAGGTAGCCCTTGAAAAGAAAACAGACAGATAAACACACAGGGAGCAGGAGCACACAAACGCACAGGCTAATTCAACTAACATGCAAAGCGAGAGGGAAAGCGAAAAAGTTAAGAGAAAAGATGGAGGAGGGAGGGCGAATAATAGGGAGCCAAAATACATAAAAGGGTCAAAAAGGGGAAAAGAAAAGGAAAAAAGAAGAAAACCGATGGACAAAGAATGGTTTAAATCATATACCTGGATTTCCCAGCTACAGTTAAATAGCCGTGTGTATGCAGTGCTGGTTGAAGAGCATAGAGAAAAAGAGAGAAGGCAGGGCTAGACGAGGCAGATTTGGAAATAGAATGAACAGGTAGAAGGGATAAGAAGCTTTTTTCAAAGAGGTAAAGGGTAGAATATGGTTGGATAGGTGAGAGAAGGATGCTGGAATTATCCAGAGAAACTATATAGTCTAATTACTCCTGAGAGAAATAGCTGAAAATGTCAGTAGGTGTAGAATTTACATTTACAGAATGGACTCGTGATTGTTTAAGCAAGCTGGCGACCAGTGTTAATCAGGTCAGTGTTCTGGGGAAAAAAGAGAGAAAAGAGAAAGAAGAAGAAAAAAAGAAAGAGTAAAAAAGGGAAAAAGAAAAAGAAAAAAAGGAAAAAAAAAGAAAAAAAAAGGGAGGAGGGCAGCTCTCAGGCAGGGATGGGTGTGGCGTGATCCAATGCCTCAGGCGGGAGCTCTGCCTTGGCGGTTGTGGGGAGGAGAGTGACGGTGCTCCAGTCCCTTCTTGAACCAAGAGCTGCACCTCGCTCTTTTGGGGGTGTAAACTTCCCATACCAGGGGCGCAGCCGAAGTTGGTTGCACTCTTCATCCCAGGGCAGTTCCAATCTCCAAATCCTAGTCCGCGCGCCAGGCTGAAGTTGCCTTAGACACAGCTTCCCAGGCAACCCCCTCAGGCAATTCCAGGCTCCCTGCTGAGCTCTGGGGGCGGAGTCAGAATCACTGCTTCCTTCTCTGGGTCAGGCTGGTGGGCATGGGTGAGGGCTTGCCTGCCCGGTGCTCTGAGCCCGAGTCCACTGGAGTGAGGAAAACTGGGTCCCTCTATGGCTCGTCACCTGAAACACGAACTCACAGGGTAATATCCCAGTTTTTAGTTCTCTGCCTTCCCTCTGGAGTTCCAGCCAGCCAGGAGCGCGGACGCCCGGTGTCCGTGTGGCTCTTTCAGGGTCCCCAGCCGCCCGGGAGCTGCAATGGCGGCAGGCGCGCCATCACTCTGAAGTCCTGCCTCCAGGAACCAGCACAAAGAAGCAGTTTGTGTGCTCAGCTCCTCCCAGGATCTGTTGGCGTGAGGAGACCTGGTGTGCAGGTATTGGCAAGTACGGTCTTTCTAAGTACCGAGCGGAGGTTTTCCCCCCTCCGAATGGAGGTTTTTCTGTTTTGGACTCTCTCCTTTTCTCCTCTCACTCCCCGTAGAGGGTAGAGGGGGATCGTCTCCCACCCTGGAGTCTCCGATCCCGGCCCGATTTTATCTTCCCCGGTTCGCACTCACGTTAGAAGTCTCTCTCAGTGTATTCTGCGTCCTTTTTCACCCAGTCTCTCAGGTTTTGTAAGGTTTCCAATGGCTTCAGATCTTTTCTGTGTGATGTATGGGCCTGAGTGCAAGTACGGAGCTCCTTACTTCTCCGCCATCTTGCCTCCCAGCCCCCCCTCCCCCCCCCGCGTGTCCAAACTCTTTACTGCACTGATCTAATTTCATACTAGTCTCTCTCTGCTCCAGCTAGAGTATCCTCTTTCCTACTGGACCAACTTTCCAGGCATACCTCTTCACAAGGACATATGTGTTCGCTGTACTCTCTGCCAGGAGCTCTCTTTGTAAAGATATCCACTGGATGAATTTCTAAACTCTTTCAATTCATTGCTCAAAAGTCACCTACTTAGTGTGGACTCTCTTGGCCATTCTGTCCAGCATGGCAACCCGTACCCCTCTCCGTAGGACTCCCAGTCATCCTACGCTATTTAACTTTTCCCTTTGCTATAGTACTTATTACCTTCTAATCTATTGCATTAATGACTTTCCTTTACTAAAATAGAACTTCTGCAAAGGCGTGGTTATCTGTTTTGTGTTCACTTAGGAGATTAACTGCTAGGCTCTCAACAAATCTGTACTGGATGTCAAATGAATAAATGACTACAACACTATGAAGACACTGTTTTCCCCCAACTTTCCCTCAATCCTCCGATATTATAAAGTATTTTCAGAGCTTCTCTTTTCCCATGTCTGTTAAGTCCTGGTTGCTGGTTACTGCGATAAGCTTTTGATTTTCCTCCTCATACTTCATGGCTCTTTCCTCCTATCTGATAGGGTCAGATGGAGGCTTCGTTCTCAAGACACAGGGCATTGAGTCTGTGTGGTTCTCTCTTCTCTGTCCTGTTTAGCAGACTTCTCTTACAATGGATTGCTCAACACTCTGCCTCCCTTCATATCGTATAAAATAACTAGAATTTGTTTTCTTATTTTCATACAAATTCCACTCCTGGAATTATCTGATATATTGCCAATTCACTGGGTCTCTTGAACTATATAGGTAGCTCAAGTAAAGACTTATATACGTATATAGAAACATATAACATGTCTAGTTCAAAGGCAAATGTTTAACAGAAGAAATGACATAGCAATATTAGTCATCATGTATAGAAAAACAATCACGCACCAAGTTTTGACAGTCACAGAAGAAATCAGGGCTGAAAGTTATGTGCCTCTGAACTAAAGCTGATATTCCTATTAGAATCTCTTCTAGAACCTACTGGAACCACTATGCGGATATTCTATTAGAACCTCTGTCAGACTAAAACCATACTCATTAGACTTTCCATTTGGATAGCTCTTTGACAGCTGTAATGGAGAACATTTACTTTCTCAAGTTACGTATACAATATGAATATTCTCAAGTGAAAAAATCTTTCCAAGGTACCCTCTAATAGTTAGCTCTCACATTTTGTCATGCAAAAATATACTTTATAAGTTTTAAGCAATCATTCAAATTTAATCCTCCTTCTATTATTCCATGAATATATGTTGATATTAAGAATATATGTGATACTGTTTAAGCCTATGAAATGACTTCAAATTTGTAATAATATTCTAAGGTCAAGAATTAGTTGAAACTAACGATAGATTCATTTTTTAAAAATATTATGGATCTTTAAAAGCACTTCTAAAATTTAGGATTGAGTTGCTCAAAATCCATAACCTAAGTAGTTGATCATAGCTATAAAAAGCAATAATATCTGAAAAATATCTGAAAAGCCTTAGGCTGCTGTTTTAGCATGTCTATAAGCAGTTATGATTTTGCTTTTACCATTTTTCTTTGTGCTATTCACATGTTTCCTGTTATGCTGTTTAAATTTTAAACAAAGTGGCACTTGAGGTCTTCCCTGATTCAGACAACTGGAAAGGTAAATTATGGTTGGAGGAACTTCGTCATTTTCCAGAGACCCCTGCTCCATTTCCACACACCTTTTGGATAAATATATGTGAGCTATTATATCAAGTTTAAAGAGCTAGGACTTTCCCCACAGGAATGTATGTTTGATATTCGTCTAGATCATCCTTGTCCAAAATATATTACATGGAATAGCTTTGTGATGGTTAATTTCATATGCCAACTTGACTGAGTTAAAGGATATCCAGATAACTGGTAAAACATTATTTCTGAGTATGTGTGTGAGGGGGTCCCCAGAAGAGATAGCATTTGGTTCAGTGGACTAAAAAAGATCACCCTCATCAGCACTACTGGCATCATTCAATCCGCACCAGGCCTGCACAAAACAAAACCGCAGAGAAGGTATGAATTCACTCTCTATGCTTGAGCTGAGACCTTCATCTTCTGCCTTTGACATTGGCATTCCTCATTCTCAGGCTTTCAGACTAGACCAGAACATACACCATTGCCCCCCACCCCACTACCCAAATTGTGAGACTTTCTGGCCTCTGTAATCACCTGAAACAATTTGTATAATTAATCAATATATGTATATAATTAGTTGACCCTTAAACAATACAGGTTTGAAATGTATGTGTCCACTTATACACACTGTTTTTTTCAGTAAACACAGTACACTACTTCTGATTTTCTCAACACTTTCTTTAGCTTACTTTAAGAATAGAGTATATAATCAATAGAACATAGAAAATATGTGTTAATTAACTGTTTATGTTCCTCAGTAAGGCTTCTGGTCAATAGAAGACTATTAGAAGTCATGTTTTAGAGTCAAAAGTTAAATGTGGATTGTCTACTATGCAGGAGTTGGCACTCTTAACATCTGCATTGTTCATGGTCAACTGTATATATACATATGCAGGTTCTACATTCACATATTTGTGCTTTTGACTATGTTTCTCTGGAGAACCCTGACTAATACAGCTTTCATGTTCAACCTCACCTGTGAAGCTTCCCTTTGCCTTCTCACCTTCTCTGACACCTGCCTCCCATTGAGGATGCCATTTCTTCTTTAGCCCTGTCAGGTGAGTGGTGGTTTTCTCTTCCATGCTGTTTTGTATCAAAGGACCTAGAGATAAATACTTGTGATCCGAGACATCGTTGCAGCTTCTAGGCCATTTTAGCCTTCTCTTTTATAAAATCCGGTTTTAAATGCCACTCCCTCTCCTGATTTCAATCCTCCTCCCCATGGCCCCAGGACACTACTCTCCATCCTTGAGGAAGATGGTCACTACTCCTCTCTTCTCCACCACTGTTGTAATGCCAGAATTTTAACGCTCTCATTGACAGCCTTCCATACCTTGACCTCTCAGTTCCCAGATGCTTTCTACTCCAGTTATCTCATCCTGAATTGTACTTCAGTCCGCAGTCTATGAAGGACAGTCAGCTCCATGACTCTCCTAGCTTCTGCTGGTTGCTAGACATCTGTGGCATTCCTTGGTTTGTTGATGTGTCACTTCAGTGCTTACTTACTTTTACATGGCATTTGCCTGTGTGTTTTTCGGTGTGTCTCTATTTTCTCACAAGGACACCAGTGACTGGATGGGGGCCTAGCCTTTTCCAGTGTGTTCTTGTCTTACCTGATTATACCTGCAAAGACCCTATTTCCAAACAAGGTTAACATGTGGTTCCAGTAAAGCATGAATGTTTGGACGACACTGTTCAGCCTGGTACACCACTCCATTCTTCTCCTCCTTCAGGGCGTTAGAACCAGCATCCGTCTTCTATGTGTGATCTGGATCATAT
The DNA here is from genome assembly GCA_017311185.1 of Proteles cristata cristata. Classification (NCBI taxonomy): domain Eukaryota; kingdom Metazoa; phylum Chordata; class Mammalia; order Carnivora; family Hyaenidae; genus Proteles; species Proteles cristata. Next base: position 503,663 of record JAESUZ010003084.1, read on the forward strand.
TCACCACCCCGCACCCACTCAGGATGCTTTTCATTTTCTCTTTCCTTGTGAGCCTTTTCCTCTTATCACTAGTGGTAACATAGAAACCATTACACATATTTTATAGCCCCAGGGGAAAACCAATAGAAGTAAGTAATGGGGATCTCATAGGATATGATCTGTCTCTATTGAATATCATCCCCTTGCTTTTCTTTCCACCCTGGCTCTTTTTTGCTTCACTTTGGAGTAACTTTTCTAAATCAGTAGCAGATTTCCTAATCAATGGCAATTATTTCTTTTACTCTCTCATCACTAGTAAGGACATGCCATTTTCAGGATCATATTTATTAAATATAAATATATATACTATAAATGTGTATAAAGGCATATATAATTTGTGGGATAGAATTATGAGTTTATCTACAAATATAATTGTATAATCCTAAAACAATTAATAAATATTTTTTAAAAATGACATAGATTACCTTGACTTTTTTTTCTTTTAAAATTTTTAATGTTTGTTTATTTTTGAGAGAGAGACAAAGCACAAGCAGGGGAGGGGCAGAGAGAGGGAGACTCAGTCTGAAGCAGGCTCCAGGCTCTGAGCTGTCAGCACAGAGCCCGACTCAGGGCTTGAACTCACAACTCATCCAAAATCAGATACTTTTTTTTTTTTTAATATTTTTAAATTTATTTCTAGGAGAGAGAGAGAGACAGCGTGAGCAGGGGAGGGTCAGAGAGAGAGGGAGTCACAGACCGAACAGGCTCCAGGCTCTGAGCTGGCAGTCAGCACAGAGCCCGACGCGGGGCTCGAACCCACGAACCACGAGATCATGACCTAAGCGAAAGTCGGACGCTTAATCGACTAAGCCACCCAGGTGCCCCCAAAATCAGATACTTAACCAACCGACTGAGCCCACCCAGGTGCCCCAGATTACCTTTACTTCTGACTTAAGGATCTCGCTCTCAGAAACATTTAAGATCCAGATATTGAGTGTAAAACTGTCGCTATAAGGTCTTTCCACCACACCCAAGTATTTTAGCCTCATTTATAATTTTCCTCAGAGTTCTTAAATGCTTATTTGGCTGGTCACCAACCATAGCATATTATAAATACAAAGCCAGATAAAATTAAGAGCAATGTCTGATCACATCTTCTTCTTCCTTTCATGTTTTCAGGAGCTCCTCACTCTGGACTGTTGCTTCTGCTACTCTATCCTAGGCCTGTGCCTTCCTCAAAAGACCATTCCCCACTCACCTCTTTGACCTCCCATTCATAATGGAAAATCATCTCAATATTTTTTCTGACTCTTCCTACACTGACCCCTCTTTGGTATTTCCATTGTACCATGTGCAGACTTTAACTACCTTTTTAATAATGAAATGGCATTTTTATTTCTTCTGTCTCCTTTATTGCACTATAAAACTTCTAAAGCCCAAGGCCTTTTTACAGTTCAGTATTAGATGCTAGGGGTGTTGAATAATAAATGAATACATCAATTAATGATAAAGTAGATACAATAACAGAAATTACAAATGACAGCTTAACAAGAGATAGTCTAACAGAAAAGATTAAAATGTCATACCATAAATTGTTTGGACAAAGTCACGACTTAATTTATGTTCCATCTTTTCTATTGAAAAAAGGAAGAGGTACTTACATTCCTAAAACAGAATGTCAGCAAAAATGATTATAAATCAAAGAAGAATTTATTTCATCAGTAAAATTGTCTATCTGCAAGATTTATCTTGTTGATTGACAATTTCAGATACATATATAGAGAGAAATATACGTCTTGGGGCACCTGGGTGGCTGAGTCTGTTGAGTGTCCAACTCTTGATTTTAGCTCAGATTGTGATCCCAGGGTGGTGGGACCGGGCCCAGCAACAGGCTCCACACTGAGCATGGAGCCTGCTTTGGATCCCTACCCACTCTCCCTCCCCAACTCACCTTTCTCCCCCATTATATATATATATATATATATATATATATATATATACATATATATATATATATTTTTTTTTTTAATGTCAACATGAAAATTTGTTTTGATGCCTGATCTTTTATATCTTGTAAGTGCTAAATGTTTCTGGGGCTACTGTTCTGGAAAAAAAAAAATGACTAAGTGGTGAGTAGACTCTCAAAGTGAAAAGATGTAATAACCAGAGAAAATTTAACAATCACAAGGCTCTTTTAACTCAAAGATACTTTCTTTTCTTTCTTTGGCATTGGTTTCTTACATGCCAAGTGAGCATACTCAGAATGGAGCCTTTGTTACAGTATCCTTCACCATGCACTGATGTTTTAGATTAATAGTTATCAGAATACATACTGCGTCTAGTACTCCTTATAAATTATTTGTCACAATGTTAAATGTGAACACGCTGGGACACAAACCAAATGAATACAAGTCACAAAATGGTCTTACCTGCCCCTAAGTAGATGCCTAATTCTAGAGAGAGAAGGTAGGGCCCCTAGGGACAAAGGAGTTAATGCAGCCTTTGAGGAGCTTCAGGGTCCCACTTGAAGTGGTGTTTTAAATAGAAGGCAATATACAAAAAATTAAAAATTTGATCACAATAAAACCTAGGTTCTGTAATGCTGTCCTAACTCCAAGCCACTTACAGTGGCTCACTCTATGTAAGTTTACTTCAATATGAGTCATTATTTTTATGTTAAACTTTTGCAGTGAAGCCTTGAGAAAGGTAAAAACAAAGAAGAGGTGAGCCCAGGTAAAGTCCCTGTCTATGGTATTTAAGTACCTGCCTACAGCATGCAAGGAATTTTCTCTTTCAGAGAAGCTTGGGATTTATGTAATGAGCCAAATAAAAGCAGTGTTTGACATGGCAGGAATTCAGAAACTTGAGCTTAAAAACAAACAAAAAAGATGAAGATTTTAGATAAAGGACCAAATACTTTTTTAAGAAAAGGCAAGTCTTTCCATACGCTCATGTTTTGAGGAGAAAAAAAGAATCACCTTCAAGGGAGAAAAATAATTGAAAATGTCTATCAAACAAGAGATGGTCGATAGAAATTGACTGTGCAGCATTTAGTCATAGTGATCAGCAGAGAGAAAGTCTCTAATATTGCTTACCAGCTTTGCACAATTTACATAATCAGTCTTGCCATTGTCCATTCATTTGGAAAAAGTAGAAACTACAAATACTTAGGGTATGCTTACAATATGCTAATAGGGCTGTTATGAATAAAACACGTGGAACATAATAAGCACTATATACTTGTTTCTGTTATTAATTTATTATATATAAAATGTCACTGATATTTTCATTTAGCATACTCTATCTATTGAGTGTCATTGATATTTTATTCCTTCGAGTAACTCCTCATTTGTATTATTCATATGTGGTCCTATTCTACTCTAGCACCCCTAAGAATATCTGAAACCAGTATTCTGTGACACCGAATTTATGCAAAATTAATCTTCTACAGAGAGGCATTTAATAACTATAGTTACAATACTTTTCCCGCCTCTAAATTTTATCACGTCCTAATTCACCAGATAGGCTAGTTGTGGTTGACAGCCACGAAGTAAGGAGCACAGAGTAGAAACAGCCACCATGGCGAAGTCGTTTCCAGTTACCTTTCTGTCCCTGCATAGTGCGGCGCTTAAGACTCCAAAGTAGTTTTAATGAAGTCTTGTAGAAAGTAGGTGGGTGAGGAGGGCAGAGAACAGGGAGCCATACAACAAAATGTCATATAAAAAACCCTCCTTTTTCTAGAAGTCTTCCTCAAAGTCTCACTATTTCCATCAGCTGCTTCTGGAAGTTCTCTATGCTCCTCTCGAGACACTCCTGACTCTTCTCTTTCCAGGCTTCTCACTCTTGCCTCTGGCAGGAGGCACCATGCACTTTCTGTGGAGGCCGGGCCCCCTACCCGGATGTCACCAGTTCCACTGCCAGGAGGTTTCTGCCCTAAATCCTGAAGAAAGATGATCGCCAATTAGAGTAAGTAGACAACGTATTTAGAAGATGAATTTTAAATATTCATTGGTCAACAGCATATGAAGAAAACGGGTGAAGACAGAACAGCTCAGCAGACTTCTGACTTTATACCACATTGTAGTAAGTACATTAAAATGTATACCCCTCCTACATTATGTAATACTACATTATGTAATACTTGTGGCAAAAAACGCAAAGATATTTATAATGTCCTGAAAAATATTTGGCTATGAGCAATTAATAATTCACTGTGATTTCCCTCAAATCACAACGTATGTGTGGAAATTCTTGCAAAGTGAAGAAAATCAATATATAACTTGTTTCCAAGTACAATGGAAATATTATGAACACTAAATGTCCCAATAGTGCGGCTAGCATGAAGTTATGTATTGTTGACCACGAAATATTTGTCAATTCTTATCTTGTAATATTCCCACTGCTGAGCCAATATGTGCTGGTTTCAAAATTGTATAGGCCCCTGAAAAGCCCACTGTCCCTGGGCATTGTGCCTATAATTCCTAAGAATAAAATGGACCCAGCTTTAGCAAATATCAGGGACTTGGCATCACCCACAGAACTTCATGTGTGAGTAGTTGGGAGAAGGGCATTCAGGTGATTGTTCTGTACTTATGCCTAGTAGACCCATTTAATGCCTTGCAGACTTGGTTACGAGCCATGTTGGTACACCTGGGGAGTTGACTCCTGGTTTAGAAATTCTATAAAGGAAAACATAATCTTGGAAGATATTAAATTAGCATTTGTTTTTAAAACTAAAGAATTCATGTAGAGCGATTTATTCTTCTTGAGTGAGATTAGTTTAAGTACATAATGACTTGCGATCTCTTTCCCCAGAGCCTTAGAAGTCAGGCCTTTGTTTAAGTTCAAATATATTTCATCTTAAACTCCACTTATCCTCTGGCAGGAATTTGCCCTTTGAAAGGCCACAGATGAGTAATACCCAATCATACAACCTCTTTCTGGTCAAATGTTAGATTGCTTTAAATCCAAAGGTGGACATTGTTTCAGGAAATATCACTTAGCTATATTTACTGTGAAAAAACACCGGGAATTCTAACAATAATGAAGTGCATGTACCTATGACCTTGCAATTCTACTCCTGTTTGTATACTTGAGAGAAATCCTTGTGTATTTGTATCAGAGATGCGTCCCTAGCAACATGGTTTGTAAGCTCAAGAACTGGAAAATGCAGAAAGATCACCTACAGTAGAATGAATAAATCCATTGTGATCTATTCACACAATAGACTGTCCTATGGGAGTGAAATGAATGAACTACAGTTAAATGCACCAAAGCAGTACTTATAGCAAAATGAGAAAGATTTTACATTCCCTCTTATTTTTTGTCAATACTAAGGAGAAATTCTATCAATTGACCATGTTTGAGACCTTGCTTTCCATGCTCTGATGAAATCACTTATAGAAAGTGCCATCAGAAGTGAGACCTTGCTTTCTTTAATATCTAACTAATGTAATATAACTATGAGTTATCAAAAAGCATAAAGAACTAATTGCAAGCTTAACAGAAGTCCTGGAAGAGAGACAATGTGTTTTAAAAGGATAAAAATTCCCTAGCGAATTTCCACATGTGTGGATGATAGACATAGTGAACACACGAATGTTCTTCGTGTATTAGGCATATATGTACTGGCATCCTTCTGGTTTTTGAACATCATTTTACTTTTTGTTGGACAGAACTCCAAACTTTTAGGAAGTTGGTCTTTTCCATTGTAATCTCTAGACTGAGAACAGTTCCTGCTCCAATTTTGCTGATTTTTCCCCCTTAACTATCTGGTCTCTCTTATTAGATAGAAAATGCCTTGTGACCTGTGTGATAACCTTTCTCTTTACTCTTATCATTCCATCTCACTCATGTGTACTATAAAGACATATAGGAAAGAGGTTTAATGAATACTTGTGGTAACAGGATTATGAAATTTTTACCATTAAATCTCTAAAGATCAGAGTATAATTCTTCCATCTTCTTGGTATTATCTTTTCCTCGGAATGTGTTCATTCTAGAGCAGCTATAAAAATGAACATGGCCACAGGCACATTTTAAACATTAAAATGGACTTAAAAGCCCATATACTCTGAGAAAGTCATGAGAAAAGAGATAAATTTAAATGAACGTTTGATCCAGAACTAACACTGTATTTCTCTGTGCTATTTCTCCCTGCCATCTGCATCTTCATTACTTTACAGGGTCCATAGTAGTTTTATAGCATACAAGAATGTTTGTTAAATTGGCTAAAAAAAAAAAATGCTTGTGCAAAAGAAAAAAAGGAGTGAAAAAGACAAACCAAATGTTTAAAGTATGGTTAGAGCATTGGAAAAGAAGGATCCAGGTAAAACAAAATTAAACCAATTTCTTAGCTGTAGGACTTTACATCAGGCTTGAACATGTTTAAGTGAATTATAAATCTTGGAAAATATAACATAGGTTAGATTCAAATTAAGATACAGCACTAGAAATACTTGCTCTTAGGTCCCAGAATTTAGAAGTTGCAAAGTTTTAAATGCTAGTAACAATTTCAAAAATTTAGCATCCAGTTAGCAAGAATAGTTGTTTAATATAGGAAATTTCTAAATGGTACATATTGTTCCTAACACCATCTGAGTTCTACATACTGAACCAAAGTATTGATTCAAGAATAGTGTTCCAAGGTGCTTGCTTTAGGTAGTACAAGAGGCCTCAATAAGCTATGTTTTTTCCCCCATCGACTTATTTTCTTCCTCCCTTTTTGAAAAATATCTGATGGGATTACTGTTCCTTAAAATAAACTTTGGGGGACACTTATGTTTTGGGTCTATAGGTGTGTGGATGAAATATTTTAATATAAAAACTTATAAGGTCAGTAACCTCTCTGGTTCTTTTTACTTTTGACACAAATTCTGACTGTTAATTTTAAATAAAGATCACTTTTATTTAAGTAAAAATGTTATTCGGTAATAGAAGAAGGATCGAAACTTGGGAAAAGTAAACTATGGTGAACCATGGGCAAGTCTGAAGAGAGGAATGGACGGTCAGCTTTTATTAGATTGAGGGAAGAAACTAGGGCGGACTATTTTGAATGGAAGTTTTTTGGAAAAGAACAAGAGTTTGAGGCTGAGATGGTTTCTCATTGGCTGCAAGTGGTAATTCGTGTATTGTTGCTGGGCAGGGAAGGATCTTTGTTTTTGTGAAGGCAGGAGATATGTGAAAGGTGTCCTTTTATTGTCAAAATAACAGTTCTTCCCTCTTACTGCTGATTATGGAGGCTGTGTGTGTGTGTGTGTGTATGTGTGTGTGGCATGTGGGTGAGAGCGCCCCCTTCAGGGCATCCAGACTCCATTTCAAATCAGATTTCCTTTTTTTTTTTTAATAAGACATAAATTTATAAAGGTAATTGCACTGGTGATTCATCAAGTGTATCACAGATTCCTCACAATACCACTCCACACACACACCCGCTACACACACTTATTCCGAGTATTTATTTATATGTTTTTCAAAAAAAGGAGGTGCTGGTCCTTCAGAGGTGTCTCAAGGGCAGAAAAACATTATTGGCATGTACTCCTTTCTTTGGAGCAAAGACAAATAAGTACAACTCAATAGCAATATCAAGATAACTTTGATGATACATGGTATATGATTAAATATCTGTTGAATTCATAATCATAATCGGAGACCATGTTTAACCTTCATTTTGGATGGAAGTTTTACCTTTCCCTTCCCTGTCCCCTGAGCTAGTCACTGGTTGTTACACTAACAGAGAGTAACTTGACTTTCCTCAAACTTTAACTTTTTAATTAGTGGGGGGGTTTTTTATGAAAATGCCAATGAACATTAAAATGGTCAAAACCATTGTGCATTCACTTTCCAAAGAGAAAGTACAGCCACTCTAAGGCTTTCATAGTCAGATTTTATTAGCTGAATGTATATTCTTAGTTCATATTCAATTTCATTAAATACAGAGTTTCCTTGTCTGTATTTTCCCAATCACCATCCTCTTCCTACAATCCATTATGAAGTAATTCGGGGTAGTCAGGAGAAATAAAAAGCGCATGATTCATTCCATAAGACTTGTTCTACATTTGTGTCACTGCCAGTTGTGGAGCACATGATTCAGTTTGTAGGGCAATGTCACCAAGAACTCAGAGAATATTTTATAACTTTTTTATAACTTTTTTAAAATTTATTTTTGAAAGAGAGCACAAGCAGGAAAGGGGCAGAGAGGGAGAGGGAGACACATAATCCAAATCAGGCTCCAGACTCTGAGCTGTCAGCACAGAGCCCAATGCCAGGCTTGAACTCAGGAAGGGTAAGATCATGACCTGAGCTGAAGTTGGCTGCTTAACCCACTGAGCCACCCAGTCACTCCTATCCTGTAGTCTTTAGCTCCCTCTATTGTGCATCGCCTTCTAGACCTTCAGCTTCAGTATATTTTCTCCTACTCCTTTCTCTAATGTTTCTTCAATTCCTACATGCTGATACACTTCTTTCCTTCCCCCTTTCTTTTGTCCTCTCTCCTGTCTTCCCTTTCCATCTCTTCTTCCTCTTTCCCCCCACTTTTGTCTACTCGCTATTCTATCTACTTTCTTCAAGGAGGGAGATGCATACATTTTCTCTGGAGTCTGAATGCAACTATAAGACATTCAGGAATGATTTAGACATCATTTAAAAAAGTGAACCACTTTTTAAAGACATATTTAGGACCACATTGCATTGTTTCATATTGATTCTATTAACAACTATTCTTTTTAAAAATTATAATTGACACACAGTACTGCATTAGTTTCAGGTATACATCATAGTGATTTGATGGCCTATACCTTAGGCCACTCTCACAAGTGTGGCTACTGTCTGTCACCATACAATGCTATCACAGTACAATTGACTATGTTCCCTATGCTGAAACTTTCATCCCCATGTTAAAATAATTCTTTATAGAATTTTATATAGATATTTTTAAGAGAGTGAACTTAAAAAAAAAAACTTATTTTGAGAGAGAGAGAGCACAGCGTGAGTGGGAGAAGGACAGAGAAAGAAGGAGATAGAGAATCCCAAGCAGGGTCCACACTGTCAGCACACAGAACCTGATGTGGGGCTCAATCTTAAGAGCTCAAAGATCATGACCTGAGCTGAAACTAGGAGTCGGGTGCCTAACCAGTTTAGCCACCTAGGCACCCCTAGACTTCTTTATAGGGACCTCCGTTCTTGTAACCTAAGACATTACTCAATCCTCTGAGTTGATTTTTTTGGTTGTTGTTAGTTCTCATGGCCTAGAATATTTGTTAGCCTTAGATTTTCCATGATTTTTCTGCTAGACATCAAGCAAAAAGAAGGCAATCCTTCATGATTTACCTCCATTTGAAAAGAAAATTTCACCTATTAACCTCACGCAATCTGAATTCCAAATTCTAATTTAGATGCTGTGGGAATGCCATTTTTTTTTTTTCGGCACATGGATGTCAAAAGGTTTTTGCATTTCTGCTCTGTACTCTCCATGGCTATATTCTGCATGGATAATCCTCTGTGACTACTCAGTGAGTGTTTCTGTAGTCAACCTGACTTCATTTCATGTTTTAATATTATTGAATAGTGATTATTTGAGTTCTTCCCTGTGTTTTAAACTTATGGCATTAATCATTTCTAGCCTAAACTGTATTTCTTTTGTAATCATAGATCAAAGCAATGTAATACATGTAAAGATTTTTCTTTTTTATAATTTAATATTAATTCATCACCTACAGGCATGGATGCTTCTTTGCCTTCCAAGTATAACAGACATTCACTGGTTTCCTGAGTAGAGATTTCTGAATCATTTCTGATTCCTTTAACTCCTGACCTCTGATTATATATAAATCAGTCACAAGTCTTTTCTATTTGACCCGTGTAATAGTTCCAATATACCCTATTCTCACTTGCTTCCTGGACTAGAAACATTTGAACTGTGTACAACGTATATAATGCGACATTTAAAAATTCACGCTTGAAGCTTTTTAATTAGACCCTTTTCCTCACAGCTTAAGGAACACAGGTCTCCTAACAAGCTCTAAAGCAATTTCACTTGTACAGATCTTCCTCCACTTATGGGGGTATGTCTCAATAAACCCATATGTTGAAAATTTGGTAAGTCAAAAATTCACTTAATACACCTGACCTACAGAACGTCATAGCTTAGCCTCATCTACTGTAAACGTGCTCCAAGCACCTTAGCCTACATTTGTACAAAATCACTTCCCACAGATCCTCATTTATAATAAAGTATTGACATTTAATTTAAATTACTAAATACCATACTGACATTAGAAAGTGGAATGACAGTACAGGTGCAGAATGGTTGTGAGAAGTTTGGTTGTTCACTCTTGCCATTGCAGGGCTGACCAGGAGGTGAAGCTCTTGCCCATGCCCAGCATGAGAGAGCATTGGACCACATGGCCAGCCCTAGACAAGACCAAAATTCAAAGTGCTGTTTCTACTGAATATATATTACTTTCACACCATCATAAAGTCAAAATATTATAAATTGAGCCATCATTTGGTTGGGGACTGTCTGTATTCAAATTCCCTTAAAAAAAAGTAAGTGAAAAAAATCCAGTTATTTTCCTTTTTTCCCCTTTCTTCTAAAGAGAAAAAAAGAGTTCAATGTACATATGGTTCCATTTTCTTGTAGTTCACAAAATGTAGGGAGCACCAAAATCACCTGGAAGTTGGGGCACCTGGGTGGCTCAGTTGGTTGGGCATCCGACCCAGCTCAGGTCATGATCTCATGGTTCATGGGTTTGAGTCCCACGTTGGGCTCTGTGCTGACAGCCCAGAGCCTGGAGCCTGCTTCTGATTCTACGTCTCCCTTTCTGCCCCTTCCTTGCTTGAGCTGTCTCCCTCCCTCTCTCCTTCCCTCTCTCCCTCTATCTCTCTCAAATAAATAAATCTTACACAAAAATCACCTGGAACCTACAAATCTGAGAATCTTGTGTCCCCATCACAAAGATTCTGATTGGATTTGGGGCCAGACCCCATAATTTTTCATTTCTAACAAGCTCCCAGATGATGTTGATACTGCTGGTTTGAGGACTGCATTAGACAGCAAGCACCGCCCTAACCTATCTATATCCCTTGACTGTATTTCCCTCCAGAAAACTGAGAATATTCCTTATTTAAGCTGGAAAACTAAACTACTTGTTCATAAAATGCTGAAAATACTTAACTCAATTTTGCACTTTAAAATCTAGTTGTTGACTAAACAGTATACTTTAGACTGGCATTCTACCAAAGAGTTTTTAAAAATAGATCAAGAGATATGTCTTTTTCCACTTTAAAAACTATCAAACATATTTTGAATACAGAAGACATTTTAAACATATTGTCTAAAGAACCTAGTCTCTTCAATATATGCTAATATAAATACACAAGCATAATTTATCGGGCATCTTGTGCACCGTAGTGTGTTAGATTTTTTTTTCTGACATAGACTTCAAAAGGTATATGAAATATCAATATGGTGTAGTAGGAAGTACAGTGGCTTTGAAATCAGACACCTGTGGTTACATCCTCCCTGTTACATATACTAGCTTTGTAGGCATGCATAAAGTACCTAACTGCTTTAAGGCCAGTTTCCCTTGCTTGCAAAGGCTTTAAAAATTTTTTTTTAAATGTTATATTTTACTTCTGACAGAGAGCAGGGGAGGGGCAGAGAGAGAGAAGACACAGAATCCGAAGCAGTCTCCAGGCTCTGGGCTGTTGGCACAGAGTCCAATGCGGAGTTCAGACCCACAAACTGTGAAATCATGACCTGAGCTGAAGATGGACACTTAACCAACTGAGCCACCCAAGTGCCCTGCTTGCAAAAACTTTTAGCTATTAAATGACACCATGTATGCAAATAATTTAATATAGCATCTGTTAAGTAATAGAGAGTAAACACAAATATGTGGAAAACAATTTGCCATTACCCACTTCTCAACTTCAAATTCTTTTTCAAAATTCCAAGGATATGGATATTTTTCTGTCTCTGTTCCCTCAACTATGAGAACATCAATTTTTAAATGTAACTCAGGTAGTCTTGGACCTCATCTACCTCCATCAGAACCTACAGTGCATCCAAGGAAATAGTCCAATGCCAACTAGTAACTAAACAGAAATTCCAAACTTTGATCTCCCAAAAAAATTGACAGGACCCACAGAAATGTGAAAAAGCCCCTTTCATACTTTCCAGTACTTTCTCACTTTGTGTTTGCAGGAGTGCCTCTCAGAGATAAATCCCCAAGGCCATAAAGGCCTGCCAGGTTGTTTTCCTGTCTTTCCAGGGTTTCTCTTATATGACATTTTACTATGTAGATTGCGGTAACCACTCTTGAGGTCCTCCTCCCTAGTTTTCAACTGCCTTTCTAGTTTTATCTCTTTTTACCTATTGTTTTGATTCTAAGTAAAAAATGCCAAGAGCTGAGTTAACCAAGTCTCCCTTTTGGGTTCCATAGCAAGAGGGGAGCACTGTGAGGAACACTTACTTACACATGAGTAGATCATGACCCCTTCACAAATGAAAGCAGGAGCCTGGTAGGAATTATGATTGTGTTGTTTTTTCCCAACACCACAGGGTAATATTTGGACACCCACTGGGCATGATTGAACTCAGTTTTGACACTATCTACCTGGCAATAGTGTCAGATCCCACAGCCTAAGGGCTCGAATCTATAAGCCTCCCCCTTACCTCCCTTCATAAGTTCAGGTCATCACTTGTGTTTCTGACCAACTGGCTACAGATTGAGGTCCCAGTGACCCCCTTCCTTGGGTGCCATAAACTTGCTCGAGGGGCTCACAGAACTCAGATATTTACTTATCAGTTTATTCTAAAAGAATATAACTCAGGAATGGCCAGATGGAAGGAGTGCAAAGGGCAAGGTTTGGGGAAAGGGCACACAGCTTCCATGCTATGAGCACTCCAGTCACCCTTCATTTCCATGTATTCATTAACCTGGAATTCTCTAAATCCCATACTTTGGGTTTTTATGAAGTCTTTGTTACATAGGTATGATTGATTAACTTATTGGTCATTGCAGATTGAACTCCATCTCTAGAGCCTCTTTCCACCAGGGGGTGGTGGTGGGACTGAAAGTTCCAACTCTCTAATCACACTGATTTGTTCAATAGTATTGAGACTTAGACGCTTTCTAAAAGTCACCTCATTAACAAAACTCAAGTATGGTTGAAAGGGTTCATTATGAACATCAAGGCACATTTGTTGCTCTTACCATTTAGGAAATTACAAGATTCTTAGGAGCTCTATGCCAGAAAGAGATAAGAATCCAATATATATTTCTAATTATAAAGCACAATAAGTGACTTGTGAATCATGAAATATTATGTATGTGTTGTATATATGTGGGGGGGTGAAGGTGAAAAAACAGGGTGAAACAAAAGATAGAAATTGAAGTGTTTTTTTTTTTTAATTTGGTAGGAAACTGAGGCACAGCATACTTGGTCAGAATTTATACTGGGAAAGAAGCAAATGCATAAGAGGTCAGAGTCTCAGGTTTAAGGCTGTGGTCAGAGGTTAGAGACAATGATAATTTAATCAATAGTATTTATAGAGACTTAGGATGCCCACAGAAGTGTTCAGTGCTATGAGGATACAGTGATGAATAGGTCAGGGACCCTGTCATAAAATACTTTACATTCCAGTGAAGGAAGAGAGACAATGCACAAATTAGTAAATGGGGTTTCTTATACATATAAAAAGGTAAAGACAATAAAATATTTTTTTGATTTTTGTTTTTGTTTTTGTCTTGCAACTGTTGTCAAGAATGTAGAGCAACTAAACTCTCAGACCCTGCTGGTAGAAATGCACATTGGTATCAACACTTTGGAAAATTTCTTGGCATTATTAAATCAAACCTATGTATATCGCATGAGCTAGCAATTTTATTCTCAGATATATACCTGATAGATAGGCATACACACATACATCAGAAGACATATACTAGACGGCTCACAGCAGCATTGTTTGTTATATCCAAACATTTGAAACAACTCTAATGCCTATCAATAAGAAAACATATATATGGGCCTCTGGGTAGCTTAGTCAGTTAAGCAACTGACTCTCGATTTTGGCTCAGGTCATGATCTCATACAGTTTTGAGCCCTGCAACGGGCTCCATGCTAGAAGCATGGAGCCCGCCTTGGGATTCTTTCTCTCTCTCTGCCCCTCCCTACTGTGCGCTCTCTCTCTCTCTCTCTCTCTCTCTCTCTCTCTCTCTCACTCTCTCTCTCTCAAAATAAACATTAAAAAGTAAGAAAACAGATGCATAAACTGGCACAGTCAGAGAAAAGAATGTTCCTATAGCAATGAAAATGAATAAGCCACTGCCACACACAGCATGGATACATCTCAAAAATGTTGCACTGAGAAAAGAAGGTGGACATAAAAGAGTATATTCTATATGAACTTATATAATGTTCAAAAACTATCAACATTACTTTAGGTGTTGGAATTTAGGATTAGGAATTTGGTTACCTGGCGGGGAGAGGGACAATGAAAGGGAAGGGCATGAGCAGAGCTTCTGGGGCTCTGGAAGTGTTCTACTCACAGAGTGGTGGTTATATGGCTGTGTTCACTTTGAATTGTAGACTTCTGACATGCACACTTTTTTATAAACATATTACGGTTCAATAATAAAAGTTTGGGTGTTGACTTTTTGAAGTATAAATTGATTTATAGCACTTCTCTGTTAAAGCTTTGGAAAGCTTCCCATCCAGACTCCTTACTCTCAGCTACAAAAGCCTTCACTGGCCCCTGACTACGTTTCTAATCTCTCTTCTCACCTCTAACAATGGCAGAATCACTGGATAGTCTATCTTCTTGTATATACATGTACACACACATATAATTTCTTCTTGGGACAAGTGAATTTTGTAATGACTCTTAATGTCTATTTGCTATTCAGTTGGTATGCTTAGTAAGCAGTTGAGTTATATTCAAGGCCATCAGACTATATAGAAAAGAAGCAAAATGAAATCAGGACCCTAAAACTGCAAAACTGAAAAAAAAATGGTGCCAGAAGAGAAACCTGCAAAGGATACTGAAAAGAATAAACAATGGGTAGTAAGAAACGCAGAAAACTGAGTACAACTGAAGCCTGAAGGGAAAGAATTTCTACAAGAAGAAACTGGCCATCCATAGCAAATGATACAGTGATAGCTAATCTTGTATGACTTGGTGGAGCTATGAGGTGCCCAGATATTTGGTCAAACACTATTTTGGGTATTTCTATCAGGGTATTTTTTTTTAATATTAGTATTTAAATCAGTCAACTTTGAGTAAGGCAAATTGTCCTCTATACTGTGGGTGGGCCTCATCCAAACAGTAGAAGCTCTGAATAGAACAGAAAGACTGGTCTCCTCCAAGTAAAAGAAGATTCTCTAGCAGATTGCCTTTGGACTACAGGGACTTTGTTTGCAACATTGGCTCTTTCTGGTTCTATAGCAAATGGTCTGTGGACTGGACTGGAATATCAGCTTTCCTGAGTCTTTAGCATGCTGGCCCACCCTGAAAATTTTGGACTTCCTAGCTTCCATAATTTTGTGAGCCAATTCCTTAGAATAAATATTATATTTCCTATTGGTTATGTTTCTCTGGAGAACCTTGACTAATACCAATACTAAGAAGGTCACAGAGTGAGAACAGACTTAACTGTTGGTTCTTCCAAACATCAGAAGTCTAGACTTTGTTTAGAGCTGCTCAGTGAGTTGGTGAATATAGAGATTCAGTTGGAATACTCTTCAGTGGAAATAAGATATTGGGAAATGGAGTTGGAAGGATAAAACAACTCTTTTGCAAAGTGCTGAGGGCATATAAATAGGGCAATAGAGGACATTGACTAAAAGAATTTTTTTTTTATTTTAATGGGGAAATTTAAGACATGTTTGAAGACCATTGGGCTTGCTTCCAAACAGAGGTAGTAAGGGAGGAAATGGAGTCTAGATTTTGAGGGAAGTCAGTAAATTTAGATGAAATGTAGAATGCTTGTTTAACTGTAACAAGACAAAAAGGAACAAAGATGCATTCAGACTGCTATTTTGGTGTTGGAAGATCAGTTAGCTTTCATCTGATTGCAACTACTTTTTCTTTTATGAGAAATGATCACCTGGGTGTGCTAGAAGATTCTGAAGAAAAAAAAAAGTTAAATAGTCATCCTTAAGAGTTGGCAAAGTAAATTTACTAGACAAGCGCAGTAGGGTTTTCTCAGTGTTGAGTGTTTAGTAACAATTTTGGTCAATATATTGAAAGCAGTTCCCATTGGCATGGTTCTGTTTTCTTGGCATTGGTTGATTGAATGCAGGTGTAGACAATGCAAATAATTTGTTTATCAATGGCTGGGATTTTGCTAGAGGAGTGAGATAGAAAAAAAGGCAAAAATAGTTAAAATGTTTTTCAGAAAAGAGGTATCTCTTTGGTAAAATGGTTGCTCAGGGCATGAATGGTGGGGAGAGATGCTGACAAAGTAGAAAGAGCTATGGATTGAAGATCTCAACCAAGTCATCAAATTGCTACCATGGAACACAAGAATGAATGGTGCAGTATGTGTAGGCACGTGATTGTCACTAGAGCTAATTAGTTATGCATGTCTTAAATGCCTGTGTCTATGAACTCAACCATAGTAAACAAAGTAGTTAAATTTTTACAAAGCATTATCACTTCTGGCCTTAATAATAGACTAAGACTTTTGGACAAGCTTGGTATCGAGGAGGCTTATTTTGGAGACATTAAATTATAAAACTATTGAATACTAGGTGAAAAGCAAATAGTAAAAAGTCTCTTGTATATTTCCAATATCGATCTCGCTGAAGTCTTATTTCATAAGGTTTTTAACATTTCTAATAAGTAAAGATATAGAGGCTGGAAATAAATTATATCATACCATTAACATTTAAAATATATATTATGCTATTAGTGTTTTATTAAAAGTGAAGTGTTTGTTTCATTATGATGAATTAAAGCATATTTAAATATAAATATAGATTCATTCTCAAGTTCACTCCACCAAAATTTAGTGGATTTAAGGTCTTAAACTTTTCAATGAAAGAGGGTTTTGGCTTTTTTTTTTTTTTCCAGAAATTTTGAAAGCTGTGTGGAAAATGTAGCATTCAATGATTTGTTATTTTTTAAATAAATAATGAAGGACAGATGTAGTAGAATACGGGATTAATTGTCAAATAGACCAAAATTAAAATATAAAAAGAATGAGAAAATTGATCCCTTGAGGGATGTTAGTACAGTGAACACTCTGGATTTGTTCCCTCCTTCCTTGCTTTCTGCCGTATTGCAGACATTAGAGAGCTAATACCTATGCTCCTTCGTGGAATGGGAACTGAGCAAATGTTTTTGGAATGAAGTAGTTTTTATTTTTTTAATTTCTTAATTATTATTTAACATTTATTCATTTTTGGGAGAGGGGCAGAGAAAGACGGAGACACAGAATCCAAAGCTGGCTCCAGGATTTGAGCTGTCAGCACAGAGCCCGATATGGGGCTCGAACCCACAAGCAGTGAGATCATGACCTGAGCCGAAGTCGGATGCTTAACCGACTGAGCCACCCAGGTGCCCCTGGAATGTAGTAGTTTTAAATGAGAATAAAATAATGTGGTAAAGATTGTTAGTGCCAGGAAAAGATAAAGGTATTAAGAGTGATTTTCTCTTTTTATTTCTAGGATTACACTTAAAACTCCAAGATGTTAAGGAGGATGATCCTAAAGCTTGCTCAGTATTCTGATATGCTGCTTTATTAGCTTTAAGAAATATTAAACTTAGGTCATTGGCTCTGGGTTAGTGACTTTTATGGCAGATATTTAACTTGTCATCATTTCCCAACCTTAGCTAGAGATGGGCCTCACAAAATTGGATTGGACAGCAATGAAGCCTTAGAAATTTATATACTCACTTATATAAATTGGCAAATTATGCATGGATTCAAAACTATAGAAGCTTAATGAACATTCAGACATGCCTCTCAATTTGTAACAAATTGCAATTAGCAGTCAGTGTGTAGTGAAATACTGTAGTCCTCATCAGGCAAACTTGGAATAGAATTCACACTCTGTCATTTATGAGACATATACCTAAGGGCTTTGAGTCTGTGTTTCCTTGTTTTATTTATTTATTTATTTATTTTTTAATGTTTTATTTATTTCTAGGAGAGAGAGAGAGACAGCGTGAGCAGAGGAGGGTCAGAGAGAGAGGGAGTCACAGACTGAAACAGGCTCCAGGCTCTGAGCTGGCAGTCAGCACAGAGCCCAACGCGGGGCTCGAACCCACGAACCGCGAGATCATGACCTAAGCGAAAGTTGGACACTTAACCGACTAAGCCACCCAGGCGCCCCTGTGTTTCCTTGTTTTAAAATGAGGGTGATTATATCTACTTCACCGTGAGAAGTACATGAGCAAATGTAGGAAAAAGGCCCTGCTGAGCTCCTGGTAGATACTCTCTAAATGTTAATTTTGGTCTTGAATCAGAGTAGGTTCAGCCACAATAATGATCTTTATGATAGGATTTAACATATCAAACAAATGATGTGTTAACTATGAATTGCAGCAAATTCAAGTAATTACCGTGCAGGAAGGATTTCCACAGTAAGATGAAATACTTATCTATACTTAGGAAAACTTTTTAATTATTCAGTTTTCTTAAGTCATTTGTGTCTCCTATTGTTCTCTGGAATATTTGCGCTTCCACTAAACCAGCGAAGCATTTAGCCTCAATATTTGCTTCCTACTTTTTTTTAATAGTTTATTCTCAAGTTGGTTTCCATATAACACCCAGTGCTCATCCCAACAAGTGTCCTCCTTCATGCCCATCACCCATTTTCCCCTCTCCCTCATCCCCCATCAGCCCTCAGTTTGTTCTCAGTATTTAAGAGTCTCTTATGGCTGCCTCCCTCCCTCTCCTTAACTATTTTTCCTTTTTTTCCCCTCCCCCATGGTCTTCTGTTAAGTTTCTCCTGACCCACATATGAGTGAAAACATATGGTATCTGTCCTTCTCTGCCTGACTTATTTCATTTAGCATAATACCCTCAAGTTCCATCCACATTGCTACAAATGGCCAGATTTCATTTCTTTCTCATTGCCGCGTAGTATTCCATTGTATAGATAAACCACATCTTCTGATCCATTTGTCAGTTGATGGACATTTAGGCTCTTTCCATGATTTGGCTCTTGTTGAGAGTGCTGCTATGTACATTGGGGTACTTGTGCCCCTATGCATCAGCATTTCTGTATCCCTTGGGTAAATTCCCAGCAGTGCTATTGCTGGGTCCTAGGGGAGTTCTAGTGTTAATTTTTTGAGGAACCTCCACACTGTTTTCCAGAGGGGCTGCCCGGTTTGCATTCCCACCAACAGTGTAAGAGGCTTCATGCTTTTGAAGTACATCTTGCAAAGATCCTGGTCCTGACAACTTATTGATTAGAGCTGCAATTTATTCATCTCATCTGCCACCATTTATTGAATTCCTAACTGTAGAAGCTACCTGAATCTTGGTTACCATCATCACTCACCTGGATGATAAAATAACCTCTGAAGTATTTTGTTGACAATCCCCATTCCACAGGTCAGTGAAAGTGATTTTTCTGAAAACTCAAAATCAGAATTCTGTTCCCCTCCCATTTAAACCATGTCACATATTTCTAATTGCATTTATAATAGAATCTCCAGCTATGCCTGTGGGGTCCTCCATTGTGCTACCCATCTCTGCAAGTTCATTCGGATCCCTCCTCCTATCCATCATGATCTTTCACCCAGCTGGATGCTTCTCAGTTCCTCCAACACAGTGAAACCTCACACACCGCTCTACACAGCACGTAGCATGCTGCTTCCTTGGCCTGGAATGCTCTCTTTCACATTCTTTAAATGATTATTTTCTTCTTTGCCTGTAGTTCTCAGCATGAGACAATGTTAGCTCTGCTGAAAGGTCTTTCTTTATGAACACATCTAAATGAGGTCATCTCTTATTTTCCTGGTTACATTACTTTACACAATACTTTTATATCATTCTATTTGCCCATGGTCTTTTTATTATTTATGTGTGTCACTGACTAGAATATATTCTATATCTGTCTTGCTCACCTTTGTATTTCTAAAACTGAATTGTCAAAGTATGTATAGTGAGTGACATCGATGTATAAAGTGATGTTTGGTGGAAGATGCATACTGGGTGTTCTAGGTACAAAGAAGTTGGTCCAAGATAGGAAGGCACATCTACGTACACAACCCTTTCCATTTTTCTTTACAGATCAGATAAGCAGAGCTGAGGAGACACCATTTCTAGGGGCAAGTCACAGCATGCCTACACATTCATAGCTTTTGTAAGCATAGCTAATGTGTCCTCTCATCCAAGTTGATTTATCTGAAAGAATGAACAAAAATAAATGTTATTATCTAGTAGTAACAGAAATTAAATAATTGCAGTTTCTGGCCCAGTAGGAAATAGTGCTTGAGTGGGTACCAACCAGCAAATGCTATTAAAATATTTGTTCAGCTAATTAAAAGTAATGTCTCAAATTATATTTTAAAAGGCCCAGTTTAAGTCTCAGAGCTCTGCATATATTTGTTAGGTCTTTTATTACAAGAGTATTTCTATTAGCAAAAAAAAAAAGATATTTCCTTAAATAGACAATTACTAGAAGAAATTGTCTACACTGGGGGTTGAAAAAAATAGCATTAAGTGGGTCACTGATTTTGCTTTTCTTGTTATTAGACTTCTGTCTCCCCTGATGAGAGATGTACCTCCTACCATGTTTTTAACATCACGACATTATAAAGTTGTTCAGATATGTTTTATAAATAGAGCAATACCACTTTCAGTCAGCATCTCAGTAGCCCTCAGGGATGACCTTCGAAGCCTCCTCAGCATCCCCTTTATGTTCTGTTTTTTGTTAGGAACTTGTTTGGGAAAGTGCAACATAGGCTTTTGGGGGTCACACAGATTTTGGCTCAAGTCACAGATTATCACTTGTTGGATATTAAATACTCTGTGCTTCAGTGTGTCATCTGTAAGTCAGAGTGAAACGTGTTTATAGGATGGGCTATATGAAAGAAGATATGCATACCTGACCTAGAATCACTACTATTAATTGTTGCCTGCTATTATTCTTGGGATAGCAGAATACTTTGGAAATAGATGAGCCAATTTAAGTAAGATGATGGACTAAAGCACTGCTTATGCTTTGTCTTCTATTTACGGTTGACTTGACTTTCTTTCCTCCTTTATCCAGACTACTCACTTCCTTTCTTCATATTCAACACTTGGAACTTGCTTTTTGCCTAACAGTTCCATGAAAATTAATAAAGATTTCCATATTTGCTTCTGCCATGCCCCTCCCCTGCCCAGACCCCCCAAAAACATACAAGGAAATTCCTAAGAAAAAAAAATTACAAATCTTACTTTGACAATGGTATCTATGACAAATTTAGATAGACATCTAGTTTAAGACAAATTTTGTGTTGATTTTATATTGGATATATTATGAAACTGTACTGAACAGAATTTTTTTTCTAGAACATGGAATACCAAATGTACAATACAATCTAAAAATTTGTTGCAATCAGAAATAAAATTTTAGAAATTTTAACAAAATATGCATGCCCAAGGAAAACCAACATGTTACTGTTGGTAATGTTTATCATTACTATATTATATGCCAGGCATTTAGAGGAGCCCTTTTGTGCATTATTTTAAATACTGTCTTCTATTTGCCACCCATTTGAGGTATTCATTTTCTCCTCTATTCATATCATTTGTTTATTTTGCTTTTTTTTCTTTTCAAAGAGAGTATTTAACTTTTCAATATTTTGGATTTTTGAATGTTCGCAACAAATTTCCATTGCTTTTTTGTTCTTTCAAGATTTTCTTAAATTCAAGTTAGTTAACTTATAATCTATGGTATTGGCTTCAGGATTAGAGTTTAGTGATTCATCACTTAACATATAACACTCAGTGCTCATCACAACAAGTGCCATCCTTAACGCCCATCATCCATTTAGCCTATCACTCACCTATGTCCTCTCCAGCAACTCTGTTAGTTCTCTATAGTTAAGAAACTCATAAGGTGTGCCTCCCTCTCTGTTTTTATATTTTTAAAACTTTTCCTTCCCTTTCCCTATGTTCATCTGTTTTGTTCTTAAATTCCACATATGAGTGAAATCATATGGTATTTGTATTTCTCTGACCTATTTGCTTAGCATAATACACTCTAATTCCATATACACCATTGTGAATGGCAAGATTTCATTCTTTTCTGTGGCTGAGTAATATTCTATTTTACACACACATCACATCACATCACATCTCCTTAATCCATTCATCAGTCAATGGACATTTGGGCTCTTAATTTGGCTACTGTTGATAGTGCTGCTATAAACATCAGGGTATATGAGACTCTTCAAATATGCATTTTTGTATCCTGTGGATAAATACCTAGTAGTTCAATTGCAGGGTTGTAGGGTAGTTCTATTTTTAAATTTTTGAGGAACCTCCATATTGTTTTCCACAATGGCTGTATCAGTTTGCATTTCCACCAGTAGTGTAAGAGGGTTCTCCTTTCTCTGTATCCTCAACCACCTCTTTTGTTTCCTGAGTTGTTAATTTCAGCCATTCTAACAGGTGTAAGGTGGTATCTAATTGTGGTTTTGATTTGTATTTCCCTGATGATGATTGATGTTGAGCAAACTTTCATGTGTCTGTTAGCCATTTGTATGTCTTCTTTGAAGAAATGTCTATTCATGTCTTCTACTCATTTCTTTACTGGATTATTTTCTGGGTGTTGAGTTTGATAAGTTCCTTATAAATTTTTGATACTAGCCCTTTATCAAATGTGTCATTTGCAAATATCTTCTCCCATTCTGAAGGTTGCCTTTTAGTTTTATTGATTGTTTTCTTCACCATGTAGAAGCTTTTTATCTTGATGAAATCCCAATAATTCGTGTTTGTTTTTGTTTCCCTTGCCTCCAGAGACATGTCTAGTAAGAAGTTGCTCCAGCTGAGGTCAAAGACATTGCTGCCTACATTCTCCTCTAGGATTTTGATGGTTTCCTACCTCATGTTTAGGTCTGTAATCCATTTTGAATTTACTTTTGTGTATAGTGTAAGAAAGTGGTCCAGTTTCATTCTTTAAAAAAAAATTAATGTTTAATTTTGAGAAAGAGAGACACTCAGAGTGCAAGCAGGGGAGGGGCAGAGAGAGAGGGAACAGACTCCAAAGTGGGCTCAGGCTCTGTGCTGTCAGGACAGAGCCTGATTCAGGGCCCAAAATCACAAACGGTGAGATCATGACCTGAGCCAAACTCAGACGCTTAACCAACTGAGTCACCCAGGTGCCCTATCCAGTTTCATTCTTTTGCATATTGTCCAGTTTTCCCAACAACATTTGTTGAAGAGACTGTCTTATTTCCATTGGATATGCTTTCCTGCTTTGTCAAAGATTAGTTGACCATATAGTTGTGGGTCCATTTCTGGGTTTTCTTTTACTCCATTGATCTATGTGTCTATTTTTGTGCCAGTATCCTGTCTTGATGATTATAGCTTTGTAATGTAATACAGCTCAAAGTCCAGAATTGTGATTCCTCCAGGCTTCACTTTCTATTTCAACATTACCTTGGATATTCAGGGTATTTTCTGGTTCCATACAAATTTTAGGATTGTTTGTTCTAGCTCTTTGAAAAGTCCTTATATCACTTTGATAGGTATTACATTGACTGTGTAGATTGTTTTGGATAGTATAGGCATTTTAACAATATACGTTCCTCCAATCCATGAGCATGGCATATTTTTCTATTTCTTTTTGACTTCTTCAGTTTCTTTCATAAATATTCTATAGTTTTCAGAGTACAGATATTTTACCTCTTTGGTTAGGTTTTTTTCCTAGATATCTTATAGGTTTTGGTGCAGTTTTAAATGGGATCGATTCCTTGATTTTTCTCGCTGCTGCTTTATTATTGGTATATAGAAATGCAACAATTTTCTGTATGTTGATTTTATATTCTGAGACCTTGCTGAATTCATGTATCTGTTTTAGCAATTTGTTGGAGGAGTCTTTCGTGGTTTTCTATACAGAGTATCGTGTTGTCTATAAAGAGTGAAAGTTTGACTTCTTCTTTGATAGTGTGGTTGCCTTTTATTTCCTTTTGTTGTCTGATTGCTGAGGCTAGGACTTCCAGTATTATGTTGACCAACAGTGGTCGGAGTGGACATCCCTGTCGTGTTTCTGACCTTAGGGGAGAAAGCTCTCAGTTTTTCCCCACTGAGGATGATATTAGCTGTGGGTCTTTCATGTATGTTCTTTATGATGTTGAGGTATGTTATTTCTTTTTTTATGTTTTATTTATGTCTGAGAAAGAGAGAGAGAGAGACAGCATGAGCGGAGGAGGGTCAGAGAGAGAGGGAGACACAGAATCTGAAGCAAGCTCCAGGTTCTGGGCTAGCTGTCAGCACAGACCCCGATGTGGGGCTTGAACCCACAAACTGAGATCATGACCTGAGCCAAAGTCAGATGCTTAACCGTCTGAGACACCAAGGTGCCCCGAGGTATGTTACTTCTATCCCAACATTCTTGAGGGTTTTTTTTATCAAAAAGATGCTGTATTTTGTGAAATACCTTTTCTGCACCTATTGAGATCATATGGCTCTTATTTCTTTTATTAATGTGGTGTGTTACATTGATTGATTTTTAGATATTGAATCATCCTTGCAGCCCAGAAATAAATTCCACTTGATGATGGTAAATAATTCTTTTAATATACTGTTGGGTTGATTTGGTAGTATCTTGTTGAGAATTTTTGCATCCAAGTTCATCAAAGATATTAATCTGTAATTCTCCTTTTTTGTTGCGTTTTTGTCTGGTTTTGGAATCAAGGTAATGCTGGCCTTATAGAATGAGTTTGGAAGTTTTCCTTCCATTTCTACTTTTTGGAACAGCTTCAGAAGAATAGATATTAACTCTCCTTTAAATAGTTTGTGGAATTCCCCTGGGAAGCCATCTGGCCCTGGACTCTGTTGGGAGATTTTGGATTACTTACTCAATTTCTTTGCTGGTTATGGGTCTGTTTAAATTTTCTATTTCTTCCTGTTTCCATTCTAGTAATGTATGTTTCTAGGAATTTGTCCATTTCTTCCAGATTGCCCAATTTGTTGGCATATAATCACTCATAATATTCTCTCATAATTGCTTGTATTTCTGTGGTGTTGGTTGTGATCTCTCCTTTCATTTGTGATTTTTTCTTTTTGATATGCCTGCCTAGAGGGTTAATGCTTTCAAAGAACCAGTTCCTAGTTTCATTGATCTGTTGTACTTTTTAAAAAATACCTATATCCATTATTTCTGCTCTAATATTTATTATTTCTCTTCATCTGCTGGTTTTAGGCTTTATTTGATGTTCTTTTTCAGCTTCTTTAGGTGTAAGGTTAGGTGTTATAGTTGAGGCTTTTCTTGCTTCTTGAGTAAGGATTGTATTGTTATATACTTCCCTCTTAAGACTGCCTTTGCTGCATCCCAAAATGTTTGGACTGTTGTGTTTTTATTTTCATTAGCTTCCATGTATTTTTTTTGTTTCTTCTTAATTTCCTATTTAACCCATTCATGCTTTGTAGAAAGTTCTTTAACCTCCAGGTATTCATATCTTTTCAATTTTTTTCTTGTGGTTGACTTCAAGTTTCATACTGCTGCAGTCTGAATGTATGCATGGCATGATCTCAATCTTTTTGTACTGGTTGAAGCCTAATTTGTGACCCAATATGTGATATATTCTGGAGATTTTTCCATGTGCAGTAGAAAAGAAAGTGTATTCTGCTATTTAGGATGAAACACTCTTAATATAACTTTTAAGTTCATCTGATCCCGTGTGTCATTCAAAGCCATTGTTTCCTTATTGCTTTTCTACTTAGATGATCTGTCCATTGCTGTAAGTGAGGTGTTAAAATCCCCTATACTATTATTGTATTATTATTAGTGAGTTACTTTAAATTTGTTATTAATCGATTTATATATATGGCTTCTCCCAGGATGGAGGCATAAATATTCATAATTGTTAGATCTTCTTGTTAGATAGACCCCTTAATTATGTTATAGTGCCCTTCTTCATATCTTATTACAGTCTGCTTTAAAATATAGCTTGCCTGGGGCGCCTGGGTGGCTTAGTCGGTTAAGCGTCTGACTTTCGCTTAGGTCATGATCTCGCGGTTCGTGGGTTCGAGCCCCTCGTCGGGCTCTGTGCTGACTGCCAGCTCAGAGCCTGGAGCCTATTTCAGAGTCTGTGTCTCCCTCTCTCTCTGACCCTCCCCTGTTCACGCTGTCTCTCTCTCTCCTAGAAATAAATAAAAATATTTAAAAAAAATAAAATAAAATAAAATATAGCTTGCCTGATATAAGTATGGGTACTTCAGCTTTCTTTTAATTTCCATTAACATGATAACTGGTTCTTCATCCCCTCACTTTCAATGTGGAGGTGTATTTGGGTCTAAAATATGTCTCTTGTAAGTAGCATATAGATGACTCTTATTTTTTTATCCATTCTGATTGACTGTTTTTTGATTGGAGCATTTAGTCCATTTACATTCAGGGTAATTATTCATAGATATGAATTTAGTGCCATCGTGTTACCTGTAAAGCCACTGTTCTGTAGATTGTCTCTGTTCCTTTCTAGTTTTTGTTTCTTTGGGTCTCTCTTTCCTGCTCAATGTGTTCCCTTTAATATTTCTTACAGAACTGGTTTAGTGTTTACAAACTCCTTCAGGTTTTGCTTGTCTTGGAAATTATCTCTCCTTTTATTCTGAATGACAGCCTGGATAGAGTATTCTTGGCTGCATATTTTTCCCATTTAGCATTTTGAATATATCATGCCATTTCCTTCTACCCTGCCAAGTTTCTCTAGAGAAGTCTATCGCTAACCTTATATGTCTACCCTTGCAGGTTGAGGATGTTTTGTCCCTAGTTTCTTTCAGCATTTTCTCTTTCTCTTTGTATTTTGCTCATTTGACTATATGTCATGGTGTTGACCTATTTTTGTTGATTTCGGACTTGAATGTCTGTTTCCTTCCCAGATTAGAGGAGTTGTCCGCTATAATTTGTTCAAAAAAAACTTTCCTCTGCTCCTTTTTCATTCTCCTCTTCTTCGGAGACTTCTGATATGGATATTATTGCACTTTATGTAATGACTGAGTTCCCTAAGTCTATATTTGTGATACAATATTTTTCTTTCCTTTTCTTTTCAGCTTCATTATTTTCTGCAATTTTATCTTCTATATCGTCTTTTCATGCTTCTGCTTTCTCTCATCCCTGTGGTTATGTATAGTCAGTTTTGCATCTCAGTTATAGCATTTTTTATTTCAGCCTGACTACTTTTTAGGTCTTTTATCTCTGTAGCAAGGGTTTCTCTGGTGTCTTCTATGCTTCTTTCAAGCCTAGCTAGTATTCTTATGACTTGCTCTGTATGGTAATCCTGAAAGTAATATCTGTACCCAAACTTCAGGAGACCAAGAGCTTAATTATTTCCCTTAAGTGATAATTAATAAGCATCTGAGTGTTTTCACTCCACAGAGAAAAGGTTTTGTTATATTTACTGTGCATTCTATTGTCTCTATTATTATTTGATGACAGATTGATTTAGTCAAAACACAGCTGTCATGATATCACATTCCTGCTCAAACACCCAAGTGGTTTTCTGAGCCTAGGAAAGAGGGAATCCCCAGCCTGATATTCAAGACTTCCATAATCTGTTTTCAAACGTCCTTTCTAATTTTATTTCCCACTAGTCTTCAACATACCACTGAAAATTCTTCCTATTTTATGAATATATTTTTCACTTTCTTATTGATGCATCATTGATTACACTCTTTTTCCTGTTTTTGGTGAACTGGCTCTAGTCAAATTCACCCAGACCTTTGCTAAATGCTTATGTTGCATTTGGAAATAAAGGGGAAAAAAATCATTGACAGGATTTTATAATCCTATTGCAAAGATATGCCACATAAACAGAAAATTTTTAAATGGCTAATCAAGAGAGATAGTAAGTATATGCTAAATAAATAGTACATATGATTTCAGAAGATGGGGAGTTTAGTGTAGACTGACCTGGTCACAGAACATAGAATGGAAGATGGAGACTTTAAACAGGTTTTGAGAAGTGACTGAAATTGAAAGGTGACAGGGTGAAATATGAGCACTTTACCTGAATTTACTCAGTTATGTATCATTTGTTGTTTACAGGTAAACATAATCCAAACAAGTCTAGATCAGACAGTCTACTTTTGCTGTAGATTTAAATCTATTCTGGCAAGTATCCTAAACTTTACCTATTACAAGGCTTAATACTTTAGCAGGAAAATTAGAAATATATTTAAGAGCTGTCTATTTGGGTGGGGAAGGAATGCTCTTTCTGTAGAAAAGAGAAATGTCATCTTAAGAAATGTGGCACAAAAACAGGCACATAGACCAATGGAATAGATTAGAGAACTCAGAATTGGACCCACAAGTGTATGGCCAACTAATCTTTGACAAAACGGGAAAGAGTATCCAATGGAAAAAAGACAGCCTCTTTAACAGATGGTGCTGGGAGAACTGGACAACAACATGCAGAAGAATAAAAATAGATCATTTTCTCACACCATACACAAAAATAAACTCAAAATGGATAAAGGACCTGAACGTGAGACAGGAAACTATCAACACCCTAGAGGAGAAAGCAGGAAACAACCTCCTAGACCGTATCTGCAGCAATTTCTTACTTGACACATCCCCAAAGGCAAGGGAATCAAGAACAAAAATGAACCATTGCGACCTCATCAAGATTAAAAGCTTCTTCATGGCAAAGGAAACAATCAATAAAACTAACAGGCAACTGAAAGAATGGGAAAAGAGAGTTGCAAATGACATATCAGATAAAGGGCTAGTGTCCAAAATCTATAAGGAACTCACCACAACTCCACACCTGAAAAGCAAAAATCCAGTAAAGAAATGGGCAGAAGATATGAACAGACACTTCTCCAAAGAGGACATCCAGATGGCCAACAGACATATAAAACGATGTTCAGCATCCCTCCTCATCAGGGAAATAAAAATCAAACCCACATTGAGATACCACCTCACGCCGATCAGAGTGGCTAAAATGAGGAAATCAGGAGACTCTAGATGCTGGTGAGGATGTAGAGAAACGGGCACCCTCCTATACTGTTGGTGGGATTGTAAACTGGTACAGCCCCTCTGGAAAACAGTATGGAGGTTCCTCAAAAAATTAATAATAGGACTCCCCTATGACCCAGCAATAGCACTGCTAGGAATTTACCCAAAGGATAGAGAAATGCTGATGCATAAGGGGCACATATACCCCAATGTTCATAGCAGCACTCTCAACAATAGCCAAAACATGGAAAGAGCCTAAGTGTCCATCAACTGATGAATGGACCAAGAAGATGTGGTTTATCTATACCATAGAATACTACATGGCAATGAGAAAGAATGAAATCTGGCCATGTGTAGCAACATGGATGGACCTTGAGGGTGTTATGCTGGGCGAAATAAGTCAGGCAGAGAAGGACAGCTACCATATGTTTGCACATATAGGAGGATTAGGAGGAACTTAATGGAGGACCATGGGGAAGAAAAAGAGGGGGAAATAGTTGGGGAGAGGGAGGGAGGCAAACCATGAGAGACTATTGAATGCTGAGAACAAACTGAGGACTGATGGGGTGGGGGGGAGGGGAAGGTGGGGGATGATGGGCATGAAGGAGGGCACTTGTTGGGATGAGCACTGGGTGTATGGAAACCATACTTGACAATAAACTATTTAAGAAAAAAGAAAAGAAATGAGACTATGTTCCCAGAGAGTCTACCATTGTGTCTTATGTCCAGCATTGTTGATTTATGAAGTACTGAAAGTCTTTCTAAAAAATCGTGGAAGTTTACTGGAAACATCTTTTTGTTTCTTTATCCTTAGTTAATGAATTTAGGAACAAGAAGCATAGAGATCTTTGATATACTATTTGGGCTGAAATAACGGGATAAGTAAGTCATAATTTAGGGAAAATGTGGGAGAATCCAGAAGCATATAATCTCTATTATACTTTCTCTTTCCTCTTTCATTCTTTTTAATTGTCTCTTTTTCCATATGTCAGGCTCTAAATGTGACTGACTAAAGATTGTGTGTGTGTGTGTGTGTGTGTGTGTGTGTGTGTGTGTGTAAAACCTTCCAACATACTCTAATGTACTAATAGTATCCTTATTAAAATATATGCCACATTAGGGATTTTGGCTTAATATTTAGGTATGCTTTGAGCTGTAATTGATCCACAGTAGGTGTTCAATAAATACTTGTTGGAAGACAACATGAATGGCTTCCTATAGAACTTCAGTATAATGTAAGAAAACATGCCTGCTTCTAGTCCACATTTGTGCCTGTATTCACTCATCTATAATCTGAATTTCAGCAAGTATCATCCTCTTGTAATTAAAACAAACTATATTTGTCAAGCACCCACAATGTTCAAGACTGTGTTTAAGGCATGGTTGAAAATTAAAAAGTGTAAAATAGACTCTTAAATTACATTTTTTGCTATTATGTATACCTACTGTACCTGGTGAACTACATTGTGTTATCTCATGTAGTCCTGACATATAAGAGAGGTGAATATTTTAATTATCTAAGTTCTACAAGTGGAATAAAGAAGCTGATTTTTTAACAGATTCTTCCAATTAGTTTGAATACAATGTCTATAAACTACAAATATTGAGGGAGGTTTAGAAAGGTTTTCAAAATCAAATTATTATTTTTACCCAAGGTGCAGAAGAAGGGGCAGATAGAGTCACTAAATGCATAACTAAAGATTCCATGCCTATAGGAAGTGTTTATTGTGTAGTTATTTTCCATAGTGTCCTTGGCTTCTTAGCTTTATATCAAATTTACAGAGATGAACTCTCCATTTGTCACCTTCACATGAAGGTTGGCCTTTATCTTGTCCATCAAAGAAATGGGTAAAGTTATTTAAAAAATTGTAAAATTTCTATTATAAACAGGGAAGGTTATAATATTAAAAAAGTTTGATTAAATATGATAAACCATGCAATAGAAAAAGTCTGACAATCAATACACCAAGGGCAAATATGTCTGCTAATGAAAGCAATATATTCAAGCAATTGATAATCAGACTTTAAATAATTTAGATCCAGAAATTTCCAATAAGGGAATGTTTTTTAGCTAATCAGTGACAAAAATATATCTTTAAGCACTTCAGGAGGTATTTCTACTAAAAGCCTGGTCAATACTTGATAGTATGTGGCACAAAGAGATGGTTTCTAAATGGGACTTACCACTGTCCTTCTTTAATTTAGATACTGAATCATCTATTCAAGAAATATTTACTGATTACTTATCATAGGCCTGACTTTGTTCTAGGCACTGATGTAAATAGTCCTTTTTTTTTTTCATGGAAATTACTCTTTAGTAGGAATAAGTATACAAGTAAATATATAGCATGTCAATGACAAGGAAAAAGAAAATGCATGGTTAAGGGGCTAGGGAATAATGATGGATAAGAGAGTGCCCCACAAGACCTCAATATTTAATGCAACAAAATGTTTTCTGGAACTAAAATTAATTTTCTTCCCCTATGACTTCAAGTTAGAAGTATTTGCAAAGATAACTACAAAGTTTAATTTCTATAAACTGGAAATTACAAAGAGGTTACTAAAGTATTAAGCAAGTTTTATTTATTTATTTATTTATTTTTTTTACAAATAGTTTATTGTCAAATTAGTTTCCACATAACACCCAGTGCTCATCCCCACAAGTGTCCTCCTCCATGCCCATCCCTCCTCCCCCCCACATCCATCAGTCCTCAGTTTTTGTCAGCATTCAAGAGTCTCTCGTGGTTTGCCTCTCTCCCTTTCCCCCACCATTTCCGCCCTTCTTCTCCCCCTTGGTCCTCTGTTAAGTTCCTCCTAATCCTCCTATACGTGCACACATATGATATTTGTCCTTCTCTGCCTGACTTATTTCGCTCAGCATAACACCCTCAAGGTCCATCCATGTTGCTACATGTGGCCAGATTTCATTGTTTCTCATTGCCATGTAGTATTCCATGGTATAGATAAACCACATCTTCTTGATCCATTCATCTGTTGACGGACACTTAGGCTCTTTCCATGTTTTAGCTATTGTGGAGAGTGCTGCTATGAACATTGGGGTACACGTGCTCTTATGCCTCAGCATTTCTGTATCCTTGGGTAAATTCCTAGCAGTGCTATTGCTGGGTCATAGGGGAGTTCTATTGTTAGTTTCCTGAGGAACCTTCACACTGTTTTCCAGAGGGGCTGTACCAGTTTACATTCCCACCAACAGTGTAGAAGGGTGCCCGTTTCTCCACATCCTCGCCAGCATCTAGAGTTCTCTGATTGGCTCATTTTAGCCACTCTGACAGGCGTGAGGTGGTATCTCAGTGTGGTTTTGTATTGTATTTCCCTGATGAGGAGGGATGCTGAGCATCGTTTCATGTGTCTGTTGGCCATCTGGATGTCCTCTTTGGAGAAGTGTCTGTTCATATCTTCTGCCCATTTCTTCACTGGGTTGTTTGTTTTTCGGCGTGTAGTTTGGTGAGTTCCTTGTAGATTCTGGATATCAACCCTTTATCTGATATGTCATTTGCAACTATCTTTTCCCATTCGGTTGGTTGCCTATTAATTTTCTGAGTTGTTTCCTTGGCTGTGCAGAAGCTTTTAATCTTGAGGAGGTCCCAACAGTTTATTTTTGCTCTTGATTCCCTTGCTTTTGGGGATGTGTCAAGTAAGTTGCTGCGGTGGAGGTCAAGGAGGTTGTTTCCTGCTTTCTCCTCTAGGGTGTTGATAGTTTCCTGTCTCACGTTCAGGTCCTTGATCCATTTTGAGTTTATTTTTGTGCATGGTGTGAGAAAATGATCTAGTTTCATTCTTCTACATGTTGCTGTCCAGTTCTCCCAACACCATCTGTTAAAAAGGCTGTCTTTTCTCCATTGGATATTCTTTCCTGCTTTGTCAAAGATTAGTTGGCTGTATACTCTTGGGTCCACTTCTGAGCTCTCAATTCTGTTCCATTGGTCTATGTGTCTGTTTTTGTGCCAATACCATACTGTCTTGATGATGACAGCTTTGTAGTAGAGGCTAAAGTCTGGGATGGTGATCCCTCCCGTTTTGGTTTTATTTTTCAGGATTACTTTGGCTATTCATGGTCTTTTGTGGTTCCATACAAATTTTTGGATAGTTTGTTCTAGTTTTGAGAAGTATGCTGGTGCAATTTTGATTGGAATTACATTGAATGTGTAGAGTGCCTTAGGTAGTAATGACATCTTAACTCTATTTATTCTTCCTATCCATGAGCATGGAATGTTTTTCCATTTCTTTGTGTCTTCTTCAATTCCCTTCATAAGTTTTCTATAGTTTTCATCATACAGATCTCTTGTATCCTTGGTTGGGTTTATTCCGAGGTATTTTATGGTTTTTGTGCAATTGTGAATGGGATCAGTTTCTTGATTTCTCTTTCTGTTGCTTCATTGTTGGTGTATAAAAATGCAACCGATTTCTGTACGTTGATTTTGTACCCTGCAACTTGGCTGAATTATGGATCAGTTCTAGTAGGCTTCTGGTGGAGTCTGTCGGGTTTTCGATGTAGAGTATCATGTCATCTGCAAAGACTGAAAGTTTGACTTCCTCTTTGCCAATTCTGATGCCTTTGATTTCCTTTTGGTATCTGATGGCTGATGCTAGGACTTCCAGCACTATGTTAAACAGCAGTGGTGAAAGTGGGCATCCCTGTCGTGTTCCTGATCTCAGGGGGAAAGCTCTGAGTTTTTCCCCGTTGAGGATGATGTTAGCTGAAGGCTTCTCATAGATAGCTTTGATGATGTTTAAGTAGGTTCCTTCTATCCCAACTTTCTCGAGAGTCTTTATTAAGAAGGGATGCTGTATTTTGTCAAATGCTTTTTCTGCATCTATTGACAGGATCATATGGTTTTTATCTTTTCTTTTATTGATATGATGTATCACATTGATTGATTTGCGAATGTTGAACCAGCCCTGTAATCCAGGAATGAATCCCATTTGATCTTGGTGGATGATTCTTTTTATATGCTGCTGGATTCGATTTGCAAGGATCTTGTTGAGAATTTTTGCATCCGTATTCATCAAGGATATTGGCCTGTAGTTCTCTTTTTTTGCTGAATCTCTGTCTAGTTGGGAATCAGAGTGATGCTGGCTTCATAAAATGAATCCAGGAGTTTTCCTTCGCTTTCTATTTTTTGGAATAGCTTGAGAAGAATTGGGATTAATTCTGTTTTAAACGTCTGGTAGAATTCCCCAGGGAAGCCATCAGGTCCAGGGCTCTTATTTGTTGAGAGATTTTTGATCACTGATTCAATTTCTTCACTCGTTATGGGTCTGTTCAGGTTTTCTATTTCTTCCCGTGTGAATTTTGGTAGTGAGTGTGTGTTTAGGAATTTGTCCATTTCTTCTAAGTTGTCCAATTTGTTGGCATATAATTTTCATAGTATTCCCTGATAATTGCTTGTATTTCTGAGGGGTTGGTTGTAATAAGTCCATTTTCATTCATAATTTTGTCTATTTGGGTGCTCTCTCTTTTCTTTTGGATAAGTCTGGCTAGAGGTTTGTCAATTTTGTTTACCTTTTCAAAAAACCAACTCTTGGTTTCATGGATCTGTTCAATTGTTTCTTTGGTCTCTATGTTGTTTATTTCTGCTCTAATTTTTACTATTTCTCTTCTTCTACTGGGTTTAGGGCGTTCTTGTTGCTCTGCCTCTAGTTCCTTTAGGTGAGCTGTTAGATTTTGGACTTGCGCTTTTTCTAATCTCTTGAAATAGGCCTGGAGAGCAATGTACTTTCCTCTTAGGACTGCCTTTGCCGCATCCCATAGATTTTGAATTGTTGTGTTTTCATTTTCATTTGTTTCCATATATTTTTTAATTTCATCTCTAATTGCCTGATTGGCCCATTCATTCTTTAGAAGGGTGTTCTTTAACCTCCATGTTTTTGGAAGTTTTCCAGACTTCTTCCTGTAATTGATTTCAAGTTTCAAAGCATTGTGATCTGACAGTGTGCATGGTATGATCTCTATTCTTTTATATTTATTGAGGGCTGCTTTATGTCCCAGTATGTGATCTATCTTGGAGAATGTGCCATGCGCACTTGAGAAGAAAGTAAATTCCCTGGCCTCAGGATGTAAAGTTCTAAATATATCCGTCAGGTCCATCTGGTCCAATGTGTCTTTCAAGTCCATTATTTCTTTAGTGATTTTCTGTCTGCTTGACCTATCCATTGCTGTAAGCGGAGTATTAAAGTCCCCTGCTATTAGCACATTCTTATCTATAAGCTTGTTTCTGTTTGTGATTGTTTTAGATATTTAGGTGCTCCCATATTCGGTGCGTAGACATTTATGATTGTTAGCTCTTCCTGATGGATGGACCCTGTAATTATTATGTAGTGCCCTTCTTCATCTCTTGTGATTGTCTTTAATTTAAAGTCCAGTTTGTCTGATATAAGTATCGCTACTCCGGCTTTCTTTTGATTTCCTGTAGCATGATATATATTTCTCCATCCCCTTACTTTTAATCTGAAGGTATCTTCCCGTCTAAAATGAGTTTCTTGTAGACAGCATATAGATGGATTTTGGTTTTTAATCCATTCTGCTACCCTATGTCTTTTGATTGGAGCATTCAGCCCATTTACATTCAGTGTTATTATTGAAATATGTGGGTTTAGAGTCTTTGTATCTTTTGTAGGGTTCATGTTTGTGGTGGTGTCTCTGGAATCTTTGTTCCTTGCAACCTTTCCTTCAGAGCATCCCCCTCAGGATTTCTTGTAGGGCTGGCTTCGTGGTGACAAATTCTTTCAATTTCTGTTTGTTTGGAAAGGTTTTTATGTCTCCTTCTATTTTGAATGACAGGCTTGCTGGATAGAGGATTCTTGGCTGCATATTTTTACTGTTCATCACATTGAAGATCTCTTGCCATTCCTTTCTGGCCTGCCACGTTTCAGTAGATAGGTCTGTCACCACTCTGATGGGTTTCCCTTTGTATGTGAGGGCCCTTTTCTCCCTAGCTGCTTTCAAAATTCTCTCTTTGTCCTTGTATTTTGCCATTTTGACGATGATATGTCGTGCAGAAGATCGATTCAAGTTACGTCTGAGAGGAGTCCTCTGAGACTCTTGTATTTCCACATTGACTTCCTTCCCCACGTCGGGGAAGTTCTCTGCTATAATTTGTTCCAGGACTCCTTCAGCACCTTTCCCTCTCTCTTCCTCTTCTGGGATTCCTATGATACGGATATTGTTGCGTTTGACTGTGTCGCTGAGCTCTCGAATTCTTCTTTCCTGTTCCTGGATCAGTTTGTCTCTTTTTTTGTCAGCTTCTTGTTTTTCTAGAATGGTGTCTTCTAAATCACTTATTCTCCTTTCTGCCTCTTCAAGCCGTGCATTGGAGGCCTCTAATTTATTATGGATCTCATTTATCGCATTTTTTAATTCTTCATGCCTATTTTTATTTTCCATTCTGTCTGTAGCCATAGTTTCTTTGATGTCGCCTATGTTTTTTTCAAGCCCTGCTATTAATTTCACCATTATTATTCTAAAATCTTGTTCACTTATGCTGCTGATATCTGTTTTGAGCAGTTCATTAGCTGTCATTTCTTCTTGGAGTTTCTTTGGAGGAGAGCTCTTTCGTTTCGTCATTTTAGTTAGCTTTCCAGCTCTTGTTGGTTTTAAAGACCTGTTGTGCTCTCTCTTTCTATGAGCACTGCTATATCCAAGAAACTCTTTGACTTTCCAGGGCCTATCCTTTCAGAGATTGTTTTTTGAATGGTATCCCTCGGTCACTCTTGTTGGGACCTTATTTATTTTATTTTCCTATTCGTAGTGATATTTGGGACTCTTCACCTTGTGTACTCTAGCTTGTTTCTTGAGGTAGCCCTGCAAAAGAAAACAGACAGACAAACACACAGGGAGCAGGAGCACACAAACGCACAGGCTGATTCAACTAACATGCAAAGTGAGAGGGAAAATGAAAAAGTTAATAGAAAAGACGGAGGAGGGAGGGCGAATAATAGGGAGCATAAAATACATAAAAGGGTCAAAAAGGGGAAAAGAAAAGGAAAAAAGAAGAAAACCAATGGACAAAGAACGGTTTAAAGCATATACCTGGATTTCCCAGCTACAGTTAAATAGCCGTGTGTATGCAGTGCTGGTTGAAGAGCATAGAGAGAAAGAGAGAAGGCAGGGTGAGACAAGGCAGATTTGGAAATAGAATGAACAGGCAGAAGGGATAAGAAACTTTTTTCAAAGAGGTAAAGGGTAGAATATGGTTGGATAGGTGAGAGAAGGATGCTGGAATTATCCAGAGAAACTATATAGTCTAATTACTCCTGAGAGAAATAGCTGAAAAAGTTGGTAGGTGTAGAATTTACATTTACAGAATGGACTTGTGATTGTTTAAGCAAGCTGGCAACCAGAGTTAATCAGGTCAGTGTTTTGGGGAAAAAAGCGAGAAAAGAGAAAGAAGAAGAAAAAAAGAGAAAAGAAAGGGGAAAAAAAAAGAAAGAAGAAAAAAAGGAAAAAAAAAGGGAAAAAGAAAAAAAAAAGGGAGGAGGGCACCTCTCAGGCAGGGATGGGCGTGGCGTGATCCGATGCCTCAGGCGGGGGTTCTGCCTTGGCGATTGTGGGGAGGAGAGTGACGGTGCTCCAGTCCCTTCTTGAACCCCGCGCTGCAGCTCGCTTTTTTTTTTTTGGCGTGTCAACTCCCCGTTCCGGGGACGCAGCCGAAGTTGGTTGCACTCTTCAACCCAGGCCAGTTCCAATCTCCAAATCCCAGTCCGCGCCCCGCTGAAGTTGCCTTAGACACAGCTTCCCAGACAACCCCCTCGGGCTATTCCAGGCTCCCTGCTGAGCTCTGGGGGCGGAGTCAGGATCGCTGTTTCCTTCTCTGGGTCGGGCTGGTGCGCATGCGCGGGGGCTTGCCTGCCGGGTCCGCGTAGCCTGAGCCCGCTGGAGTGAGGAAAACCGGGTCTCTCTATGGCTCGTCACCCGAAACACGAACTCACAGGCAAATTTCCCAGTTTTTAGCTCTTTGCCTTCCCTCTCGAGTTCCAGCCAGCCAGGAGCGCGGACGCCTGGTGTCTGCGCGTCTCCCTCAGGGGTCCCAGCCGCCCTGGAGCTACAATGGCGGCAGGCGCACCCGCTCCGCTTTAAAACCCAACCTCCAGGAGCGGCACAAAGAAGCAGTTTGTGTGCTCAGCCTCCCCCAGGACCAGTTGGCGCGAGGGGACCCGGTGTGCAGGTATTTGGCAAGTACTGTCTTTCTATGCACCGAGCGGAGATTTTTCTGTCTCGGACTCTCTCCTTTTCCCCTCTCACTCCCCGTAGAGGGTAGAGGGGGATTGCCTCCCACCGTGGAGGCTCTGATCCCGGGCTGATTTTACCTTCCCCGGTTCGCACTCACGTTAGAAGGCTTTCTCAGTGGATTCTGCGTCCTTTTTCTCCGAGTCTCTCAGGTTTTGTATGGTTTCCAATGGCTTCAGATCTTTTCTGCGTGATGTATGGGCGCGAGTGCAAGTACGGAGCTCCTTACTTCTCCGCCATCTTGCCTCCGGCCAGTATTAAGCAAGTTTTAAAAACAAAAATCATTTTCTCCTTGGCTTTCAAAAGAAAAAAGAAGTTTAGATTCTTATGACTCTTTAGAGGAACAGAGTCCAATTTAGTTCAATATTGTAAGCTCCTTGGTTGATGGCAACTTTTTCTGCAAAAAAAGATGCCAAGTTAGAAATGCTTTCTCTATACAAACAGCTGAACTAGATGGATATTGTACTATAAGATAACATTTGTGAAAGATTTTAATTGATCCAGTGTTTCAGATTAAAATTTAAGTGAGTTAGAGGAATAAAATATTGAACAAAGAATAAAAAAGTGGAGCCAGGATTTAAAAGAAAATCTAAAGAATTTTAAGTAATCAGCAAATCTGACTAGCCCTATAAAAGTAGAGTCAGTTCTCATTATTCAAGGCAACTATTTGTGAATTCACCTACATGCTAAAATTTATGTATTATCCCCAAATCAATGCTCAAAGTGCTTTTGTGGTCATTTATAGACATGCACAGAGTAGCCAAAAATTTGAGTCCTTCTGTGCCATATTCCCAGCTGCAGTCCAACAAGATGATACCCTGCATTGTCATGGTAGCTCTTATACTCTAAGTATATTTTTGTGTTTTTGTTGTTGATTTCACTGTTTGGCCCCCAGCCATATTGTGGAAGTGCTGTCTTATGTTCCTAAGTGCAGGAAGGCTGTGATGTGCCTTACAGAAAAAAATGCATATGTTAGATAAGCATGAGTGATAGTAGTGTTGATTGAATTCAATGTTAATGATTCAACAAGATATACATTAAATAGGTGTCTTAATAGAAACAAATATAAAACAAAATTGTTGGTTGATGAAAATATTGTGACCAGAAGCTCATAGCAGTCTAAGTATATATATCCCAGGGACAGTTGTTCAGAATTTGTTTATTCAGTGCTCCTAGCAACTTTATAGAACATAACTAGTATGGATAACAAGAACTGACTGTATCCAGAATCTGAATACTTTGCATGAGTTCTACCACTACCCTCCTGGTAGTATTCATTAGTTTTAATTAGCCTCTTCTTCCATCCAAGATCCCTTGTGTCTCTCCACCCAACACCCAGATTGAGCTTTTGAAAATATTAGCTGGGTCTTATTCCTCTGCGTAAAACTTTTCCAGAGTTTCATTGTAAAGCCTTAACAGGGCTGAAAAGTCCTGCATGATCTGCTCTCCCATGTTGAACATAGCCCCTCTCTGAACTCATCTTCTCCCATGCCCACACACTTAACCACCTCACCATTCTGCAGCCATATTGGCTTCTGTGCCATTCCTTGAATGTGGTGAACACACTCCTGCCCCAGGACCTTTATGCTTCTCATTCCCTTTGCCAAAAATGTCCTTCCTCAGATGAATAGTTCATATTCCCTCTTTCTTCAAATGGTCTTCTCTAACCATCTTCTATAAAATGGCATCCCTCTGCACACCAACTTTAGCTTTGCTATTGAACTTGGTGCCACACTGCATATTATATATTTATTTGCTGACTTATTTACTGTGTGTCATCTTTCTCTAAAATGTCGGCTCCCTGAGGATAGATTCACTGCTATAGATAGTATCTCCTGACACACAATAGGCAATAAATAGATAATAGTTGAAATTTTAAAAATGAGTAAATAAGATTGTTGCAGAACAAATCATTTAACCACAATCTCAGGACAAGAGCTGGTGTTTATATTTTAAGGCCACCTATGGTCAACCAGACAGTCTTCAAATTATGTAAACAGTCATTTAGAACCTAACACCTTAGAATTAAATAATTACCTTTTGAGGCTCACACTGTGAAGACACAGGGATTGCAATGATGAACAAAGCAGGCTTCCTTACCAAGGAGCTCAATGTTTTGTGGGAGAAAGGCTACTACCTACACCCTCTTGGTGAAAAATAAATCTCTAGTTTCCAAAATGACAGTCTGCAGTCAAGCACAATTGTTAGATTTCCCCTAGACTATGAAGAAAGAGTGCTGTAATTTCACCTATAAATACAAAATTTATGCTGTCAGAAAGATAAAGATAAAATGTCTTCAAAGAAAATAAAAATGTGAAGATTATTTTATAAATCAAACTATTGAATAAAACTGAAAAAAGAACACACACACACACAAAAACAAAAACAAAACCCTTAAAACAATTTCTCAGCAGCCAACTGTTTCATGGCAAGCTTCTCATTGGGAATAAACTCGACCCAGGAGTGTGTACCAATCACTAGCACCAGCATTGACCCCTCTTCAGCATAAGGTATCTGGGATGTGCCTCCTTAGATATTCTGTGAGACTTCTTATTATGCCAGTTTGAAACCCTGTCTCCCTCTGACTGCTTTGAAAGAGCACTAAACCAAGGACTGCTTCTGACCTTCTGTAGCATCATGGATACAAAATGCATGTTCTTCATGGTCCATGCCTTCAAAAGTATAGCTAAAACCTGATAGAAACAGTGCTGAGCATTTGTGAGTATCTGTGCCTCATCCACCTACCCTCACTTTGCAGCTATACTTTGTCTCCTGGTCCTTGACCATAATCACTTCCACCTTGTGCCTTTTTAGACATAAAAAAGGGGAAAAAAACAATTTTTGAAAAAATGTTTTCATCTTTGGAAATATGAGCATAGAAGAGTGAGAAAAACCGGAGATCATTCTCCAGTCTACCAGGTCGATAACACAAAACTATGTGGCCATCGGATGGAAGAGGATCACTTATATTTCCTACTTGATATAAAGTCTTAGAGTTGGAAGAGAAATTATGATTATCATACTCTGATGTTGCCTGTTTTTACTGGGAACCAACTAATTTGGGCTAATCTTAATTTTAAACTTTTCTTAAATGTTCGTTCATTGTATGAGTGAATGTTCATTCAGGTGTGTGCACGTAACGTGCATGCACATGTGCAATGAAGTTCCCTAATAACTTGCTCATGTGCTTAATTTACCTTATGCACATCAATGCTTTTGATATGCACATTAAGAAATGCTTCATCATTTGAAAGCTTCAGGGAGACAATAGGTTGTAGCAAATTCTCCACAATATTATTCAAGCCATTTCTGCTATAGTATTATCTGGCAAGGGAACATTTATTTGCTATGTGGCAACAACATAGGAGACAGCCATTTAAGATGGATTTGTCATGCTGAGGTTTTAAAAGAAGCCACAATTCTTAGCATAAACATCAATTGAAATGAATTTTGGATTATAGTAGTTTCTAATTTATATCTCATTTCCCATGAAAAGATTTAGCTTTTTGACATTAGCTCTCTGAAACTGTTTCATCAAGGGCTCAGCGGCACTTTGCAAGTCAGGTCTAAGAATGTCGAGAACCTAAGAAGGGAGTAATGGTGGGGGAAAGGGAGAGAGGCAAACCATGAGAGACTCTTGAATGCTGACAAAAACTGAGGACTGATGGATGTGGGGGGAGGGGGGATGGGCATGGAGGAGGGCACTTGTGGGGATGAGCACTGGGTGTTACGTGGAAACTAATTTGACAATAAACTATTTAAAAAAAAAAAAGAATGTCAAGAACCCTAATATGCCCTGCTGATACATTAAAGTGAAATTGAGCTTAAAAATGAGCTTATTTGGTAATAGGAATGCCACTGAAAAATTCACAAATGGGTACATTTATGATCAGAGTATCTATATGACAACTGACACATGAAGCCTTAAGTGAGTCTATGTAGTAGCTCTGTGAATTTTTAACTCTCTACCTTAAAGAGGGGTAATGCCTAGCAATTAGTTATAATAATATTTCAAAAACATTGTGGAAAGAATTACAATCATATTTCTCCTTATTTTCCTAAGTGATATGTGCAGATACCCTTGTAAGCTCTTCTTTTCATTTAACCACAGAGTACAATTATATGCCCATATACATTTGAATTTCTAGACCTGGCATTCTATATTCAGCTTTTGTAAAGAAAGATTCACTCTTGATTTCAAAAAGGAAACCTTGTAGTTTTGTGATACTTGCTATTTCCTCTGATATGTTTCTTCTGATATTTTTCACAAAGTATCTTCTGGTATTCTTCCTCTGGTATCTTTTACAAACTGACAGTCTTTGGAAATCTCTACAAATATACATTTTTTTGATGAATACTAATACTTAGACTGAGCACACAGCCTCCAGTTTCACATAATCCCACTTACGGTTTGTAATTGGCCTACTTCTCACTTGTATATTACCTCTCTTAGCCATGTAGCTAAGTGAGTTTGCAAACCTTCTGTGGGAAGTCTTTTACTGGTTCTACATTACTCCTATGACCAGGCTTTTGATCATAATATATTGAAATATAAGAATCATTTTAGCATTTTAAGAACTCCTTCTATGACTTTTTAACATCAAAGAAAAAACACGAGTACAAGTTTTGTACTCTCTTCAAATATGGTTGATTTATGTATTAACTGAAAAAAAAATGGAAAGCATTCACTTCCTGCATTCCCCCTGATCTTCACTTCCTTTACATATGCTCTTTTAAAAGATTATAAGTTAAATGGCAAGTTAAATATTCTGTTTAGGAAATTATTTTATCCCCCAAATTTTAAGATATGTAATTGATCAAACAAAAGTGGATTGAGTTTGATACACTCCCACTTACATTATAGTGGGAAGACACTCCATAAACATTCAGATGCTAATCTTGAGTGTGAAATAATAAAGCATGGCACTGAGGAAAGGTTGTGATGAGAGGGTACTGCTATTTAATAATAGGGTAGCCAAGAAAAGCCCTTCTGATGAAGTGACATTTGAACAGAAATCTAATTGACTTATTCTAGAAAGAAGAAACAGCAAATACAAATGTATGCCTGGAGAGAAGTATGTTTTATGTGTTTGAGAAAGAACACAGAGGTTAGTATGGCTGCAGAAATGTGCATGAGGTTAAATTAGCTGGAGATGAATTCTAAAAGAAAAAGTGGAACTGAACAAGTGTGGGTCACATAGGCTTTTATACTCCATAATGAAGGTGTGGCTTTACTCTGAGACTGATGGAAAAACTGGAGAGTTTTAACCAGAGGAGTGACATAACCTGACATCTTGTTTTATTTATTTTTATTTTTTTAATGTTTTTACTTATTTCTGAGAGAGAAAGACATACACACAGAGCATGAGCAGGGGAGGGTCAGAGAGAGAGGGAGATACAGAATCTGAAGCAGGCTCCAGCTCTGAGCTAGCTGTCAGCACAGAGCCTGATGCAGGGCTCAAACCCACGAACTGTGAGATCATGACCTAAGCCAATGTCAGACGCTTAACCGACTAAGCCACCCAGGCGCCCCCTGACATCTTGTTTTAAAACGACCACCAAGGCTTGTGGGCAAACTGAAGTATATTGGGGCAGAGTTTGGAACAGGGAGACTGGCTAGGATATTATAAAAATTGTTGAAGTGAAAGAAAAGATTATCTGGAAATGGGTGAATAATACTGAACTCGGTGAGAAGCAGTCCAATTCTGATGCATTTTAAAGTTAGAGCTGGTAAGATTTTCTAATCAATTAGCGGAGTATGAGAGAAAAAGATGAACCATGAGAGACTTTCAGTCTTTTGATCCAAGCTACTGGAAGAAAAGAGATTCCATACACTGAAGAGAAAAGTGATAGAGAAATATG
The DNA here is from genome assembly GCA_017311185.1 of Proteles cristata cristata. Classification (NCBI taxonomy): domain Eukaryota; kingdom Metazoa; phylum Chordata; class Mammalia; order Carnivora; family Hyaenidae; genus Proteles; species Proteles cristata. Next base: position 547,878 of record JAESUZ010003084.1, read on the forward strand.
TTGAAAGAGATATAATTAAGTCTTGCTGGAGACATGCTACATTTGAATTGTCTGTAATAGATATGATATTCAAGTACCTTTGCTCAATAGGCAGTTGGACATTTGAAACTAGAATTCAAAGTAATAGTCTTCTTTACACATATAAATTTGGGCTTGTAAAGCATGTTAATGGTATTTAAATGACAAGACAGAAAGGTTTCTTAGCAATCAAGAGCTTGAGAAGTGAAGCCCAAGTCATAGAGATTGTTGCTAATATTATAAAGGAGTGGCTAGTGAGATAGGAGGAGAGCCAAGGAAATCAAATGAAAAAGGACTTCAAGAAGAAGGGAGCAAACAAACAAAAAGCTGTTAACAGTTTATGGAAGGTGGGGACTGAGAACTGACCATGGGTTTGGTAATATAAGTTCATGTGTGATCACAGCAAAAGGGCTTTCAGTGGGGTAGTTGGAAAAAATGCTGATTAGAGTATTTCCAGAGAGAATGAAAAAGAAGGAAGAAGAGGTAGCAAATGTAGACAACCCTTTCAAGAAGTGTTTAAGCAGAACTGAGAATTTGGCAGTTGCATCGGGGAGGCGGTGGTAAGGGCAACGCTTCATGAACATGAAATTTATGACCGCATATGGAAGGGAAAGAGCCTAGAGGAAGAAAAAAAAACACCTCGATGCTACAAGAAAGAAGAGAAAAATTCCAGGAGCAGTGTATTTCATTAGGCAAGAAAGTGGGGTCCAGCATGCAGGTGGAGGGGTTGATCTAACGTATAACAAAAGATATGTTCATCCATTGTTGTAGGAATGCCGGCAGCCTGTAGGTAAAACTTTGGGTGGGTTGGTAAATAATGGCGGCAGCAGTGATTTAAAATTCTTTGCTGATGACCCCTACTTTCTCAAATTTTTTCCATAATCCTCAAAAATCACTGTTATGTATAAGAGCATATTAAGGAATAAGTACCTACAATTCTTAAACATATGGAAGAACATTGTACAATACATGTTAAATTCTAATAATGTCCACAGAATTGAGTGTTATAAAAAAAAAGAATTAAGTGTTATATATTTAAGAGGTTCTCAGAGTGAATAATTTGAAGAAAAAGACAAGGATAGAAATAATTTTATTTTAAAGTAAATCTGATTACCATGGTCAGTACAGTTAAAAATGTTTGGTTAACAGCTTTGACACATTAGGACTGTTATTGGATTAGAAGAGTCTATTAGAGGTCAAAAAAATGAAAGGATACAGTTTATTGGAGAGAGGTCAGTATCATTCTCTTTGCAGATGAAAGATAGCATATTACATTTAAGTTTGACAAAATGAGACGGAAGAAAAAGTTGTTTTAGTATTAAATCAAACAGGCAGTGGACTTACTGAGTAGCCTAAATCAATCTGCTGTGAGAAGATAAGTTTAATAGCAAAGTTAGGGCCATGTGAAGAAAATTATCATTAAAACTTTTCTTGGGGTGCCTGAGTGGCTCAGTCGGTTAAGTATCTGACTCTTGATTTTGGTTCAGATCATGATCTCACTGTTGTGAGCTCAAGCCCCTTGTCAGGGTCTATGCTCTCGATATATAATGTTAAGAAAACATTAAGAAATTAAAAACAAAAGATTTTCTCTATAAGAAAATCTTCCTCTAATCCATGTTTTATCTGTCATTTTAGCTAATTTATCATAGCAGGCATCAAATTGCCTTTTTGACATGGTGATATATTCCTTTGATCTACTCATCACATAAATGAATGCTCACTAATATTATTGGCTATATTCAAAATAAACCTTTACTTCTTTGGAAAATATACTTATGTAGGAAAATAAGAACTCAAGAAAACAAGGTACATCATCATTGATGGTAATGAATTCAAAACATGATTTATATCCACAGAAATAAATAAGGTTCTAAACAGCAGTAAAAGGAATATAAGGGGAGGAACCAGGACTGTTTCAGGAAGGAAGTAAAGTTGAGATATTTCCTGACAGGTAAGAACCAAAATGGTGGGGCACCTGGGTATCTCAGTCGGTTAAGCGTCCGACTTAGGCTCAGGTCATGATCTCACAAGTTCATGGGTTCAAGCCCCGCGTCGGGCTCTGTGCTGACAGCTAGCTCAGAGCCTGGAGCCTGTTTCAGACTCTGTGCCTCCCCTGCTCACCCTGTCTCTCTCTCTCTCTCTCTCTCAGAAATAAATAAAACGTTTAAAAAAAAAAGAACCAAAATGGTAACTAATTAAGAATTCACTTTTCAGTAGCTTGTGAGTAGTTTTCATGCGCATTATTTCAACAACTGCAGATAGGTCAGGTAATTGTCTCCCCACTACCTCTCTCTCCATCCCCCATCCCTTCCCACCACTTTTTGAAAACATGTTTCTTGATTTTTGAGAGAGAGCACAAGCAGGGAAAAGGCAGAGAGGGAGAGAGAGGAAGAGAAAATCCAACGCAGGCTCCAGACTCTGAGCTGTCAGCACAGTCAGATGCTTAACCGACTGAGCCCCCGAAGCACCCCTTTCCCACAACTTTTAGATGACGGTTTCAAGCCTTCCCTCCTCACAGACACATCTGGGTGCAAATCCTTATCCTGCCCTATGTAACCTTTGTAACTTTGAACAGATGCCAACTCAACCCTGATGAGGACTCATTTTCCTCATTTCTGTTAGGGATAAGATGTCCTACCTCTCAGAGTTATCAGGAGAAAATGAAATAATATACTTAAAGTATAGTTGACCCTCGGACAACATGGATTTGAACTATGTGGTCCCACTTACACATGTATTTTTCTTCGTGTAAATACAATAATGTATATGTATTTTCCTTAGGATTTCCTTAGTAACATTTTCTTTTCTCGAGCTTACTTTTCTGTAAGAATATTGTACAGAAAACATATAACATACAAAATGTGTGCTAGTTGACTGTTTATGAATCAGTAAAGTTTCCAGTCAATGGTAAGCTATCAGTAGTTAAGTTTTGGGTGAGTCAAAATTTATTCTTGGTTTTTTACCTGCTGGGAGGAGAGAGATTAGTACCCCTCACCCCAGTGTTTTTCTAAGATCAACTGTATTAGGTGCTATGCTTTATGCATAATAAGCATTCAACAATATATGGGAGTTCTTACTGGCTTTCTTCCTTTTCTCTTTTTAAAATTATTGCTATTAAGAAAAAGCTAAGAGAAAGTGCTATGAACCACATGAATAATAGCTATATCTGTCAATTCCTAAACTACCTTATACTAATTGGAAATGTATGTGTTTTATTAGTCTAATATTTTGTGATTCCTTTTGGAGGATATTTTGATCAAATTAACTTGCAATGACTGAAAGAGGTTCAGCTCAGCCTCCTGCCTAGATGTCAGTCCACCTGTCCCGACACCAGGTGGCAGTGTGAGTTGAAAGTAAACACTCAGCACTTCTTAGTTATTCCTGACTTGTAACTTTAACTCCATTGCTTTCTTCTTCTCTATGGACTTGTTATTCTTTTCTCTGTTGCTGACATCCTCCTGTCTTTTGAATGTAGCCAACACACTAACCTCTTGCAACAAATAAGAATGTTCTATTGGTACCAAACTATAAAACCCTCCTTAGGTTCAACCTCCATTTCTCCACTGAATCTAGTATGTTTTGTCACAATAACATAATCAGTATCTACTTGTGATTTTGTGTGTCAACAGTCCTCTTCAATCCTGATAATCCAACTCCACAGAATTGATTTGGCAGGAAAAAGAGACGTGGTGATATCAGCACTCATGAAACAGGGAGGAAGGGATTACATGTTTAACACTTCAGATCAGCAAAATCATCAGATAACCTGTTCATCATTATTTATGGAAAACACTGTTTATAGAAACAGTAACTGAGCTCCCTTTCCCAGTTTTGATTCATAGATCTCTAAAGACTCAATTACATTACTTTTTTTTAACATTTTCTGCACTTCATTTTTATTTTTTAGCTTTAGTTTCTTTCACTGGAACAAATTCTAATTCCCAGCCTCCCATACAAGATAGACTTCTACCCTGAACTTCTTCTTTTTTTAAAAAAAAAGTTTATTTATTTGTTTTGAGAGAGAGAGAAAGCACAAGACAGGGAGGGGCAGAGAGAGGGGGGGGGGAGAGAGAGAGAATCCCAAGCAGGCTCTGCACACTCAGCATAGAACCCAATGTGAGCTTCGAACTCATGAACTATAAGATTATGACTGAGCCTCCCAGGTGCCCCAACTTCTACCCTGAACTTCTTTTTTTTAAACTTTTTATTTATGTCTGAGAAAGAGAGAGAGAGACAGCATGAGCAGGGGAGGGTCAGAGAGAGAGGGAGATACAGAATCTGAAGCAGACTCCAGGCTCTGAGCTATCAGCACAGAGCCTGACCTGGGGCTCAAACCTGTGAACCATGAGATCATGACCCGAGCCGAAGTCGAACGCTTAACCAACTGAGCCACCCAGACGCCCCTACCTTGAACTTCTTATAATTTTTTTTTTTTTTTTTTATTTCTAGGAGAGAGAGAGACAGCACGAGCAGGAGAGGGTCAGAGAGAGGAGTCACAGACTCCGAAACAGGCTCCAGGCTCTGAGCCAGCAGTCAGCACAGAGCCCAACGTGGGGCTCGAACCCACGAACTGCGAGATCATGACCTAAGCGAAAGTCAGACGCTTAACCGACTAAGCCACCCAGGTGCCCCTTGAACTTCTTAATACAGGATGGGATTCATGCTGGACAGAGGAATAAACAACTTATAAAAAAGGTGAGGTTATATATTTAGCTGCAGTTAAACTTTTTACTACTTTAATTATTTTAATTCAAAAATAAATTATTATAAGGAAGTAAAATCACATTTTTGTAGCTCTAATTTTTAGGGTATTACTACAAATAATTTATATACTATATTTTCATTAGAAAAAAAATTTGGATCTTAACTTGGAACTGTAAGTACATAAGCAGACATTTCAATTTATTTATAATCTTTTTTTTTGCATTCATCTCCATGCTGATCATATCAATTATTCAGGACTTTTAGAAAAATATATATTTTATAACAATACATTTGCAACAGATAATAGTCTTTAGATAGTTTAAACATACATATTAAAAATAAATTATCCACAATTTCCCCAATTGCTGTTTAATTTTCAACATATCAATTATATAAAGGTCAGTATTTAGTTGAAGGGATACGATGGAAAGTGTCCTAGGGTAAACATTATATTTGTATCTACACTTTATTTCATAGGGAAACCTAATGTTTTATTATGGCTAATTGATTAATTGGTTAGTAACTATTGAATATTTGTACAAGAACCTTACTAGGCTCTGCAGAATATAATAGTGAACAGAACAGGCAAGTTCCTGATCCTTATCAAACTTTGAATATAAGTTGCTTCTGTATAAGTTGATTTGTAAACTGACAAAAAACCCAATGTTTATGTCTTTTCGTGATAAATATTCAATTAGTGCATAAAACTATAGTTGGAAAGATGTAAGGAGAAGAGTCAACTGGCTTTTTTTTTTTATATATATTTTTATTTATTTCTAGGAGAGAGAGAGAGACAGTGCGAGCAGGGGAGGGTCAGAAAGAGAGGGAGTCATAGACTGAAACAGGCTCCAGGCTCCGAGCTGGCAGTCAGCACAGAGCCCGACGCGGGGCTCGAACCCACGAACCGCGAGATCATGACCTAAGCGAAAGTCGGACGCTTAACCGACTAAGCCACCCAGGCGCCCCTCAACTGGCTTTTTAAGTGGATTCTCAACAATGGCAGCAGCAGTATTTGGAGATGTCACTGGGGTCAAGGGTTAAATCCTCAGTTCTATAGGTACAGAACCCTAATTTAACCAGAAATGATCTAACAGTTCCACCAACATGCATATGGCTTGGGAGATGTGAATAGATTTTATATATTTGGGATGTAAGTTCTAATAAGTGCTAGATTTTAATGATTGGAGGAAGTCATCACCACACTTTTCAGTGGAGAACTGCCAATTTGGTATAGTTCACAGTTATGCAAATGCCTAATTTTGTGATACACAGCAGCGTGAATAAGCCCCAATAATTCATACTTAGAGTGTAACGGGTGGATTGAGTTCCCTCTAAAGCGTCATTTCTTTGACTGTAGCTATGAGCACACAGAGTCATTGCCTACTAGAGATAAAGAATAAACAGACTCATTCCTGTTTCCACAAATTCCCCATTCAAGGTCACGAGATTTGTTCCCAGGTCACTGGTGTGCTATGGAAATCATTTTAAGCAGATCCAAATATTGTCAGTATAACCACATAATGTAGCTCCAGAAGTAATACCATATCAGGAGAACATTGATAATCTGAAATTTTCTTGGGGTACCTGGATTCAAGGTGAAGTTGAATTATCTTGAGGAATATTTCACTAAACTATAGGATAATTTGAGAAATTGTTCTTGACACACAGTAGAATGTGCCTCTCTTGTAACAAAAACACTGTTTTCTAATGGATATCATATATATCATTAGCCACTGACTCATGACTCTTCACAATTATTTCGGAAAACAGATATTAAAGTACTTTCTTTTAATGAGAGTCTAGGGGCACCTGGGTGGCTCAGTTGATTTATCTTCCAGCTTTGGTTCAGGTCATGATCTCACAGTTTGTGAGCCCACATCGGTCTCTGTGTTGACAACTCAGAGCCTGGAGACTGCTTTGGATTCTGTCTCCCTCTCTCTCCCCCTCCCCATCTCACACACTGTCTCTGTCTGTCTTTCAAAAATAAATAAATGTTAAAGAAAATTTAAATGAGAGTCTATAGTTACCATATATATGTATATGTATATACATACACACATATATGTATATAATAGAGAACATTAAGACTTAATTTATACATATGCATTTTAAAACTCATGCAGAATACTTTTTTAAAAAAATGTTAATTCTTGAGAGAGAGTGTGCACATGTGAGAGTGGGGAAGGGGCAGACTGAGAGGGAGACAGAGGATCTGAAATGGGCTTTGCACTGACAGCAGAGAGCCGGAGGCACCGCTCAAACCCATGAACTGTGAGATCATCACTCAAGCTGAAGTAGGATCCTCAACCAACTGAGCCACCCAGAAACCCCTATACATATGTGTTTTAAAGAATTCAATAAGAATGTTGTGACATTGCAGATCTTTTGTGTTACAGTTGATGGCAGAAAAGATATTGATGTCAACCACCTGTATGAGATAATTTTTCAAAACATGAAATGCTTCAAAACATTTTTACCTTAGTAAGTGATTAAATGGAAAGAACTTAAATGGAAATATTTTCCTCACTGTGAGTTTTCTGAATTTCTAGAGTTGAATGATTAAACTCAGAGTGATAGTAATTAGTGTTCTCAAGCTAGCCTTTACTTTGGTGTTAGAAACACTGTTTGTCTGGGACACCTGGGTGGTTCAGTCGGTTAAGCGTCCAACTTTGGCTCAGGTTATGATCTCACAGTTGGCGAGGTCAAACCTCAGGTCAAGCTCTGGACTGACAGCTCAGAGCCTGGAGCCTACTTCAGATTCTATGTCTCCCCCTTCCCCTGCTCATGCTGCCTCTTTCTCTCAAAAATAAACATTAAAAAAATCAAAATACAAAAAAAAGAAAAAGAAAGAAATACTGTTTGTCTCAAGCTGGGCCTTACCAGGATCTCGAGTTTGAAATGTGATTTTTGCAATATACATAGGCTGAAGAGGATCAACACTTTTAGATATTTATTGAAACACTATTAGTTTTGTTGTTTCAGAATAAAATTGGGAAGTGTAATACATTTAAAAAAGGACATTCAATGACTAATCAAATTAAGACATTCTTAATGAAAATATGTATATGATTATTAAATGAGAAAGAACATATCTCATGGTGGTTATAAGGACATGGTATTTAGAGTCAGACTTTCGGATCCTATCTCAGTCACAAGCTATGTGACCTTTGTTAAGCTATTTTATTTCTCTGTTCCTTCATTTTCTCATTTTTAAAATGAGGACTCAGAGAGTGAAAATATTCACGCCTAAGGATTAGCTGAGATGACCTATGAAAAAGCATTAGAATGGAATCTGACACATAGCGAGCACTTACTACGTGTTATGAACTACTGGCTGATAATTTATCCATTTGATGAATCTTTATTTGGTTCCTACTCTGCCTGAGCTACTGAAAGGCAGGCACTTTTACCATATGCAAGGATGAAGTAATAGATTCTGGAATATAGGTACAATGGAGGTTTTTTAAAACAGGAAACCTAAAGATTTTTATATAGATCTTCTATCAAATGGAGTAGGAGGGTGAGTCAAATCATAAACATCACGTCAGAGAATGGAGACAGAATATCTGCCTTAGAATCATAAAGTTTTCTTTCTTAGAGGAAAGAAAGAAAGAAAAGAAAGAAAGAAAAGAAAGAAAGAAAGAAAGAAAGAAAGAAAGAAAGAAAGAAAGAAAGAAAGAAAGAAAGAGAGAAGAAAGAAAGAAAGAAAGAAAGAAAGAAAGAAAGAAAGAAAGAAAGAAAGAAGAAAGAAAGAAAGAGTAAAGTTTTCTTTCTTAGAAGAAACTCTCTTGGGAAGAAACTCTCCCAAGTTTGAGTGCACAGAAGCGGGACATGGTATGGCAAATGAATGGAAAAGATATAAACTACACCATTTTCACTATTCTCTGGTGTCTGTTGATGATTCTACTGGACTAGAGGAAAAGGCATTTTTCCTTGCCCCTAAGTGAATTCTGTCTTCTTCCTTTTATATGCTGCTTGAGAGTAACCACCTTTACTAATATTTACATGTAGTATTTCATGCATTGAACATAGATGTTTATACCATTTCTATAGAGCTAATTTATATACTGTATGTGAGCATATGGTGTAACCTGTGAAGCACCATATGTTATTTTTATTCTTTGCATAAAATCTACTTATAAAGATTTCTGTCTTCCAAAACAATAAGCCTTCTTGAAAACATGGATTATGTCATGCTCAGTTTTATTATCTTAAAACTCTCACAATGCCAGATGAATATTTGATGAGTAAGCGAATAAACATGTGCCTCAAGAACAGTGTGAAATCTCAGCCAGCTCTGCCACCTTCAGTGCATGACCTGTGTGCAATCTGATAACATCAGGCTAAATGAAACATGACTGATTGCTTTGAATAGGAAAGGAAGGACATAACTGGCAAGAGAAGTACATGAGTGTTAATAAGGAGAATTCTTTTCTGTGTTGTGCCAAGATAATGGGAAATTTTGAGAGGTGGGTTTCCAAGATAATGCCACCTTAAGTAAATAGCGCATGATCTTGTTTTTAGCTTTATTTCTTCTAATTCCAGTTAACATAGTGTTAAATTAGGTGTACAATATAGTAATTTAACACTTCCATATATCACTCTGTGCTCATGACAAGTGCACTCCTTAATCCCCATCATGTATTTAACCTATTCTCCCAGCCCCCTCCCTTCTGTTTTTTATTTCCTTTGCTTGTTTGCTTTGTTTCCTAAATTCCACATATGAGTGAAATCATATAGCATTTGTCTTTCTCTGTTGTATTTTGCTTAGCATTATATTTTAGCTCCATCCATGTCATTGCAAATGACAAGATTTCATTCTTTTTTATGGTTGAATCCTATTTCAGAGAGAGAGAGAGAGAGAGAGAGAGTGTGTTCATACCACATCTTTATCCATTCATCAATCAGTGAACACTTGGGCTGCTTCTGTATCTTGGTTATTGTAAATAATACTTCTATAAACAGAGGTGTACATGTATCCTTCTGAACTAACATTTTTGGATTCTTTGGGTAAATACCCAGTAGTTTTGCCAATAGTAGTAAAAACCTTCATGCTGGTTTCCGTAGTGGCTGCACGTGTTTGCATTCCTATCATCATAAGAGAACATAAAGGTTCTCTTTTCTCCACATCCTCACCAAACCCTGTTGTTTTTTGTGTTGTTGATTTTAGCCATTCTGACAGATGTTAAGGTGTAAGGTGATATCTCATTGTAGGTTTGATTTGCATTTCTCTGATGATCAGTGATATTAAGCATCTTTTCATGTGTCTGTTGGCCATCTGGATGTCTTATTTGGAGAAATTCTGTTCATGTCTTCTGTTTATTTTTTTAATAGGGTTATTTAGTTTTTGGTGTTGAGTTTTATAGGTTCTTTATATACTTTGGATACTAAGGACACTAACCCTTTATTGGATATGTCATTTGCAAATGTCTTCTCTCATTCTGTAAGTTGCTTTTTAGTTTTGCTGATTATGCCCTTTGCTGTACAAAAGATTTTATTTTATTTTTTTTTTATATTTTTATTTATTTCTAGGAGAGAGAGAGACAGCATGAACAGGGGAGGGTCAGAGAGAGGGAGACACAGACTCTGAAATAGGCTCCAGGCTCCAAGCTGGCAGTCAGCACAGAGCCCGACGCGGGGCTCGAACCCGCAAACCGCGAGATCATGACCTAAGCGAAAGTCGGACGCTTAACCGACTAAGCCACCCAGGCGCCCCTAAAAGATTTTATTTTGATGTAGTCTCAGTTTATTTTTGCTTTCGTTTCCCTTGATTCAGGAAACCTGAGTATGTAGAAAGAAGTTGCCCTGGCTGATGTCAAAGAACTTACTTCCTGTGTTATCATCTATGGTTTTTATGGCTTTAGGTCTTTAATCCATTTTGATTTATTTTTATGTGTGGTATAAGAAAGTGGCCCAGTTTCATTCGTTTGCATGCTGCTGTCCAGTTTCCCCAACACCATTTGTTGAAAAGACTGTCTTTTCCCCAATGGATGTTTTTCTTGCTTTGTTGAAGATTAAGTGACCATATAATTGTGGGTTTATTTCTTGGTTTTCTTTTTCTGTTCTATTGATCTATTTGTCTATTTTGTGTCAGTACCATACTGTCTTAATCACTACAGCTTTGTAATATAATCAAAGTCTGAAATTGTGACGCCTCTAGCTTTGAGTTTGCTTTTGCTTTTGCTTTTCAAGATTGCTTTGGCTATTTGGAGTCTTTTGTGGTTCCATGCAAATTTTAAATGTTTGTTCTAGTTCTGTGGAAAACTCTGTTGGTATTTTGATGGGGATTGCATTAAATATATAGATTGCTTTGGGTAGTATAGGCATTTTAACAATATTTGTTCTTCCACTTCATGAACATTGAATGTTTTTCCATTTCTTTGTGTTTTGTTGAATTTCTTTCGTTAGTTTTTTATAGTTTTCAGAGCATAGGTCTTTCACCTCTCTGGTTAGGCTTATTCCTAAGTATCTTACTGTTTTTGGTGTAATTGTAGTTTTCTTAATTTCTCTTTCTGCTATTTCATTGTTAGTGTATAGAAATGCAACCAATTTCTGTACATTGCTTTTGTATCCTGTGATTTTATTGAATTTGTGTACCAATTCTAGGAGTTCTTTGGTGGAGTCTTGCAGGTTTTCTATATATAGAATCATGTTGTCAGTAATTAGTGACTTGGATGCCTTTACTGATTTGGATACCTTTTATTTCATTTTGTCATCTGATTGCTGTGGCTAGGACTTTGAGTACTGTGTTGAATAAAGTGAGGATGGAATCTTGTCTTGTTCCTGCTGGTAGGGGAAAATCTCTCAGATATTCCCCATTAAGGGTGATATTAGCTATGGGTTTTCTATATGAGGCCTTTATTATGTTGAGATATGTTCCCTCCAAACTTACTTAGTAGAGAGTTTTTATCATGAATGGATGTTGTACTTCATCCAGTGCATCTATTGAAATGATCATCTGGTTCTTATCCTTTCTCCTACTGATGTGATGTGTCACTTTGATTTGTGACTATTGAACCACCCTTGCCATCCAGGAATAACTCTCACTTGACTGTGGTGAATGATGTAAGATATTGTTGAATCTGGTTTGCTGATATTTTATGAGAATTTTTGCATCTATGCTCATTAGGGATTTGGTCTCTAGTTTGCTCTTTTAGTGGTGTCTTTACCTGGTTTTGGCATTAGGGTAATTTGGATTCATAGAATGAATTTAGAACTTTCCTTTTCTATTTTTTGGAATAGATGAAGAAGAGTAAGTATTAACTCTTCTTTAAATGTTTGATAGAATTTGTGTGTGATGTCATCTGGTTCTGGACTTTTGTTTTCTGGGGCCCATGATTATTTATTTAACTCTCTCTGCTGCCTCTTCAAGTCACAGCTAACCCATTTGGATACTCAGTGGGAAATTAGTATTACACAAATGAGGGTGTGCCCATGTGAGCCCCACAGGACATTTTCAGAATACTCATAGTATTTGTCTATGTAGAAAATAATTTCCACCATGTTTTTTGAAATATAAAATTGAAGAAATAATGCCTTCATTTAATGGCAGATTTGAAAAGATGAAAGCTAATCAGTTTATATATTTACTTGATTTGTAAACACTTTTCATATATTAATCCACTCTAATTTTTTTCCTCAAGCCCCTAAACTACTTTTGGTAATACATCTCTAAATGAAGATATACCCCAGGGGAAATGACTTCATTAAATTAATTCTGGAATCTCTCAGATGAATCATGAAACTTTTTTGACTAAAAAAAAAGTGTTTTAGTCTTTGAATAAGAAAAGAAACAAACCTGACTCCAAACTTGGGAAAGCCTTTAAGACTGATATGATAAGCTACGTGCAAAGAAGGAATAATAAATTCTCTTCAAAGTTCCCATCTGAAGTTCTAAAATGGTCAGCCTGCGTGGCTCAGTCAGTTAAGTGTCTGACTCTAGATTTCGGCTCAGGTCATGATCTCATGATTCATGAGTTCTAGTCCCATGTAATACTTTGCATTCTCAGTGCAGGATTCTCTCTCTTGGGATTCTCTGTCTCCCTTTCTGCTCCTCCCCCACATATGCTCTCCCACTCTATCAAAATAAAGAAATAAAATAAAATAGGGACAAAAGTTACAGTTGCAGGCTGTCCACTTTGGATTAACCGAGAAACACAAACTAAAACTTAACCCTAAGCATACTACCCAGGGAAATTGTTACAGAGTCTGAAAATTTCCCCTTCTAGTTCTGCAGGACTAGTTCATAGCTGACCAATATTCCCACTAACAACTGCAAAGCTGAAGGAGAACAAATCAATCCAATATTCCATTGATTTGAAACTTTAGAGTACAACTAAGGCAGCTAGCACTTAAAAAGCTAAGATTCCTGAGAAAAATGGAACTCACTGAGATGAGCTTGACATTCTTTACCACCTTTCCTTAGAAACAGCTGTTGCTTCAAAAGCTGTGTGGTTAGAGATGCTTACAAGTCAAGCAGAAAATGGTTGTTAAGAAATGGGGAAACTAAAGAGAGGTTTTAACAATCTTATGGGCCCCTTTAAACAAAAAAAGTTCAAAACGGACAAGTGCTGGAGTCCAGCTCCAGCAGGTCCAGGGGTCCCTGAAGGATGGACAGTGTCGGCGAGAGAGAGAGAGTGAGAGAGCCCCAAGATTCTTTCTGATCACCAGGCAGTCATCTCTGTCCTGTCGGTTTTGGTGTCTTTATTTAAAGGTCCAAAAACAACATGAGATCAGAAAAAGGAATTTTTACAATGGAAAACTCTTTGTGATAAGATACTTTGAAAAGTGTACAAGAACAAGTTTTTCGGAAGTATTCTTGCAGAATTACCCCACTCATAATGAGGTTGAGTAAATCTTACAACTAAGGAAATAACAAGATGTTCTTAGTGAAAAACAGGACGACATACATATTTGTTCTAAGTTAATAATGCTAGGATTAGGACATAGGTTAAGTGTATCGATAGGCCAGGAGTCATTCTGTCTGGCTCACAAGAGGACCAATGTTTTTGGGCTGGTTAGTAAGTTGTTTGTGGAGACCTTTTCGACTTGACGCTGAATGTGTAAACAACCATGGAGGCCCTAAATGTGTCGGCCTTTGTTTTTGGGTTATGTTTTAGCTACTCTTATCCATCCTCATCCCAGCCGCCAGTGTAAGGGAGGGTGTTTGTGGAAAGTAGGCCTTAGGGAAGCGACTGCCATACATCACCGTTAGAAAAGGTATAAGTATTTAAGTTCTGCCCTTATCTGTTCCTTAACTCTAAATTAGTCTCTTTGTCTTGGGGCTCAATTGTAACTCTTGTGTTCTTAACCCCCTTTATTACCTAAGTCTTGAATCTTCAAGGCCCATAGGAGAGCCTTTTTACAATCATCCACAGTGCTTTCATCTAAAATCTCTTTTGAAAAGGCAGGAATATGCTTTTCCTTATGAGGAATCTGTGTGGGGATTTCTGATTTGGAAATATTGTGAGGCCTGGTCAATACCAGCAGGCTCATTTCCAACATGAGTCAGTAATAGCAGAAGGAGATACCAGTTTTTGTTTCTCATGGCAGGAGCTGTGCAAACACTGCCATTTCCTCTCTATGACTGTCCTCCAGCAAGGCCGGTGCGGCTCCCAGCAGACAAGGAAACCCAAAATGAGGTGTAAATACCAAAGAAAGAAATGCTGAGAAGTGAGCATAAACTCCTGAACTGCTTTTCCACTAATGGTGTTTGGTGATTCCTAAGTGATCCAAACCCAGAGGCAGAAATGCTGAATAGAAAATGGCTGCTGAGAGCCTGAGAAAGTTGTCTGTGGTAGGAAGGAAAGGAGCTGATGGATGGTCTTAAGAATGATTTCTGCAAAGACATAAAAAGAGGCATAGTAAAAGCATTCTGCTGCCCCGAGTTACCCAGAATTTGAGATGGGTGCTAGCTGAAAGTGAGAAAGGATTTGGGTCATGCCACATTACCCAGGAATCAGCTCATTCATTTTTGAGCTAATCTTCTGCATATTGTAGCTGTTGGCACAAGGTCGTATCTAAATTTTCTATATTGTCAGAGAGGTAGGGGAAAAAGACACTATGAAGGTGTGTCTTGACAGCATCCCATGCTTGGGAGTGATTATAAGGAATGCCAGTCATGCAAATATGCTGGTAGTTAGGGTCCCAGGGCAGTTTAAAGTGGAGGAATAAGGCTTCCTGTCTTTTTCCAAAATTCTACTGCAGTCTCAAGAGCTTTGAGGTGGGCCAAAGTTTGTTTATCAATGGAAGTCTGACTTATAAATTCTTTGATAGTGTTGACCATAAATGTATTAAGGAAATGGGCCGTCTGGATAGTATGATGCAGGCTGATTCCAGCTACAGTGGCAAAGGTGATAACACCTACTGCTGCTAGGATGCCCATGATTAACAGGCCAACAAATCTTTTCTGCCTGGCAGCAGAGTGTCAGTGTTGAATAAGCTTGGAAAGTATGCCTAGTCCCGATGGATGTATATAGGGCTCAGAGCTATTAACAGGAAACCAGGCTGAGATTCGCTAAGTACTAATAAAGAGGAGATAATTAGTTGGGTGATGTTACTAGTACTTAACGCAGGACATAAACCAGCCATGGGAGGTAGAGATATTATAATTATTTCCTAGTTGTTGGATCTGTAAAGTGGAGGTGGCAAAGAACTTCGGGAGAAGGGACACACATAGTGGTCCATGCAAATTGATCACTGTGCAGGCAGGCCCTAGTTATGTTAATATGTTGATTTGCATAAATTTCACTGTGGCTAATAGTAAGAGTGAAAAAGGGAAGGCCTAGCTTCCAGAGATTAACAAGCTAAGGTCCTTTTAATATCCCTTTTATGTGCAGAAATTAGAGGGCCAGACAAACCTCTATCTTTCCAAAAAATATTCTCCCTAGTAAACTGGTCAAAGGATGTGGTCTTATTTGAATATTTTGTTTCAGGATGTCTTATAGGACCCCTGCCAATAATAGTCCAATTACCCCAGTGAAGATTATGCTCAGTCTCTCCATAACAGTTTGTCCAAAGAATATTATTCTAGGGGTGGTCTGAATATTTGAGACTAGAGCAAGCTATAACATTAGGAGTGTGAGATATGTTTGTTTTTTTGAGGTATATCAAAGCTTGTGGCTGAGAAAAAGGTAAAATTGTCTGGCCTTATAGAGGTTTTGGATTGTACATGCAAAAGCCAGTTGATTTTTGGTTTATGGCAAGCAGATAAGTTGCTAAGTTTAGTAACAAAGGAGGTGCTGAAGTAAGTCACCATTGAGGTCTTGGCAGATAAAGCAAGCCAATGTTTTTGTTTCATTTGGAAGGGCGTGTTAAGTTTGGCTCCTTCCATGAACTCTGTCATTATTGTTAATAAGAATATCCCAGTCTAGGAGTGTTAAGCTATGGACAAATGAGGGTAGGGGGGGTCTATGCAATATCACTGTGTTGTAAGAGGATGCCAGCCTGGTTAGATAGGCCTTTAAGGCTTCCCATGTTATAGCAGAGACAAGGACTCTTATTCAGGGTTCTTGTCTTTTCCCAGACATTAGCCATCTCTTGCATTTCAATTCTGCTGTATAAGAAAGAACTTTAGACCTACAGTCTATGACATCATTGAGCTAAAATCAAGGTGTCATCAAGCATTTCTTTCTGGAGGCTCAAGTACAAGCTACATTTCCTTGACTTTTCCAGTTTCTAGAGGGCACTCTCTGGTTCTTGCCACATAGTCCCCTATATTTCAAAAACAGCAATAGGGCAGTATCAGATCTTTCTCATGCTGCCATATGTCTTTGACAATAGCTAGGAAAGATCTTCTGCTTTAGAGAACTCATATGATTACATATCAATCACCTGTATTAATCCAGGATACCCTCCCATTTCTAGGTCTTCAACCTTAATCACATTTGCAATGTCCCTTTTACCATGAAAGGTAACATAGTCACCAGTTCTGAGGATTATCTTATAGATATCTGCAAATCTGTCAATATGGGCTTTATATATTTGGGGGCTACATTGTTATCTACATAGACTTGCATATAAGATCCAAATTTTAAAAATTTACTTGTAAAATATAATTTTTCTCATCCGAATTACTACTTTTATTGCTTGTTATGCAATTTGTTATAATAACCATTTGTCTCATACTAAAATTAGCCATAACAGCAAAAGACAAATGATGAATACACAGAGGAGGAAAATCCTGTACATGTAGTAGAAAAAAGTATATGACCTAAAATGAGGACCAAATCTTAGAAAGCAGGCACTCACAAGTAGATTTGACAACAAAAGAATGAAGCCAAAATAATAATGAAATCTATGAGAAAGAAAAATATTTTGATTAAAATAAACATATAAACAGCTTTGAGCCTTGACATTGAAAGAGTTCTCCATATTCCCAATAAATTTTATGAAAGCATTATTCTTGACATTTAAAAACAAAAAGCTCACCCAGAATTCAGTTAAAAAAACATAAGCAATAAAACACCGAGACCAAAGTGGGTAGTCATGTGGCAACTAAATTTTCCTGTGCAGTGCTAAATTTCAGAAAATGTAACACTGACCGGAAATTTATGATGTCATAATTTTATACTCAGTCAATTTTCATTCATGTGTGAAGAGAATAGTCTCAGATATGCAAAATATAGCTGTTTTAGAAATCTTGCCTCAGTCAAGAGTAACTCCTTTTCTTTTCCACAGCCTTCTTAATTACTTGATTAGAGAGTATATTCAGAATACCAAAAATGAGAGATTACCAAAAAAGGAAGATTCCTACCCCAAATAATATCAATCCTATGACCAGGTCTTGTGTGGATTGGTGGCCTAGGTCCTGCCTTAGCTGAAATGCCCATACAGTTGGGTCCCTGCCTCTTAGGATCAGAAAATCACTGCTGTTCACAGACCAGTTTTGTGAACAGTGAGAGGCTGGCAACTACGTCCAATGGGGAAGCTGTCTTACCTACCCATTTATAATCCAAATGACTGACAGTAATCATTTCTTTTATTTAAAAAAAATTTTTTTAACATTTATGTATTAGAGAGATAACATGAGCAGGGGCGGGGCAGAGAGAGAGGGAGACACAGAATCCTAAGCAGGCTCCATGCTGATGGCAGAGAGCTGGATGTGGAGCTCAAACTCATGAATCATGAAATCATGACCTGAACTGAAGCCAGACACTTAACTGACTGAGCCACCCAGGTGCCCCTGACAGTGATCGTTTCTAATTCCATTTTTTCCTTTTAGAGTAGGGCGTACTGAGAGGCCTTTTGTATTCTTTGGTAGCTATGTCACAAAAGAGCAAGATGCATAATTTTTCGAGACCTAGGAAGAAAAATATAAATTTTGCAAATGATTACTTTGTATTCTGCCATCTGTCTTTCATATGCTTTTGCAGCACTTCAGTATTTTCTCCTGGAGGACTTATTCAAGGGCCATGTGGTATCCTGGCTCTAGAATCAACAATGTAAGCTTATCAATTCCATCCCTTCTCAGCTGAAGGAAAATAACATCATGGTTATTTGCTTGCAACAGAATTTTTCAAGTTTTCCTAAAATAACCATTTATGTAAATGTCTAGTTAAATAAATACAAGATATCAGGAGTGTTGTAGACTCTGGATCTAAAGTTCTCTCTCATCTTAGCAAGAGACTGGGACACAGGATTTAAAAGTTGGAGAGAGAGATGGCTAATGTCCAGGAAGACAAGAGCCCCGAATAAGGGTCCTTGCCCCATATTTATTAAGATCAGAAGGCTTACAAATGTGATTGGTGTGCACAAAGAGACAAAAAAAGCTGTGAGCATCAACTTGTGGGCATGAGGGAAATGGGGTTTTTGAAGATATACAGTGTTTGGGGTTTGGGTCAATAAAAAACAAAATCCAGGTGCCGGGCAGAAGGTTAAAGAAATATAGAAAAAAATTAAACTTCCTTACAATTTACAGCCCATTGGCAAGTCCTTGAGACCAGCAGAGAGGTGAATGTTAATACTTTGCTCAGAGCAAAAGGCAATCTTAGCTAAACATTATCCCGACCTCCAAGATCCTATAAGTTTACTTCAACATATAGAAATTTCTTTGGAAACTTCCTTTATGTCTACACCCCTCGAAATATATGTTAGCAATCATTCTCCAAGCATATGGTCCCCTGATATTCATCTGAAGGGTCGCATGACTAATGTTTTACAAGACAGTGATAAATGACCTCTTTCTAACAACAGTTAGCCCCCCTCAAGTTCCTGGAAACCTAGCTTCCAAATTTCTTAGAGACTTAAGCTTCCAAATTCCAAATCCCTAAGACCCTCCCAACTTGAAAGTATATAATTAGCCACTCCACACAACCCCAGTGCAGCTCTTCTGCCCATGGGCCCTTCCCCATGCCTTAATAAAACCTTTTTTGCATTACCTCAAGAATTCTTCCTTAGCCGTTCACGGCCAAACCTCAGCATTTCACATCAGGAACTACTGGGGTTAATGGCTAAAACCTTGGATGAGTATATATCCTACAACTGCCTTCAGTAGGGCCAAGAAGTATAAGAATAATAGTATAGCCGGTTCTATGGTTAAACAGCACCAAAAAGGCTAACCACTGAGGAAATGGTGAGTGCCAAGACATGCTATAACTGGAAACTAGAGATCATAGCCAATGGAAAGGGTGCTCATAAGTGAATAGTGCCTGACCAAGGGAAGGAATGAAGTCAAGAATTTCTGAGGGAGCACCTCAGAGCAAGAGATAATACTAATTTATTTATTTAATTATTGATAAGTAACTTATTTATTGGCATTGTTGAATAGTACTCTGTTTAGTTAGCATTATAACTATAGTTTACATAAAAGTTATTTATTAGTAACAAATTTGACTATGACTAATGGCTGATGCTGAGGAAATCTCTGAAACTGTATTCTCCAGAGAAGAATTTAAAAGCTTTATTTAAAGATTCCATCACAATTTTCCAGATAAATGTAGCGACCCAGGGCTGCCTGATGGCTTGTAGTTCTGATGATCAACCCTGTAAGTTAATGGACTAATAAAATGAGTTTAATTTTGGGAAGGAACTTGTGTTCTCATCCATGATGGACTACTGGCTATTCTGAATCCAATGTCTTTAAAGGTCAATGGCTAGTGATGTGAGAAACAAAGGCAGAAAGAAATGGTAGATAAAATTAAATTTCCTTATAACCTCCAGCCCATTGGCAAATACTTGAGACAGGCAAAGTATAACATTTCTCTAGGAACTCTCCACAGTCTTAAAGTTAATGCTTTGCTAGAGGGAGAAACAACCTTAGCTTGACAGTAGCTGGGACTCCAGGATCCTGTCAGTCGTCTTCAGCATATGAAAGTTCTTTTGGAAACTTATCTTGGCCATAACCTCCCCCAACTCCCAAGGATATAATCAGTCACTTCTCACAATCCCAGCACAGCTTTCTGCCCAAGGTCCTGTCTCTGTGCTTTAACAAAATCACCATTTTGCATGGAAGACATCTCAAGAATTCTTTCTTGACCATCAGCTCTGGACCTCCACCCCCACTCCAAAACCACATCAGCTAGGAGTGTGTGATATTGTGATAGACATATATATTTGGTCTTTAACCAGTTGCAGTTATAGAACTCCTAAAACTTTTGGAATTTCCTGTGAGAAGAGTGATCAAGGTGTGTTTTGTTATGTTAATGAAGTGAGCTTTGGAAAGCCCTTTGGTAACCCATGGATGGGGACTGGTTGTGAGGGCACCCACCATGTGATTAGAGGGTTGAAACTTTCAATACTCCACCCCCACAACCTCTGGAGAGGGGAGAGGAGCTAGAAATTGAATCAACAGCTAATCATGGCCAGGGGCACCTGGATGGCTAAGTCAGTCCCTTAAATGCCTGACTTTTGGTTTCAGCTCAGGTCTTATTTCATGGTTTCCTGGGTTCCAGCCCCGCAATGGATTTTGTGCTGAGCCTGCTTGGGATTCTCACTCCCTCTCTCTCTGCCCCTCCCCACTCATGCTGTCTCTCTCTCAAAAATAAATAAACTTAAACAATTTTAAAAAGACTCAAATGACCTATGATGTCACCAATCATTCCCATGTAATGAAGCTTCCATAAAAATCCAAAAGGACAGGGTTTGGAGAGCTTGCAGGCTGGCAGACAATTCCACACCAGGAGGGTGACTGGTGCATCCCAACTCCATGGTGACAGAAGCTCCTGTTCTTAGGGCGCCCCCAGACCTTGCCCTATGTATCTCTCTTTTTTAAAATAATTAATTTTTCAATTTACATCCAGTTAGCATATAGTGCTATAATGATTTCAGGAGTAGATTCCAGTAAATCATCCCTATGTATGGTACCCAGTGCTCATCCCAAACAAGTGTCCTCTCTAATGCCCCTTATCCATTTAGCCCATCTCCCCACCCACAACCCCTCCAACAA
Organism: Proteles cristata cristata; assembly: GCA_017311185.1. Classification (NCBI taxonomy): domain Eukaryota; kingdom Metazoa; phylum Chordata; class Mammalia; order Carnivora; family Hyaenidae; genus Proteles; species Proteles cristata. The sequence goes on from JAESUZ010003084.1 coordinate 568,984, forward strand.
CCCTCAGTTTGTTCTCTGTATTTAAGAGCCTCTTATGTTTTGTCTGCCTCCTTGTTTTTATATTATTTTTGCTTCCCTTGCCTTATGTTCATCTGTTTTGTATCTTAAATTCCTCATGAGTGAAGTCATATGATATTTGTTTTCTCTGACTGACTGACTTCACTTAGCATAATAGCCTCTAGTTCCATCCAAGTAGTTGCAAATGGTAAGGTTTATTCTTTTTGATTGCTGTGTAATCCTCCATTGTATATATATACAACCCATCTTCTTTATCCATTTATCCTTTGATGGACACTTGGGCTCTTTCCATACTTTGGCTGTTATTGATAGTGCTGCAATAAACATTAGGGTGCATGTGCCCCTTCAAAACAGCACACCTGTATCCCTTGGATAAATACTTAGTAATGCAATTGCTGGGCCATAGGGTAATTCTATTTTTAGTTTTTTGAGGAACCTCCATACTGTCTTCCAGAATGGCTTCGCCAGTTTGCACTCCCACCAGCAGTGCAAAAGAGATCCTCTTTTTCTGCATCCTCACCAACATCTGTTGTTGCCTGAGTTGTTAATTTTAGCCATTCTGACTGGTGTGAGGTGGTATCTCATTGTGGTTTTAATTTGTAGCTCCCTGATGAGTGATGTTGAGCATTTTTTCATGTATCTGTTAGCAGCCATCTGGATATCTTCTTTGGAGAAGTGTTTATTCATATCTTTGACCCATTTCTTCACCAGATTATTTGTTTTTTGGTGTTGAGTTTGACACATTCTTTATAGATTTTGGATACTAACCTTTTTATCTGAATTTGCAAAAATTGTCATTTGCAAATATCTTCTCCCATTCCATTGGTTGCCTTTTAGTTTTGCTGATTGTTTCCCTCACTGTCCAGAAGCTTTTTATTTTGATTAGGTCCCAAAAATTCATTTTTGTTTTGTTTCTCTTGCCTCTGGAGATGTGCTGAGTAAGAAATTGCTGCAGACAAGGTCAAAGAGGTTCTTGCCTACTTTCTCTTCTAGGATTTTGACAGCTTCCTGTCATATGTTTAGTCCTTTCATCCATTTTGAGTTTGTTTTTGTGTATGGTGTAAAAAAGTGGTCCAGGTTCATTTTTCTGTATCTCACTGTCCAGTTTCCCTACCACCATTTGCTAAAGAGACTGTCTTTATTCCATTGGATATTCTTTCCTGCTCTGTCAATAATTAGTTTGCCATATGTTTGTAAGTCCATTTCTGGATTCTCTATTCTGTTCCATTGATCTGAATGTCGGTTTTTCTGCCAGGACTATGCTGTCTTGATGACAACCTCTACCAAATGTCCTCACAGCAGGGGAACTGCCTCTCCCCTTGTAGCCTGAGAGCCCCTCAGACTTTACCTTCTGGTCCTAGGGATTCGCCCTTCCCACCAGAGCTCCACTAGGTATCAAGCTGCAGAGATTCAGACTCTGTGTTCCCCTGTTTATAGCATCTTAATGCAATTGAAACCCTCTCCTTTCTCCTTTTGCCTTTTTTTTGTTCAGTCCCTTTCTTCCTCTTTTGTTCAACCCATTCTCTTTCTCCAGCTTCTTTCTGGGGTGAGCGGAGGTGGGAGAAGTGCTGTAATCCCCACCCCCCATCTCCATCCTTTCTTCACAAGCAAAAACAGCTCCCTACCCTCCGCTGCTTCTTTCTCCCCCGGTTCACTTCTCTGTGTCATGTAGCTGCTGAGTTCTGTGGCTGAGTTGTTCAGGCCTTCAACTGATTGGGTGAAACCCACCCACATTATAGAGAGCAATTTGCCTCACTCAACATCCTTTGTTAATTTCATTCAAAAATACCCTCATAGAAATGTCCACAATGATGTTTAATCATATATCTGGACATATGGCCTAGCCAAACTGGCACATAAATTAAACATCTCAGTGTCCAGGGGTGCCTGGGTGGCTTAGTCGGTTAAGTGTCCGACTTTCGCTTAGGTCATGATCTCACGGTTCGTGGGTTCGAGCCCTGCGTCAGGCTCTGTGCTGACTGCCGGCCCAGAGCCTGGAGCCTGTTTCAGATTCTGTGACTCCCTCTCTCTCTCTCTCTGACCCTCCCCTGCTCACGCTGTCTCTCTCTCTCTCTGTCCTAGAAATAAATAAAACATTAAAAAATATTAAAAAAAAAAAAAACATCTCAGTGTCCATAATGCCCTTCTTCCAGTTTTCTTTGGATATTTTCATCTTTTTCTTACAAATTTAATTTTGATTCTGTATTGATCAATTTTGTAATTCTCCAAACAAACATAGTTGTTGAGAAAACATTGGGAGTCACAGATATCCAGTCCTATGGAAAAGTACTTCCGGGGACAAACTCACAGAAAGAATATCAGTATGAAGTGTGTGTGGATATACTGCTATCCCTAAAATTCGGGAAGAGTGCATAGGCTCTTGCTACACCAGACATCAGATTCCAGGAGAGAAACTCTCTCTGTCACAATGTGGAACTGTAGCTGCACGATTAGCGAAGCAAGAATTGCTGTTGTGTCACAACCATGGGTTAGGATCCAGTCCAAATGGGCCACTTCACATACATTGGTTGGAAGATCATGAGTGTCTTTGCTGGTGTGATGAGCAGTGTAGGCTTTATGTCTTGCATTTTTAGCCACATAACATGGTGGGCCAGTGGCCTGATCTGCCCGCTTGATATTCTTGAAGTAATGCCTTCAGGTGTAGGCTCTAGTTGGTTTCCATAAAGCTCTTAATTTATTTTAAAATTTTATTGTGATTGGAGCACCCAGGTGGGTTAGTTGGTTGAGCATTTGACCCTTGATTTTGGCACAGGTCATGATCTCCATTTGCAAGATCAAGTCCTGCATCAGGCTCTGTGCTGACAGTGCAGAACCTGCTCAGGATTCTCTCACTCCATCTCTTCCTCTGCCCTCTTCTCAGCTCTCTCTCAAGATAAATAATAAAAATTAAAAAATAATAGGGGCGCCTGGGTGGCTTAGTCGGTTAAGCGTCCGACTTTTGCTTAGGTCATGATCTCGCAGTTCGTGGGTTCGTGCCCTGCGTCGGGCTCTGTGCTGACTGCCAGCTCAGAGCCTGGAGCCTGTTTCAGAGTCTGTATCTCCTTCTCTCTCTGACCCTCCCCTGCTCATGCTGTCTCTCTCTCTCTCTCTCCTAGAAATAAATAAAAAAATATTTTAAAAAATAATAAAATAGGGGCGCCTTGGTGGTTCAGTCGGTTAAGCATCCAACCTCAGCTCGGGTCATGATCTCACAGTTCATGGATTCCAGCCCCACACTGGGCTCTGTGCTGACAGCTAGCTCAGAGCCTGGAACCTGTATATTCTGTGTCTCCCTCTCTCTCTGACACTCCCCTATTCATGCTGTTTCTCTCTCTCAGAAATAAATTAAAAAAAAAACATTAAAAAAATAATAAGAAAAATTTAATGTGATTATGAGATACAAGGAGGATGATCAGAACTGTTTGTCTAAAAGCTTTAAATATCTTCAGTTTAAAAAAAATGTATTACACATCCTTATTTCATGGTACACATTACCATTGACTTCCCCAGTGTATTAACAGCAAATAAATAGCAAAATTATTTAGAGATCAAACTCTGGTTTTCACTCCCTTGAAATGAAGGGGAAAATTCTGTAGACATAAGACATAAGGACATGTCTTTATGTGTCCATATAAATCCATTAGACCATAAATCCATATGACATTAGTGTTCTTTCTGGTTTAATAGATTCTCAAGGACAAAAGATAAAGTTCTGGAGTTGTCAGGAATAAAAGTCTAGCAACTAGAAGTTCACATATATCACTCTACTTTATTTTGAGCATTGGGATACATTTGGATGATCAAGAGGCAGCCCAATTTTCTCACTCCCCTCTTCATCTATAATCTTCCTGGGCACACACATTATAAAGCATTAGCCTTGATCTGAAAGCCCCAAACGAAAGTCCCTCTCTCCTTGTGAATTTGCTCACTTATGCTTCACACTGAGTTCTGTTGGCAATCCTTAGCTCAGGCAGGGAACAGCCTTTGACTTTGCCACTTTGAGCTCATAATGTCCAGGTTCATTTTATCCATACAAGGTTTTCTATATGAAATCGGAGTTAATATAATCTCACTTGGTTATATAACTTTTATTTAACCTAATCCTAGCAAAATTCAAAATTTTGTGCCATAAGAACCCTCTTTCTCATTTCCCCTCTTTCACATTAGATATTAGGATACTCTGAAGAAAACATCACAAACAGGTTATACACAGAGAAGCGTGCATCTCTGCGATTTTTACCAGATTCTATTCTGAAATCACTCATCAAACATTATTCAGTCCAGCACATGTTGAGTCTCTGATAGCGTGGGACAGAACCACAAGCATTTACACCAAGGCATTAAATCAACAAACTTACAATTTCACTAGGGAAACAAAAACTCATGGAATGATTAGGAAAAATGGATGACAGCAAATGATAGATTCTATCTGCTACTCAGAATACATGCTGTAATAATCCACAATATGGAGGGATCATTTATTTCTGGTTTCTCAGGAAAGACTTCAGATCAAATTGGATTTTGAGGGGAAGGATATATTAGGCTGTTGTGAGAAGCATTGGCGTGAATCCAAAACACATATGTCCCCTGTATTCTCATTTTCAACTCTAAGGGTTGAACAAGAAATCTAACCACTGCAAAAGAGGGATCGTCAGTGGAAAACTGCTGTCTCTGTAAATAATGGAGAATAGCTAAGAGGAAGCCTCATTTCTTCATTCTCTAACTTGGAGACAGAGATGTCAATAGATGTCAGATTTAATATGCTTTTCAGTGCAATAAAACAAATGAATAGTGATTTTAGAAAACTTCCCGATGCTCTTACTAGGATATACTTCAAAACTCATACCTGACTCCCACACTGCAATGAAAGGCTACCCAACTGCTTCTATGAGGCCCTTCTGTCTTCATTTTCTCCTCAGCCAATAACACAGAACTTTATGTTAGACTGATCTCTTCCACAATCCACCTGAAATTGAGAACTGATGCAGGACACCTTCTGATTAACTCCCCCACAGAGAAGATAGAAAAGAGCTGCTAAGGCTCTGTCATATCTTATCCAGAAGCTCTGTCAGGTGCCAAAATAACACAGCAAGTGTATGTCTCCCCTGCAGGTCTCACTGTAGGCTTAAAATGACAGCAGTAGTAACAACACCAAATGTGCATTTTTTTAAAATAAAAAAGGCAACGTGGGCTTCTATGAAAGTACTGAAACGTTGTTTTGGGAGCATAATTCATTCCGGAAACATACTGTAATCCAAAGCACTTGTATAGCAAAGCAAATTTCAAGAACCATTGGCTCAGTTGTGATCATGTGACATTCGGCATCCTGTACCAGTGATATTGCAAGACATTACTTGTTTATCAAGTTAAAATTTATTAGAAATGTTTCCTCATCTTGCAGAACACCACAGAACAAGTTCACAACCCAAGGTGTTACTGTTTCTTTCCCTTTCAACATGATTTTGCCAGCAGTGTCATCTGCAAAAAACATTTCAACCTGTTTCTTCCACAAACCCAGCATGCCAATGCACATTTAATTTGTCACTATGATTCTATTTGACTGTGGGATTTTTCCCTACAATTCATTTGCCCCAATTCTTGTTTTATGTATATAAAATTATAGTTAAAAATACTTCATACAAGGAAAGTATTCATAGTGGATTAGCTTATGAAAATAACAATTATTTTATTTAAAAAATGATTATTTTTGAGAAAGAGAAGGAGCACAAGTGGAGCAGGGACAAAGAGATTGGGGGACAGAGGATCCTAAGTGGGCTCTGTGCTGACAGCTGAGAGCCTGATGCAGGGCTCAAATTCCCGAACCGGGAGATCGTGACATGAGAACATGACCTGAGCCAAAGTCAGATGCTTAACCGACTGAACCACCAGGTGCCCCTAAAATAACAATTATTTTAGATTATTGCTTTTTTCTTCCCATTGCCTTTCAATCTCTCAATATTGTGAATTTTTCTCTCTGTAAGATTTCACATATTTCTCTCTCCACGTCAACTAAAGTGACCACAAACCTAGTAAAAAGTTCTCCCTGTTTCCTGCCTCGATTGGGTTTTTGTCTGTTACTTCCATATAAACTGAAAGAATCTGCATCTTCTAATCACATCACCTCCACAGGCTACCATATCATGCTGTTAATTACCATGTAAAATTTCTGTCGTTTGGCATATGAAATTAAAATCTCAACAAAAAAGTATTTACATTTCTGGTTTCTAACAGGAGAAAAGTGCCATAAAAGACAATGGGAACATGTTTCAAGTAAAGGAAGAGATAAACTCCTTGGGACTTATATTTAAAAGCTAAGTAGAGAAACCGTTTTTACGAGGAAGGAATGCTGCAATAATGCTGATGATAATTAAGGCCTGATCGTGGACCATTCGGTAGCAACATGGTGGTCAGTAGTGACCTTGACTGGAGACTCTTGATGGAGTGGTACAGGTGAAAGATTGACTGAGGCCCCTCCTGTAGAGAATGGCTACAGAGAATGGAGACACTGACTTTAGCAAACTTCCGAAGGGTTTTGCTCTAAAGAGAAGAGGGATCTGGAAAGACATAGGCGGTCAGGAGAAAGTTTTTGTGTGTGTATTTTTAGGACTGCAGATAATAGAGTATGTTTGATTCTCAAGACAATCAAGCAAAGAATGAGGTGGGGAATTTATGATGTGTGAGAGAGGGGCGATGATCACAAGAGACAGTCCTTGAATAGGTGACAGCGATGACAGCCAGTGCACAAGTGGAAAGTTTGCCCTTAGATAATTGGATGTGAGCTCTAAAAGGCAGTAAAATTGGTAAATTCTATGGTAATTGTACTTGGAAGATTGTGCCTGTAAAATAGAAAGCGAGATTAACAGGATTACTAGCTTTCATGTGTTCCCATATTTTTTGAACACCTTAATTTTCTTAATAATTTTTTCTTGTTTACCTATTAACAAAAACCACATCATGAGCAAAAATGCAGGCATGTGAAAGAATTTGAAATTGTCCAGAAAAAAGTTTGTAGGCTTTGGGGCGGGGCTAATCTTGTACATAACAAGAAATAGAAAAGGGTGAGCTTTGCCAAGTAGATTATAGATGGATTAAGAGTTCCCTTGTACATTCGAATAGGTTCAGACCTTGAGCTCTACTAGGGAGATGCTGGGAAATTATTATTAATCATTAAGTAGGGGAAATGGACTGATCAGATATCAAACATGTGTCTTCAAAGGGGGTTTGTAGATGTTTGGAAGGAACTCAGAAAGCAAATGTGGTAAGGTCACATGAAAGCCTTTCACAGTGTAAAACCAGTAGGTATTTTTTACTTGGAAGTTTGGATAGATCTGTTGAAAATGTTTTCATCTAGCAGTAAATATTTGGGAATTTTACAGAAAAAAAGCACATGTATGCAAATACACAGCACTCTGTAGATAATTCTGAATGAATTAGGGTCAATGTAATTGCCAATGTAAATTAGCTCAGCTGGTTCTGTTACCGATTCTCTGCTAAGCACACTATTTTAAAGCAAAGATCTCTGAGGGTGCCTGCGTGGCTCAGTTGGTTTTGTGTTGGACTTCAGCTCAGATCATGATTTCACAGTTCGTGGGTTTGAGCTCTGTGTTGGGCTCTGTGCTGACAGCTCAGAGCCTGGAGCCTGCTTCAGATTCTGTGTCTCCCTCTCTCTCTGTTCCTTCCGCATTTACACTCTCAAAAATAAATAAACATTAAAGAATTTCACACTCTCAAAAATAAATAAACATTAAAAAAATTAAAGATCTCTCTTCGTGCTTTAGTACAAATTTGTACCTTTTATTTCATCAAAATGTAGTAGTAAATAGTAAATTAGCTTTTGAAAGCTTTATTTTGCTTATTAGATGAAATGGTATCAAAGAGAGAATATATACAATACCACAGAACCTGTCAAAAATTGTAAACATTTTTCACAATTTAATTTAAAAGCAAACTCATTATTTTCCTTCTTAATATACTCTTTGAATTAAAGCCTGTCATGAAAACATTTGAAATTTGTGCATAGGAGGAAAACTTGGTTGACATTGTTCAGTTATTTATTCAACAAATAAGTGTCAAATGGTCCTTATTGTGGCTCTACTACAGGACCATCATGAGGGATATGCTAATAGAAGATTGAAAACCACAGCTTTGGAGTGGAGCAAATGTACCCACTGGTCATTAGTTGGGAAAGAGTCTTCATTAGGTCCAGGAAGAGTCTGGCATACCAAGATCCCTCAAAGCTCCTAGTTCTTTAGTAATTTTAGCTGGTTAGGATAGTCATAATGAAACATAGAATTCAGCTTCGATAACTTCCATCGAAGAGCTGCTGTAAGTGGACATTTTTCTTAAAAACTAAGGGAGCAAGCCATGAAGTTCCAAGGAAGATACTTAAAGGCAAAGAGAACAGCAGGTAGAAATGCCCAAAGGCAGGAACATGGATATTTTTTCTTTTCTAAATGTACTTTTAGTCCATAAACTGAGATTTGTAACAGCAAGCTTTATCTGAAAGCTCTGTTTCAATGTGATTCAATAAATATCTCTTGAATAGCATTGGCTGAAGAGGACTCGCTGTCAGGCAGTCCCAGTACGAAGGAGGCTGGGTATGCAGGACTGAAGGCAAATGTTGAGTGTAAAAGTGGTCACGTGTATCTTATGTGAGAATGAATTAGCCATTTACTAACTGTAAGGCTGTCACACGGCACATAAAACCAGATTACAGTAAGAAATTTTCCCACATCGAGTGGGAGATTTTCTGCTTCCCTACCACTTCTCCATCACTAACGGCTATTTCTCCGTGCTGGATGGTCCTGGAGGAGCTGGAAACAGCCACTGGCAGGAGATGGAGGAATGAAGAGGCCTCCCTCGCTCAGTGTATATTTCTCTGCCTTGAGCACACATGGGCCGGGAGAGCAGTTTGATTTAAGAAGATGTTAAAATTATACTTGATTTGACTAAAATTTTATGGCTAGGAAAATGGGTTCTTTACTACCTGAGAGTGACCAGAGGGGACTTGGGACCTGCTAGGGACACTCTTGGAGCCCAGGGAAGGAATTGGGAGAATGACTCTGGAGCGGGTCAGGAAAAACCAGTATCATTCTTTTATTTGAGCTGAGCTCATTGATGAAATATGCTTCATTTTTGCTTAATTGTTATCAGTTGGTTCAGATGGCAGTGATCAGCCCTACGGGAAAATACTTCACGCGCTCCAATTGAGAAGGGTTTCCTGCCGATGGCTGTGCAAAGGCAGCAAGTGCATTTTTACTTAATCAAATCCATTCTGCAAGAAGGCCCAAAGCAAATAGAATACTGTGATTAAATGTAGTCAGGCTTTTCTCTGAGAATATCTCAAGAGGAAGAAAAGAAAAGAAGTTTGGAGAAAAACCAAAGATGCTATGCATGAAAATAATAAGAAAACTGGAATAATAATAGACTGTACTAGGAAGAGTTGTATGTTTATCCATTTGCAGAAGATTATTTGAACTCGGTTCCAACTTCCTTTCTCACACTAATTCCTCCATCTTCCTGTCATGTTCCTGCCACAATTGCCTTCTTACCTGAATATACCAGGTTTCTTTCCAGCAGTCCCGTGTCCAACTCAGTGCTATCGATGCCTCTGTTACCTCTGCCTTTGGCATCTGGGTTGAATGTCACTCCTTCAGTGACAATATCCATATCTCCTTCGGGCTGAGTTGGACATTCTGGGTTCTGCCTTCTTTGGGTTGTTATTCTTTGTCTCATTCACTGTAGATGCATTGCCCCTATTGCCCTGCTGCTATTTGTCAGCATGTCTATCTTCCCCACTAAACCGGGAGTTGCCTGGAGGCAGCTCTGTGGCTTCTACATTTCTTAAATCTCCAGAATCTGGTCGAGTTGCTCACACATATTAGATGATCAGAGTGTTTATTTATGTAATCTATTCACAATGATCATAGGCAGCTGACTAATGGCAAGATAAGGAAGAAATAGAATAGCTAGTATATGCTATTGCCAAGTACCAACCTCCACTTACCTGTTTTCTTTTTTTTATTTTAATTTTTTTTAATGTTTTATTTATGTCTAGGAGAGAGAGAGGGACAGCCTGAGCAGGGGAGGGTCAGAGAGAGAGGGAGTCACAGACTGAAACAGGCTCCAGGCTCTGAGCTGGCAGTCAGCATAGGGCCCGACGCCGGGCTCGAACCCACGAACCGCGAGATCATGACCTAAGCGAAAGTTGGACGCTTTACCGACTAAGCCACCAGGCGCCCCTCCACTTACCTGTTTTCAAGAACTCTCAACAGGAATAAGGACAGGAGTAGCATTTCAAGCCCAGAATTAGAAAATGGCACAGAACTTTTCTTCTACTGTCCTTCCCCTCACTGGAGATTTCTTCCACACAGCCTAGCTAGAGATGGAGCAGGACCTTGGAAAGGACTTGGCAGACTAGTCAACTCACAGCTGAGGAAGGCTCTAACCTCTTAAAGGGGTAACTAGCAGGCTAAAAGTGGAGAAATAACAAAGATACACTGCTGATGAAGTGGCCTCCCAGTGTGTAACTGAAGACTATCTGCTCTGCAAGTTATTCTTTGATCCCAGGAGCAGGTGCTCCATACGCAAAACCTTAATTTTAGTCAAGGAAAACCTTACCTTTCTAAAATTTTTCTTTAGGGGAATGCTTCGACATTATCTTCTCATTTCTGTGTTCCTTCATGTATATTATTCATCTTTCTTGGTTATTACTTTACTCCTCTTCAAAACAAAAACCCCCCTCCCCCAAAGAATACAGATGTTTTAACTCAGAGATTTAGGTTAGTAAACTATTTTATACAGGCTTGGATGTTTTTGAGACTAAGTGAATTTTTTTGGAGTTATAAGGACATACTTGCTATCTAAGCTTCCTTCAGATTCCTATATTCCATAACTCTTTGAGGGAGCACTTTTATATCTTTAAAATTAGAAAATATTTTCTTAGGATATGCATTTTTTTTTCCTGAAAGAGACTGGGTATTTGTTTTTAGAATTATATGTCGCAAAATTAGAATAATTTCTGTGGCTTTATTTCTGATCCTTCAATGTAATTTTATTTCCATTACTTAAAATTGACATTAAAATGCTTACACAGTAATATGTTTGCTAGAGTAATAAAACCTTACAGAGATGACATGTAATTGTCCAACCTCCCTCAAAACTGTCTTCATAATGAGTGCTATGGAGTATTTATCTAATGGCATATATATTTCCTGTAACTCTTGAACCATACCATGATAACGGAGTGCAATATAATCAGCCTCCCCCAAATCATCTGAACATACAAAGCATCCTTTCCTTTAGAAAAATTAAAATTTCATAAAAAGATAAAATATTTTTTGAACATTATGAGATAAGATGTGTTGTAATAGGAACCTGACTGATTTTAAGTACTTAAGACTGGAAAATATTTACTTATGTTCCAGTAGGCCTATGTAAGGCTTTTAAATATTGATAGACTCTCTCTGTACTAATGTCTCTGGAACATTAGAGCTTAAATAATAAGTTGTTGCCTATGCACACACAAACTCAAATATCTGGAAATTGCTGCTTATACGAGTAACAGCTATAATTTTCTGTAAGAAATACTGTATTACTCTCTATAAATAATGTGATAAATATGTTATTTCTCTTTCATTGATAAGGAAAACCAGTCTTAGCTTAGTAAATGTCCTACTATGCAGGTAGTAAGTTGCAGAGTTAAAATCCCAGTGCCTACAACTAGTCTGTGCTCTTTACACAAAACTGCACTGAATGAGCAATGACATTATTTATGCTTTAGAACATTAACCAGCGAACAAGATTTAAAAGGATTTTTTTAATCTTTTCATTTTTTGGGCAATATTTAAATATGCAATTGACAGGAAATTTGGTTATTTCTGTGAGACACAACAATTCAATAACTAGAATTACAAGTGAAAATATACCAGAGCAGATCACATTTTTAGGAGTTTTTTTTTTTTTACAATTTCTAGAATGCTTATTTTAATATATATTCTACAAATATAATCTAAGAAGATTTAGCATCACTTATTTGACAATGCCTCTCATGTAATTTAACATACCAAATACACTTATTTAATATCTTCCTTTTATGAGGAGAACGAGTCATTTAACTTGTTCCAGGAACCCTCTTTGAGGGTTATGTCTTTATATTAGAGTTTGATTTGGGGAAATATATCAAGGAATACAAAAAGTTCTGGACATTTGGTTAAATAGGATCATGGGTCATTATGAAACAGTACTTATTCATTTAACCAAACTGGCATTTAAAGACTTCATAGGTAAATGCAGAAGGTTAACTAGTTGTTAAAAAGTCTTAAGTCTCCTTATAGTGAATAGACTCAGTTTTTCCTCCAAGTAATCAAAGACCTGTAAAAGACAAAACATAGAATCTTTGTTTTTCTGGGTAGATTACATGAAAGGTAAAGAAAAATGTTTGTTTATAAATTCCTATAAAACACCAATAATCCTCCAATGTAACTCATTTTTATTTTTTAAATTTTTAATTCAAGTATAATTAATGTAGTGTTAATTTCATATGTACAATATAGTGATTGAGCAATTCTATGCATTACTTGGTGCTCATCATAAGTGTATTCTTTAATGCCCATCATCTGTTTCGCTCATCTCACTCCACTTCCCCTCCAGCAAACACCAGTGTGTTCTCTTTAGTAAAGTCAGTTCTTTTATGTATCTCTTTTCCCTGACTCTCCATATATGAATGCAATCGTATGGTATTTGTCTTTCTCTGACAGACTTAATATTATACCCTCTAGATCCATCCATATCATTATAAATGACAAGATTTTTATGGCTGAATAATAATCTATTGTGTGTATACGTGTGTACTTCTTTATCCTTCTCTCAATGGACACCTGGGCTGCTTCTATAATTTGGCTATTGTAAATAATGCTTCAATGAACGTAGGGGTACATATATCTTTTTAAATTAGTGTTTTCATTTTCTTTTGTTTTCATTTCTTTATTTTAGTAGTCTTTGTCAGAGGTAAAATGGCCATATGGTAAAAATGGTCTAACAAATATGTTCTGATTAAAATATCAGATTAGTCTGATATTAATTATGCATTGTTCACCATTGTGTTCACTTCCCTGCAATTTTGATGAGAAAACCCATCTTTTTGGTTACTCTGCTGCTCGTGAGTACTTAGAAGAGATACTGAGAGGTAAGAAATATATATGCTGTTGGAATATGTAAGGAAGTTCCAACTGGAAGTATGAGCTGATAGAAGAGCATGGGCTTTGGAATATATGGATCTACATCCCATTCAAGGCTTACTCTGAATTGGCCTGTATCATTTTAGGTAAATTATTTGATGTCTCTAAGTTCCAGTGTTAATACCTGTAATGTGGCAGTAAGCAATAACTTAGCTTATAGTTTGAGGCCAAATACGAAATTATGAAAAATTCTGACATGTAAGTCTCCATAAGAGATTGGATTTTTAAAATTTTTGTTTTGTTATTAGCCAAGTGTATAATTTAGAAGTCCTCTTTAATTTTAGTTTTATCGAAGTAGTACTGAACCTCTTAACAATTGGTAATAGACACTAGGCAGATAGAAACTGTGTTTCCTTTTGATAAGTAGAAGAGTACCAGGTATAATTCTAATCTTTTCACATATCGTATTTCATGAAATTTGTTAGTGATCCTATTATTGTATCCATTCTACAGATGAGGAAACTGAAGTATTGAGTTTTTGTAATTAATATATGCATGGCACATGCAAACCCAGACAATCTGAATTCTGAATGAATATACTTACTCTCCTGTGTTAGTCTTTCTAAGCTTCTGTGTCTGTCTGAAAGGTGGTTAGTGATAACACTTATCTTAGTCTATAAGGATTAAATGGGATGATGCCTGTAAAGAGCTTAGGACAGTGCCTGTGACATGCTAAACACTTATTAAATACTGACATGGGTAGGAATTTGGTTCCGTTGCACAATTGTTAAGTGATCTCGGTCAATTTCCTTTAACTCTGAGAGGCCAGTTCCTTACCCATAAGATGTGGATCCTAATTACTACTACATGGTGATGCTGTGGAACTTTAAAGATCATAAATAGTTCATAGCTCTTATTTAGAGTGGTACCACTAAGAATTTTTGGCTTCATTTCCTTAATACAGCAAACTTGATCATTAAAAACTACTTGGCCTAGTCTGAAAAATTTTTATATGCAATAATATCTGATGACTGTAATTTTAAATGAAGAACTATTCTATTGTATTTAAAGACAGTTTCCTGAACATAAATACTAATATTTTAAAATTCCAGTATAATTAACATATAGTGTTATATTGGTTTCAGATGTACAAAACAGTGATTTAACAATTCTATACATTACTCAGTGCTCATCACAATAAGTGTACTCTTAATCTCTTTCACCCGTCTCCCAAAAGACCTCCCCTTGGTAATCATCATCTATGGTGAAGAGTCTGGTTTTCTGTTTGATCCTTTTTCTTCATTTGATTTGTTTCTTAAATTCAACATATGAAAGAAATCATATGGTATTTATCTTTATCTGGCTGATTTATTTCACTTAGCATTATACCCTCTATGTCCATCCATGTCATTGCAAATGGCAAGATTTCACTGCTTTTTGGCTGAGTAATATTCTTCATTCTTATGTCGATGGACCTTTTGGTTGCTTCCATAATTTGGCTTTTATCAATAAAGCTGCAATAAACAGGGATGCATCTATCTTTTTGAATTAGTATTTTTATATTCTTTGGGTAAATACCCAGGGGTGGAATTACTGGATCATATGGTAGTTCTATTTCTAACTTTTTGAGGAACCTCCATACTGTCTTCCATGGTGGAAAATCTTGCTATGGCTGATGTAAGAGATAGCACTGTCTGTGCTCTCTTCTAGGATTTTTATGGCTTCAGGTCTCACATTTAGGTGTTTTTTTTTTTTTAAACATTTATTATTTTTGAGAGAGACAGAGCACAAGTGAGAAGGGCAGAGAGAGAGAGAGAACACAGAACCCAAAGCAGGCTCCAGTCTCTGAGCTGTCAACACAGAACCGACATGGGGCTTGAACTCATGAGCCATGAGATCATGACCTGAGCCAAAGTCGGATGCTCAACCGACTGAGGCACACAGGCACCCCTCACATTTAGGTTTCTAATCCATTTTGAGTTTATTTTTTAGTATGATGTCAAAGAAAGTGGTTCGTTTTTATTCTTTTGCATGTAGCTGTTCAGTTTTCCCAACATCGTTTTTTATAGAAATGGTCTTTTCTCCCATTGTATAGTCTTACCTCCTTTATCAAAGATTAATTGATCATACAATTATAGGGTTATTTCAGGGCCCTCTATTCTATTCCTTTGACCTATGAGTTTGTTTTTGTGCCAGTACCGTTCTGTTCGGAGTATTATAGCTTTGTAGTAAAATTTGAAATTTGAGACCAGTTTTGTTGTTCTTTTTCAAGATCGCTTTGGTTATTCAGGATCTTCCTTGCTTCCATACTAACTTTAGGATTGTTTTTTCTAGTTTTGTGAAAAATGCTGATGGCATTTTGATAGGAATTGCATTAAATGTCCACATTGTTTTGGGTAGTATGGACATTTTAACACTATTCTTCCAATTCATGAACATGGAATACCTTTCTATTTGTGTCACATTTAATTTCTTTCCTCAACGTTTAATAGTTTTCAGAGTACAAGTCTATTTTATTATTTTTTTGTGCTATTGTAAATAGTGATGTTTCCCTAATATCTCTTTCTGCTACTTCATTATTAGTGTATAGAAATGCAACAGATTTCTGTATATTGATTTTGTATCTTGTGACCTTACTGATTTCATTTATCAGTTCTAGTAGTTTTTTCATGGATCTTTAGGGTTTCCTATATATAGTGTCATGTCATCTGCAAATAGTGACATTTTACCTCTTCCTTACCAACTGGAATGCCTTTTATTTCTTCTTATTGTCTTATTGCTGTGGCTAGCACTTCCAGTACTATGTTGTATAAAAGTGTTGAGAGTGAACATCCTTGTCTTGTACCTGATCTTAGGGAAAAAACTGTTTTTCACCATTAAATATGATGTTGGCTGTGGGTTTTACATATATTATATTGAGGTACGTTTCCTCTAAACCTACTTTGTTGAGGGTTTTTATCATGAGTGGATGTGTACTTTGCCAAATGCCTTTTCTGCCTCTATGAAATAATCATACGGTTTCTATCCTTTCCTTATTGATAGGATGTATCATGTTGATTGCTTTGCAAATATTGAATCATCCTCACATTTGAGCAATAAATCCCACTTGATCATGGTGAATAATTTTTTAAATGTATTGTTGGTTTTGGTTTGCTAGTATTTTCCTGAGGATTTTTGCATCTATGATCATCAGAGATATTGGTCTGTAGCTCTCTTTTTTTGTAATATCTGTATCTGGCTTTAGTATTAGGATAATGCTGGCCTCACAGAATGAATTTGGAAGCTTTCCTTCCTCTTCCATTTTTTGGAATATTTTGAGGGAATAAGTATTAATTATTTAAATGTTTGGTAGAATTCACCTGTGAAGTCATCTGGTCCTTAACTTTTGTTTTTGGGAATTTTTTGATTACTGATTCACTTTCCTGTTAATTGGTCTGTTCAAATTTTTTATTTCTCCTGGATTCAGTTTTGGAAGGTTATTTGTTTCTATATTTATCTATTTCTTCTAGGTTGCCTACTTTGTTGGCATACAATTTTTCCTAATATTCTCTTAGAACCGTTTGTATTTCTGTGGTGTCAATAGTTATTTCTCCTCTTTCATTTCTGAATTTAATTGAGTCCAGTTTCTCTCTCTCTCCCTCCCTCCCTCCTTCCCTCTCTTTCTCGTCTGGCTAGTTTATGAATTTTGTTGATCTTTTTAAAGAACCAGCTCCTGGTTTCAATGATCTGTTCTATTGTGTTTTTGTAGTTTCTATTTTATTTTGTCTCTAATCTTTATTATTTTCTTCTTTCTACTGGTTTTGGGGTTTTTTCTAGTTCCTTTTGGTCTAAAATTGGGTTATTTGACCTTTTGCTTGCTTCTTGAGGTAAGCCTTTGTTGCTGTAAACTTCCCTTTTAGAATACCTTTTGCTGTCTCCTCCAAATTTGAATGCTTTTCATTTAATTCCATATATATATTTTTTTAATTTTCTCTTTGATTTCTTGGTTGACCCATTTGTTGTTTGGTAGCATGTTATTTACCTCCATATATTTGTGTTCTTTGCAGATGTTTTCTTTGGTTAATTTCTAGTTTCATAGCATTGTGATCAGAAAAATCTTCAATCTTCTTTAATTTGTTGAGACTTGTTTTGTGACCACATGTGATCTGTTCTGGACAATGATACATGTGTACTTGAAAAGAATGTGTATTCTGCTGCTTTATGATGGAATGTTCTGAATATACCTCTTAGATCCATCTGGTCCAATATGTCATTCAAAGCCACTGTTTCATTGTATTTCTATTTGGATAATCTATCCATTGATGTGAGTGGAATGTGAAAGTCTCCTACTATTATTGTATTACTATCAATTTTTTCCTTTATGTTTGTTAGTAGTTGCTTTATGTATTTAGGTGCTCTCATGTTGAATGCATACACATTTACAATTGTTATATCTTCCTGTTGGATTGTTCTGTTTATTATTATGTAGTGTTCTTCTTTGTCTCTAATTACGTCTTTGTATTAAAGTCTATTTTTGTTTTTCTGATATAAGTATTGCTACCCCAGCTTTCTTTTCACTTCAATTTTCATGGTAAATCCTTTTCTATTCTTTCACTTTCAATCACATGTGTTTTGGGTCTGAAATGAGTCTCTGATAGGCAGCATATGGATGAGTCTTGCTGGTTTTATCCATTCTGTCACCCTGTCTTTTGACTGGGTCTATGTCTTTTGATCAGGGTATTTAGGACATTTACATTCAAAATAATTACTGATAGACATGCAGTTATTGACGTTTTGTTACTCATTTTATGATT
Source organism: Proteles cristata cristata (assembly GCA_017311185.1). Classification (NCBI taxonomy): domain Eukaryota; kingdom Metazoa; phylum Chordata; class Mammalia; order Carnivora; family Hyaenidae; genus Proteles; species Proteles cristata. The sequence goes on from JAESUZ010003084.1 coordinate 586,973, forward strand.
GTTGTAGTTCTTTTTTGTTTTTCTTTTGTTGCTCCCTCACAGTTTTCCTGGATTTTTTTACTGATATATTTGGTGTTTGTTTATTTTTGAGAGACAGAAGGAGATAGAACGTGACCAAGGGAGGGGCAGGGAGAGAGGGAGACACAGAATCTGAAGCAGGCTCTAGGCTCTGAGCTGTCAGCACAGAGCCTGATGCAGGGCTCGAACTCCTGAACTATGAGAACATGTCCTGAGCCAGTTGGTGGCTCAAATGACTGAGCCACCCAGATGCTCCCTTTTACTGACATGTTTGGATTCCTTTGTCTTTATCTTATTTATTTTTGCATATATCTTACTGGTTTTTGATTTGTGCTTACCATTAGGTTTCTATATAACATTTTATGCACATAGCAATCTATATTAAATTGATTGTCTCTTAAGTTTGAACCCATTCTAAAAGCATTAGATTTTACTCCTCTTCCACCACCCACCCACATTTTAGATTTATGGTGTCATACTTTACATCACTTTATTTTGCAAATCCCTTGATTTTTACAGGTATACTTAATTTTACCCCTTTGTGCACCCTTCTTTCCTTACTCCCATTTATGGTCTTTCCTTTCCACTCAAAGAATCCCATTTAACATTTTTTATAAGGCTGGTTTAGCAGTGACGAATTCCTTTCACTTATGTTTCTGTGGGAAACTCTTTATCTCTTCTATGCTGAATGGTAGCCTTGTTGGATATAGGGTATTCTTGGTTGCAGGTTTTGTCTTTCAGCACTTTGAATATATTATGCCACTCTCTGTGGCCCACAAAGTTTCTGCTGAAAAATCAGTTGGTAGTCTTATGAGGGTTCCCTTCAATGTACCTGTTTCTTTTGCTGCTTTTAGAATTCTGTTTATCACTACTTCGGCTATTTTAATTACTGTGTGTCTTGGTGTGGACCTCCTTAAGTTGATTTTATTGGGGACTCTCTTTCTTTGCCTCCTCAATCTGATTTGTTTCCTTTTGCAGATTTGGGATGTTGCAGCTATTACTTCTTTAAATAAATTTTTGGCCCCCCCTTTTTAGCTCTTTTCCTTATAATCCCTATAATGCAGTCCTCTAATGCAAATGTTATTATGCTTGATGGTATCACTGAGTCACCTTAGTTTATTTTCATTTTTCTTTCTCTGATTCAGCTTGATTGCTTTCCATTACTTTGTTCTCCAGGCTGCTGATCCATTCTGCTTCCTGCAGTCTACTGTTTTTCTCTCATGTATTTTTAATTTCACTTATTGAGTTCTTCATCTCTGGTCGGTTCTTCTTTGTTTTCTCTCTGCTGAGGGTCTCACATAGATCCCCCAGTCTTTCCTCAAGTCTGGTGAGTATCTTTATGATCATTGCTTTATTTTCTCATGAGGCATATTATGTCCATTTCCCTTAGTTCTCTTGCTATATTTATTTTGTTCTATTATTTCGTTTGAGACATATTTCTGTCTCATTTTGTCTGACTCTCTATTTGTGTTTCTCTGTGTTAGTAAAGTTAGCTTCATCTCCTGCTCTTGAATGTAGTGGCCTTATGAAAAAGAGGTCCTATAGTGCCCTTCAATACAGTGTTTCCTATGTGTGCTATGTATGCCATACTTAAGGCACTGTTAAGACTGAGCCACATATGTTTACAGTCCAATTGTATACAATGGCTCTCTGTCTGTTGTGGGCAGGGTTTGATTCCTGTGATGTTAGTGGGCTAACACCTGAGCTGCCTTGGGCTTGAGTTGGGTCAGACCAGGAATTTTCAGAGCTGTGGTTACACTGATCTGCAGGGCACTCTCCCTGTGTTGTGTCCTAAGCTTTCGTTGGTTGGCAGAGCCTGCAGTCAGAACAGATATCTGGGTCCCCAAGTGGTAGGTGTGGTTTTCTTCCCCTCTCCCTGGGTGGGAGACACTTTATAGTGCTGCTTGTACAATGTCATGTTTGTGGCATCACTTTGGATTAACTCTTGCTGAGGGTAGGTTGGAGGAGTTGAGTCTGCAGGAGAATGTGGAGGGCAGATTGCATGCTATTAGCAAGGTGTTGTGCTGGTCTGCTGTGGGAGGGAACGGTTGTTGTTTTGGAGAATCCCTGCTGAGGCCCATCTGGGGTTGATGTGTCTGTGAAAGAGGCAGGAGCTAGCTAGGTGTGCCCTTTGCAAGCTAGGTTTAGAGTTTTCAGGGCATGTTGGTCCCTGCTGATGTCTGTGTATCTAGGCTGGGGAGGGTGAGAGAGAAATATGGCAGCCACCATTCTTAGAGAAGTCTCCTAAAGATCTCTGCCCCTCTGACACATACTCTGAGATCAGTAAACAAATCTCCTTCCCATATACCCCAAGTGTTTCTCAAACTACTGCTTCAATGCTATTTCTCAGTGGGGCTGTTTGTTATGCTGTCTCTTTAAGGACAGGGATTCAGTTTCCTATCACCCTCCAGCTCTCCCAGAGAGGAGCCTGCTGATTTTTGAAGTTCTAATTGTTCAGTCCCACTGACTGTAAGGATTCTCAAAGTTAAGCCCTTCTGGTTTCAAAGTCAAATATTATGGGGAGTCATCTTCCCAGTATAGGTCCTCTGTGCCTGGGGTGGCTGGTGTGAAGTCTACTCCTCCCTCCTGTGGACAGTGTTGCAAGTCAATTGGGATCCAGATCACGTATCCGCCCTTCCTACCTTTTTCGATGTGCACTCTTCTCAACATTTAGCTGTAGAGAGTCTGTTCTGCGGGTTATTTACACTGACATGGGTGTTATCTAGGTGTCTTCTTAAGGTGAACTTTGGATCCTCCTACATCACCATTTCACCCAGAAGTCACTCATAATTTCTGAAAATATATGTATTTTTAAATTTAATTAAATAACTAATTGAAAAACTAGTAATATAATTCCTGGTCAAGTTATTTATCTAAAATTTTAGTCATCATATAACTTTGGATTTCACAGTAAAATCAAAAGTACCCTTGTGAGTCCTTCAGTAATATATTTGTTTATGAAAAATATTTAACTGAAAAACAATAGTTCTTATTGGAGAAATGTTTTTATATATTTTATTACAAGTCACAGTCACAGATCATAATGTTTTATCCTGGATGTAATGAAGATGGTAGAGTAACAAATTCATAAGTAAGCAATACTTGTTCTGATATTCAGTTTACTTAAAAATCAGTTATTATTCACCTACATGATTAGGACAACATGCTAGGCTCTAGAGATACAAAGATTAAAAAGCTCCTTCTTTGCCCTCAAAAGCCCATAGTTTAAAGAGGAAGGCAAATACATAAGGAAGCACATATGCAATCTACAGAGAAGTGATGCATAGTTCTTGTCCATTTTTAGCCCACTGTCATTCCTCCAGGCTTGAGATTTTCACTTACATTTTTTTCCCAGTTTCCCTTTAGTTAGTATTCATATGCTACATGTATGTCAGCCTCTGTAAGTCAATCACAATGTGACACATAGGTAAAAGCTTACACACAAATACTCAGGGATTATTTTTTTATCTGGTATTAAGAAATTTGATTCTTTCTACCTGACTATGTAGTACATGTGACAAACTGCACACATGATTACTTGAAGCTCAAGCACTGTTTCACATGCTTTATGCAATATAACTCATTGAAGGACAAAATTAGGAACAGGTACCATTACTACCCTATTTTACAGATGAGGACACCAATGCACAGAGGGATTAAGTAACTCTGACATAATCATGCAGTTGTCAACAAGCAGAGACCCCTTGATTTGAACCTGTCTGCCTTGCTCCAGTGTCTGTCATCCTAACTACCATACATACTGCCTCTGTGTCATGCTGGCCTCACTCACTGACTGCAGTGATCCTTGTTCCATGTTGTAATCAAAAACTTAAACACAAACTGTAGATCTATACTGAAATTCATACAGCTTTTTATGTTCTTTGGAGTACAACTTTCTGCATAAGTTCATTGATGCTGAATTTTTCTTATGTCTTTGTTTTGCTGAATTGAACATGTACTTAATCTGTACGCGGTATAATTCATAGGCCACCATCTCCAAAATATTCCTACTCAGAGGAAGGTGATGCACCATAACACAGTCCCTAAGCAAGGGAGCACATTCTCAAACTAGAATCCCTTAAAAAGCTAGTGCAAGAGCCAGGCAGAGCTATGCTTGAATGGAAAACCTGCTTAAATACTATAAATAACTTGTATTTTTCTCTTATGAAAAATACATTTCAAACGTATCAAAGAATTAACTACAAAAAGAAACAAGCATATTTATTTTGCATTTTGACCATAATAAATTATCACAAGTTTAGTGACACAATTTCTGTCCATCTATAGACCTCTGAAACAAAAGAAGCAGGTTATCTGCCTCCAAAACATAAGCATGGAATGGTTTTTGGAATGGTTCAAGGATGGAATAGAAGTTATAGATATTTCTGTTCAATAAGGGAGAAAATATAGGGAAAAAGAAGTCACCAATCCCAAGAAATTTTGAAATCTAGTCAGGTAAATTCCATTAAGTTCTGTGGCTTGTGGCCTGGTCTGTCTTGAATAGACTGTTAGTAAAAATATTGATATTAACAACCCTGCTTGGGAGGACTCAAGAACACAAGCACGGTAGAGAAAATATATCACCTTAGGTAATACCTACATTGCCACTAACAGACTATTGGTGGAAATACACACAGGAAAGGGGGTTGAAGTTGATAGAGGGTAGGTAGATGGCAGGTAAGGGTGTGGGGTTTAGTTATGATGAATTTCAGGTACTGATAGAATGTGAGGATGCCCATCAGAAAATAGTAGTCCAACAAAGTAATCTTCAACATCTACTGTAAATAGTACTTCGGTAACTCGGGGCAAAGGATTAAAAGATCAAATTCTATACCTAGACTTCAAAAGTTTGCTTCCTGATGGTAGGAAATAATATTTTTTATCACTCTTGGCCCAAACCAAGTGATTTATTTTTATTTGCCAAATTATTATTTTATATTTTCAAATTTTCTAGGGACTAATCTCACCCTAGAATAAAAGCTAACATTTACAACTATTGTCATTACATAATTGGAACATAGCAGAATCCAAGGGTTTGCGGTTCTAACAGCGGTATAAATTTACTAATTCAGTAAGTATGGTGTTAATTTACTAATTCAGTAAGAGTGCTGGATTTAAATGCTGTACCCTGCCGGAGGCCAGCTCTGGCTGAGGCCAGCTCTGGCTGGGTCCAGGGGTCCCTGAAGGATGGATGGTGTCGGCGAGGGAGGGGTGAGAGAGGCCACGAGAATCTTTCTGGTCACCAGGCAGGCATCTCTGCTCTGACTGGGGCTTAACTTTATTTTATAATTGACATTTGCCTTAGACAATGATTTCTGATGACAAATTTCTTTGATATGTAAGAATTTCCCAGAACATAAATTTGTAGAAGACTCATGCATAACCTTTATCAATAGTGATTGAGGTAGGTGATTTAGATGCCTATCCTATGGGGAAGGAAGGTATCTTTAGCATATGAGACTATGTTTTTAGCATAAAAAGGGTGAAGTTAGTTCTTTGTGAGCAAGAGTCAATAGCTTGTTTGTTTAAGGAGAAGTATTAGGAAAAACGGGTCTTTCAGGAAACACAATGTTTGCTCACAAAATTACAACAGAAGTGATAGGTTCCTTCACAGGATGCAATCAGCATATTCAAGGTCAGAATAGTCACTCAGAATATTGATCAACAAAGATGCCTTGGGGGTCAGTGCTCCAAGCAGAAACAATTGGGTAAGGGTGGATATCTGTCCTTAACTCTAAATTAGGCTCTTTGTCTCAGGGCCAGGCTCAACTGTAACTCTGGTGTCCTTAACCCCCTTTATTATCTAAGTCTTGAATCTAGAAGGCCCATAGGAAGAGCCTTTTGACAGTCATCCACAGGGCTTTCATCTAAAATATCTTTTGAAAAGGCAGAATATGCTTTTCCTTATGAGGAATCTGTGCGTGGAATATCAGTCTGATTTGGAGTATTGTGAGGCCTGGTCAATACCAGCAACCTCACTTCCAACATGAGCCAGTAGTAGCAGAAGGAGATACCAGTTTTGTTTCTCATGGCAGGAGCTGTGCAAACGCTACCATTTCCTCGCTGTGACTGTCCTCTAGCGAGGCCGGTGTGGCTCCCAGCAGTACCCAGCGGGGAATCTGGAATAATTGGTCTTGTTCTTGTACAGACTTTAATAATGATTGTTGCATATCTTTGATTAAGCCCTTCAAAGGAAAGCAGTCGTTCTTCTGCCAACTACTACTTTGCTTCCTGAGGCGCCTGGGTGGCTCAGTCAGTTGAGCGTCTGACTTCTGCTGAGGTCAGGATCTCACGGTCTGTTTGAGCCCCAGGTCGGAGCCTGCTTCAGATTCTGTGTCTCCTTCTCTCTCTCTCAAAAATAGACATTAAAAAAATATGAAGGATTTGCTTCCTTGTCAGAGATTCTATTAGAAAGGGTGTCAAACTGGAATCCCAGTCACCACTGTAAGAAATATGGGTTCAACTAGGGCATATTTTATTTCTGAAAATATTAAAAAGCCAACAGTTATAACATAGGATTTCACTTTAACTGTACTCTTTAAAAGAAACATCAACCTTAAACACAAAGAAATAGTGTCTATCTGCTATCGCATTTCTTCTAAGAAAGCTAAATATATTTTAAAAGCACAATTCCGTAGCCAAAAATTCAACTCCAAAAGCAAAAACAGACTTGACAAAATGTACTCTCAGGCAAAGAACTGTCCACTTATCACCGTTTGGAGAAAATAAATGTGTGTTTTGTATACACACAATACATATGTGTGACTATGCCCATCAGGCTTTGAACATGGATTTATCCAGACAAATTTGTATGTGAGTCTTCTACATATTTGATATACCATAAGATTGGATATCAATATAAGACTATTCCACTTCTGTTCAAAGAGGGCTTGCAGTACATGTTTTCTTTAGAACATTCTTTGAAGTACAAAGCTATAGAAAGCAGTAATATTTTTATATGTAACACACAGTATAGTTAAAATCATTACATCAGCTCTTTTAAAATCTCCTTGCTCTGGGTGAGTTCCCCTAATTCTTCCATCATTAATTCTTGTTTAGGTTTTTCAGCACTTTTCCTACAAAGCAAATTTTCCTCCTGTGAATTTTGAATTGCAGGTCCTGGGACTAACTGATGAGATGTACTTATGATCACATTGTTTTTAGCTCTGACAGTATAGGTCTCCTCGGGCTTTGCTCTTTTTTGGCAGAGCTGGAGACGAAAAGCTTGTTGGAATGCACGGTGAAAATTCTCATTGAAAAAACCATAAATGATGGGGTTGACGCTGCTATTGCAAAAGGCCAGCCAGTGTGCAAATGGGTAGATGTAGATGTTGATGACCTGCAGTTCATTTGGAGACAGGTCAGCATAGTCTGAGAGCATCATCAGCGTCCACAGAGGCAGCCAGGAGAGAATAAAAAGCAGGGCCACGATCAGAAGCATCTTAATTACCTTCTGTTTCTTCTTGGACACCATGTGCCACTGCTCTTGGTTCTGTTTGCCTGTGTGAGGCACTGTCGTCTTGAAGAGTGAAATTCCAATCCTTCCGTACATGATGACAATGAGGGACAGGGGAGCCAGGTAGATATTGGCAAATAGCACAGTGGTGTAGATCTTCCTCATTTCCTGATTTGGCCAGTCTTCCCGGCACCAGTAGACTGGAATGGTTTTATTCTGGGAGTCGAGTCTCACTTGGTAATATTTTTCTTCTTGTACATGTAACATTATTGCAGATGGGGACATAATGGTAATGGCCAGGACCCAGATGATCACAATAATGACAAATGCTGTCTTGATAGTGAGCTTTGGCTTAAAAGGGTAGACAACACAGCGGAACCTGCAATTAAAGGCAAAGAGCAGAGGGACACTTCTAACCAAGTTGTGAATTAAATTTAATTCTACCACTCACATTCCCCTCAGAAACCTAGAAAGTTACCATTAGCAGCAACCAGAGAGGCATGCATTGATATTTTTGTAACTGATACAAATTTTAACTCAATAAGAGTATCGAAAATTATTAATAACAAAAGTGATAGTGGTAACTAGCATATATTGAACATGAATAGTTAGTATTTTGTTCCAGGTTCTTTTTCATTGGTCTGCATTGATAGTCTTTAAGTTTCCCCATTTACTGGCAAAATAAGTTTAGGAGAAGTAAAAAATCTTGCCCACAATTACACATGATTTAAAACAGGTAGTTTGGCTTCAGAGTCCATAATGTTAAACTCTCCTTCATGACCTCTGTGCTCCCCTCCCACATTATCTGTGTGCTTGGCCAACTGAACATTAGCAAGATGACATAAACAGAAACTTGAGTGACGACACAGAGGCACCCAGCCAAACCACAGCATCATGAGAAATGTTTAAGCATTCTTGTTTCAAGTCACTAAGTGTTTTGGTGGCATGGTTCACAGCTATAGGAGTCTGAGAATTTCCATTATGATTTCTGATTACTTGCTTTCCAGATGTTCTATGCCCTCTGGTGAACATGGAAATTCAATGTCAGTATGTAGAACGACACCAATTTCATTTTACTGCAATTTTTCTATTGTGAGTCTTGATGTTATTATTCATGCTCATTATAGTTATAATCATACCATATACAAGTGTGTGTAATATTTTATACTTTTCAAAGTATTATCACCTATTCAATCTTTGATTTTTGTGATGACTCTATAAAAAGGAAATGTTATGAAGATTATTAATTTCCAGATCTGCAGATAGGAAAAATTAAAATAACATGGAGTTGCCGCTGAGCCACTTAAAAGCTTTATCTGACATATCTTCATATACTAACTAATTTGAACTTTAGTTGCTCTGTTCTTCATTGCATGGGTAATGTCTGCTGTTATAATGTCTTGTCTTAATATCAAGTTTTCCTCTAGTATTTTTTAATGTTTATTTATATTCAAAAGAGAGAGAAAGACAGAATGCAAGTGGGGGAGGGGCCCAGAGTGAGGGAGACAGAATTAGAAGCAGGTTCCAGACTGTCAGTACAGAGCCCGATGTGGGGCTCAAACTCACAAATCGTGAGATCGTAAGCTGAAGTTGGATGCTTAACTGACTGAGCCAACCAGCCACCCCCTTTCCTCTGGTGTTCTAATCAATGATTCCTCCCATCTACTTACCTTTAAATTATGGGTAACTTTATAGGTATAATTCTGGGTATTTTATTCTTTTTTGGTAAACCAACTGCTGGGCCCTCAAATACTTTTTCATTCATTCAACAAATATATGTATATGCATGAATATGTTATATGTATATGCATGTATATGTATTCAGAGAGGCAACAATGATCCAAGAAAGAAAATGCTCTCTGCCAGGAAGTAGTCACCGAAAATATGTTAAAATCATGTTGGAGTTTAGACTTGGCTAGTACATTAGTCAGGCTTCTCCAGAGCAACAGAGCCAAGAGTGTGCATAATACATAGAAAGATATTTATTTTAAAGGATTGGCTCATGCAGTTTGGGAAGTTGAGAAGTCCCAAGACCGGCAGTTGGCAAAATGGAGATCCAGGAGATCCAATGGTATAGTCCAGTTCATGTCTGAGGGCTTGAGAACAGGACAGCCACGGATATAAGTTCCAAAAGCTATCAGGCTCACAACCCCAGAAGAGCTAATGTTGCAGTTCATGTCTGAAGACAGAAGAAGACTGATGTCTTAGCTCTAAAAGTCAGGCACTTACTTGCAGGGTCAGCCTTTTTGCTTCTTTGTTCTATGCAGGCCTTCAACTGATTGAATAAGGGCTAACAATATTAGGGAGGGCACTCTTTTACTCAACCTATTGATTCAAATGTTAATCTCATCAAAAGTACCCTCATAGACACACCCAGAATAATGTCTGACCAAATATCTGGGCACCACATGGAACAGTCAAGTTCACACATAAAATTTATCCCTACAACCAGTTAGGGGGGAAAAAAATCTCAGTATTCTTTCTCAAGCAATGGAAGATAGTGGACTTGTTCAAGACCAGTTAGGACCCAGAATTGATGGGATTTAAAGAAAGAGTGACTAGACAGAAGAAAGGTTCAAGGACAGATTGGATGTGTGATACTACCATTCACTGATTTGGGAAAGTGAGAAGAGGAGCTGACTTTTTGTTTCGTCTTTTTGCAGGGGACTGGTAGAGACGACAAGTTCAATTCTGGACCTGTTTATTTTGAAGTGCTTGTTGGATGTATAACGAAGTTAACCAGGAGGCATTTTGAATACAAGTATGAAATTTAGGAGAAAGACTTTGTCTGGAGAAATAAGTTTGGGGGATAGTTTTTGTTTGTTTGGATTCCTCCAAGAGCTGACCCTGAGAAAGACATTCAGGCGCAAGTAGTTCAGATGTAGAGGAAGGTGTGGTGGTTTCAAAACATGTCCTCCAAATTCAATTCCCTTCTCCTTGAATATGGGTTGGTTTTAGTGACTCACATTCTAGTGAGTAGGATGTAGAAGTGACGCTACATGACTTTCTTAGGATGCACATGCCTTAGACAACATGTAAGGTAAGCTGCCTTGAAGCTGCCATGGTATAGAGCCCAGGTGGAAAAAACAGTAGTAATAAAGTGCCTGAGAAGGCTCACTTCACATCCTCTGTCTTCCTCTCTCTGCCCCTCTCCCACTGTGTGTGTGCACACTCTCTCACTCTTCTCTCTCAAAAATAAACATTTTTAAAACCTGAAGAGCAATATTTATTTCTAAATCTGTATTTAGGAGGCATACTAGAAACTGTGAAAGAAATTAAGGGATATTTAATACTAAATGTAATGAAATTAACCTGATAAGCTCAAGTTTCAAGTAGAAAATACAGAGGATATTACAGGTTTTTTTATTCACTGTAAAGATGACATAAATAATTATAAAGTTAAGGTATAGTATTATAAACATTCACAACTAAATAATTGAGCAGCACTATTTAGTAGTATAAAACAATAGTAGTAACAGGATATGGCAAATTTGGAAATAATTAGCTTCCAAATTTTAATGTAAAAAGAGATCTTTGGCATTTGGTGGTTAGCATATTTATATATGTAAATTGTATGCTGTTTACATGTAAACCAAAAAACTAGATCTACAAGATGCGTTCTTAAAAATAGATTAATGTTGAAAATAGGCTATATGAGGTGTTTTGCTTTTTAAGTCATCTATTCTATTGTATTTTTTAAACACTCTCTCCTATACATAGATGTGCATGTGTGTTGCTGATTGGTTAGTTACCTTTTAGTCTGTTTCCTTGCCTGGAGGGACATCTTTCAGGTCACTGTTCAGTTAGTTTCCCTCTCAAATATCCCTTAATTGCCACTGCCTTAAGTTGTTACAAAAGATTTAACTGTTTTTCTTTAGTCTTACACAACTCCAATCCCTTTTAACAATCCCTTTGTTTTTCTAAAATGAAAATCTAGCCATTATTTCCCTATATAAAAGACTCATGTTTTGTTTTAGAGAGAGAGAAGCTCAAACAGGCCTCCACACTCAGGGCAGAGCCTGATGCAGGGCTGGATTCCAAGATCCTGGGATCATAACCTGACCTGAAGTGAGTCAGAGGCTCAACTGACTGAGCACCCAGGTGCCCCAGGCCCATAGACTTTCTATGACCTAATATGCTATTCCACCCTCCCATGCTCTAACTGGACCATCTCTCTCTACTTCTCTTGACAAGTATCCTCCCATTTCAAGTGCCCTGTCTCTGTTTTAAGAGATGCTCTTTGCTCTGTTTCTTTCCAAGGTAAATTTCTGACCTTTTCTGTGAACCCAACACTCCCTGTCCTGAGAGGTAACTTGATCACTCTCTAACATAACAATGATACAAAGGAGAGAGGATCATTTGTTTCTGTGTCTGTCTACTTCTACAAGAGTGTGGACTTATTTACGAGGTACTTTTTCTAATTTGTTTTAGATGGTGTACGATCTGGCCCATTACAGGCCCACCTCAACAATAGGTATAAATGGATGTATTAAATTTTACCTTAACATCTGGATAAAATGTCAAATTTATTTCACCATTAGAAGATTCAATATTCTAGTATGGAAAATATATAAACTATGCTGTTATGAACTTCAGGTTTGTGTCCCCCTGAAATTCATACCTTGAGTAAGGTTGAAACCCTATCCCTTGATGGGATGGTATTAGGAGTTATCACCTTTAGGAAGTAACAAGGTAGATGAGATCAAGAGGGTACTTTCCTATTTGATAGGATTAGTGACCTTTTATGAGAAGAGGAAGAGACTAGAGCTTGTGCTCTCCAAGGAGAAGATAGCCTTCTGCAAATCAGGGAAAGGTCTCTCATTAGATACAGAAGATATTGGCATCCTGACCTTGGACTGCCCAGCCTCCAGAACTGACAAATAAATTTCAATTGGTTTAGCCATAAAGTCTATAGTATCTTGTTAGACCAGTCCAAACTAAGACATGTATCATCCCTATTTCTAAAATATGGAAATTTCAGTAGTTTTATTACTGAACCTTCAATAGATAGATGCCTTGCTCTTAAAGGAGTAGATATTATGGATATAGTTTGGGGCAGATGGAACCAAATTTAATAGATTATAAATTTTTCTCTGGACTCACATTTTGGGGCTGACTTACCTATCCACAGCTATAGCAACTAAAGTAAAGACTGATGCTGCAACTGATATTCCCTGGATGAATCCACTGATCTTGCACATTGTGCTTCCAAAGGGCCATCCTGAAAAGGGAAATTGAAATAGTCTTTGAAAAGATCATATTTTTTTAATTTCACCAAAAATATGAACAGAAAAGCATGAAATCAAGACTGATGCAACTCTTTCCTAAATGATACCCAGGAAACAATGTTTCTCATTATTTTCATTAATACCTCCAGAGCCCTGTTTTTAGTATACTAGTACTAATGTCAGAATTTACATGGTAGTTACAGCATTCTAGGCACTGTGGTAAGCTCTTCGTACCTATTAACTTTTCTAATCCCCCAAATAGACTTTCGAAGGCTTTATTCTCTTCCTCATGATATAGACTAGGTAATAAACACACATATATCACA